>CM032325.1:17045278-17720278 GCA_019022515.1 Quercus aquifolioides | reverse complement strand
TAGAGAAAAAGAATATAGAATTGTGAGAAATTGAGGAAGAAATAAATTGAAGAAGTTGAGATTTAAAACTAACATGACTGTTGTCCTATTTTGTAGGCAGTGTTTTACTTGGGAGTTAGAAATTATTTTTAACATGTTATCCTCAAGTTTTATCTCTACTTTTTAGTAGGTTTTTTTTTTTTTTTTTTTTTCAAATTCAAAACAAATATATTTGAGGAAAAAAAATAAACGTGAGATGAGATTGTTAGGTTCTAAGGTCTTAGGATTTTATGTATTTAGAACTCTAATTTGTAATGTTGGCAAACCATGATCAAAACATTGTATTTAGTCTTGTTTAGGCTTGCTCAAAGTTGGTTTATTATTGTACAGTTGGAATCGAGTGGCTGCAGAAGTACTTGGGACTTTTGGCCTGGCTCGATCGATCGAAGAATAGACTCGATCGATCGAAAATCGCACAGGTTGATTATTCTGCAGAATTTCCAACTCAGCCCTACCTCATTAAACGTTTAGGGTTTTGTGTTTTTATCCTAGGTATATAAACTAAACCCTAGCCACGTTTTTAGAGGTTGTCCATATTGCTTTGTTGCTCATACATTGCTGTTTTGTGTGAATCTCTTGTGAGATCTTTGAGGAGCTTTCCTTTACACAAAACTTAGGGTTTTCAAGGTAGAGATGATTTCAACATCTTGAAGATCATTACCGTTGCAACCATTGGAACTTAAAAGAAAAGCAAGCGGGGAGCTTGTAGCTGATTGAGGAATTCAAGAAAGAAGTAGTCCGTGGATTCGGAGCCTGCGCGTGGTCGTGTCAGGAAGTTCTACTGGTGGGTAGCATTAGGAAGTCGAGCGGGGAGCTTGTAGTCCTTTTGTAAGAACTTCAATTCTTTCATAGTGAATTCTGTTATGCCTTGAGGATCGGTGGGTCAAATCCTCCCCAGGTTTTTACCGTGTCGTTTCCTGGGTGATCATATCATTGTGTTCTTTATTATTTCCGCTGCTTTATTTGTTTTATATACATGATATGATTATTTGATTGTTTTAACCTAGAATTGTTTAATTTGACTAAGTAACAACTTGGCTAATTAATCTAGGCTACGCAATCTGATTGGTTTAAGGGGTCTAAATTTCCATCAGAGATTAAGGAGAAAGGGAAACCGGTTATTCAAAAAAAAAAAAAAAATAGTGAGTATTTGCTAGGCCAATTGAAAGAGTGAATCATTCTTGAAAAGAAAGTTTATAAAGTTAAAGCCCAAATTTTGTATCCATAGGACTATTTCATCTACACTAAACATTAGGATTACCACGTAAATTTTTCTCTCATGTTGTTGCTTCTATTTAAACACACAAAAATAGGTAAATAAATAAAGAAATTGTTTTGATTTTAACTATGAATTTTAACTATTTCTTTGTATTTTTAGTCTTCGACTTATGTTTTAAGTTATAAAGAATCATTCATCTAAAGTCACTGAGTTTTTCTTTGTCAACGTCCTTGGCATGACGCCCCCACTTTTGAGGTTAAGACTTACTCCCTTCAAATAAATTTCTGCAAAAAATATATATATATATATATAAATAAATAAATCCATGATACAACAATCTTGATTGTACAACAGCATTTAAGGGGGGAAAAGTCTATACTATTTTTTTTTAGGGAGAAAAAAGTTTAATACTATTGACAAACTGTGTATCATTGTGACTCTAATTAATTAAACATATACTTTACTTCATGAAGATAATTATTATATAAATAAAACTCCTAATTAAGTTTGTCCCTAATTGTGTTAGAACCCCTTTCCCTCTCCCTGTGTGTGTGTTTGTTTTTCAAAAAAAAAAAAGTTTGTCCCTAATTTATAATTAATTAAATTTGGACAGGGTTAGAAATGAAAGGTCCTTTCCTTCCTATGAAAATAGCTCTAAAAACTCTAAAATTATTCAAGTACTCCCCATAAACTCCAAAATTATGATAATAACCCAAAAAATTATTTTAAAAAAGCCCTTGAAATGTCCCAAATGATCAAAATACCCTTAGAACCTCCATTGGTTCTACAGATATTTTGATTATTTTGGTGGTTCAATTCTAAGGGTATATTGATCATTTTGTACATTTTGGAAATAATTTGGTTATTTTGGTGGTCCAATCCTGGTGTTTTAATTTAATAGGGAATCTAAGATATAACACACAAGGAACTGTTTCCATAAAAAAATAAAACACGCAAGGAACTATTTATAAATTTTAGAATTAATTAAACTGGGTGCGATGATGCGAGAAATTAGTGGGCTAAATGTTCAAACCAAGCCGCAACGGAAGGCTTGAAATGAAGCATGAAATGTGATCGAAGTGCACCAGTATGATGCCCACCAAGAACCCTTCATAGTTAAATTAGATCTTCTTAAAAGATCTTTAGAAACTCTCAAAATGTAAGAGTTAGGAAATTTCTTACGTACCTCAAATTTGGTGAAGTCTAGTCCTTATATAGGAGATCTTGAGTGGGTTTTCTTGTTTCATGCCACTCTTCCCATAAGAGACATGTTAAATTTGCGGAGATAGTGGGAGCGAGTTTTGACGAAACTGCTCCCACATTCCAAAGTAGTAGACTTATGTGATAAATTTCAATTCTGGCAAATGTGGCTTAAATCTTTCTAAGTGTTGAATGTCGTTTCTTCTGGACGAGTATGATCTTTGGACAACAATAATAAAGATGGCATATCCAAAGCTTAGATGACATTATAGACGATGTACTATTTTCAGTTCCATATCTGAGTGTATTTGGGAGCCATCATGATTTCTAGATTGGCAAGCATCTTGCCAGCCTTCACAGTTCACAGGTATTTAATCTATCCTTTCCTTCAAAACCTAATACAATGTTTGTGAATCTCAGAATCTAAAAATCTATGCTTGTGGACTTGTGGTGTTTGTGTTTTTACTGATGAATGATGAACTGATGTTGGTGATTTCATGATTGTGAATCTAAAAATTTATTCTGCCTGTGGTGTTTTTTTTTTTTTTGGCCTTTTGGCTTTGTGACTCTCTGTGACTCTGTGTTTGTGACTCTCTCTCTTGTATTATATAGAAAAGAGAGAAAGAGAGTAGAGTTTGTAAAGATTAGATAATATATTAGTGTAGTGTTTGTCTGTTTGTTTTTTGTTGACTGGTAGTTGGGCAACAATAAAGACAAGTGACAGAAAAAAAGAAGAAGGTAAAGTTAAGAAAAGAAAAAGAAGGTAAAGTTAAGAAAAGTTTTTTTTAGTAGTGTAGAATAAATTTATAGCGTCTGCAGTGGGATTGGGTCAATGTCTGAAATATGGAAAGTACAAGACAAAGACAAAGATAAATAAAGGCAAAGACCAAAGACAAAAGAAAAAAACAAATCATATAATATAGAAAATTGTCACTCATCACAAATTTAAGAAAATAACAGTGATTCACTTGCGCCTATTGTTAACTCATAATACTAAATTAAATAAATTTATAAATTGAAAAGAAGTGAAAAATACTAAATTTATAATTAAATGCATCATGCATATTACCTAGATTCTAGTATTTGTCTTTAGTTAGTAACAACAACCGTTTGTGAGATAATATATATGATTCTTATTTTATTTGTAGATCATGAAAATTACAATGTTTGATTTTTTCAAAAGAAAATATTCAAATTCTTCCAAAATCAACGTGGGATTGCCAACAACTAATGTTGCTATTCCAATTCCAAAAAATGTGGATGTTCCAATTCTAGAAAATATTCATTCTCCAATTCCGGAAAATGTTGATGTTCCAATCCCAGGAAATATTCATTCCCCAATTCCAGAAAATGCCGATATCCCAATTCCGGAAAATAGCCATATCTCTCAAACACGATTTCAAAAAGTTGATCTTGATATATTAAGAAACAATGATTTTTGGGTATTTGTCTTGGTTGATAGTTTATTAATACTATATAGATGCGTATTTGAATTTTTTTTTTCGCTTATCTCCGCCCCCCACCCCCCCCTTCAACTTGAAATCCTGGGTCCGTCCCTGTTTCAAACTAGCTTGATATATTGGTTTAGAAATAAACCTTTTAACTACTGTTAACATGATTTGTTGTGATTATAATAAAATAAAAGTGTCAATAAGGTAACTATGTGAAAGCAATATAATTTTAATCAAAACACACCACCTTAATAAGTAACAACTTCATAAAAAATATTGTGGAAAAAGTTGTGCCCTAGTGTTTATTTATTCTTTTCTTTTTTTTAAGCATTTGTCTTCATATTTCTACTTACCAAATATTTGCTACATCAGGCATATTAGATTTATGGCAAATTCAAAAAATTTTAATAAAATGGAACCATTTAATACTTTTGAAGAGAGAGAGAGAGAGAAATAAGACAAAAGAACACAGAATTTTGATGTTCAATGGAATATTTTCCTTCTCCGTGGGTTGTTTTCTCTTAACATAAGCAATGGTTTGAATTTGGAAAGGAGATGAAAATATATTTGCAAGGAAAATTATTAGTTTGCATGTGAAAGTTCAATATGTGTATAAAACACTCTTGAACGTTTAGACCCCAAATTATAAAATATCAATTCAAGCTTATAATCAAACAATTAATGTGCGGAACATGAACATAAGCCAATCACAGAATTGATAACTAATCTAAGCCAAATATAAACACATCCACAGCAGTAAATATAAGGCAAAGATAAAGGAAAGGAAGATGCAAACACACGGACAACACACGATGTGTTATCGAAGAGGAAACCGAAGTCCTCGGCGTAAAACCTCTCTGCCGCCCTCCAAGCGGTAAATAATCTACTAAAGAATGTAGTTGGGATACATGAATAGCAGAAGACCCTCCAAGCCTAATCTACCCAAGCACCTAAGTCCTCCAAGCTTCTTGCTCCAACGAGGTTACGCCGAACCTATTTCTTCTTTAGCTTCCCGGATTCTGCTACTATACCATAGCATCAACCAATGTATATTGGTTCCTTCCAAACTGCTTCCCTTAGCACCAAATGAACCTTCTCACAGACGTGGGTGTGGTGAGATAGGATTTGGTCAATAACCTCTCAAGGATGTGACAATGGAGAGGAAGAGAGTAGAGAAATTTGTAGAGTCTCTAAGGTAAAGATTAGGGATGAGGCAATCTTGTTTTTCTCTAGGGTTTCTCTCACAAAATTCTCTCTGGAAGCTCTCGCAATTTAGTGGGTATAAGGGTCTATATATAGTGGTGTGTGTTTGGAATACGAAGAGACAGTTTTTGCCAAACAAGGCTAGTTGGCGGCTTGACCTCGCGGCTTGTCCAAGTCGCGAGTTCAAGTCGCGAAGTAACGGCCTGGCCAGCCTGGGACTTTTGTCCTGTAGTGCGACAGCTGGCGCAACCCCTCAACTCTCCTGTGTGCATCTCACGTGCCTGCATTTGGTGGCTTGCCAGCCGCGAAACTCTGCCTTCTTGCACATACTTGAGCTTTTCTTCACATCTTCTCACACACTACCCTTACAATGATCCCACCTAAATACAGGGTTACTAAGTGCTTAAATTACAAGCAAATTGGCACAGAATAAAGCCAACAAGATGGTTGATAAATTTCAACCTTACAGCATGAATAGTGGAAAAGGAGATGAAAATATGTTTGCAAGGAAAATTATTAGTTTATATGAATAGTGGAATGTAAAATGTACATGGTAGATAAAAAGATTATAAATTCAATTCCCTACAATATAAACTTTGCGTTCTATTATTTTGTTATTCATGTAAACTAATAATTGTCCATGTTTGCAATAATTGGCATTTGAAAAACTCCCTGCCTTATATTCTGTTCACATACTTTTATTCAATATAATGTTTTTATTTATTAATTTTTTGGATGGCGTATTCAAGATAATATTCAAATGAAATGATCCATAAAAATATCACCACTGCGCATTGACCACATGATGTGGTGCATGTGCTATTCAAACGACGTAGACCGATTACCTTAAAAAAAAAAAGGCTCCTCCTAGCTAGCTTTGCATTCTTCTTCCAAGTCACAGTGTCATACCATATAATATATACCAAACCTTCTATTCATTGAGACTACGACACTATATGATTGATGAGGCATGACGTGATTATCGTAAACAACAAAAGATCAAGGTTGACATTGATTGCCTTAATACAGTTCCTAATAAACTCACAAATGATATGCAGGAGGTGCTTCCCAGGCCGTATAGTAGTGAAGAAGTTAAAGCAGCGTTGTTCCAAATGGGACCAACAAAGACTCCTGGACCTGATGGTATGAATGTACTTTTTTATCAAAAATTTTGGCATATTGTGGGGAATGAGGTGACTGATGCTGTGTTAGATTTTTTATAGTCTAGTAATATGGAGCCTAATGTTGATTATACTCATATTGTTCTAATTCCTAAAGTAAAGAAACTGAGAAAAAAATGGCAGATTTTAGACACATTAGCCTTTGTAATGTGATATATAAAATTATTTCAAAAGTTTTGGCAAACAGGTTAAAGCTGATCTTGCCACAGATAATTTCTCCTACTCAGAGTGCATTTGAACCAGGTCGTGTTATTACTGATAATGTGCTTGTAGCCTATGAGACTTTGCATGCCATGCATATTAGAAGGAAGGGTAAAAAGGGCTTTAGCTCTTAAGTTGGATGTGAGTAAGGCCTATGACAAGGTGGAATGGAGCTTCCTTAAGGGTATGATGATCAAATTGGGTTTTCCGGAGGTTTGGGTGGATAGGGTTATGAGGTGCGTTTCTACACCTTCCTTCTCTGTTCGGATTAATGGAAAGGCCTATGGAAATGTCATTCCTTCTAGAGGTCTTCGACAAGGAGATCCGTTGTCCCTTATCTGTTTCTGATATGTGCTGAAGGTTTTACTTCGCTCCTTGCTAAAGCAGAATTAGATGGGAGGTTGCATGGAGTGGTAGTCTGTAAAAATGCTCCTTGTATAACTAATCTGCTTTTTGCTGATGACTCTTTGATTTTTTGTCAAGCTAATAAAGATGAAGTGCAAGTTGTCTCAAATACTCTGCAGCTATATGCTAAAGCTTCTAGCCAATGCATTAACCTGGAGAAGTCTTCTGCCTATTTCAGCAGCAATGTGTCTGCGGAGCATAAAGTATGGATTGTTGATAAACTGAAGGTGAAGGCCGTGGAAAGGTTTGATTCTTACTTGGGGCTGCCTACTTTGATTGGGAGAAGGAAATATGATTCTTTTGCTTTCCTTAAGGAACGGGTTTGGAAAAAGATGCAGGGTTGGAAAGGGAAGTTGCTTTCTAGGGCGGGAAAAGAGATTCTGATAAAAGCAGTGGCTCAATCTATTCCCACCTATACGATGGGGGTGTTTCAATTGCTTGGGAAATTATGTGATAAATTGGATGCTATGTATGTCAGATTTTGGTGGGGCCAAGTTGGTGAAGAGAAGAAAATACACTGGAAAAGTTGGAGTTTTTTAGTACAGTCAAAGAAAGAGGGTGGGATGGGTTTCAAAGATATTAGATCCTTTAATTTATCTATGCTAGTGAAACAAGGATGGAGGTTGTTGCAGGATAAAAACTCTCTTTTGTATAGTTGTTTCAAGGCAAAATATTTTCCACGGTGTGAGTTCCTTGAGGCGAAGGATTGTCAAAATAACTCCTACGTTTGGAAGAGTTTGCTGGCTGCCCAACCGGTTTTGAGGAAAGGGTGCTATTAGAGAGTGGGTAATGGTGCTTCCATCAATGTTCTGAAGGATTGTTGGCTACCTAATCAGCTAGGGCTATAATCGGTTCGGTTCGGTCGGTTTTTTTTTATCCGGCCAATCAAAACCGAAATTTTCGGTTTTTAAAAGTCTCAACCGAAACCGACCGAAATTGTTGAAAAATCGTCGGCTTCGGTTTGTTTCGGTTTCGGTCATTTTTTCGATCGGTTTCGGTTCCCTATCATTTATTTTCTAAGAAAGCAAACAAAGAGAGAAAAAAAAAAAAAAAAAAAAAAAAAAAAAAAAAGACCAGAATATAAAAAAGAGAGAAGAAATTGAAAAAATAAACAACAAAGCACATGGGTTTTTTCAAAACCCTAACTTTATTTGCACATAAAAATCGAAAAAATAGCATTGATTCAATATTAAACAAACCCAGAATATAAAAAAGAGAGAAGAAATTGAAAAAATAAACAACCAAGCACATGGGCTATTCAAAACCCTAACTTTATTTACACATAAAATTTGAAAAAATAGCATTGATTCAATATCAAACAAACCCAGAATATAAAAAAGAGAGAGGAAACTATGGAGAAATTAAAGAGAGAGAGGGTCACCGTGACTTCGTGAGAATGAAAAGATTAGCCGGCATAGGGAGCCCGGCGTGTGGAGACCGGCGTGTGGAGGCCGGCGTAGGAAGGCCAGTGTGTGGAGGCTGGTGCAGGAAGGCCGACGTGTGGAGGCGGCATGTGAAGGCGTGGAGCGGTGAGAGAAGAGGAGGGGCTGAGAATCTGAGATATACGAAAGATCAAGGAAGTAGAGATCTGTGTGTGTGTGAAAAAAAGCTTGAGAAAGCTTTTTCATTTTGTTCTCTATGTGTGTGTGAAAAAAGCTTGAGAAAGCTTCTTCTTCCATTTTGTTCTGTGTGTGTGTGTGTGAAAAAATTGAGAGAAAAAGATGGGGAAGGGGGCGGCTGAAGAAAAGAATAAAACAACATGCTCTAGGGTTTTATATCATAGGGGTATTTCCGTATTTATCTCATGCTCTAGGGTTTTAAAAAATTAAATAGCAAAAAAATCAAATGCCCCCACGCGAAGGCTCGAACCTGGGATTAGCAGCCAAACCACAAAGTTGCATACCACTAAGCCACTGATCAGATATGCAACAGAGTTACATAAATATATATATATTCGGTTGGTTCGGTTCGGTTTCGGGTGAAAAAATCCAGCACCAAAACCGAAACCAAAAATTTTGGTTTTTAAAAAATGAAACCGAAACCGAAACCGAACCAAACCGAAAATTTGGCAACGGTTTGGTCGGTTTCAGTCGGTTTGTTTGGTTCGTCGGTTTTTTGCACACCCCTATAATCAGCCAACCGGAAGAATTCTATTCCAACCCAAAAAGGAAGTTTGGGAGTGGAGAGTTTCAGACTTGATTGATTGGCAGAACCACTAGTGGGATAGAGAACGAGTTCAGGCAATATTCCATCAATTTGATGCTGAAGCTATTCTTCAGGTCCCTTTGAGCAGGCAGGTTGTGCAGGACTCCTTAGTATGGTTGTTTACAAAGAATGGCAGATATAGTGTAAAGTCTAGGTACCATGTAGCTAAGCAATTGAGGATGGCGGAGAATTCTTCTGGAGAGGCTTTGGTGCATAGAGCAAGCACTTCCTTATGGTCATGGGTTTGGAAAGCAAGGATCCCCAATAAGGTAAAAATCTTTTCTTGGAGAGCATGTCATAATATATTTCCTACATGGGATAAATGGTTCAGAGAAGGGGGATGGATGATGCGAGTTGCTGCTTCTGTCGTAAAGCTACAAAAACGGTATTGCATGTGCTTTGGAAGTGTGGGGCTGCGCAGGATGTGTGGGTTGGTAGTGCTATCAGATTTCAAAAATTCAAGACTGAGCAAGTGGATTTTAGACAGTTGGTAGCTGGTCTCATGCTGAAGCTGTCATTAGAGGAATGGGATTTATTTTGGGTGATCTGTTGGCAAATTTGGCTACAGAGAAACACGGTTTTGCATGGGGGTGCCTTCCAACATCCATCATGGTCTCACCAACGTGCCTCAGATTATTTGAGAGAGTTTGTTGATGCACAGGACCATCTAAGTGTACCTGTTTCCGTCCACGTCCCAACAAGTCAAGCATGGCAGCCACCGCAAGGAGAGTTCTTTAAGCTGAATTTTGATGGATCCTGTTTTGATAATGGTGCGACTTCGGGCTATGGTGATGTCATTCGTAATGGGAAGAGTGAGGTTATGGCTGTTATATCTGCCAAGGGTGGTGCTATAAGGGATAGTGAAGAGTTGGAGGTGATGGCTTGTCGCAAAGCTCTTGAATTTGCTATAGACACTGGTTTTATGAAGGTGATACTAGAAGGTGATAATGCTCTGGTGATGAAGACAGTGTCATAGGCTCAACCAAATCTCTCTCAGCTTGGATTAATCTATGAAGATATTTGGTGCTTGGCTGCAGGTTTTAGAGCTATCTTAGTTAGCTATGTTAGGTGTAGTGCCAATAGTGTTGCTCATGCTTTGGCAAGATTTGCTAGGTTATCTGATAATGAAATTGTATGGATGAAGGAGGATCCTCCCCCAGCAGTGGATGCTTTGTATTTGGATTCCAGTCTTTTGAATTAATGAAAGTCATTTGGTTCCGGTTTCACACACACACACACACACACAAAAAACCAAGTGAATATATGTTTATAGAGAGGGTGTACCTTAAGAAATGTAATCTTCCCCACATTTAAAAAAAAAAACTAAAACAATTTTAAATAACCACATACACCATTGACTCTATTATGTTTCTTAAATAAAGGAAAAAAAAAGACTATTATAAATACATACTTATTAACCTATTGCAGTGGATTACTTAGTAATGACTAATGCGTACCTTACGGCGGCCCACCAGAATTTGGGGCCTAAAGCGAAAAATTTATGTGAAGGCCTTTTATTTATAAATATTAACGAAACAAAATTATTTAATATTAATCAAATCAAAGTTAATTTGATACATTAAATACATAATTTGATGAAAATACCAACTAAACTAGTTGATTTTCATATAGTTGAATCATAAATTTTAATAAAAAGAAATAAAAATATATTATGATTAAAAAAGATACTTTATTTTGGATATATGACAATGCATAGTTAAGTAAAGTTGTAATTTAATTTTTAATTTTATATCTTGTTTTTAACTAAGAAAGATAGATATTATTTGGAGTATGGCTTTATACGATATCAGTTTACAAAAATTAAAGTCTCAAACTATTGGAGGAGAATAATCTATAATTGATGATTTAACTTAATTGAAACATTTTTTTGAAATGGTATAGGCTTTTAATTGGGTTAGATTTCTATTGGTATCGCACTTTGGGAGTCTTGATAGTAATGAAAATGAAAAATGCGATAAAAGCACTACAAAATATTCACAATATGATGTGACAATAACTATGATTGATGAATTTCATAAATCTAATTAATGAATTTTTAAATTACTTTTTTGGGATCGGTGACATCCCAATTTGTAAGCGTATAATAAAATTTGTAGTATTCTTAACAACACTATTTTTTTTTTTTTAAGTGTACAACCATTAAAATTATATATAATTTCATAAAAATAAAATTTTGGGCCTTTGACAATGGAGGAGGAGGCCTCTTTCGCTAAGGGTAAAAAAAATATTTGTGATAGAGCCTTAGGCCTAGGCCTTGGTCCGGCCCTTACTCTGCTTTTCAGTTGATGATTTCTATGGGCATCTAGTTGCTCGCGAGAACATATGAACAATACCATAATGTTTTTGATGCATAGTTCCATAATGAAAATCCCACCACCAAAAATCACTCAAATCATGCACAAAGCTTGTCATGTTTGCAACAGAGTTTGTCACACGATATATACCTAGCTACTACAGTCAGTTCAATTTATCATGGTAAGACTAGGAATTCTCATATGGCTGCTTTCATATTGGTCCATAATCATCTTCTAACCTAAATTTGTATCCTGATACTGGAGTCACAAACCATCTCACACCTGATATGAGCAATTTGAATATGCAATCTAAGGAGAGTACAATGGCAAAGATCAAATATATGAGGGAGATGCACAAGTTTGACTATCACTCACATTGACATTGGCTCTTCCCTTACTTTTATTTTCAAATAACTAAGAACTAAGAATATTCAATATTGGCCTGTACTCTTTCTTTCCATCATCTTCCACACGTCGAGTCTATACTACCTATGTTGCTGAATGAGCTTCACTCCCTGATTGGGATGATAGATTTGGACACCTAGCCATACGCATAATACATTGTGAATTAGTGATATTTCTTGATTCAAACTTCCTTTTGTCAGTAATGAAATACTTCCTTTTTTGTCGTTTGATTCTAAATCTAGGTTTCCTTTGGACTTATTATTTGTTGTTGGGAGGACCTTACCCAATTGCTTCAGTAAATGGTTCATGTTATTTTTGTCATTTGATTCTAGATCTAGGTTTCTTTCAGACTTTTTAAATGTTGGTGGGAGGACCTTACCCAATTGCTTCAATAAATGGTTCATGCTATTATTTGAGTTTTGTTGAAGATTTTAGTCAATTCACTTTGCCACAACCATGCTGTGAGTCGTCAGTGGTGGAGTTATTTATAGGAATAAGAAATGAACAGTCGGCTTTCATTCTACTGAGAACCAGCTGTATTACTAACTATAAGAACACGGCTTGTGGGCAGATTGGATGGTGAACACGTGTCCACTATCCAACGTGTCTAGTGGAAACTTCCACTGGACACAAGTCACACCCCAACTATAATGCCAACTATCCTGCTTATAAATTTTGAAATTCATTTGAGCTTGAGGATCTAATTTCAAACTTTTCCCCCAATATAGCTTAATTTGAAAATTGAAACCACCTTTTGGGGTTTAAAATGTAATTTGTATAAAGGAACAAAAAAATTATAGTACTATTCTTTTTCAATACCGTTGCAGAAAGATTTACTTTAGGCATTTTTTATTTTAGATTGAAGAGAGAAGAGACTCGATTACTCGAACCCCACTCTCCTATTGAGAGCTCAACCAACCATTAGGACTTCGAATTCCCCTGAAAATTTCAGATCGATTTCAAACTTTTTAAGATCCCAAATATCCTTGTGACACTGTTCAATTCGAGGCAAAGTGGGGTCCAATTCGAATAGGTTGTTGTTCGAGAGAGAGATCAATGGATCCGGAGGCTGCTCGAACGGCGAGGGAGTCACTCGACCTTGCATTCCACATGTCGAACATTCTCGACACTGGGCTCGACCGCCACACCCTCTCCGTCCTCATAGCTCTCTGCGACCTCGGTCTCAACCCTGAGTCACTCGCCGCCGTCGTCAAAGAACTCCGAACTGAGCATCCGCCGCCGCCGCCACCCTCTTCCGCGACCCCAACAACATCTACTGCTCCGTCGTTTCTTCCCTGAGCAGGTGCCTTATTTGCTCGACGTGATAGCTTCTTTAGTTATTAGTGTGTTCGTTAAATGTTTGTTAAAATGCCTAGCAAGTCACGTAAATGACATATTACATTATGTTTTACCTTCACTGTCGTTGCTGAGTCCATTTAAGAATTGAGAATGCCATTCCAAAAATTGGCATGCTTGTGTTACTGTGGCACAATTTTTTTCATAACTAGTTAAGAAAAAGAAAAAAAGAACTGATTTTTTTTTTTTTTTACAGCTTTTTATATTTCTCATTAAAGAATTTAAAGTGGTATTAAAATTTTTCTAAAATGGTCCAATAACAAATGTGCGAACACCTGTAAATTTTTATGTCATGAGACTTATTGCTTTTCCCACTAACCTCAATATGGTTTTAGTTTAGTGGTTCCTTGAATTCATGGTTTCTCAATATGGGGGTCTTGAGTTTTGACCCTCCTCACTAGCATTCAACTCTCCCTTTGGTTTTACCCATTGGGATTTCTCACCTTTTCTTTTGATCAGATTGTATGTTTCTTTTTTCTCTTTTTATTAATGAGGTTTTCCAGCACTTTTTGAGCTTCTGACTATTTCCTCGGATGTGTGCAATCCCTCCGTTCTACAGTAATTACATTGAGAAATCTCTTAGGTGTGGCCCTAAAATGCTGACTAGGAGTTTTGAACCTAGGAGCTCATGGATCAAATGTGGTCTTAGGAACCACGAGACCAACCACTTGGGTTTGCCCATTGGAGTTTATCTGTATAATTGCCTGGTGAATGTGTGATGGGACATCTTGTTGTAAAAAGAATAAAAGAAAAAAAAAAAAATGTCTTCGCATTCCTTGCAGACTTTGATTGGCATATTGTGCTTGAAGGTTTTGTAAGAGTGGTTTGGATTTTATTAGGGAACTATGTTTTTCCTATGTAGTACGAACAGTTCCACGATCTTTCCTTTGGCCTGAGTTACAATAATATTGTCATTTAGCCTATCTCTGAACACTTTCTGTTGTAGATTCTTTACACGTTGTCACATTGTGCCTTGACTAAATTATGTTATGGTTTTACCCAGGCCATTTGGATATCAAATATTGAATTAATCTCTTCAGAGAAAATGCAGTCTTCCATTTTGTGTAGTATGTAAGATCAGTTCAAATATGCCAAACCTCTCAGGGTAGAATTAGTAGTTCATATTGGCTTGTACATTTGTGTTTAAAGTTTTAGGTTGATTATCTTTTGTTCAATGAAAAGCACCTAATCACGGTTGGCATTATTGTAACTATTCTTGAGGCTTGACATTGGGTTAGCTTTATCTCTTGCATGATTTGTGAGACTCTTATTGGCCTGATTCTTGCTTTGTGATAGAAATGCTTGTGAGATGGCACAACCTCTTTTATGCAAAAAATCCATTTCATTCTTTAAAATATTAATGATCTTATTATGATTTTACTCTTTCATATGTAATAGTGTAAAATAAGAAATGTAGATTTTTATTCAGATTGTTTACCTTTCACAGATTAGATTGATAATTGGTTGGATAACCTAATTAGGAGAAGGGACTACATTAGATCATGTGCTTTTTAATAGCTTTTGCAGAATTTAGCATCTACCAGGTGCGGAGCTGTTGTAGAACCTCTTTGAGATTTTTTTAAATTGCAACTTTGATGATTTACACTATCTGTGTGTTGTTAGATATCAGATTTTGTAGAAGTACATAAGAAATGAGATACAATATCAGTAGAACGCAGTAGACCAAACCTAGTCAAACTATCAAAGTACCCCTTTATCTTTCAAACACAGCTTAACTGCTAAACTTATTTTCTTTTTGATTAGTGCTTTACTGCTAAACTTATGCAGCAGGGGATTGCCAACCACCTAATGAACCAGATGACTTTATTTTGAAATGAGCTCTTAATTTTCTTCTTATGCAGTAGTCAATACATGACATCATTTGTAGTTGTTTTCAAGATTTCTTCTCCACTCTTGAAGTCTTAATCTCCCACCATGACCCCTATCATTCTGTTCTCTCCACATATTGTAGAGAGTAGTTGCTGTCGCTAGTTTAGTGGTAATGCTCTTGTGGCTTCCTCCTACCAGATTATCTATACTTATAGTCCGTTGAACTTCAGCATCCCTGTTCCCACTCTTCCTAGCACGCAAGCACATCTTTTGGAACTCTGCTCTATGTTGTGATCTGGAGATTCAGTTTTGTTCTTGTAGTAGTGACAAAGACAACCTTTGTTAAATTCCCCTTTGGCCAAAGAGGGGGTGAGGGTGGAACGGGGTGGGCTTTGGAAAAGTGAAAACTGAAAGATAGGAGTTCTGTTGAAAAAAAAAGTAGCACGGATTCTACTTTTGTCTTTCAAATTCAAAAAGTTATGTTTTTGTTCGTTGAAACTTTAAAATGTTCTACATTTTGTTCTTTCGTCAACTTCTATTAAGTTTCAGGGACAAAAACATAACATGTATACTATTTCAGGTGAATTTTATATTAGACCCGCCACCCGCCGAACCACATGTTTTTTGAGTTCCAAACCTGCTACCCAACCTTGCACCTTGTCGAAACCGCGTGTCAACTTTCAGGTTAGGCCAGATCAGACATATGGATCGGTTTTGTGGATCTGTTGAACACCCAAGGAGAAAATGACATTTATGGAGAATTTTGTTTGAGTTTTAAAGTAAATACAAGCAGTAGCTAATGGGTTTTGTGAGTGAGCCCTTGACTATTGTTTAATTGAGTTTGTGTTGTTTGTTGGACTGGCAGTATGGGTTTCAGCTGAATGGGTGAGTGGGTGAAATTCTGTGGGGGTTTGGTTTTTATGTTTGATTTGGGTGAGTAATGATTCTTGGGTTTCAGGCTTTCAGCCAAGTGTGGGTTTTGATGCTTGGTAAGCTGTGTGGGCAAGTGGGAGCAACTGTGTTGTGTCCATGTAAATGATGATGTTTGGATAATTTTTGGTGGCTTGGATGGGTTCTGGATTGTGGTTATGGGTTTAGATTTGAGTAGTATTGTCAGTATGGTCGGATATAGTGATTTTTGTAATATTTTGGTAGCAATGGGAGCTTTGTTAATGGCCGGTGGCTTAGGCTCATTCCTCTTTTGCTTCATAGCACTTTCCTATAGGATTTAAACACTGAAGGGAACGAGCGGTAGTTCCTCGTCCTTTTAATTGGGGATGTGGATTAGAGATGACACTAGTTTTCTAGTAGTAGAACAAGGAAATCACAGTGCGAGGTTCTCCAAAATTTAGACTATGAAAGAAAATAGCTTGAAAAACAGCCTTGAAAACTTGGAACAAGGATACTATTTTGGCAAGCTGCAAGCATGAATAAGTACTTGGGAATAAGGGTCAGCAATGGGCCGGGCTTCTTTTTACTTGGCCCATGCACCTAGTGGGCTGTTGACCAGTCAATAGGCCAGGTTGGGATAGGCCGGAAGTGAAAATCCGTACCCATGGACCTGTGGCAATACCCAAGAAGGAGTTTTACACACATATACACTTAGATTAAGCTAGACTAGAATTTTTACCATACATTGCTCTTCAAGTTTTGCTTGCATTATCTTGGATGAGGCTAGGTTGTAGTTTTTGTTTGTAGTTTCTATTTGTTTTTGCAATAAAATTTTCTTCTCTTCAAAATAATAATAATAATAAAATGCGCCCTGGAAAATGACTAGCGTAGTTGACTTTGTGAAGAAACCGAGCCCCTGCCTTACCCCAGAAAAAAGGCATAGATTTTTCTTTATCTGAGGAAGGTGAGGCATATCATGGATAGATTTTTTTGTAAATAATTAATGGAATTATTTGTTTCTTCCAAACATCTCTTTGTTTGATAATTATTTGGCTCTCTCATGAAAATGATGGATTACCAACTCCACGCAAGTGAGAGCTACTCAGAGCTTGACTTTCATCGAAGGTGCAATTTTTTGTTTTTCCCAATTGTATGAACACTCTCACTTGTTCAAAGCTATAGTTGTCATTCTTTATAAAAATAAAAACAAAAAAGGTTTTTTTATATGTGTTGAAATCATCCAAAGCTATGCTTATACAAGTATAAGTCTATGAAAGAGCAAATTCATGGAAGAAAACCAAAGTGCAACCCAAAAGAGAAAATGGAGACAGAAATCATCTCAAGAAAGTTCATTAAACCATTAATCCCAACTCCTCAGCAACAAAGAACCTTTAGGCTCTCCCTTTTGGACCAAATCGTTTCCACCATTATATAGTTCAACCATTTTCTTCTACCCCTCAAACCCCAATGAAAAAGGAAGTATCACCTCTCAAGTCTTGGAACGATCTTTTCGCCTACAAAACTCACTATCTAAAACCTTGGTTCACTTCTATCCAATGGCTGGCCGTCTCAAAGACTCTGCCACCATTGAGTGCAATGACCAAGGGGCTTATTTTGTGGAAGCTCAAGTTAGCTGCCCACTTGTGGACTTCCTTATCCAACCTAATGTTGAGTTACTAAGTCATTTTAGTCCCATCATTGATCCTTATACTCCATTAGCCTCGGATTCTATGTTGCTTATTAACTCACTGCCTTTAGCTGTGGAGAAATTGCCATAGCTGTATGCCCTTCACACAAGATCATCGATGCAACATCTCTCTTCACATTTCTCCAAAGTTGGACAGCCATTAGTCGTGGATATGGTGAAGTAGTGCTCCCGAAATTCATTGGAGGTTCTTTGTTGCCACCTAGAGATTTGCCCATCATGCCTAAGTCCAAGGTGAATTCCCTGGCTCAAAAATGCACCACAAGGAGGTTTGTCTTTGATGCCACAAAGATAGCTAGCCTCAAGGCCAAAACTGCTGGTGCAATTGGACAGCAACCCCCCACAAACGTAGAGATTGTGTTGGCACTCGTCTTGAAATGTGTTATAGCTGCTTCTAAGTCAATATCAGGGGGTTTAGGGCCATTGGTATTGTCCCAAGCAGTGAACTTGCGCAAAAGAATGGTGCCACCCTTGCCGGAAAACAGCATAGGGAATTTCATTGGGGAATTCCTGGTGTTTTCTAAGGATAGTGAGATAGAATTACATGAATTAGTAGCTAAGATGAGAAAAGGGTTGATAGACTTTTGCAATGAGAAGGCCAATAAATTCAAAGGCAATGAAGGTTTCCAAATGGTTTGTGAGTTACTCAAGGAGCGGGGTGAATTAATGAACAGAATGGACATTAACATTTATAGGTGTACAAGCTTGTGCAAGTTGCCACTGTATGAATTTGATTTTGGGTGGGGAAAGCCTATGTGGATCACTAATAATTCAAGCAATTACTTCAAGAACTTAATTGTCTTGATGGATACAAAAATAGGTGGTGGCATAGAAGCTTCGGTGACATTGGAGGAACGAGAGATGGAAATATTTCAACATAGTGAAGAGCTCCTTGAATTTGCTTCCTTTAACCATAGTGCTTTTGTTAATCATAGCCGCATTTGATAAATCTTTCTAAGCGTAGAATTCATGTTTGTAATTATTATTGTCATTATTGTTCCATTATCAGCATTGTTGTTGTTGTTATTGTCATGAGTAATTATTGAATGTTCCCGGAACTATGTTATTGTCATGAGTAATTATTGAATGTTCCCGGAACTAGGAACAGAGTCAGGAGATTATTTGAGAGGGGTGAAGTATTTTTTTTTTTTAAATTATGAAAGAAAGAGTTTGAAGCAAGAAGTTTAAAAGCTACAACGATAATATCTTCCAAAAAAAAAAGCTACAACGATGATACGATTGTTTGGGTTTTTTGAATGTTGTAAGAGGAGGATAGTATGGACTAAACTTAATGTAATCTCGCTGAAGTTTGTCGCATTGAACAACATGACAATCATATATTTGCGTACACAATTTGAGATCACTTTTCAATGAACTAATATTATTTGATTTTTTTTTTTTTTGAAAAAGTCAAATATTGTAGTTGTTTTTCCCATAATCTACAAATCAAATAAAAGTTTCAATAATCTTCTAACAAAAATATTAATTGTAATTGCTAAGATTAATTATAAAACATGTTAGGACAAATCACAAATAGACAAACAAAAGGATGACAACCAAACAGAACACCCACTCCAACATTATGCAAAGCACTACAATCCATATAGACCACTTCTCAAACATTTGCAACCCCTTATGGGAATGCTCTTAACAAACCTTATTAAATCAAAAAGTCTAGATGTACACCAAATTTGATAACAAATTTTACACAAGTGACAAGTTATTAATTGTAAATAATAAAGTAATATTTAGTGGTGGGCTCATATAAAAATAAATAATGACTTCCAACCCATGTGTAAAATTTGTTATGAAAATTATTGTCTATGTAGCATTACTTTTATTTAATTTTCAGCAACAAACCAATCAACTTTACAGTAAATGTAAAGTCTTTACTTTCAAATAATTAAATCATTAATCATTCAAAAAAATTAAATAAAGCTTCTACCCAAAAAAAAAAAGTTGGACTTTAACGCTACAAATATATAATCTGTCGAGTTAAAAGATAAGGGTAAAAAATTTAACTCTTTTTTACTCATTTACACTTAAAAAAATAGAGAGTAAGAGAGAGCAAGAGAGTTCTTGAATTCTCTATAGCTGTCTTCTTTTTTTTTTTTTTAAATGTATAGCTGTCTTTTCAGAGAGTAAAGCAAAAGATTCTTAAATAACCGTACCATTGGTAAAAATTCATTATGAATATAAAAAAAATGGGTATTTCATTACCGTATTCCAAAAACACCCAATAATTTTCCTCTTATCATTAATTATCAACACCAGTAGCTTCACCATCATCTCCGTTGTGCACTGTAAATGACATGCTTCTCATCTTTCATTACAACCAATGGTACGGTTAGTAATAAATTGGTCTCTTAATGAGCCGCAAATCTCAAGTAGTTTCAATAACAGGCCAACTCGAATTAATTTGCACATTCAAAGTTTGAACTTGTAGAGAACATTTTTTGATAAGGGAGTTCAAGATCAACTTCATAGGTAGAGCCTGTGGGTCGAATTTGAACTAACCCTTCCTTGGGGAATTTGAACACGTTGATCCAAAAATGAATTTTTTATTGTTACCACCCTCAAGTCAAATCCCTAAAATTGTAAAAAAAATACTAATAATGATTGAATACACAAACTAGGTGTTAGGGCATTTATATCAAAAGTTTTAAAAAATTTAGCATTTAGCATCTAAAAAGCCACATTTATAACATTTAACACGACACTTTACAATATACTTAACATTAAAATTTCATTTAAATATTCTTTCTTTATTATTTTTTATTCGTTTTTTATACTTCCTCTCTCTCCCTCTATCTCCCTCTTTTTCTCAACCCACCACCCATGCCACAACCAACAACAAACCACCATCGCCTCCACCAGCCACATCTACCCACCACCACCACAAAATACAGAAGGAAAAAAAAAAAAAAAAAAAAATCCTCCACCAGCCACATCCACCATGTCTCTCTTTCTCTGTAGCAACTCCACCACTTCTCAATCCAAGCAAACCCACACCCACACCCACACCTACACCTAGCCAACCAAAAAAAAAAAAAACCACCAACCAGCAGCCACCACCCACAACCACAACCCCCAACTACCAAAATCACAACCAAATCACAAACCCACAACCTCATCACCACCAACAACCGGAAAAAGAAAAAGAAAAACAACCCACTATCTGCACCTCTCTCTTCTCTAAAGCAATCCAACCAACAAACTCACCTATTTCTTCTCAACCCAGCAAAACCCACATCCATACACCCACTGCTAGCCACCAACAGCCACCACCACCAGGAAAAAAAAAAAAAACCCACTCAACCACCACTATAGCCACAACAACCACTGCCACTATCACCACCACTCACAACCTCAACCCGCAACCACCAAAATCACAACCAAATCTCAAACCCAAACCCACAATCACATCACTAACAACAATCAAAAAAACAAAAACAAAAACAAAAACCAATCAGAGATCAGACCACCGTCGAAAATTAGAGAGAGAGAGATGTGGGTCGATTTGGGTTTCTAGATTCGGCAATCTCACTATATGTGGGCTGGGTTAAGTTGTGACTTGATGGAGTGTGTGGTGAAGAAACAGTGGCTGAGAGAGAGAGAGAGAAAGAGAGATGTGGGTCGGGTTTTGAACGAGAGAGGTGGTTGATAGGAGAGACACAGAGAAATTTGAGAGAGAGCAAAGAGTGTGAGATCTGAGAGGTGAGAGGGAAGGGGAATAAAAAAATAAAAAAGAGTAATAACTTGCTACAGTAAAGTGTTAGTAGTAGCATCTTACTGTAGTAAGATGCTAAAAGTTTTAAGTTTAGCGCCATTGATATAGTAGCTTTTTTAGTGGTTTTGTTGTTAAAAATAGCTTTTAGCATTTATTACATTTTTGGTGTGAACGCTCCAAGTTAGTTCTAATATTACATGTTATGATTTGAAAAATAATTCGTCACATTTGCTTTCAAAGCGGGTTTCTCTCCTTGAGCTTGTTATTGGGTAATGAATACCTAACCAACCTGATTTTTTTTTTTTTTTTTTTAAATATGTAATTGGGCAGCGTGTGTGTTAATATGTATGTGTTTTGAATTTTTCTTTATTGATGTATAATGTGTATTCGGCCCCCAAACCAACATTCTCAGCTCCACCTTAACTGGATGATATCTTGGTAGAAATTTTACTGAAAATCCAATTTTATAGATGCATGCTTTGTGAAATTCAAGCAAGAAGCCCTCCTGGCATAAATGCTAACGGCATAATTCTTGAAATATTATATCACATTGATATGTTAGTGTATTGTTTTTTTAATGCAATTGCATAATACATTGATTTGCGAGTCAAATATAATGCAGTCATATTATTACCCAAAAAAAAAAATACAACTTTCTCGCTTTTACTAGAAGATATAATTGATAGACAAGAAGAGGCCAAATATTTCCCAACTTGGAAAATTCAAATTAGTAATACTAGTACATTATTATTTGTTTCATTATTTTGATGTGTTCATGCTTCTGGTAGAGGCTGCCCTCCAAGAAAATGCCTTAAACAGAAGTAGCGATCTTTCTAGTTGTGTGGCCGGAGCTTGGTGGGAAGCTCCTCTTACGGAGGCGAAGGATAGTTGGGTGTGACCATATACTTTTGTCCATCCACCAACCTACAAGATAAAATAAATCAGGAAAAAGAATACCATTTGGAACCAATGAAGACAACAATATAAATATAGACTTGTCTTCCCTCAAACCATGCTCTGTAAGGCACGGTTGTATTTAGTCCCAACTCCTTTGCTGATTCATATATCAATGTCCAAGTCCTGATTAATGGGATAACTGAATCTTGATCTCCACTATCAAATTACATAAAAATGAGGTAATGATATTTATATATTTTTTTACTGTATTATATCTTATATTGCGGTTAATTAAGTAGGGCAACAAAAGTGTTATACATTATTATGTGATAGTGTTTGGACATTATAACCCTTGCTCTTTATTGGTGATTTACCTTCCTTAGACAAGAAGAAACTTTCTAAAAAAATGATAAGTAGAAACTATTCATGGATAATGATAATCCAAAAAAGCAAAGTAACACACGCAATAAAAATTTTATAAAAAAAATGCACTTAAGTTAATTGATATAGTTAAAAATATTTTTTGATAAGTTCATGCTTCTGGTAGAGGTTTCCCTGCAAGAAATACACTATATTCATTCTCAATATATTTATGAAATTATTATATTACTTTTAACATTTCCACTTTCTTATATTTATTTAAGTTTTAATGATATCATAAGTTAGAAAATGTTCATAAAAAAAGTTAGAAAATAAAAATATTACACATACATTTGATAAAATACTTCCTACAAATGTTTTTAGATTGAACATCAACTAGTGAAGCAAATAGGAGACTGGGTTTTTCCCCATGATATACAAATAAATAAATATAGAAATAAAAGGGAAAGGCTTGATAAAGAGCTTATTACCAAACCTGTAAACCAATGCCCGGATTCCAAACTTGACAAGTGAGCCCACGACACCAAGTGAGCTTATCAAAAATTATAATTATATTTTATTACTAAACACAAATTGTCAAATTGAACTAATAACTATACTAAAAAATAAAATAAATCATTGATTACCTTGTATTGATTGGAATAAATAAGTACATTAACATATTCATGAATATGTTAGAGTGAGAATAATTGCATCACTACAAAATATCTACAAAATATCTACTCAATGAGTTATCACTTTAAAAAAAAAAAAGAAAAGAAAAAAAAGAACACATACACATACCAAACATACAATTATGTTTTTCACATTTTAAAATATGTTATTTAAAACATGGTATACTAAACACATTTTTTGCATTGTAAGGGAGTGTTTGGTAGATGAGTTTGAGTAATGTTGTTTGGGTGTTTTTAATATATGTGTGGGTAAAAATGTGTGTTAGTATGTTTAAAATGCTCTAAAAGTTGCTTGAAATGGTCTACCAAACAGGCCCTTAGACACATGTTTTTGCATCATTTTGAACACCAATACTTAAACACTACTACAAAACGGGCATTGTCCAAATTCCCCAACCATTAGGGTAGTTGACTTTGTTCTCCCAAAAAAAAAAAAAAAAGCTTAGATGTTTCTTAATCTGAGGACGGTGAGGCATATCATCATGCAAGGGCCTAAATTTATATATATATATATATATATATATAATAATTTAAAAAAAATTATTTGTCTACCCTTCAAAAAAAAGTTGGAAACACCCTCAATTTTATTATGCCAATAAAATTAAATTTTGCTTTGTAATTTATTTTACATTCAGTGGATGAATGATTGGTTGGTTGTATACATTAAAAGAGATATAGATTGTAGCATTGATAATGAGACTATCATGCAACGATTTCAAAATATGAAAACTTGTAAAAAAACAATTGTAAAATTTATATATTTGCGTGTTTTTTTATTGTTATTGTTCTCAATATATGAATTTCTCTTTTTATTAGATTGTATAATCTATACTTCTTAAGGAACACCTTGAAAAAAATTCCTGGAGTCGCTACTGTCATCATGGATGATTTTTTTTTTTTAATTATTGATAAAATTATTTGTTTCTTCCAAATATGTCTTTTTTTTGCATCATCTTGGATTCCAAATATGTCTTTGATACCAAAAATATTTGGCACTTTCATGAATATGATGGATTACCAATTCCACGTTCCTAATGAAACTAGACTAGTATATATAGCGTTGAAGAAATGTACCATTTTATATCTCCACGCAAGTGAGAGCTATTCAGAACGTGAGTCTTACTTGCATATATTTTACTCCAATCATAGGTTGCGTATGAACACTTCCATTCACCCAAAGCTATAGCTATCATTCTTTAAAAATAAAAAAGGTTTTTCTATATGTTCTATTTGTCTTCTGTATACTAGTAGAAGTCTATAAAAGAGACAAATTTAAGGAAGAAAACCAGAGGTGCAACCCAAAGGAGAAGATGGTGACAGAAATGAAGTTTGAAATCATGTCAAGAAAGACCATTAAACCATCAGTTCCAACTCCTCATCAACATAGAACCTTTAGCCTTTCCCTTTTGGACCAAATCTTTCCCCCGATATACAGTTCAACCGTTTTCTTCTATTCCTCAAACCCTAATGAAAAAGGTAATAGTATCACCTCTCAAGTCTTGGAGCAATCTTCTCGCCTACAAAACTCACTGTCTAAAACCTTGGTTCACTTCTATCCAATGGCTGGCCGTCTCAAAGACACTGCCTCCATTGAATGCAATGACCAAGGGGCTTATTTTGTGGAAGCTCAAGTTAGCTGCTCACTTGTAGACTTCCTTATCCAACCTAACATTGAGTTACTAAGTCATTTTAGTCCCATCACTGATCCTTACACCATTCAATTAGCCTCGGATTCTATGTTGCTTATTCAACTCACTGCCTTTAGCTGTGGTGGAATTGCCATAGCTGTATGCCCTTCACACAAGATCATGGATGGATTGTCTCTCTTCTCATTTCTCCAAAGTTGGACAGTCACTAGTCGTGGATATGGTGAAGTAGTGATCCCGGAATTCATTGGAGGTTCTTTGTTGCCGCCTAGAGATTTGCCCATCATGCCCAATCCTAAGGTGAACTTCCAGGCTAAAAAATGCATCACAAGGAGGTTTGTCTTTGATGCCTCAAAGATATCTAGCCTCAAGGCCAAAACTGCTGGTGCAATTGGACAGCGATCCCCTACAAACGTAGAAATAGTGTTGGCACTCATCTTGAAATGTGCTATGGCTGCTTCTAAGTCAATATCAAGCCGTTTAGGGCCATTGGTATTGTCCCAAGTAGTGGACTTGCGCAAAAGAATGGTGCCACCCTTGCCTGAAAACAGCATAGGGAATCTCATTTGGCAATTCCTAGTGTTTTCTAAGGACAGTGAGTTAGAATTACACGATTTAGTAGCTAAAATGAGAGAAGGGTTGATAGAATTTTGCAATGAGAAGGCCAATAAATTCAAAGGTGATGAAGGTTTCCAAATGGTTTGTGAGTCACTCAAGGAGAGGGGTGAATTAATGAAGAGAATGGACATTACCATTTATAGATGTACAAGCTTGTGCAAGTTGCCACTATATGAAATGGATTTTGGGTGGGGAAAGCCCATGTGGATCACTAATAATTCAAGCAATTACTTCGAGAACTTAATTGTCTTGATGGATACAAAACAAGGTGGTGGCATAGAAGCTTGGGTGACATTGGAGGAACGAGAGATGGAAATATTTCAACGTAGCAAGGGGCTCCTTGAATTTGCTTCCTTTAACCCTAGTGCTTTTGTTAAACAAAGCCGCATTTGAATAATCTTTCAAAGCACAGAATTCTATGAAATCAATTAATACTTTCACTAATCTCTCTCTCTCTCTCTCTCTCTCTCTCTCTCTCTCTCCTATGTTTTTTCTTCTTCATATATATACTCATGTTTTAATTGGAAAATATGACCATTAAAAGGGATTCAAATCAAAATTCACTCCACAAAAAGAACTAGACAATGCTATTAAGTCATAAGCCTCTTGATGCCAATAGTTGTGCATAGTCACATATAAACGATTTTGACAACTTCGTACATAATTTTGTTCTAACTTAAAAGTTGATGAAATGTGAATTGAAACATGTTGATTCAAAAATGAATTCTCCCTCAAGTCAAATCCCTAAAATTATAAAAATACTAATTGTGATTGAAGGTAACTAGGTGTTACCAAGTTAGTTCTAATATTACATGTTATGCATGATTAGAAAAATAATTAGTCATTGTAATTATTTCTCAAAAAAAGATAATAATAATAATTAGTCACATTTGCTTGGAGGCGGGTTTCCCTCTTTGTGCTTGTTGAGTAATGGATACCTGACCAACTTGATTTTTTTTTTTAATAAATAAATAAATATATATATATATATATATATTGTAAAGACCAGGTTTGAGATCCCAACCCACTACATGGGTGAACTTAGGCTCCAAAAGCTCAAAACAATGAATTTGTAGAGAATGGGTTGAAAAACTGGGCTTTAGTTGATCAGATAAACATTGGAATAGATTCAGATGATAAGAGAATGAAAAGAAATAGGGCGGTATTGAAGAAAAATCGTCCTCGGTAAGGTCCGAGGCGATCTGTTCTTGTATATTATCCTCAAATTACGTTACAAGTTTGGTTCCTGAATAATACAATGTTTCTTTTCTCCAATTCTCGATCCCCTAGTCTTGTTGCCTCTTTCTCCATTTATACTCCCTTCCTTCTCATCTCCACCTTCCATGTGCATGTTAGACGGTTGGTCTGGATGCTTGTCATATCATCTCTTTCCATAAGTCTTCATGTAATAGCTGTAAGACTGAAACCTACTGTTTATGTATCACCTCCACATTAATGCGGCCAGGGTGTTAGCTGCAATGCATTTAATGCGAAGGTAGCAACTTTCTCTTTAGATATTTTAGGGCAATTACCCTGTTCATTACTCTTACAGTGCTTATCAACACCAACGAGACTTCTTGTAATATCATTCTGAGTGACAGACAACCTCTTTGGACCTCGGCATTGGTTAGCCGATGACAAATTTATCATCAGCCTACTCCTTGAGCCCTTATGGTCAAAGTTGACTTTTATTTACTAACACAACCTTGTCTAACAAAGATTTCTTTTCCTCGGACAACCCCTTGTCCTCGGATTGGGCCACAGACTCATAACATGAACAAACGATGGGCTCCCGAGCCCAATATCCCTACACACACATACATACATATATATATATATATATATATATATAATTGGGCAGCGTGTGTGTTAGTATATATGTGTTTTCAATTTTTCTTTATTAATATTGATGTATAGTGTATTTGGCCTCCAAACAAAAATTCCCAGCTCCACCCTTTCTAGATGATATCTTGGTAGAAATTTTCCTGAAAATCCAATTTTATATCTACATGGTTTGTGAAATTCAAGCAAGAAGCCCACCTGGCATATATGCTAACAGCATTATTCTTGGAAGATTATCACATTGATATATTAGTGTATTTTTTAAAATGCCATTGCATAATATGTACATTGATTTGCGAGTCAAATATAATGGCGTCATATTATTACCCAAATTTTAAAAAAAAAAAAAAAAAAAAAATTCTGGCTTTTAATAGAGGATTTTTTTTTTTTTTTTTTTTTTTTTTGAGAAGAACCAGAAGAGATACTTGATACACAAGAAGAGGCCAAATATTCCCCAACTTGGAAAATTCAAATTAGTAATACTAGTATAGTATTATTTGTTTCATGATTTTTGATGTGTTCATGCTTTTGGTAGTGGTTGCCCTGCAAGAAATGCCTTAAATAGCACTAGTGATCTCTCTGGTTGTGTAGCCGGAGCTGTGTGGGAAGCTTCTCTTATGGAGGCAAAGGATAGTTGGGTGTTACCATATACTTGTGTCCATCCGCCAACCTACAAGATAAAATAAATCAGGAAAAAGAATACCATTTGGCACCAATGAATAAAGAGACAAGAATATAAATATATAGACCTGTTTTCCCTCGAACCATACTCTGTAAGGCACCGTTGTATTTAGTCCTAATTAACTCCTTTGCTAATCCATTTATCAATGTCCGAGTCCCGATGAATGGGATAACTGAATCTTGATCTCCACTGTCAAATTACATCAAAATGAGGTAATGATTTTTATATATATTTTACTATAATATATATTATATTATTATTGTATAATAAAAGTTGCATCATAAATAAGTAGCACAACAAAAGTGTTACACATCATTATGTGATATTATTTAGACATTATGACCTTTATGCTTTATTGGTAATTTACCTTCCTTAGACAAGAAGAAACTTTCAAAAAAAAAAAAAATTTGATAAGTAGAAAATATTCATGCATGGATAATGATAATACAAAAAAACAAAGTAACACACGTAATAATAATTTTTAAAAAATTGCACTTAAGTTAATTGAAATAGTTAAAAATTATAATGCAAATTATGAATTTGCCGAACCACTATGTTGATTCTCAATATATTTGTGAAATTATTATATTACTTTTAACATTTCCACTTTCTTATATTTATTTAGGTTTTAATGATATCATCATAAGTTAGAAAATAAAAACATTACACAAACATTAGATAAAATACTTCCTACAAATGTTTTTAGATTGAACATCAACCAGTGAAGTAAATAGGAGACTGGGGTTTCCCCATGATATACAAATAAATAAATATAGAAATAAAAGAAGTAAAAGGGAAATGCTTGATAAAGAGCTGATTACAAAACCTGTAAACCAATGCCCGGATTCCAGACTTGACAAGTGAGCCCACGACACCAATTGTTGGATTCTCTAGATTCTTCAGATAATAGTGTAGTTGTGTTTGACTAAAATGGTAAAACAAAGGACCCCAAGTCCCAACAATGCCAATGATTCAGCAAGCGGAAGGAATTATAATAGAGTGATGTCAAAAGATATTACATTTTTTTTATGAAATGTTCTGCGTCTATAATATTTTCACAACAAATCATAAGTAATTTATTGTTGTTGGTTCTAATTTGAATTTATCACTAAAATTACTTTTTTGTTTTATCAATAATAACCTGTAAACAACCTACAAACATAGGATTTGTTGTGAAAATATTATGACCATAGTATTTTTTTTTTTTAAATTTAAAAATTGAGTTGTCACTTATAAAAAAAAAATATATATATTATGTTGATAAAATGGAATCAATCATAAGTTTATAAATAAATAAAAAATTATCTTAGAAGAAAAAAAAAAAAAAAAAACAGCACAACATTGTTTCATAATCTTTCTTTGACACACACACACACACACACACACAGATATATATATATATATATATATAAAATATTAAATTGTTCCCAAAAGAAGAAGATCACTTAAAACATAAATTGAAGATGCCAAGATTCTTGTAGATTAGCGATAATGATCAGTCTCTTTTATAAAAAGAACCAAAATTCAAATCTCCATTCCTCACTTATTGTTATAATTAGAAAAAAAAAAGAAAATTAAGTTAAAGATGGAAGATTTTGTTTAAAGTGCATATTATTACTTGCAAATTCAAGTCCATTGGTCGAATCCGATAAGCTGGCACTATAAAAAAAAAAAAAAAAAGGTCCTATAGCCACGTTTTAAAAATGTGGCTATAAGTCAATTCGGTCTATAGCCACATTTTTTATAACAGGGTTTTTAACCATTGCCTAAAACCTGTAACTATAAGTCTAATAGGTCTATAGCTGCATTTTTGCAAACGTGGCTATAGGACATATTTTAGCCGTGTTTTTAAAATGCGGCTATAGGGGATAGCTATAGCTGCATTTTAAAAACATGGCTATAGGTCGTATCTTTAGGCCGCATTGTTAAACCGTGGCTATATGGTGTACATTAGTAGCGTTTATTAAACACGGCTCTAGATCCTCAGCCTACAGTCACATTTTAAAAACGCTACTATAGCTTCTTCTTTTTTTGATTTGGCTATAGCCGCATTTTAAAAATGTGGCTATAGGTTTTTTTTTCCCTGGGCAAATGACAAATGCCTGTCTACAAACGCTACTATAGGTTTTACAAATGCGGCTATATTCAATCTGTCTACAAAATCATCAACCTTTCTACGAAATCACAAAAAAGAAACTACTCAATAAAAGTAATAATTATTGAATAAGACATAGTACTCACCAAATAGAATAAATTTAATTCCAGCAAGACAAAGTATTTGTTTCTTTCTTATATGAACAACTTATACTCAATAGTTCTTAACTTACAAAGAATGATATGATACAAAACAAATTGTAGAAACAACAATTAGCAAGTATTGCCATACCCTGAGTTAATTTCTTCATGGTAGCCCTAGTTAACTCCTCAACATTACTCAACCTGCAAATAATTTTAAATTGTCAAGTATGTATGTGGTAAGAAGAAGCCAGTAGGCAACTTGGAAAAGTGATGTTTGAAAGAAACCATATGATCAAATTCCATACAATTTAATCTGTGTCCACAGGACCTACATATAAAATTCCAAACTTCATTTAAATTGGGGGAAAAATGTGGCTTACCTTGGCTAGATTGGTAGATTTCCCAACTCCATTCACACCAACAAAAACAACAACATACGGCTTCCCTTGTTCCTTGGTAGCATGCACGTCCCTCAATATGTCAATTGACCGGCAAGGAGTTAGAACAGGAACAAGAGCTTCCTCTATTGTTGTCTGCAGTCATTGTTTCATTCCATGGCATTATTCTTATAAAAAAGTGAAATAATGAGAAATAATTAGTTTAGATTAAATATTGGAGGGAAAAAGTGATGAATCACAAACTTGCACTATTGAAGATACCCTTGAGAATGAAGCCAACCTTTTCCCCTCAAGACTTGTAACCACTGATTCACAGAGCTTCTCAACTATCTCCTCAGCCTATCATTGTAACAGCATGGGACTCCCATTAGCAGGTTCAGGGTGTTTGAGTAGTACCAATAAAAGAGATGAAACATAAGCACATCACTGTAGTAGTAGGAGAAACATACCACATTCTTGGTCATGAGCCTATCCTTGAGAGCTTTCAAAAGTATATCTGTCAACTTTCCAAAATCTCCAACGGTATTTATATATTTCAAACTTACCTTGAGAACAATGCATGGCTTCACTATTTAATCCTCTTAAACTCTTTTACGTTGTTAAAGAATCAATGTACCTATCTACATTTACAAGAGATTCAACTAAAAAATTTTGTTTACAAAAAAGATTGTCATTCTTTGAAGGGCATGATCGACCTGTCTACATATCAACCTGTCTATAATATCAAAATAATATATGATATATATACATTAAAATTAACACAACAATATTCATGTCTACAATATTCCTTCATGATCAGCCAAAAAATAATACAAAATGATTTGATCAATATCCATGGAAAGTCCTCATTTATCAGCAGCGCTATCCTGAATATATTAAACACATCATATTAATATCACATAACAATGCATTGCAATAAACACACAAGTTTTGTTAAATTAAATGCAACATTTTTAGTACCTGAGAAGGCTGTGAAGAATGCATAAGTAGGCTAAATTGGGCGAACATTTCTTTCATGTGCAACATCATTTCTGTTATTTGCTCTTGATGCCTCGCATTTTATTAGGCTAGTGCTTCAGCGAGTTTCTCTTGATTCCTCGCATCTGATTGGGCTAGTGCTTGGGCAAGATTCTCTTGATGCCTCTCCTCTGAATGGGAAAGTTGGTCCATCATAGATGCAAGCGAAGTCTCCAATTCAATAATCAGCTAGGTCATTTCGCTTGATGATGATGGAATCAATGTATAGTGTGAAAGGTTGGACCCACTTCTTCCTGATGGGGTTGGTCCAAAACCCACCCCACGTACACGTCCACAACGCTCTGAACCCATCACTCGAGCAAATGCATCATCTTTCGAATTATAATGATAATTATAATGAAACTTGTGGATAATTATAATGAAACTTTGGTTTCCTTCATTAATATGTTTTACAACGAATTCTCATTCTTTCCCTTTTCTTGTTCCCTGGAATTAGTTTAATCACACAATTGATTAGTACAGGAACAAGCCTATCATAATGATAGCATCTTTATTTCCAATCATTTTTTTTTCCACATAGTGCAATGAAATGGACTAAAAAGTTATTGCTAAGATCATGATATTGAGACCAATTTGGCTAGTCTTTCATTTGAGACATATTTCCCAATTTGATTGAATTTGGTCCAAATGTAATGCCGATTATATCAATGGAACTGTGTGAATTTTAGTGCAGGCTGTGCATCCTTTAAGAAAGGATAACGAAAATAATAGGATAAATTAAGAGAGTATTTTAAGGCATGCCATGAAATACATGCGTCCAAAAGTCTCGAAATTATTCAACCTTTGAAAGTGATGTCCTCATCTAATTTCAACTTTGCAATCAGATTACAATGTAATTTTTCAACGAATATTTTTGTTACCTTGACCATCTAATATATTCAATAAAGAAAGGAGTAGGTTTATATATAAAATTGGTACAGACTACCACTTTTTTGCAAAGTTTAGTGGTAGTTTAAGGGGACAAGTAACATATGCCCCGTCCATGACATAATGTGATCACTCATGGCCTGCAATTGAAGAATTGAACCCCTCCACCCTAGCCTAATAAGATGTACTCTAAATTTTCCCAAGCCATCCAACAATTAATTAATCCAGCCAAATGATAAAGTATTAATTAGCCACTAATTGGGCAATACTATTCCTATATGATTCATGCACATATTCATATACCAAAATGTCAACAGAGAGATAAGCCCAAAAATAGCCTAAGGCTGACTTTTTGTGTGTATTATGTGTTGGGTGGGTCCAAATGCATGTGTATAGGTGAGCCACTTGTCAATGGTTAAGAAAAATTAATTGAAAATTTTGTTCACAACTTGGACTCAAAATTCTTGTTAATTGCAGTGGATTTGTTTATTATTCTCTCAAGCAATGTCAGCTGGTCAAGAGTGGCATGCCATGCAATCCATGACTGCCTTTTCTACCAGTTTTGCTCTTTCTCATGACCTTTGGTTCTTTGCCCTCTTTGCCTCTTATCTTGTAAATGGTTGTGATGTATATCCACAAAGGTCTATGATATAATTATCCAAACCAGTGTTTTCTAGCACAAGTTGGTACAAACTACCACTTTGTCAAACCGTGTGCTCTCCTCTACCACAACATGAAACCTCACACGTATCACAATTTTCGCCTTCTTATTTATTTCTCACATTAGTTTTGATTTTGAAATTTTACTAATGAGGCCCTCATTAGTAAAAATTTCATACTAATTCACACAAAATAATCAGATTCATCAATAAATTAGTTCCATCAAAAAAAAAAAAAAAAAAAATGATTTGGTTGGTCCTATAGCTACATTTCTAAACGTAGCAATAGGGCCTAACCAAAAAATGCAGCTATAAACACCTATAAACGCGGCTATAGCCCGCGTGTTTTGTGGCATGGAGAGCTTTTTGCACATCGTTCCTATTGAAATACTTTTGTACGTTTTGTATCACACAGATGTCTTTCTGCTCTATAGGTTGTTTTAAGCAAAGGGATAATGAGAAAACAAATCAATTGAAAGAAAAAAGTTAATGTTTTGAATCAAGAGAACTAATAATAAAATCTTTTGATGCACAAAGTAAATTAACTTCACCACCTGCTAAGTAGAAGAAGCATAATTTGATTCTGAATGGAGAGATGACAAAGTTTGAAATCTAAAGCTAAAAGGATGATAAAACATGCCCATGTCTAGTTGAATAGATGACAGAGAAACGTCCCCAATAACATTGTATTGGTCAATGAACTCAGTAATTTCTTTGTTTAGTTGGGTATTCACAAAAGCACAAGCAGGAGTAAAATTCCCGCTTATGTATTCTCTGGAAATCTCAGAGTTGTTACAAACTTTAGTGAGAAGTGCATAAACATCATCAGATATCAAGCCAAGGGACCAGAAATACTCATCTACGAAGTTAAAATCAGTGTTGAAATCCAGAAGAGGATTCCCTACTGCAATGTAAAGTACAAATTAATAATATTATGCTTAGTTCTGTTTGACAAAACATAAAAACAAATTTGGAAAGAATAAACTAAAAAATTATAGTTGTTCCATAACAAGTCACATTTTGCATGTTCTACTCACTGCTATCCCCTTCAAATTGAACTTCAATCCGGACTGAATAATGAGTTGTGCAAGTTGTGGCACATAGTGACCTATTATAGAAACAGGACTATCATGAGTTTTATGTGATCTCTCTCTCTCTCTCTCTCTCTCTCTCTCTCTCTCTCTCTCATAAGAAAATGAATGATTATAATACACCATTATTTGAATGATATTTAAACCAATTATGGGAACATATTATTTAATGATGGTAAAAATAAAATATAAAAATTATTTAAGTTACATGACAAATGCATATGGTATAAGTTCAAGTTTTTATCAAAAATAAATATTATAATATATAAGTTTCTCAAAAAAAAAAAGAGTACTACATAATATATAATGAAACTCATTTTAAAAAAATTGACACTTTTAATAATTCATTTTTAAATAGAGTACTGTTTTAATAAGTGCAAGCATTGCATGTATGATACAAGTTTTATTATAAAAATTATAGTAGATTATTAAAAATAAATATTTAAACTTCTTCAATTTAAATTTTTAAAAACCATTGGTTATAGAATTTTAATTGAAGTAATATTTATAAATTTTAGAAAAATAGTTTCACTTAGAGCAAATATACTAATTATTTTAATGTATATGACATAAGTTTTATTATAAAATACATGATAGGATATTATTTCGACTAGAGCTTAAGTTTTTATATATATATATATATATAATCAATTGTTACAAAAAGTGGAGAAAGGAGAATTTGAACCCTAGTTTTCCTTAATTAGGAAAGATGCCAATTAATGGTATTGGTTACAAAACTTTTGGCATATAATATACAATTTTATTGGGAAGAGTTTATGACAATATATACATATGAAACTTTAGTACTCTCGTACATTACATGAGAATGCGAAATTATATTTTTATGAAAATAAGTTAATGACTTACTATCATAAAAATATAATTTCGCATTCTCATGTAATGTACCAGAGTACTAAAGTTTCATATGTATTTAGATAGTTTTTTTTAGAGACTTATTAAGGGCATGGTTTAGAATAATAAGTTTGAAATTTAATGATTTTTTTTGTTAAATTTAGGGTTTAATTTGGAAACCACCCCAAGTTATAGGGGAATTATGTAATTTTTCAAATTGTTAATAAAGACTAACCCCTTGGCATTAAGAGAGGGTAACCACTTGGCATAAACTCTCCTTCTAAGACCTAACTTTTATTATATAATCATCATCTTTGAGTGTTCTATTTTATACTTCACCAATTACAATTTGTTGTACATTTTTTTCTTTTCTTATAAGATAATCAAAGTTATAAAAAAATAAAATAAAAAATAGACATATGAAACACCAGGCCAAGAGTGGTGGAGCATAAGGTCGGAAACTCAAACCTTTGTATTGAGGATTTCTCGAAGTAACCCGTGTAATACATGAAAAAGTTCAACAAAATATGAAATTTGATAATTCTTAATGTAGTTAATAATAGAGATTTATTAAGATTTTATTTGTATATGGATTATCTATTTTACCATTATAAGAAAATATAATGTGGTAATATTCTAATAAAGATATAAATATAGAAAGTTTTATACATTATCGATCAAGAATTTAAAATAAATAAATAAAATGCATAATAATAAAAAAATGACATGGAAAGAAAATGTAATATTTCAAAATTTTAAGTGCAATATTGGAAAAAGTCAAATACTTTCATGCACTTTCCCTTCACAATGTGTGCATGTGCATGAATAGAAGGTTTTTTTCTAGTTGTTCGCACCACAATATATAGTCTTCATTTAATAATGGAAAAAAAGATAAAAAGAATTTGCCTGCATAACTCTCTCCTGTTATAAAAAAAAATCTTTGTCTTGGTAATCTGGAAACTTGGCAAACCATCGTTGTAGGAATATAAGATTGCCTTGTGCTTAAGAAAAGCAGAACTAGTGTTAGTTTCAAAATCTTAAAATGATTAGAAAAACATCCCCTTAGTTAATTGCGTGAAAATAAAATTTCGAAACATAATAATATTTTTCACATAATAATGTTAAAATGACTGGAAAAACATCCCCTTAGTTTCAAAATGCTAATGAAATTGAATTTAATGTCAATCACCTAATGTCTATGAGAATTGCCATTTGCATGTAGTATTTTTCATTGTTAAGTTATGGTTTTTCTCATATCTTTTATGTAGGTTTTATTCCATGACAAAAAGTTTTGTAATTTCATTAATTTATTTCCTTGTATTTTGTAGGATTTAACTGTAATGGGTTTAGTTTTAAGTGGTGAAGATTTGATCAAGACAGTTAAAGGTCACATGAGGAGCACATGCCAGAAGCTGAAGAATCAATGTATTTCGCAACTCATCTCGCAACTTGGCTAACTCACAAGATGACCCGTGAGATGCACTGACAACTGGGATTTTAAGTATGACTCTTATACTCTTCACCCATACTATATATACCCTCATTACCCACAAAATTAAAAAGATGTTATTCAGAAGAAAACCCTAGAAAGATTTCTACAACACCCACCTTGTTAGAGATAGTTACACGTCCTCAAAAGAGAAATCCTTGTAGTCTCTTCTCCTCCCTCTCCCATTGTTATACCTTGAGAGGAGATTTGTATCCAAACATAACTCACACATATTCAAAGTGTAGAGAGTGTTTTGGAGCTTGGGAAACATTGGGTATTTGCCAAAATAAGCCGGAAATGCTTGGCGGTGCAATTGGGCGATATTGCGGGATCCGGAAAGTTAGTGAAGACAAGACTCCGAGAAACCTATTGGTAACTAAAGCTTGGAGGACTCAAGTTCTTTGAGTAGATTAGGCTTAAAGGGTCTTTTTGGTATCCTTGTACTCCAACTTATTCACGAGTGGATCATTTTGGCTTGGAGGACCGCGGAGAGGTTTTTACATTGAGTTCTTCTATTTTCCTCTTCGATAATACATCGTCGTATTATCTTGGGTTGCTATCCTTTTCCCTACTGCCCTTTACATTTTATTATTGCATCATTGTGCCCATCCATGCAATTGTTAAATGCTTTGATTAATTAATTTGCTAATCACATATATTCCACATTAAGTGTGTTAAACTTAAAATTAATCAAGCCATAATTAAAAATTGGGGGTCTAAATAAGCTATAGTGTTTTAGAATATCGAACTTACAAATAATACTCAAATAGTAAAATGTATTTGTAACAAATTCAACAGGTAGAATTTTGACGGACTGATACATGTCTTTGATAATATAATATAATATAAGGCCACAGATTATATACCTGATATCTCGTCGTTCATATATGTGTAAAATGATTTATTAGTAGAGTAAGAGAAACCAACTCCTGCTGGTGACTCCAAATACAATATATTTGCTTCTGTAACAAAGAGGAACTAATAAAGTTATTAATGACTTACTCAAATTTGCTTTGTCAATCATGGACTGTAAATAAAACAAAAAAATGCACATAGAAAAAAAATTTGTACAAGAAGGGGAAGGATGATGATATATAATTAAAGCTTATCAAGCTAAAATGATAGAGAAATAATCAAGAATCTTTTCGTGGTCTTACTTTTGTCCATATTTCAAACAAACTTGCTTACCCTTTCCAAGCAAACATATAAATATGTATGTCCAAACATACAAGTATTTTATTTTTGAATGACATAGGCCGGCGACCCCTATGCAACATTTCTTGGTTTGGCTGCAGTTGGTGTGATTTGTTGTAAATAGCGGAGGCTCTATTACCAAATTATTGTAGGAAAATGCTTTTGGACAGTTCTTCCATACAAGATTAATGGTAAAAATATTATGGATATTTGAAAGATATCACCAAATGTATATATAATAAAAATGTAGATAACTTGACAAGAAAAATAAACGCAAACACACACAAGAGTGAATACCAAAATTTATTTGGTTTGACATGTCCACAAGCAATGACTAAGAAAAATTTCACTAACAAATATGAAGAATACAGAATGGTGTAATGACACTCTCACAATACCCAAATTACAATACTGCCAAACTATTCTCCCACACAAATACAAAGTTCTCTCTACTCTTAATTCAAGGTTGGGGTTGAATTCAAAAGTAAGTGTTATATATATATATATATATATATACATATACATATATTAAAATAACCAAATTGTCGGCAAGCACTATTATGCATCCATGCAAGGGATTAAGATCCGGTTCAATATCTAGGGTATTGCATCAGGTGCAATTCACCCTACCATGTCTCACAAAAATTTTTTACTTTTTTATATTTTTAAGTTTTACACTTTACTTCAATTTTTTTCCTTAACTTTTTTAATCAATGGTTGAGATTGAAAGTTGTTTTTTGCAACTATCAATCTCAACCCTCCATAGGAATTGCATCAAGTGCAATAACCTAAGTATTGCTCTTGATCTCAATCCCCATGTAAAATAGTAATGCTTGAATTTAAGTAATGTAGATGCGATACCATTCCTTGACAATGCACCAAAATCACAACCTTCAGCTATTAATTATGTTGACAATGCAATGCAAAAGATAGAATTCACATGCAAGTACTATTTGACTTATATTACCTTTTCAATTTAGCAATTTCATGGTCAAATAAGGTGGCTACAATCCAAGTTAGCTGAGAAATTAAGAAAACTAAGAGGCTGATTGGTTCCAAAAAAATGGTGTATTTACTTTTTATTTCTCTTTTTTGTACTTAAATCTTAAATTAGAATATAGAAAAAATGATACATTTCTACATTTAAGTATGTTTGATAAATTGTTTTGAATACATAATTTGAATATAAAATACACCCTTCATGATTTGGCATTATTCTTTATTTTAAGAGAGAGTAATTTCTTTTTCACTGACGTACATCACAACTCACATCAGGTGGTGGGCCCCTTGCCACTTTCACAAAAATGCCACTCTACTAGTATTCTATGAAAATAAAAACATTCAAAATGTGTTAATTTTTTTGTATTCAAACCATAATTTTAGGATATTGAATCTAAAAACTAAATAAAAATCTTTAATCCAAACAAGCATTTTAGTAGTGAGTCCCACAAAAAAAAACTAAAAATGAATACAAAATACACCTACTTTTTTCTCTAACCAAACAACACCTTAGCCTAAATTATTTAGGCTAAACAACAAATTAATAATTTTGTAATTAATGAAACAACAATATAACAAATTATAGTTTATAAAAGACAAACAAATTAATGAAACAACTAAACAACAATAATTAATAATTTTATTAATATTTCAAATGAACTTATAGTTTATTGTTTATTCTTTTACTCGAATTATGGACAAATATTTGATAAGAAAACCACGTAGAAGGCAATTGTAAACTTTATATATTTGCGTATTTTTTTATTGTTGTTGTTGTCAATATACAAAATTTTCTTTTTATTAGATTGTGTAATTTATACTTGTTAAGGAACACCCTAAAAAAAAATCCTGGAGCCGCCACTACAAATCTAAGTCAATAATTTTAGGACACTTAGTTCTGTCTTGACTATAACCATTGTAATGTTCTAGTGGTTTACACTATTAAATAGCATTTTATTATTTATTATTTAAGACTTGAACCTAACTCCTAATCAATTCCCACCTTACCACTCGAGTCAAAGCTTAAAGGCTCATTTCTTATGTTGCATGTGTTATAGTTAAAGGTGTTTTTGTTGCCACATTTTTTTTTGCTTTTAGGTACAAGCTTACATAATAAGAATTCCAAGACATAATGATGAAGGAAGCGCAGCCAGAAGAAAGCTAATTAACTTTATTTGGTATGAATTTCATTTGATTTTATTTCTGAATTTAATGTAATTGATTATATTGTTTTTTTCCTTATTTGTTGTAGCATTTTTTTTTTTTTTTTGGATAAATAACGAAATTGTATTAATCAAAGATACAGGTACACCGGGGCTGTACATGGGCTGTACATCGAACTCTTACATTACAAAGATCAAGCATTGGAAAAAAGTTAGAACATGGAAAAAGATTAAAAACCAAACTCCAATCCAGCAAGGTGTGAAGAAGGAAAGATTTAATTTCTGGATGCAGGAAGCTCTACTTTAAGGTCGCAGGATAAAATTATCAGACATTGAATTTGATGGAATAATATGGAATTGAGATTTTTCTCTCTAGCTTGGGGGTGATTCCAAGCAATAAAGCCTAGGGTTTTAGGCAGCTCTAGGTGGTGAAACCTCGAGTTTTTAGGTTTTTCCCTTCTTTCATAGTCTTGCAATCTCCATGTTGCATCAACTTGGTATCAAAGAAAAAACTGACCTTAATTCAAGAAGCATCCTTAGAAACCATTAAAATTTACCATCACAATCACCACAACCACCACCTTCCAAAATAGACTAGCCCTTAAACAGCAACCTACCATATGAATGAGAACCCACCACCAACAAGCCGTTGTGAACCAACCTTCAAAGCACATAATCGGATTACAACAAGTCAAACCGCCACAATAACAAAATCCAAACACTAAGCTTCAAAGCCTAGCCACCACTGAACCCCAACCAAGCTGCCAACCCTGAACCAGAACACTGCAAAAATGCCGACTTACCCACTATTGCAATTGACCAGAAACCCCAACCAACACATTGACATCATGACCAAAGACCCTCACCAAGAACCAAACAGGAAGAGAGAGAGAGAGAAACGTTAATTGGACACCCATAATCCGATTCGGGCACCAATCAACTCCATGAGCTTTCAATTATTGCTACAAACCAGTGACCAAACTTTCTCAACCCCTGCTCAATACAATTGGAATCTCCAGCTGGACCATAAGCTCGCTGTGGGAGACACTTATTTTCATTTAGCAACACGTTGTGGGAGACACACTTAATCGTCCTGTGGTCTTCACAAGTTATGCCAAACCTTGTACACTGCAGGTTCACAACCAGCGTAAGGGCAGGTACTCTCCCAGCCTAGTCCAGATCAACAAGCCGATTCTTATTACAATTTGTTGAAGCTTATTATTTTAGTGCACATTGTTATATTAGAAGAACCTACTCTTGATGTTCGTCACATGAGATGAAGCAATTCTTTGAAAAGATAGGTTTATTAGAAGAACAGAAGGCCAGGTTTGCCACAATTAAGCTCACAGGTAGAGCTAGGGAATACTAGTTTGGTAGTAAGAACCTTCTCCTTAGAAGTAACAACGATGCGGATACTAGATTAATGTTGATTGATTCCGTTGGTCTAGATTATGGATTCAATTTAGTTTTAATTGATTTGAGTGGTTTAAGATATTTGGTTGTTATTTTGTTGTAACTAGGGAACTTATTTATAGGCCCCAAAGGAAACATTATTGATACATTGAATTTAAAGAATAAAATGGAATTGATTTTTGTCTCTATCTTGGTGATGATTCCAAGCACCCTTAGTTGGTGAAGCCTAAGGTATTAGGCAGCTCTAGATGGTGAAGCCAGGGTTTGCAACCCATGCTGCATCAACTTGGTATTAGAGCATAGCTCAATCCAATTTTTCATCAAAACCCATACCTAAAACCTGTCTAACCTGATATCCACTGATGTAACCACAGAACAAAAATTTGTTACTATTTCACCAATTTTCCTATTCAAGATTTATTCTACAGGACCCACATGTAATGTCCAATTGAAGTAAAAATCGTGTAGTTTTAAAGTATGTGTCTTAGGGTTAAAAGGAAAGTTTTTAATTTGAGTTTTATTTAACAAGTTACAGTCAAAATTGTAAATACTGCAAGTCAGGCGAAGTTAAGGGTATTTTGGTAGTTAGCTGAGTAGAGGTCGAGCTTTGTTGAGGCGACAAGTGCCATCCAACCTTGGTAGCGTAGTTAAGTCTATAATTTCTAGGAGATCCTAAGTATCTTTGAATTTTTTTTTTTTTTTTAAGTCCCAAATAATCTTTTCTTAGGTTTTTGGTTTACTAGTTAAACTAGGGATTCCTAATACTACTTCCTTTTTTTTGGGATAAGTAAGAAAAAATTGATTAAAAAAGACTACTTTATGCGAAAAGATCACAAAGCAGCCAGGGATTACTAATACTACTAGTATAAAAAAAATAAAATAAAATAAAAAGTCTTTTTATATTATTTGTTCTCAATGTACCAAGAGAGAAATGGAATTAATAATGTATGTTTTATGCATTGAGCCATTGAGGTATGTTGACCTTCAAGGTTATTGTTCACAGATTGTTGACAGATTCAATTTTAGTTTTTTCTCACTTCTTTTGCAACCCTAAATCAGATATTTTCCCTTATTTACTACAACCCTAGTCATTCTTGAAGCCTAACCCTTCTTTCTAAAAATTCTAACCCTGACTCCACAAATTTTCTGAAAACAAGAACAAATAGACAAATCCCTTGGTTTGTCCTACATTAGTTTTGTAATTGAAAACCAAGCAAAGAAGTGTTAGTTTTGGTTGAAACTAAAGAAATACAGCAATGAAGAGAGAGAGAAAGAGCACTAACTACTTCCTAAGTAGCATTATCTTCTTGAATTACCAACTATTCTAGTCATACGACTCCCAGAGCATTAAGAGAAGCTTTGTCCAAGCTTTTTAGCACCTAATAGCTACATTATCACTAAAGCAAGATGAAGTACCAGCCTACCAAAGCTTAAATACATAAAAGGAACGTCCACATAAAAAATGTAAATGTAAGATAAAGCTTAACAAAAGTACCAGCTTCAATGCTTCTTGGCACCTTCCAGCAGTACAAAGACAGCGAGCCAGGTCATAATAAAGAGCTGCAGAACCTACTATTCCTCGCCTTTCCACGTGTTGAACAGCCAAAAGAGCTTCATCTGTTTTACCTTCTTTCCAAAGTGTATTCACGACCACTGTTTACAACAGAAGTCATTGTCATAATGTAACCAAACATGATAGCATGTAAAAGAAAAGAAGTTGAGTAAAATATCTTTATATGTTAAAGCATTTGGAATAGAAAATTTCTGCAATTTTCTGAAAAATTCACGAACTAAGTTGTACTTGGCACATGCAAACATCACCTGCACAAGCAAAAACGCTTCAGGTATAGAATTTTCCAGGTTAACACTAACAATTAAAAGGGATATTCAACATAAAGCTGCAAAATATCTTCATATATAGTATAAATTTATTAAAGAAGAGGATCTACCTCATGTGCTCAGGAAACATACATAAAGTGCTCCTAGAGAACAGCAATTATTCAGAGTTGCAATCTAAAAGAAAGAGAATCAATGGAATCTAAAATAGAATGTATCTCACCAGGGCCCAAAACATGGAACCAGTCTAACAATGTTCTTATAAAAGAGGATTTCAGCTAGTTTCATAAACTCAGAATAATATTTTTATTTCTCAAACAGAAGTTGCAGTTCAGTCGCATATTTTATGAACCCAGAATATCATGGTGTCAAATTATGTTTGAGCTCCAAAATAAGATATCAAATGGAGCACATAACTATATAAGTCAAATAAGATTGTATAGGATGTGAAAATAGTCACTTTCATTTGGATGGAAAAGCTAGTTCAACAACGTTTATATAGTTTTGGGCCAATAGCAAGCAATTCCAAACATTTCTTTTGTATAATAACTAAACGCTACAAGAAAAAAATATCCCACATGGCAACTTCAGAAATTGCATGCTGGGGGGATACATATTCATGAATATCAGGAAATCAATTGAAAAACCACAATCATCTTAGTATTTTAATAAAACAATTTTCACAAGAAAGAAGTAAACTGAGTACCATGCCATTAAAGTGTTACTTTAATAGTGAAAGAATGGACCACAAGAAAGTAACTAATGGCAGCTATTACCTCCATGACAAGTCCATACGTTGTAGAAGAGGGCTTTTGGCCTTGTTGCTTTAATTACTGCAAAACCCAGAATGCTCCTTCCCATTTTTTCTGCTGGACACAGGCGTTTAGGACCTGTAATGAAGAGACATATAAATCATATAAGTGAGATATTTTGGTAAAACTATTTTATAACTAAAGAAATTCGTTTAGGCAATGCTAAGGGGTTGATCCATGAGTATGAAGAGAGGACCACCTTAGACTGGAAATTTCAAAAATCAAGGAATTGTTAAACTCAAGAAAAGAGAAAAGATAAATACAGGCAGATTTAATCATCCGTGCAATAAAAAGAATGCAAATATGTCATCTTAACCTTGACCAAGGATATCACCACCCCTTCAAATAAAAGCTTTCCCTCCCTAACATAAGCAGAGCAAATCAAACAATACCAAAAGTCTTTTCAGATAAAGCCCTTTATCTCAAAACTCTACTTAATCTCTACTTCCTACAACAATACCAAAAGATGCTAAGAGTACTCCAAATTCATAAAACCAACCGTCAAAACCCTAATGCCTATTACAAGCTACGTGTACTAGCTTGAGATCTAACTAAACCCTACATTAAATATTACAAAACTAATAATAACAAATAAAAAAGCCCTGGCTTTATTACAAAACCTAAAATCACTCAGTTTGAAGGTTAATCTAGGCAAGTCAAAGTTGGAACGAAGACAGACAGGATGGAAGTGATTGTATCTCTTGAAAAGGGGGTAGAGATACTTTAATAAAAAGCACTTTTTCAAATCTACCCACTTACTTCTTATCTCTGTTTCCTATTCCAGCTGGTGTGAGTCATCATATTGAAAAATATGGCGCAATTTTTCATGAAACAGGTTGGGTAATGAACCCAAACTTCAATGGAATTTTTTAGGGGTGGTATGGGGGATGAACCCAAATTTCATTCAATTAAATGGGCTACTATTTATGCTCCACTTTCTTCTGGTGGTTTGGGGATCAGAAATTTGGGACTTTTTAATGAAGTTTTGCTTGGGAAGTGGTTGTGGAGATTTGGGTTTGAAAGGAATGCTCTTTGGCGGCAAGTGATAGAGGCAAAGTATGGATGTGTGTGGGGTGGCTGGTGTACTGGTGCAGTATCTGGTCCCTATGTTGTAAGTTTCTGGAAAAATATTAGTCAGGGTTGTCCTTCTTTGTCTCATTATATTCTGTATGAAATTGATGATGGGTCGAGGGTGAAGTTTTGGCAAGACCGATGGTGTGGGGAGACACCTCTTGCAATAGCTATCCCAAATTATTTAGAATCTTTTTTTTGATAAGTAATAAAAATATATTAATATAAGAGGGGTGTCACTTGAGTATACAGGAAAGAAGGAAAGTGTGGCTGCGTTTATGAAGTTCACTAATGGTTTCCTTCATTGGGATGTAAGTTTTTTTTTATGAAATAAATCTTTGATTACCTATCAAAAAAAAGTTTTTTTTGGGTTGTCAATGATTGGGAATTGGAGGCAAGGTCGGTTTGGTCGTCATCGAAATGGACATATATGGCTAACTATTCCCCATTGTTTACATTGGCGTCTTTGGTGGGAAAGAAATAGTAGATGCTTTGAAGATAATGAGAGATCTATGCCAGACCTCAAGTTATTTTGCTTTAGAATCTTATTGGATTGGTTGTCAACTTTGCAAAACCAATCATTTTCTTCTCTTCTTGATTTACTTGAATTATGTAATTTTTGTACTTGATCTGTTAACCCCTGTTCACTTCCTCACTACTAGGGTGTCCCTTTTTTTATATCAATAAATCCTATTACCTATCAAAAAAAAAAGAGGGATCCATCAGTAGTGAAGCAGTGAAGCAATGACATTATTTACTGGGATTGGAACTTTATTAGAATTGTTCAAGATTGGGAGTCGGAGTCTATATAGCCTTTCTTGGACAATATTTACTCTATTTAAGTGATAGACCGAGAAGAGGATAAATTGTGTTGAACCCCTTCTAAACAAAGGAGGTATGAGGTTAAATCTTATTTCAAAGCTCTCGCCCCACATGGCAGGGTGTGTTTCCCTGTTTCCCTTGGAGAAGTATTTGGAGGCCTAAGGTCCCATCAAGAGTGGCATTCTTTTTGTGTACTGCAGCTTTGGTGCAGATTTTAGTTGTAGACAATATGAGGAAAAGACATGTTCTTGTGATAAATTGGTGTTGTATGTGTAAGAGGAGTGCCAAGATGGTAGATCATTTAGTGTTACATTGCTCTAGTGCTAGAGAGCTGTGATCTATGGTATTTAGCCTCTTCTGAATTCAGTGGGCAATGCCTAAAGGAGTAACAGAGCTGCTAGCTTGTTGGTAGGTTGGGTTGTGGCAGTATCAGTGCATAGAAATTTGGAAGGCGATTCTTCATTATTTGATGTGGTGTCTTTGGCAGGAGACGAATTCCAAATGTTTTGAGTGCTGCGAATGAAATCTATTGGATCTGAAGTTGATGTTTCTTCAAACTTTATTGAATGGATGGTTGCATACAGCTGGTTGTCTTTTCTACTCTCTTAGATCAGATGGATCATTGCACTTTTAGAATTTAATTGTGGGTATAACTTTACTATACTCCCTATAAACTTGGGCTATGCCTCAATATATTATCATTTACTTTATCTATTAAAAAAAAAACTTGGGCTATGCCTATGCCTTTATATTATTGATTCAACAAAATCGATTACTTATCCAAAAAAAAAAATCACTTACACATTAGAAAGTGTAGAATCAATGAAATAAAATTACCATCTGACAATTTCAAGAATTCTGTCATACTTTAGTTGCAGCCCACAGATTTAACCATTTCTAAATAATTATAATTTTTAATTTCTATCTTCAAAAGTATGTCATGTAACAGGTATAGAAACTATCCAATCATGCAGGTATACACCAGTGAAGCAAATACAGAACATTAGCTTTTGCAAACTGAGTTCAATCAAGTATTACTCACCGCATAAACCATGATATCTGGTTCCAACTCTGGGTCCCACTTCCCAATTACCTCGGTTTTGAACTTCTTCTTGGGAGGAGATCGCATACTATCAATCACATCAAAAAGTTCCTTCAAATACCCCGCTTTTCCAAGAGTGACAGCAATACATTGATAAGCGACTAAATCAGGATATGTAGACACTTGTTGCTGGAGAGAAATTAAACAAAAATAAATAAAAGAATTGTATTTTCTCTCAAAGCTTCAATTGTATTTTCTCTCAAGGTGTAGTGCACAAGCAAAAAGCATGTTATATGCAATAAAAATAAATGTATAATACCTGCATTGAATGAGAGACATTGAGTGCCTCCACAGGCCTATTCGCCTTTCCAAGTACATCAAGTGCAGTCGTGTATATAAATCTACAAAATGAAGAGGAAATGTAGTCAAAAGACCCTTTCTATACAACAACCATGGTCTTAAGTCGCTAGAGCCAAGTATTTCTGGAACCATAGATTATATATATATATATATATATATATATAAGTACCATGGATAAAATATTTTGAAATATGTATTGTTTGATCAACGACTTTAGAGCTTCTACAATATTGATTAACTACTTTGAAATTATAAATACTCAAACAAGCCAAAAATTGGTTGAAGCAAGTTCAAAACAGATTTTCCTCATAAATATGTAAGGACCTCCAGCAGGACCTTTATTCTGTTGGTACCTCCATATTAAGTAATAAAGATTTTCATTAATAAAGGGGAATCTCTAAAGGAATAGCTTTCTAAAGATGACACTTATCCCAAAAAAAAAGAAGTAGCTTCCTAAAGATGACTACTGAAGATTCAAGTTTTGATTGGTACCTCCATGAGGACCATTACCACCAAAGCCACTACCCCCTTCACCATCAATATTGCAACTTCTATGCTACAGTAACATCATCAACCAGGGCTAGTGTTAGTAAATCCTAACACCATGACAACAATTACCATGGCCTGCTCTGATGCAGTTGACAGAACCACAAAAAGTGCAACTAACTACAGAAGATCACCAATCCCACCCTGACCAGATCCAATTTAATCAATTCTACCCACTCTAAACCCATTAGAACATACTCTGTAATCAAACGCTTCATCCAAATACATAGTTCTTCAAAACTTTGTATTAATGTCCTGTGATGCATTGAATACAAGGCTTGACTGTTTTCTCTAAGAGAGCTAGAGCTAAATCATCCAATTGTATAAGTTTCTCTAGAAATTCTGTCGTGACATTTATGTACAACCTGTAAAATGATTTGAAATAATGTAGTTCTTTTTTTAATATAAGTAATTTCAAACAATATAGTTTGATTGTTTAAAGGAAGCTCATCGATTCACATGATACAAGTGACATTAACATATCAAAACTTTATAAAGATACACATGATGGACCTCATTATCTAACAAAAGACCAGACTATATTCCCATTACAATATTTTGGAGCATGCAGGTCTACATCCAACTAGAGGGAACTAAAACCAAACTGCAAGACATAACAAAAGTTGTTAATATTACATCTAATTATGAGTTAAACATTATATTGCAAACAAAACAAAATAGAAATAAATTCATCCAAACTAGGGACACTAGGAGGAAAAAAAAGGAGAGCAACAGACTGCATCGCTAGCTTCTGGATTCTCTCTTCCATCTCCATCCGTGAAACTCATGGCTTGTCCACAACGTCACTGAATTCATCAAAATTCTTGAAGGCAGCTCTTTCCTCCTCTGCGCCATTACCATCAATTCTTTCAGAGAAAGAGTAACCTCTTCTGGTTAGTGTTCCATTTTCATGCACAAAATCATTATTAGCAACTTCTTCAACTTGCAAGTACTTCCTCTCTCGTCTGCCATGCCTATCAATTCCAGCACCAATTTTCTCTCCCTTCAAGGTATTATTGATTGATTCGTCATCCCACTGGCTATTATCAGTCCCCTTCTGTCTCAACATGCCCCAGGAACTTGCATCACTAACAATTTCCCCATTATTAGCAACTTCTTCAACTTGCAAGTACTTCCTCTCACATCTGCCATGCCTATCAATTCCAAAACCAATTTTCTCTCCCTTCAAGCTTTTATTGATTGATTTGTCATCCCACTGGCTATTATCAGTCCTGTTCTGTCTCAAAATGCCCCAGGAACTTGCATCACTAACAATTTCCCCTTCTAGTTTGATACTATGGCGCTGTCTTTGAACAGGAACTAATGCCTTTGACACTTTTTGTACCCTCCAAGCCTTTGTACTTTTACCCAAGTTGGAGTCGTCCAATTTCTGTTGAATACTATTAGTCTGATGTTGCTTCATTAATTTTCCACTTATATGGCCTTCATTGGCATCAATTTCATCGACAAATTCTTTACTTGCTTTCCCTTTGTAACCAAGCTTACCCATTCTAACCTTACTTTCTTTGCTCGTGATCCCATAATCCTTCTTAGATAACCCTTCATGCTTTACAACTTTTAACACCTTTACTTGATCCAAAATACTTTTCTTTTTCTCAAATTCCTTCAATTCTACATTTCCTTTATCTCCTTCCATTGTTGGTATCCTAAAAAGACCCTTTTCTGTATCACTGGGCTTCTGTTTTTTCACCTTATATTATTATTACCAGCGTGCTTCCTTTCCCTACGAACTCTAACAGACTACATAGCCTTCAAATACTCATTGAAGGACAGCTTAAACTGAAGCTCCTTCTCCAGAATCCCACCACCCACCAACCTATTATCGTTATCAGACTCTCCCTTCAACAAAGCATTAATTGCTCTATAGTTTTGTACTTTAACACCAAAAACATGGACCTTCTTCACAGTTAGACCAATTGGGTCCCCGAGGAATCAAAACCCCATTGAAGGAAAACGAATTCCAGGTACAATTTGAAGCAAAAATACCGTTTCTTTCAAAATAAGAGACACCCATTTGCGCATTCGTTAAAATACCATTGCAAAAGCATAAACAACAACAAAAGGAGGCTGATGAGAATTTAAGAAACTCAAAAAAGCTTTTGAACTTACAGGAACAATTTGGCTACAAGGAAAACCGTCTGAGTTTCAGTTCCACTCCCACACACAGCCTGCCAGTGCCACCGAAAGATAAGGATTGAGAATTACTCAAATCTCAACCATCTATTAAATCCAATGCTTCAGAAATTGACACATCATTCAAGCCGATCCGTGTGCACCTTCGCCACTGCCACCGGCGGTTCATGCCGGTGTGGCCTTCTCCTCTCTTGAAATTTCTGTCTCTCTGTTTTCTTGTTCTCCCAAGCCCAGCCGTAGCCGAGCTTATCCTTGCAGCCACCACCTCCGACTTGCTGACACCAACGTCCATCGCCGGATTTTTCAACTCGGTATCAGAATCACTTTTGCCCAACTCGCCCCTCTGTTATTATCCTTAGAGAAAAAAAAAATGTCTTTTTTATTTTGTATTTTTTTTTCTGTATTTTTGGACGTTAAGGCCGTTTGTGCAATCTACTTATTTTCAGTTTTTAAATAATATTATTTATATTTTTATTTATAAGTATTTTTAAAAAAATTAAAAACGGTTGTTTAAACACATATATGAAGCAGACCCTAAGTATTTTGTATATTTGGATTTTTTTTTTTTTTTTTTGAAAACATATATTCAGGTTTTTGTATTTATTTTAGATGAAATACATTTTTCATTCCTATATTTTGCCCAATTCTTGTTTTAGTCTTTACTTTTTATTTTTATCATATTTAGTTTTTATTTTGAAAAATATCATTCATTTCAATCCCTATCGTCAATTATCTAAAAAAAATATCCTACATAGCTATTGTATACGTACGTGCTATTAAAATAATAATAATAAATTTTAATTTAACATTTAAATAATACCACATCAGCATTTTAATATTAAAAAAAGCCCTGGTCATACTTTTTACTTTTCTTTAATTATTTTAAAATAAAATAAAATTTTAGTTATTATTTAATTATTTAAATAATAACTAAATAATTGAAATAAAATTTCTTCTCTTCTCTTCTCATTATTTTGTTGGAAGATCATGTATTTATATTCTTTTTGTTCTTCCCATGTCTGTGTTTATGTTCTTTGTGTTCTTCCTATCTTTAATAAACTAGTCGTTAACCCGTGCGATGCACGGGAAAACTATTTTGTATAAAGATGAAACATTAAATTACTTAATGAAAAATAGAAATCAAACTTAAGTTTAAAATAAAATGAAGAATTAAATCTTAAGAATTAATCAATATTTCCAATAAATTGAAAAAAAAAAAAAAGCTTTAAAAAGTGTTTTTTTGTAAGCCTGGAAATAGAACAGGTTGATAGCGAAAACAACAATAAATGAAATTTTTCAATAGTTAGAAGCACCAACAACAAACAGGCAAAAAAATTTCAAAATTTCAATTTCATACTCTAATTGAAAAGAATACAAAAATGGGTTATGTATGAACTCCATATGTTGTTCCAAACCCAAAGACTCATCTAAACTACAATTCAATCAAATATAAAATACAAAACAGACATAAGTACCCTCTAATATAATTATTTCCATAAAAAGAATTGGGTCGAAAAAAAACAATAAAATTTCAGTATAATCTTTGGAAAATATCTCTCCCATTGTCATCTTCATTGTTGTACATGATATGACATGGCTTCAAACCGTTGGCAGGAGGAGTCAGATGTTCCAAAAGAAACTCATTTGTGAACTATGGTAAAACTCATTCGATTGTGAACTATAATAATTCTCATTGCATGCTGCAAGTACTGTTACCAAACCACAAATTTACTCTGTCTTAGCAAATAGAAAAAGAGGCTAAAGCAAGGAAAAAAGAAGAATGATTCATGTAAAGCTTTACGTAGGCATTTGAATGGATGCAAGTGTTATATAATGTCTCAGTTGTAACCTTAATAGAGTAGACAACTCATTCAGCTCAGGAAAAACTTTTTCAAAATAAAAAGAGAGCAAAGAACGAAGCATTGAAAATATCAGTATGAATACCAAGCTACTGCATTATTTGGAAAAAGAAAATAAGAAAAAAGATTGTTCAATGCATTGAATTAAATACCTTAGAAACAAAGTTCTACCAAGCACCTATCTAAATTTGAATGCTTGAAAGTTGAAAGTAACGTTGACAAACTGCGCTTTGACCATAAGGCTTTCATTATAAAAAAAATTTGAAAAGAACAACAATCCATCCTTCCATCATTTCTATATCAATTGAAAATCTGGCAAATGAAATCAAATCTACTGATTAAGTACATTGGCTATTTAGCAGAACTGACATCTAAGAGTGTCTTCATCCTTTAATGTAGACAGCAATGACTTGGCCAAACATATTTTTTTCCAGTCGTTGGGTACAAACATAATATTTTTTGTATCATCATAACTTATGATTGATACATAACAAAAAGTAGTCAATAACCAGTAGCAATTAAAACCAAGATGCACAAACCATAAAGTGGCTACAAACTAATGCAAGAGTAAGCAAGGCATTTTCTCAAACACATGGTGTGCACAAAATATTTGAATGCCTTAGTTATAAATGTTTGTTATTATAAAAATTAAAAATTAAAAACAGAAAACAATAGCATGATTGTGAAGAAAAGAATTACCAATAGCAGTAGTGTCAAGGGTACTCTGTTTTTTGTCCACAACCTTCGCTAGGTTTGTTCTCGCAGAGGGGAAAAAAACAAAAAACGGAAAAATGGAAAGAAGAAAACAAAAAGTAAACAGTGTATATAAACAATAATAAGTAGCTACCCACTGAAACTAAATAAGCAAACCACAGAAAAAATAAAATTGTTTAGTGTTTTAACAACTCATGTCTGTGTCCATTACTCATAACTTTCTTATCCCTGCAACCCATACCAACTGTTGGATATTTTTATTAAAAAAATATTATATTTATTTTAATACTCATTTATGTGTATCAATTATCCCTTAATGTCAGATATGTTGATTGCTAAATTTTGAAATTCAAATTTAATTCAAAATTTGAGTAGTTTTTGTCAATGGTTTTAATCAGAAAATTTATGAACATTAACGCGATATTAATGCCATAATTGACTGTATATTTGGTTTTATTACAAATATATACTTTCCATTCTAAAGGTTCTGTATTTAAACGTTCTTATTTAAATATGACATAATAAAGTCATATATAGAAGATATTTCAGCACTTAAATGTACAGCTATTGCTGAATTATTTTATGTTACCATATATACACAAGTATTTACTATTTAGTTTAATGGAAAGTGGTACATTAACGCGATATTAATGCCATAATTGACTGTATATTTGGTTTTATTACAAATATATACTTTCCATTCTAAAGGTTCTGTATTCAAACGTTCTTATTTAAATATGACATAATAAAGTCATATATGGAAGATATTTCAGCACTTAAATGTATAGCTATTGCTGAATTATTTTATGTTACCATATATACACAAGTATTTACTATTTGGTTTAATGGAAAGTGGTCAAAACAGCTAGCAATTTTTTGTAATATATATATATATATATATATATATATATATATATATTCTGAAACTTTCAAAAAGGCATTCTAATAAAGGTTTGACACGTTAACTATGGGACATTAAATGCATAGCATCATAATTCTTTCTTTTCTAGTCCTCAACGTACACTTTGGCAAAAAGTTGACAGGTTTATATATATATATATATATATATATATATATATATATATATATATGTATTCATGACATTGATTTCAATATCTTTATGACCATTTAATTGATATCAAATCTTTTTGATATTTTGGCTAAGGACAAGTTAAAGGTCCGGCTATATATATATATATACATGAAAAAGAAAAAAAAAGTAGAAGAGACACATTATTTTTGAATTACAAAGCTGAAAACTTTTCAAAAACAATTTTTATTGTCCTAAACACTTACCATCTATTGCTTTTTACAACTCACAAAAATATTCTATCTTTTACAAACTTTTCTGGGAAAAGAAAGTACTATAGAGAGCTTATATCCTATGAGCAGTGTAGGCTCGCAAGGATAATCAGCAAAGGTGGCTAGGCTGTTGTATCCTGGGGCAAACGTGCAGAAACTATTTATCTAACTACATCGGATATACCATAGACGGCACAATTTGTCTCAAGACAGTGACTTGGTCCACGCCTCATCTCTGCCACCTCTCTTGGTAAAATCAAATTGTGTAAATTTCTAAGGAAAATTCAGGTATTATCTCTCCTTTATTTCCAACAATTTGAGACAAAACGATATGGAGAACACAAAATCATCCTTGGAAAATGGTAATGTTATGTTTAATTCCTCTAGAGCAGGTGATCTTAATAAGCCATTCCACTTCCGTGGTGTTAACTTTAAGAGGTGGAGACAAAAGACTTTATTCTATCTTACTCTCTTGAATGTAGCTTATGTGTTAACTGAGAAAAAACCAAAGAAAAAAAAATCTAAACAATTGACTGAAGAAGAACTTTCTCAACATGAAAAAGATGTTAAGAAATGGGATAAGGATCATCTTTACTGTAGAAATTATTTACTTAATTGTCTTTCTGATGATTTGTATGATTATTATGATCAAGCTTACAAATCAGCCAAAAAGATATGGAAGGCATTGAATCAAAAATATGATACAGAGGAAGCTAGATCCAAGAAATATGCATGTAGCCGATTTTTCAAGTTTCAGATGGTTGAAGGCAAGTCCGTGGTGGAACAATCCTATGAACTCCAAATGATTTCACAAGATGTCCGATCTGAAGGCATTCGAGTAGATGAACAAATGCAAGTTTCAGCTATCATTGACAAGCTGCTTGAGTCTTGGAAGGAGTTTGCCAAAGTCCTGAGACACAAGCAAAAGGAACTCTCCATTGAATCTCTTATCACCCGTTTGAGAGTGGAGGAAGAGGCAAGGAACCAAGACAAAGCTGTTGAACTCCATGGAGCAAATGGTCCTAAGGTAAATCTTATCTCTTCAAATGAAAACATGTCAAAAGCCAATGCAAAAAATAATGACTATGTAAGGCCTAAGAAAAGAAACTTCAAACGTAGGCCAAATGGAAATCAGCCTCAACATAAGACCCACTCTAATCAAAGAAAGAACCAAGCACACCATCCTAAGCATGCTCCAAATAATGGCAGCCACACTAATAATAGCAATTATGCATGTTTTGTATGTGGAAAGCCTGGACATTCGGCTAGAAATTGTCGTTTTCGAAAACATGGGCCTATGGCTCAAGCCAATGTCATTGAAGAGCCTCTTGTGGCTATGGTTACCGAGATTAATATTCTCAAAGGCTTAGGAGGGTGGTGGATTGATTCTGGGGCAACTAGACATGTTTGTCATGATAAAACTTGGTTCAAGACCTATACCATCTTGGATGAGAAAAGAAAAATTATGCTTGGTGATTCTCATACCATTGAAGTTGTGGGTATTGGAGAGGTGCTTCTCAAATTTACTTATGGGAGAGAAGTCACTCTCAAAGATGTCTTTCATGTTCCTAACATTAGAAAGAATCTAGTGTTTAGTTTTTTGTTGAATAAGGCTGGTTTCAAACAAGTCTTTGAGGCTAATCAATATGTACTCTCTAAAAAGGGCATGTTTGTTGGCAAAGGCTATGCTTGTGATGACATGTTTAAACTTAATGTTGAGATGAATGAAAATTCAAGTTTTGCTTATATTATTTCTTGTGTGAATGTTTGGCATGGTAGATTATGTCATATTAATAATAAATATATGAAAAATATGAGTGGTTTAGGTTTAATTCCTAAACTTGAAAATGAACTTGAAAAATGTGAAATTTGTAGCATGACTAAAATTACTCAAAAGCCTCATAAATCAGTTGAAAGAAATACTGAATTACTAGAACTTATCCATAGTGATATTTGTGAATTTGAAGGACATTTGACACGTGGAGGTAACCGGTATTTTATAACCTTTATAGAAAATTTTTCAAAATATTCATATGTCTATCTTATGAAAAATAAAAGTGATGCTTTTGAAAAATTATCAATTTTCTTAAAAGAAGTTGAGAATACTTTTGATAAAAAGGTTAAAAGGTTTAGAACTGATAGAGGAAAGAATATGATACTCTTGGTCTTAATAATTATATGGGATAATTACAATTTACCCACCTGTGGTTTGACCCGATTTCTATGTGCCTACCCGTGGTTCAAATTTTGACACTTTGCCCACCTGTGCTTCTGACCGTTAGCCCTCCGTAACCCACCTCTCCACTCTCCGTTACTCTAACACAGAAAATGTAAAAAATAAAACCATAAACGGATCAAAACACTCCTCACACGAAGAACATGGACAAACATGAAGAACATACACAAACATGAGAAAAAATAAAACTTAAAGAACTCGTTAGAGTACTAAAATAATTTTAGTCAAATTGAATGGGGAAATTTTCATTTTAAATATTGTTTTAAAGCGTTTATTTGCCAAAGGAAAAAGAAATTAAAAAAAAAAAAAAGACGTTTCTTTCTAAGACTCACACAACAAAGAACAAACTGGGCAAAATCAGTGTCTTTGAAGCACAGAAGATCAGGGCCCACAGAGAAATCTCTGCAAGCAACAAAACCCCAAATGCTCAGCACGAAACCTCTCCATCTCATCACCTCCTCTTTCTCTACAAACTTCTTCCTCCATCTTCGCAATGACGTCGTCCCAGCTCCTCACGAACCCATATTCGTAACAGTCGTCGTCGTAGACCGTCTTTGCCTTCAAAACGGCGTCGACTATTTCCTGCAACGCCACGATCCGACGGCTCACCTTCCTCCTCGCCTCCCTCACCATCGGATTAACTCCGAGCACAGAGTCCAGCTTCAGTAGCAGACCCATCAGCGCCTCGTTCATCCTCATCGTGGGTCTGAGTATGTAAAATTTTTGCTTAGTGGGTCTGAGTTTGTGAAATTTTTTCGTTCATCGTGGGTGGGTCTGGGTTTGTGAAATTTTTTCTTGGTGGTTTAGCAGTTGTGGGTTAGAGTTTGTGACTTGTTTGTGATTTGATTTTGGGTTTGTGATTTGATTGTGGTTTGATTTTGGGTTTGTGACTTGTTTGTGGTTTTGGTGGTTGGGGTTTGAGGTTGAGGGCGGTGGTGGCTATGGCAGTGGGTTGTGGTGGCTGGTGGCAGGGGCATAGAGTTTGAAACTTTGTAACTGATATTCTTAAACTGAAATATGCAGTGACATGAGGTGAAGTTCTGTTTGGTTGCGGAAAAAATTGAGGGACAAAGATTTTTGATAGAAATTTTGTACTGTGAAATTTTGAATTTCTGCATTTTGTACTGTGAAATATTTGATAGAAATTAATTTTCTTCGAATTAAAGATTTTTCTTAGTTACTAGAGAACTTAGCTGGAGTTATTTTCTGTTGAAACAAATGGAACCAACGAAGCGAAAATCTCAGCTCAAGTGCTCAACTCAGTGAAAAGCTTGGATTTCTCTTTCTTTTTGTTGTTGAAGTTTTCGTTTGCCTTCTGATCAATCAAAACAGAGCTTAAAGCATAAGAATCTAAATGATTATTTTCCTTATATGTTTGTTACGGTGGTATAATAATGGTGGTAATTAAAACTGGAGGGTGAGGCGGAGATTACAGCCTTGTTGGACAATTCGGGACTTGAATTCAGCTTTCATAAAAATGTTCTTAAGCAATCCAAAACCCTAACTGTTTGATCTGTTTTGTGTTTTGATTTTGAAAGAAAACGTGTTAGAGTAACGGAGAGTGGAGAGGTGGGTTACGGAGGGCTAACGGTCAGAAGCACAGGTGGGCAAAGTGTCAAAATTTGAACCACGGGTAGGCACATAGAAATCGGGTCAAACCACAGGTGGGTAAATTGTAATTATCCCTTTAATCTCTTGGTGTTGTTCATGAGACTACTGCTCCTTATTCTCCATCTTCTAATGGAGTAGCTGAACGTAAAAATAGGACTCTTATAAATTTAACTAATGCTATGCTTGTTAGTTCTGGGGCTCCTAAATATTTTTGGGGTGAAGCTGTTTTAACTGCAAATTTTGTTTTGAATAGAGTACCTCATAAAAAGACTTTTTTAACTCCTTTTGAATTATGGAAAAAATATAAACCAAATCTGAATTTTTTTCAAAGTTTGGGGTTGTTTAGCATATGTGAGGCTATCTGATCCCAAAAGACCTAAACTTGGGGTAAAGGCTTCTACATGTGTATTTTTGGGTTATTCTTTATATAGTACAATTTATAGATTTTATGATATTGATAATAATACAATAATTGAATCTAGAGATGCAATTTTTCATGAAAATAAATTTCCATTTAAATATAAAAATAGTGGGGGTTTTGAACAACAAGAGAAATTTGAATGTTCAACATCTAAGTCAAAAGATGTTAATGAATATGAGATTGAACCTAGGAGGAGTAAAAGAGCTAGAATTGAAAAGGATTTTGGTCTTGAATATTATGTGTATAATTTACAAGGTGACCCTACTTCTTTAGAAGAAGCTTTATCTTTTCCTGATTCAGGTTTTTGGAAAGAAGCCATCAGTGATGAGGTGGATTCTATTATATCTAATAATACTTGGAAACTTGTAGATTTACCTCCAGGTTGTAAAACAATTGGATGTAAATGGGTACTTAGAAGAAAATTAAAACCTAATGGATCTATTGAAAAATTCAAAGCAAGGCTTTGTAGCTAAAGGTTTTAAACAAAAAGAAGATATTGATTTTTTCGATACTTTTTCTCCTGTTACTAAAGTTACATCTATTAGATTATTGATTGCTATAGCAGCTATTCATAATTTGATGATACATCAAATGGATGTAAAGACGGCATTTCTAAATGGCAATTTAGAAGAAGAAATCTACATGGACCAACCAGAAGGTTTTATAATGCCAGGTAATGAGCACAAGGTATGTAAATTATTAAAATCTTTATATGGTCTAAAACAAGCACCTAAACGGTGGCATGAGAAATTTGATCAATGTTTGCTTTCTAATGGTTTTAAAACAAATGAAAGTGACAAATGTGTATATTATAAAACTTTTGATGATGCTCATGTTATAATTTGTTTATATGTTGATGATCTTCTAATTTTTGGTCCTAATATGGATATTATAAATGCTGCCAAAATGCTTCTTAAAAATAACTTTGATATGAAAGATTTAGGAGAAGCTAATGTGATTCTTGGCATGAAAATTTCTAGAACTTCAAATGGCATATTTGTAGATCAATCTCATTATATAGAGAAAATTTTGAAAAAATATAATTACTTTGATTGTAAACCTACAAGTATTCCTTTTAACTCTAGTGTGCATCTTTTTTCTACTAAAGATGAAAATGATATTTACAATCAAAAGGAATATGCTAGTATTATTGGTAGTCTTAGATATGCTACTGATTGTACTAGACCTGATATTGCTTATGCCGTAGGAATTTTAGCAAGATTTACTAGCAAACCTAATTTTGAGCATTGGAATGCCATGATTCAATTAATGAGATATTTAAAAAGAACTGTGCACTATGGTTTGCTATATCAAAGATATCCTGCTATTCTTGAAGGATATAGTGATGCTAGTTGGAACACCTTATTAGGTGATTCTTTGTCTACCACTGGCTATGTATTTACAATAGGTGGTGGAGCAATAAGTTGGAAATCTAGAAAACAACAAATTATTGCTAAATCCACCATGGAGGCAGATTTAATTGCCTTATCTTCAGCTAGTGAAGAAGCGGGTTGGTTACGAGATTTATTATCTGAAATTCCCATGTGGGAGAAACCTATTTCACCCGTCTTAATTCATTGTGATAGTACTGCCACTATTGGTAAAGTGCGCAATAAATACTATAATGGTAAATCCAGACCTATTAGAAGAAAACACAGTATTGTGAGATCATACATAAACAATGGTACCATAAATGTTGATTATATTAGTACAAATGATAATATTGCGGATCCATTAACTAAAGCTCTAGCTAGAGAAAAGATTCGGATAGCATCGAGGGGGATGGGACTTAAGCCCAAAGAAGAATAAACTACCTATGAGGATACCCTACCTAGGGACTAGAGATCCCAAGAACTAGGTTCAAAGGGAAAAACTATTCATAGAGTAGTTTGATTAACATGCACTAAATATATGTATGAGTAATAATACTCATGTCCCTCCTTATGGTGTGCGTGCATGTATCTTATAAAGTTATATAGGATGAGTTTTTATAAAAACTCTTAATGTGGACTATAGCTCTTATGAGTGGGATGTTAGAGTTACAAGAACATCCTTGATAGCCACACCTAAGTGAGCATGGAAGTGAGGCCGCTTCCTTTGAGAATGGGGCTAGTTCTCTAAATAGCTCATGGATGCTGGGATAAAGCACAAGGCCGTAATGTGCTGGCTTAAAAGCTCGTAGTAGAGTACTGGAATATTATGTGTGTGATGTAATGTTTTGTATCCATAGAAAAAGTTATAGTTCAAGACTTAGATCGCTATTAACTTTGGAACAATGTTGCTGAAACACTAAATGAGGGTTCAAGCCATTGGCACTCCCATTATGCATAATGTTTTACTTAACCCAGAAAATTTTCTTATATATATATTTACCTATTTATTTTTTATAAAAATAAGTGGGGCATTGTTGGATATTTTTATAAAAAAAATATTATATTTATTTTAATACTCATTTATGTGTATCAATTATCCTTTAATGTCAAATATGTTGATTGCTAAATTTTGAAATTCAAATTTAATTCAAAATTTGAATAGTTTTTGTCAATGGTTTTAATAAGGAAATTTATGAACATTAACGCGATATTAATGCCATAATTGACTGTATATTTGGTTTTATTACAAATATATACTTTCCATTCTAAAGGTTCTGTATTCAAACGTTCTTATTTAAATATGACATAATAAAGTCATATATGGAAAATATTTCAGCACTTAAATGTACAGCTATTGCTGAATTATTTTATGTTACCATATATACACAAGTATTTACTATTTGGTTTAATGGAAAGTGGTCAAAACAGCTAGCAATTTTTTGTAATATATATATATATATATATATATATATATATATATATTCTGAAACTTTCAAAAAGGCATTCTAATAAAGGTTTGACACGTTAACTATGGGACATTAAATGCATAGCATCATCAGTCTCTCTTTTCTAGTCCTCAACGTACACTTTGGCAAAAAGTTGACAGGTTTATATATATATATATATATATATAATATGTATTCATGACATTGATTTCAATATCTTTATGACCATTTAATTGATATCAAATCTTTTTGATATTTTGGCTAAGGACAAGTTAAAGGTCCGGCTATATATATATATATATATACATGGAAAGGAAAAAAAAAAGTAGAAGAGACACATTATTTTTGAATTACAAAGCTGAAAACTTTTCAAAAATAATTTTTATTTTCTTAAACACTTACCATTTATTGCTTTTTACAACTCACAAAAATATTCTATCTTTTACAAACTTTTCTGGGAAAAGAAAGTACTATAGAGAACTTATATCCTACGAGCAGTGTAGGCTCGCAAAGATAATCAGCAAAGGTGGCTGGGCTGTTGTATCCTGGGGCCAACGTGCAGAAACTATTTGTCTAACTACATCGGATATACCGTAGATAGCACGATTTGTCTCAAGACAGTGACTTGGTCCACGCCTCATCTCTGCCACCTCTCTTGGTAAAATCAAATTGTGTAAATTTCCAAGGAAAATTCAGGTATTATCTCTCCTTTATTTCCAACACCAACAATTTGCATTAAATAATCACAATAGAAAATCTTCTATCATTAGTAAAATTTTCTCATAATTTCTATCTTAAATAGCTCTACCTTTTCACTTTGCTATTGCTGGAATTTACAGACAGCTTCTAAACTATATAGATTTGGTCTTTTGCTATGCATAACAGAAAGCAAAAAATAATCTGTGGGTTACTGAAGGAGGAAATTGGAAAAGAAGCTGGGGTTTGCAACCAAACAAAGAATCAAACAAAATCCCTCGAAAATCAAGATGCTACTCTTAAAGAAGATTCGGTCAAACTAAAATACAAAATAAATAGAGACTAAACATGAAACCAAAGCTTGAGATAACCTAGAAACTTTAATTAAATAAAAAAAAAAACAATAATAATAAAGGTCTCATGTTAATACAAATAGAGCATAAATTGAGAATTCTTATGGTGGAGGACATCAAATACCGAAACTACACAATTGAAAATTTGCTAAAAACCCTTTTTTAAGGGTGTTGAACCAAAGGTCAACCATTCAACCATAGCAACCCAAAAAACCAAAAGTAGATCAAACCAACAAAATTCCTCAATTTCACTCCCCCTTACGAATAACAGAACAGATAAGAGGGAAAACAAAACTTGAAAATTAAAGTGACATGATTAAGTTTAAAAGATCACTAACCATTAATACTCAAATATGATTTCATCTTCTAGGGGTTTTCCCTCATATCAATAAATAGAGAGGAAAAGGGGTATAAACTAAAATTCCTAAATTGATAACAAACCATAATTGAAGAGAATATTAGAAAAAGAAATTAATACCTTTGCTGTGATGAAATTAGAGTCTCTACATTGTGAAAAATTCCACTTCATCTCTGCAAAGAAACTGAATGATTTAAATCCAAAGAGACGAATTAAAAAAAAAAAAAAAAATATATATATATATATATATATATATATATATAAACGAAAACATTTAATAAGTCACATCAGAATCCTATTTTCTAAGCCCTAATTTCTGAATTTAAATCTAGAACCAAAGCCAACTGAAATTGTAAAATTTGAAGTTTTCTTTATTAGAGAAAGAGTAGGAACCCATCAGCGGCGGTGTTTATGGGCGGAGGAGAATTACTTTTTGAGAGGAAGTAGGCCACAACCTGAAAATCAAAGAGAATGGTGAAGGACCCTCAAAATCAAATTGCTATCTCTGTCTAGGCGTTTCGCAGTTCTGTGTTTTCTTTTTTGGATGCGGTGGTTTTTTTTTTTTTTTTTTTGTAGAATAGAATCTGTCTGGGGTAGCAGAGCCACAGGTAGAAGAGGAGTGAGGGGAACGTTAGAGAGAGATATTAGTTGGGCTAAGTTTGCATTTGAGGGAGAGACAGAGACTGAGAAATAGGTTTTATCGGGTTTGTCTTAGGGAGAAATAGTTATCGGGTTAGAAAAGGGTTTTACTTTTTTTTTAATAATTTTATTTTTTTAAAATAATGTTGATGTGGAAAAATGTGGAGCTTCAGTTATATATATATATATAAATTAATCCTTATTTTCTTTTCTTTTCTTTGTCTTTCTAGTACTTTCTTTATAACCATACACCAACCAAAACCCAGAAATCAACATACACCCACCAATATTCAAAACCCAGAAATCAACATACACCAACCAAAATCAAACCCAGAAACCGATCTGCATACCTAGAAATTTGAACCCACAAACCCACTGATCTCCACCATCCTCCAAATCCCACCATTTCGCCACAAACCCAGATCTCCAACTCAAAAACCCACTCATCAAAATTACAACCCACAAACTCACCAATCTGCCACAAACCCACAAACCCAAATCATTGGAATACACAACCATCTATCTCAACCGTGATCTCCACCATTGAACTGAGAGATAGAGAGATGAAAGAGAAAGACCCACCAATTTGACAGAGGCCCACTGATCTGAGAGAGAAAAATACTGATCTAAGAGAGAGACACACACACCGACTTGTGAGATCGAATCTAAAAAGGATGAGCTTGAGCCATTTCAGTATGAGTTTGAGTGAATTGAGAGATGTAGAGAAAAGGGTCATTTAGAGAAAGAAAAGAAAGAGCCATCGCCGATTGTGGTGGTGGCGGTGGTGATGAGTGAAGGAGGCTGGCCATGGAGTTCGAATGATATTTGTGAGAGTTTGGGAAGAGAGAGAGAGGAAGGTTTGAGAAAGTTTTGGAAAGGTAGGTGAATCGGTTTGATAAGGAAGTGTTGGGTTTGAAGTTTTTACTTAGAGAGTGTGTGTGCGTGTGTGAGAATTTTTTGGGTTTTTGAATGAAATTTGTTTGGTTGCCAAGAAAATACTTAATAAAATAATGAAAATAAATAAATAAAAGACAAGAAAATAAGGATTAATTTGCTAAGAATATAAGTCATGTATTGGGGAAGAATACAAGGAACATGATGATGTCCTTCAAAAAAATTAATGAATGGAATAAAAAAAATGATTTAATTATCTTTTTTTTTTTTAAATAAGAAATTTTCAATTTTGTTTTTTATGTCTAGTGTTTTTTTTTTATTATTTAAAAGCTGACATGGACTTTTTTAATGTTAATTAATTTTTTTTTTTAATTTTAATGGCCATGTGAGTATTCTAAGTGCCAACAGTGCACTCCGTTAGCCACATAGGATATTTATGTTAAGGAACTAATAGTAGGGATTGAAACAAATAGTGTGTTTTCAAAATAGGGACTAAATGTGGTAAAAATAAAAAGTATAAACCAGAACGAGAATTGGGCCAAAATGTAAGGACGAAAAGTGCATTTCTGCCTTTATTTTTTGTATTTGTTTTTGGTATAGTGCCTGTTTGTTTCAACATTTTCAACCCAAAAAGCCCATTTTGAAGAAAGATGAACCACAAAGCCCGTTTGGTTAGGTATAAAACGTAACTTTTTCCAAAAAGTTGCTTTTTGGGTTTGTGAAGAGAATGCGCAAAGTGAAAAAGGAGCTCTGAGGTACATTTTGGAAAAAGTCTGTGGGCGTTGTCATATATCCGTTGGACGATCTTGGGCAATTACCAAATTACCCTTCAATAAATCATACTCATGTCCTGTTCCTCATTCCTCTCATCTCATCTCTCTTCTCTGCCCTTTGCCCTGAAGCTCACTCACGTCTCTCATCTCTTCTCTCTGCTTTGCCCTCTCCGTGCTGCTACAAACACAGCACCACCAAACTATCACCGGTCTACCACCACAACTCATTTCAACATTTGATAATCCAAACACAAAATCAAACCAAAAATAATTCAAAACAACTTAAAATCAACTCAAACCCCATTGGAAAACCCATCCCAAACCCAACTCAAAATCAAACCCAAAATCCACAGTAAATCAACTCAAAATTAAACCATTAACTGAAAACTCATAACCCAAAATCAAAATCAAATACAAACCCAATGGTGACAAAGACTTAAGGGATCTAAGAACTAAGAAGAGAGATGAGGGATTTCCTAATGTTTCAATCATCTTCATCTTCTTCATCATCATCATCTTCTCACTCAGCTTGTAGCTTTCGAACTGTCAAAAAAAAAAGGAAAAAAAAAAGAGATGCAGAGACTTTGAGGGGAGAGGGGCGGAGAACATTCTAGAGTGTAAAGTGGTAGGGAAAAAGACGAAAGAAGGAAATAAAGAAAAAAAAGTAAGGGCACGTGTGTGAAGGAAGTGATAGGGAAAAAGAGGAAAGAAGGAAATAAAGAAAAAAAAAATTAAGAGTACGTGTGTCGAGGAGAAAAAAAGAGGAAAAAAAAGAAATATGGATAAAAAAATAAAATAAAATAAGGGAAACATAAAATAAAGTATAAGAAATTAAAATTAAGAAATACTGTCACAATATTTTTACAATAAATCTCAAGTGGTAGGTTATTATTAGTTAATATTGGTGAAAAAAAAATATTTTGTTTAGAAAGATAAAAAAAAAAAAAATTGTAATAGTACGTTCAAATTAAAATTAGTATAACTTTTCACAATAAATCTTAAGTGGTAAGTTATTATTAGCTAATATTGGTGAGAAAAAAATAATTTCACAATATTGATTTAAGTATGAAATAAACTCCCTTATATATACATTGTCATTTTTGGTTATTTACCCCTCAAACTGCCACTTTTATAAGTGCTAGCCAAACACTCATCTTTTTCAAAAAACACTTTTTAACAGTTTTTACCGAACACCCAACTTTTTGAAAAAACACTTTTTCATTATGCACTTTTTGAAAACTCCACTTTTTCAAAAAGTTGAACCAAACTCACCCATAGTATCACTGTGAACTGTTTTCCTTTATTTAAGGTGGTACCTGGTACCTTGAACTATTTGTTAGAATAATTATTCTACTAGTAAAGCATGATTAAGAATGATAGAAGCTGAAGTTGAATAAAGTTGGTTTGAGTCAAAAACATGAGGCTGAAGTTAAATAGTGGTTGCAATTATATATCTACTTCTAGTTTAATTGTTGTAATTACTTGCTGAGGGTGAAGTTAATGTGATTTTGCTGTTTTTTGGGTGGGCACTGAAGATGTTTGATGAAATTCTTTGTAGAATTTTAGTTTATTTCTTTGTATTTTGCTTTCTTTTATTGTGGATTTTTGGATTTTTTTATGTTAGTTTGGTGCTAAAACTGTAATTATATATATATAATTTATGTTAGTGCGTATCTTTGAGAACTTGAACTTCTTTCCTTGATTCTGGATTATTCTCTATGGTTTATTATCCAAAATAGTTTGTTGTTGACGGATTCTTAATAACTTTACTTTTAATAAGCTCCAAACAGTGAGATATTATGCATTTTCTTCTTATTGTTATTGTTATATTTATTTAATAGATACTTGTTTATGATAGGTTGAAAAAATTTAGTGATATTCTTTTAAACCTAGATTGATATATGTTAACTTATATCATTGAGAAAGTGCAAAACAAATTATACACTTTCGTTTAACTTAGTTACAATTATCTGTAGGGTGGATAGAAAAAATTGCAAGTTTCGGATGAAATGTATAGTTAAGAAGCAAGAGACTACATACCAAGTGTGGAACTAAATGAGTGCATGTGATATTTTGGTTGCTGTTGAGCAGAGCCATGATACTTTTTGTTGAAGCATTTGGTCTTGAAGTATACAAGACTTATACTTTTTGGGTTATTTTGTGGGAAGGTATTACGATGGTGGAAAAAAAATGTTCATTGTTAACTACTATCATGTTACTATGGCCTTGCAATCAAAAAATATATTTCAATAGAACTCTTATTATTATGGTCTTGTGATCAAAGAGTGTATTTTAATAAAATTTTGTTCATTCTTGTATAGAGATATTTTCTTGTTTACTTCTATCATTGGAAGACTCTTGATGTATATTCCTTCTAGTCTTTGTTTTTATGAGAATGTGTTGAACTTGGTCAAGAAGTCGTAAGCTGACCAAAAATTAGAGCACTAATTAATAACACTTTCAAGAAACTCCATCATATGAATTGATTTTTTTGTGAAAAGAGTATGAACTAGGCTACGTGGATAATTTTTAAAATTCATGTTTTCAAGTCATCCTCAATTTTTAGTACTTACTTCAAGCCAAGACACAAAAAGCTAGTAACATAACTCCATCACAACATGCTATTTGCAATAAATAAAAAGTGTTTAGATTACATCCATTCAACACAAAATTTGCTTCAACATCAAGATCCAACAACTTGCTTAGCAATTACAATAGCTACAATGGAAGGCAAAAAGAATGATCCCATATTCCCATGGTCGAGACAAAGTTCATTCCATACTTCAATTTGTTTTGGTTTTTTCCATTACATAAGATGAATCTTCAGAAATTCAGAGTAGCTTGGCGCATTTCTCAACATGATGAATCTCCCTCAAGACTGCACAACATGCATATAAAATAATTTAACATCACTTCATAGTTTCTCTAAGAGATATTTTCACAAACATCTTTTGTGCAATTCTAAAATCAACATTAAAATAAAATAATCAACTTCTGCCAAACTCAAACCATAGTAATAACAAACAAATATTCTAAAAAAAGAAAACAAATGGAATAAGATAGAACCGATACATTGTAAGTTTGTGACAAACTTCAAACTAAGAAATTATTATTAAGCTAATAAAGCATAGTTATGTTTCAATGGAAGAAACTCAAAAAGAGATTATCATTAGTGCTATAAATGAAACAAAGGGATGATCTTTGCAAATAAATCAGGGAAAGAAAAAAAAAATCCATAGAGAATAATCAAGGAAAGAAGTCAAGTTCTTAAAGATACGACAATTTCCATACATTTATAATCACAGTCTTAGCACTAAACTGACATGAAAATCAACACACACACACACAAAAAAAAAAACAATACAAAGAGATAAATTAAAACTCTATGAAGAGTTTCATCAAACACCTTTGGTGCCACCCAAAATACAACAAAATCACATTAATTTCACCCTCAGCAAGTAATTACAACAATTAGAAAAAAAAATACAAAATAAACACAAAAAACCAAACATACAAAACAGTTAACATCAGAATACAGAAAAAATAAAAGAGAAAGATATTTTTTTCTAAAGATAATAACAAGAAGGGCAAGTTGGGCAAAAGTGATTTCAATACCGTGTTGACAGATCCATCTACAAAGACAGGTGGCGCGATGAAGGTGGTGATAGCAAGTCAGAGACAGTGGTTGCAAGGAGAAGCTCCGCCACAGTTGGGCTGGGGAGAACAAGAAAATAGAGAGAGACAGAGAAATTTTAAGAAAGGAGAAGGCCACACTGGCATGAATTGCCAGTGCCGTGGGACTCGGTGGCTGCTAGCTGCAGCCATGGAAGTTTGGCCAAAGATGTCCTAGATAGATTTGGTGGAATGTAAGAGAGAGAGAGAGACTGAAAATTTGAAAATTGAGAGGAGAGCGTAAAAAGTTGAAACCAAAAAGTCAAGTTGAAGGACCACACGAATCGTTGATGTGGCACAAATGATGTGTCAATTTCTTAAGCATTGGATTTAATGGAAGGTTGAGATTTGAGCAATTGCACACCATGCAATACCCTAGGGATCTCAATCTGAAAGATAAAATGTTTAAGGTTGCTCTGTCTGATTCACAGTGCTCACTGACTCGGGCTATTCTGTTTTTTATTTTTTGGCGGAATGGGTTATATGAAGTTTTGATTGGGCTTAATAACTTAGCCCAAAATTTTGAAATTTTGATAAGCTAGAGGGCAATGACCCAATTGCAAGGTAGGTTTTTTTTTTTTTTTTGAACATGTTTCTTTTTTTTTTTTTTTTTTGATAGGGAAAGAGTTGTAAATTTCATTCAACGTGGGTAAGACCCAAGGAAATTACATCAGATTGAATCTGAGATACAATGGTAGGGGGAGTATCTTCCACCCATATTAAACAGTCAATAATGTCTTTAGCATGCCTAGCCATTAAATGGGCTGCCTTGTTACAATCTCGTTGAGCGAAAATTGCTTTCCATGATCTGAAGTTTGGCAGCCAGGTCTGAGCACCTGAGATGATTTGCTGGATTGGCAGGGGGGTATTGGTTCCACGGTTGAGTGCATGGATTACCACCTGTGAGTCCCCTTCCACAATGACTTGTCTGAGTCCCAGCTCCCATGCGAAGATGATCCCACATTCCACAGCCTTGGCCTCTGCTTCCAATGCTCCTAGCGGATACGGAAGCATTTTCGAAAGCGCTCCCATGAGTTGTCCACTGTCATTACGGATCACAACCCCAAGGCCACATTGACCCGCTTCGGCGAACACTGCGGCATCAACATTTATTTTGTACCAGTCTGGGGGCGGAGGTTTCCAAAATTTGGGAGAGGTTACTGCTTGCCTGGGTGTGGGGTGGCTTGCTACTTTCCGATACTCAGTCATGTATCGGTGGGCATCATTAATGATTCCCAAAGCAGTTTTTGAAGTGGCTCCTTGCCAAATACTGTTCCTATTGTTCCAAATGCCCCATGCTGTGGTAATGAGGATTTCCAAGTCAACATGGGAGTGTTTTTCCTGGAATAGCCAGAGTATATCTATGAAATCACAAGGCTCCCATGACTGATTGGGTGGGTGAATCTTGAGGGTAGTCCATACCTCTTTGGCTAAGTTGCATTTCCAGAAGACATGCCCTATGGTTTCAACCTCCTCACACAGATCACAGTCCACCTCAATTGGAATGTGGCGGTCTCGAAGTCAGGTCTTTGTTGGAAGAATGTTCTTACAAGCTCGCCAGGTGAAGTTTCGGATTTTGGTCGGACATTTCAGACCCCATATCAACTTCCATAAGGCCTTCATTGCTGAGTTGTCTGAGCACTGTCCTTCAGCTTGGCTGTCAAGAAGCTTCTTGGCCACATGGTAAGCACTGCGAACAGAGAAGGCCCCATTTGGTGTTACGGCCCAAACTAGGCGATCCACAGTGGGGAGGGAGCTAAGTGGGATGCCTAATATTACTTGGGCTTCATGTGGTAGGAAGGTACGGTGAATAGCATCCACTTTCCACGCATGCTGCTCTTGGTCAATTAGGCATGAAACATAATCTCCATTATTCAGGGTCATACGAGGGCTCACCACTTTGTAGGATGACGGGGTTGGCATCCATTTGTCTTCCCAGATTCGGACTTTTGCACCATTGCCAATGTTCCACCGAGTGCCTTCAAGAATAACATCTTTCGCAGCCATAATACTCCGCCATGCGAAGGAGGGCCGTTTGCCAAGTTGTGCATCCAGAAAAGTATCATTTGCAAAGTACTTGGCCTTGAAGACTTGGTGGAACAGGGAGTTTTGGTTCTGCATGAGGCGCCAGCCCTGTTTTGCCAAGAGAGCTAGGTTGAAAGCCTTTAAATCCCTAAAGCCCATGCCCCCATCAACCTTCGGCTTGCAAAGCTTATCCCAAGCAATCCAAGGTATTTTCCTCTCCTCATTTTTCTGCCCCCACCAGAATCTACTAATCATGGAGCCAAGTTCTCTACATAGTGATTCCGGCAATTTGAAACAACTCATTGTATAGGTTGGAGCCGCTTGTGCGATGGCTTTAATGAGTGTTTCTCGACCCGCATTTGAGAGAAGCTTCCCTTTCCATCCTGCTATCTTTTTTCCCACCTGGTCTTTTAGTTTGTTGAAAGCTTTCTTTTTACCTTTGCCGATTAGAGAGGGGAGTCCCAAGTATTGGTCGTGCTGCTTGATAATTTGGGCTCCAAAGAGGCTTTTGATGGAGTTTTGGATTTCCATGCTTGTGTTTTTGCTGAAAAATAGAGAAGTTTTTTCTCTGTTCATCCGCTGACCCGAGGCTGCCTCATAGTCTTTCAACACCTTCCAGACTTTGTTACACTCACTCATATTGGCCTTGCAGAATATTAAGCTATCGTCCGCAAATAGGAGGTGCGAGATGGGTGGCGCTCCGCGGCAGACCGAGACACCATTGATGTGACCTTGGAGTTCTTCCTTTTTAAGCATGGCCGAGAGTCCCTCGGCACATAATAAAAATAGGTAGGGGGATATTGGATCGCCTTGCCGGATCCCCCTGGTTGGCCTGATCATCCCTCGAGGTTCCCCATTTAGTAAAACCGAGTATGATACGGTTGTGACACACATCAACATCAAGGAAATCCAACGGTCATGGAAGCCAAGTTTCCTCATGATCCTTTCCAAGCATGGCCACTCAACTCGGTCAAAAGCCTTACTCATGTCGAGCTTGATGGCCATAAGACCATCCTTCCCCTTCCGCCTTTGGTTGATATGATGCATTGTTTCAAACGCCACCAATACGTTGTCTGTGATCAACCTGTCAGAGAGAAAAGCACTTTGGGAGGTGCTAATGACATCAGGCAGAATCTGTTTTAAGCGGTTAGCCAAGACTTTTGAGATGATGCGGGAAAGAACATTACTGAGGCTAATGGGGCGGTAAAATGTGATTTTTTGTGGATTAGACTTTTTTGGGATTAAGCATATGTGTGTGGCATTTATATCAGAGGGCATGATACCGGAGTTTAAAGTACTAAGAACACATTTTGTAACATTTGATCCGACAATATTCCAAATTTTTTGATGAAAGACAGGTGGCATACTGTTGGGTCCAGGGGATTTGCGTGGGTGCATTTGTTGGAAAGCATCTTTGACTTCATTAAGGTGGAACTAACTAAGCAAAGCGGCATTCATTTCTGGTGTTACCTTTGGTTCAAGAGCTTCCTCTACTGCCGCAAAAGTGGATGGCATGTTTGATTGGAAAATGGATGTGTAATAGTCCAACACAATAGTCTTTATGTCCTCCGTATTGTCTCTCCAGCAACCAAAGTCATCTTGTAGTCCCAGGATAGTGTTTTTTCGACGCCTCTAGGTTGTTGTAGAGTGGAAAAACTTGTTGTTGCGGTCTCCTTCCTGCATCCATAGAGCTCGTGATCTCTGGTGCCACATGTCATTTTCCTTATCCATTAGCTCATTTATTTCTTTCCGAAGACGTTGAATATCCTCGGCATATTCATGTAGTGTGTTGAGGGACTCAAGTTGCTGAAGTTTTTCCTACCGATCCTTCAGCTGCTTATCAATGTGCCCAAAAACATTTGTGTTCCACCATTGGAGCTAGTCATGACAATTCTTTACTTTAGCTTGGATGGTGTGGTTCTCACTAGTAGTGCTAATACCATTCCAAGCTAATTCCATAACTTCCTTGCATGCTGGGTCCCGCGGCCACATCCTTTCAAAATGGAAGCGACGCTTTCGTTTTCGAGCTTTGCATCCATGGGTTAAGTGCAGCAGTAGGGAACAGTGGTCAGAGGTCGCCATGGATCGATGTTGCACCTTTGCTCCGCGGAATATGGCTCGCCATGCGAAGTTTTCCACCATTCTATCAAGGTGAATTAACGTACGTTGCTGCCTAAGTCTGCCGTTGCACCACGTGTAATTTGGGCCACTGAAGCCCAAGTCTTGGAGGTCACAAAAGTCAAGGGCATCTCTGAATGCTATCATTTGATCAGCACTCCTCTCTGCCCATCCACATTTTTCATCAGCGTGACTAATCTCATTGAAGTCCCCAAAAACAACCCAAGGGAGTTCAAGCTGTGCATGTATATATTCTAGGAGCTTCTAGGATGTATGTCTCTTCTACATATCAAGGTGGCCATAGAAACCTGTGGCCCTCCAATGCTGGCCGGTTACAAAATCAGGAATGATGACGTCAATGTGGGAGTTTGAATACTTATGGGTCCAAACAGTTGTGCCTTCTTTCCATAGGAGGGCGAGACCTCCACTCTTCCCATCACTCGGGACTATTATTCCTTGCGTGTAGTCTAGCTTTGTCTGAATCTTTGACATATGTGCTATGTTGGCTTTTGTCTCCACAAGGAAGATCAAAAGGGGAGCTTCAGCTTTCACCATTTTGGTGAGTGCAAGAACTGACCGAGAGTTCTCAAGCCCTCGACAGTTCCAGGATAAAATACTCATTGGGTTGGGTGGGGCTGCATCGTAGCCTCCACCATATCGCCAACCATGTCATGTTTGTTTTCCCATGCAGTCTCTACCGATGTCTTTCCTTTCTTTCGCTTCAAGGGGATGGAGTTTGGGTCAAGTTCCTGTAAGGGAGTTGGGCCATCTCTCTTTTAGGCTCCTTTGTTAGTGGTAGGTGTTGGGCTTTGTATTTCACCACTTCTAATAACACACTTCCAAAATCTTCCCTTGGGCCCAGCCGGGTCATCAATCCAGCCCACTCCATCTTCAAATATCATAGGTGTAGGCCCAGTATTAATATCCAATTGTAATCTTTGACCTTTTTCAGCTTTTGCCATTGCTTGCAGAACTCATTTTCCATATTCTCGGTTGCTGCCAATTTGTCTCTTGTCACTGTCATTCGGCGTACTTCACTTGCTTCCAAGGTGCTTGACTTAGCTGGGTTTGAGGAGACATTACCTCCGGAGTTTACTTGCTTTTGGGAGAGTTCAGCTTTGGTAACGTAACCTTCTGTAGGGTCTGGTTCACTGCTCCAAGCTAAGCTTTTTGCAGGTTCTGAAATAGGCAGCTTTAACGTGACTTTTGAGTGGGACATAGGTGTGTCAGACGCTCCCTTGGGACTACCAGCCACGCCGCTCGTGTGTGGTTCACCTACTCCGGTTGTCACGTGGGAGAGAGGGAGGCCATGGCTATCGTTCTGCCTGTTACGTTGCCGGTCTTCCGGCATACGGCTGCGCTGGCCTTGAGTGTCGTTGCTCCAAGAATCATCGTATTGGTGAGCACCTTCGTCTGTGGGAGTCGTTGTTCTCGTCGGAGGTGTGGGAGTTGGTCTGGGAGTGTAGGGAGGGGCGGAGTGAGGGATAGCTGAGGAGTGTACAACTTTTGGTTGTTGGAGGTTGCTTGTGGCGGCCCTGAGCCATGCGCCGTACTGTTGCTTGTCCTTTGATAGTGTGCCGCCACTTTCTGTCCATAGCTTGCAATCCTTCTCGTCGTGGTTTAGGATGCCGCACCAATAACAGAATATCGGCAAGCTTTCATACTGAAAGGATATCCACAATGGTTCGGTCTTGCCCATGCTCACAAACCTACCTCGGCAGAGAGGTTGATCAATGTCGATGCGAACTCAGACTCGTATATAGCGACCACGACATTCACCATTCGCGGACACATCGACTTGCTCCATAATACCCAGTGTATTCCCTATGACTTCGGCGTTCTTTCTGGTCATTCGTCGAAGAGGGAGGTTGTGGATTTGTACCCACAAAGATGTATGGAGGAACGTTGCATCATTTATGGATTCATCGTCTTCTGGTTTGTACAGCCCGATCAAGTATTTGTCAAAAGCCCAGGGCCCTTGTGTGAGGATTTTTATCAGCGTAGCGTCATCGTCGAAGATGATCAGGACTGTGTTTGAGCCAAGGTCGTGAACCTCGAAGTTATGAACAGATCACCACATGCTTTTGAGGGTTCGCACTAAGGCTTCCACGTTAACACGATGTTTTGTGAAGAGCCGAGCAACAAGGATCCTGCTGTTGTTCACAACGTCAGGGGCAAGACTGACTGTTTGGGCTTCCTTCGTGTTCAGTGATAAGCTCGCACACTTCCCTGTGATGTCGTCCATGTGAGGATGTGGGTGAAAAGGAAGAAAAAGGGAGGAGTGTTCCACCGGCGTGGGGAAAGGGAGGCTGCCTATACAAGATAGGCGCAAAGGTTTTCACCGTCGTAGGTTTCTCATGAAGAGAGAGCCAACGTGGGAAAAATTTTTACTAGGATTTAAGTGAACATGTTTCTAGATTAGAGTTGCAAGGTAGGTTTCATATTCACACATCACAACTCACTTCTCACGAGACAAGACCCAAAAGCTCAACTTTACAATTACATAATATAACTGAAATAGTGTCTTGACAATTTTAATTAGAGTGTATACCGCATTATATAATATAATTTAGTGTGTAAAATAATAATGAGCAATTATTAAATATATGACATATTAAATTAGGAAAAATAATCATTGTAATTTTCTTTGTAGTCAATCCATTTCATGTTGAAGATTTATAAATTAACTTTTCTCAACTCTGTTGACCTTCTAATTTTTTATCTATCATATGAGAAATTGAGAAAATTTAAAAATCAAATTTTAGAATAGAAATAATGTTCCCCTTCAACAAATATTGTTACTGATATGTTTATGTTTATTAACATGTTTAGTAACTAATAGGTGAAAATTTTCATTCCAACATTTAGAGATTGGGTTTGATAACATCTCTACCTCTACATTATGAGTTGTTTAGATTATTTTGATTCTATATATATAAAAATTGCAATTAAAACTAAAGAGACCAAAAATATGATTAATTTTCAGCACTAAGTAATATGATTGTATGTGTTTAACCTAGATCTGAATAATCAAGCTAAGTAACTACTTGGTTAATTAATTAGGTTAAACTAATCTGGTTTAAAAGAGGTCTAAACAAAGAAACAACTCTAATAGCATTTATCATGACAGAAGAAAGTGTTAGCCATATTTGAATTATACTCTGAAATGATTAATCAAATTATGATTAATTCTTCTTATAATTATTTATAGAGCCTAAATCAATATAATAATAAACATTTGACGTGAAACTCGTCACATTTTCACACATCACCTTCAAAGTTCAAATATTGCTAGGAGGTCAAAAGTAGATGTTGATCCATTCAATCTAGTGGACTTAGATTCCTTACACCTTCCCAAATCCATACGTTAACTCTAGACTCATAAATTGGTTACACTAGAGATTTGCACATAGGTCAAAGTATCTCCTAGACCCTAAACTAGGTGTTGACTCCTATTTTCCATCCTAACCTTCAAGATAGTAGTGTTAAGGCCAAAATAATTTATACACATGGTGTGACAAGTACTAGTCATATAGAAGAAGGAAGGATAACATTGCAATCCAAATAGGATCAGCCAAAGTCAACAACAATGCCTGAGTTAATGATAAGTGGCATTAACTTAACCTACTTAGCAATTACGAAGAAATGAAATAGTTACTTTAATGAAGTTAAAGGTAGTTACCTTGAACGATTATGAGAATAGACGGAGGAAAAGACATGTGCCAAATAGACATAGGCAACATGGGAACAATTGCCTCAAAGCAATTATAACAGGTTACTAATATCTGTTAGATGTACAACATAGGGCACAAAAATTCTACAAGGAAGGAACACATGAAAAGCATAACCGATGATAACCGTTAAAGCCTCAAGTATAAATAGAGGCTCATTTTACATGAAAATGGCACTGCAAACACACCAAAGAATTTATTGAGATCATTTATATTTTGTATCTTAGGAGATCTTCTAGTTCCTATGATTTGCAAAGTAGATATTTATGCTTGTATATACTTCCTTTGTAAATTGTGATCTTATTTAATCAAGTTTAGTGCAATATTTTATTGTTAGTCTGAGTTTGATCTAGAATTATGCTCATTAATCAATTTGATGTTAGAATTATGACTTAAGATTTAATCAACCTTAGTTTACTTCGATATAGTGTGCTTCGAATTAATTTACTTCCTCTCAATGCACTTCACAGTGGTCTATTTAGGAATAACTCACTTTAAATCAAGTTACTTCGAATTTATGTCATTGGAAATTTACTTTGACTTAGGAATTGCAACCTATATTGCAGAGCAAGGGAGGGACCGGGGGGGTGGGGGCCATGGCCCCCTTGACTTTTCAAAAAATTTCCTAATCCTCTATTAAAAGCAGTATAAAAATTATAAATTACATAAAACTTTACCTATTGGGTCCCCCTGAGATTTTGAATTTTTTATCTCAAAATACAAATTTGATTCTCAAATTCCAAAAGTAATCCAATAAAAGCAAAACCCAACAAAATCAATTAGGTGAAAAAAATAATAATTTTGATACAAGGAAACCCAAAAAAAAAACCATCTAGCCCTTTCATTCCTCAGCCCACCGTCACGCTGCCTCTCCATGACAGTCCTCCACGCCATCAGACGCCAGTCACCCTTTTATGAATCACTGGTATCTCTCGCCTTTTCTATCTCGCTCTGTTGTTGTGTGTTGTTACCTTCTCTCTTTCTTTTTTTTCTTTTTTTTTTCTATAACTACGTGTTTTCTATAACTCTGTATGATGTGTTTCTACTGTACAACACTTCAAAATACTATTTCTAAGTGTGAGAATGACGTTTTTGTGGCTGTAAATTTGACAAGTGTGGCTTCCTGTTCTTTACTTTAATTTTATAATATATTATAATATTTTTGAGTTTATGTTATATAAAAATATATAAGATTATAAAATATTGTTATACATCATTAGTCATTACAATGTACTGTTGTTTGCATTTATATTTTGGTTTGAGTGGTTAAATAATAAATGAGTTTGATACAATAAAAAAAACATAGGACACAACAATATTAAGTTAAAAAATTAATTCATAAAATAAAGGAAAATTCTGCTGCCACAACCATTATGCACAACTTTGTGCACAACTCGCCCACGTGGCGAGTTGTGCACAAATGTGTGGCACCAGAACCACTCTAAAATAAAATTTCCTATTGGGTCTTGATTTTTTTTAATTCAATAATTTTGTTATATTTAGCTTGGCCCCCTTAGAGAAAATTCATGACTTTGCCACTGTATATAAGTGACTATGTATAGTCAATTATATAGGTTTTTCAACTTTCATTGTTAACTTGCATTCCCTCAAAAAATATCATTAATTGGGACATTTTTGAACCCCAAACCCTAATTCTAAAAGTCATATTTTAATTCGAATTGGGTTTTGCATCTCAAGTTTCACTTCGAGTAACATGTAAATATTAACAAGAGACCAAACTTAATTAAAAATTGGTTTCTACTAAAACGAGTAGCATACTACATGCAAGCACAATCAGTCACATGGCAAGATCAGAGCGGCAATCCGAGAGTCAATTAGGTGCTTTGAGGGGTGCTCACAAATAATAATATTAAATATATTTATTTTTAAAAAAAATAGTGAGAAAAAAAGCCGTATCTAGAATAAAAGTCACTCACTTTTATTAAAAGAGATAATTAGTATTCAGGGAGTGGTTAATTCCCAAGCCTGAAAAATTAAAATTGATTATATTATTACATTATTATTTCTTTAATGGTTTTGACGTGTTCATGCTATTGGTAGTGGTAGCCCTGCAAGAAATGCCTTAAATAGCACTAATGATCTCTCTGGTTGTGTAGCTGGAGCTGTGTGGGAAGCTCCTCTTATGGAGGCAAAGGATAGCTGGGTTTTACCAGATACTTGTGTCCATTCACCAACCTACAAACAAAAGTAAATCAAGAAAAAAAATATACCATTTGGCACCAATCATTGAACAAAAAAGAATATGAATACATTTACCTGCTTTCCTTTAAACCATGCTCTCTAAGACTCAGTTGTATTTAGTCCCAACTCCTTTGCTAATCCATTTATCAATGGTCGAGTCCCGAAAAAGGGGATAACTAAATCTTGATCTCCACCATCAAATTACATCAAAATCACATAAATTATTAGCATGACATTTTTTTTTATCTCTTCTTCAAATGAAATTAAATAAGGATATCTATTTTTTTTTTATGAACAATAAGGATATTGTAAGGTTGATAGGTCCAAGAATATATGTTGGGCCTTGGGCCTTGGGCCTTGGGCCTTGTTCGAGGACGCTTAGTGGTCCGAGGACAAATAGACAGTAATGAAGATGTGAGACTCAAAACACCAAGATGTGAGACTCAGTACTCCATAAGCAAGCTACGAATGAGAAGGCTGGGGAAAGTAGGCCGAGGAGGAGAATCTCCTTAGCTAAACGAAGCAGAAGTCAAAAAGTGTGTTCTGTCATCCAGAGTGACATTCTAAGAAGTTTTATTGATAAGGATAGGCATTGTGAAAGTACAAAACAAATGGGAGCTGAGAAATATCTAGAGAAAGCTGCTACCACCGCATTGAATGCTCTGTAACTGATTCTCTAGCCGCATTAATGAGGAAGTGATACTTTAACAGTAGTTTTCAGTCTTACAGCAACTCCCCAAAGACTTCAGGAAGGTGCTAATGTGATAAGGATCAACATCAACAATCTAATTTACACGTGGAGGGCAGAGATGAAAGAGAAAAGATAGCATATAATAGAAGGGGGCCTCTAAGAGAAAAGGATCGGAGAATTAAGAGAAAGATTGTAACAATAAGAACTGTACTTGTAATCAACTTCAAGAATTATATACAAGAACTGATCTCCTTGGACTGTGCCGATGATGATTTTCATTAGATACAACCAGTCCACTTTTACTTTATTGTCATTTGGACCCACTATAATCGTTACCTAACTCATTAGAGCTTAGTTTTCCAACCCACTCTCTACAAATTCATTATATTGGGCTCTTTGGGCTTGGATCCTTTTAACTTTTGGGCTTAGGACTCAAACTGTGTCTTTACAGATATCTATTTGTTTTATGATTTATATATTTTGTATATAAAAATTGTGTCTTACATGTTATGGTTTCATAAAGTGGCTCAAAGCCAGTGTTATATGTAATTATGTGATAAACTATAAGTATATTAGAATTATTAACAAATTTGACTCCAATTAAAACCCAATTGACAAAGTTTTAAAAGCAAAAATTGGATTCTAATTAACATGTTTTTGCCAAAAGTGTCCAAATATTTATGGGAATTTTTATAATTTAGTTTAAATTATTGTAATATTTTAACTATGGGTTAGATTCAAGTTACACCAGGTGTAACTCTAAGCAAAGTTACACCACTCAATATTTTTTAATTGGATGTGAATTTTAACAAATTCACCGTTAGATTACATTATTTTCGTATATTCTTCATACTTGCAAAATTTCAAAGTAATCGAATATTAATAGTCATGTCATCAATTAATTGTTTAAATTCAAATTTTTGTAGCTTAAAATAATGCATAAAAGATAAGTTTATTGATCGAAAGGTAAATAACATCCAATTGACATGAAAATTGGTATGAGTGTTAAGAACATACAGATCATATAATTCAATGGTGAGATTTTCAAAATATGAAATCTATAATGAGTTATTGGGTGGTGTAACATTACTTAGAGTTGCACCAGGTGTAATTTGAACCTAGCTCTTTTACTATATATACTTTCTAATAATAATGTTAAGTGTATCTCTTTTTTTTTTCTTTTTCTTTTTTTAAATTTTGAGTACATTAAAATTATTAACATAATTTTCTCTATGTGAAATCCTATTAGTGAAGTTCCAAAATTTTACAATACTTCTTTAATTAAAACTCTATTACTAAAAGTTTAAATAAATTAAATAAAAATATTAATATTTACTTGAAAATTTAGTAAATATTTATTATATTTTTGGACCACATAATTTAAAATTAAAATTTTCTCTTATTTTTACAATTTATTTTATTGGTCAATTTATATTATTGGACTTTTTTCTTTTGTTTACGTACGCATCAATATTACTAAAAGTTGGGGCTCGCATGCTATGGTCATGCCATGCCCATGCCCACATGATTCAATGCAAGTGTTATTGATTGTGTGGCATTATTTTATCATGTAACTTACTTTATGTAAATTAAAATTACTAATATCGATTACTTAAGGTCATATTCAAGTTTCAATAAATTTAAAGAACTTTATTTTTTTATATTATATAATTTAAAAAAAAATTATTATAGTAAATTTTTATGTAGTTGTGCTAAAGCTTCCATAATGTAGCTGCCAATGAAGTTTTTCACATAATTTATGATTAGTATAGCTCTAAGTCTCTAATTACTAAAGTTTCATAAAATTTAAATACTATTCTAATTAAAACTTTATTATCAAATTTTCAAAAAATTAAACTAAGTTTCACTTTTTATATTAAATAATTTTATTATCTATCAAATTTTTATTTTGATAAAAAAAAACTCTTGATCTCACAATATGTTGAGCAATGCTATGTTCACAATGGAGTCATAAATAAATAAATAAATAAAATTTTAGTCTAAAAACCACGCATTTTTATAACATGTCATCAAAATAATTAAATCATTATAAATTCAAATTGTGAATTTATTAAAACAATATATCATTCTTGGTGTAATAATTATAATACTCTTTAACAATTCTCGTTTCTTGGCTTTTTAAAATGTTAATGATATCAGGTATCAGTATCAACAAAGTAAAAATTACCACCGCGTACCCTTGGTGCAATGGTTACTTCATAAGTATAAGTGCTTATGAGGTGTGAGAGGCAAAGGCCGAGATTCAAGTCTCTAAGAAGGAGTTTCACATACATATACACTTAAATTAGACTATAGTAGAATTTTTATCCTGTATAAAAAAAAAATACAATAATTAATGTTAAATACTTTCTACAAATGTTTTAAGACTAAAAATCAACTAGTGTATAGTAAATATATAGAAGATAAAGTCTTGAGATTATCAAAAAGGAAGATAAAGTCTTGAGTTCAAATCTCCTAATCAGTACTTGAGGGTTACCCACTTCAGCAAAATAAATAAATATAAAATAAAAGAAGTAAATAAGAAAAAGCTTGAGAAAGATTTTACCTATATACCAAGGCCCGGATGCCAGACTTGACAAGTGAGCCCACGACACATTTGTAGGGATCTCAAAATTCTTGTGATCGTATCTTAGAACGTTGTTACTAAGACAGTAAAACAAAGAACCCAAACTATTTAGTTGTTTGCATAAACAAGAAATTATAATAGAATAATAATAAAGACGCTACAAATTTTATTGCATAAACTTTATAATTTGATGTGACATATTACTCATAAAAAAAACAATTTCAAGTTTAATTTACTATGTTGATGCATGAAATGACACCAGTTATAAATTTGTAGATGAATAAACAAATCTTAAAAAAAGGAAAATGCGCAACTACATTGTATAATACTCTTTTGAAATCTATATGTTATATTTTTCTCGAAAAACAGTAATTATTCCGTATTTTCATAATACAATGACGTGGTATTCTTATCCTTTCACATTAATGATGAATTTTACTAATTAAATTCATGATAGAACACGTGTTAAAACATGAATACATATCATATCATTTTAATCCTTAAAACATGAGTTAAGATATGGTAATAATTACTAAGATTTTTAAAATTTGTACATATCATTACCTTCGGCATATAGACCAATGGACGTCGAATCCAACGACCTGGGCATGAAGAGCCTTCTGAACATCTTTCCTGTTCAAATACTTGATTGTGTTTTCTATTGCACAGACATCTTCCTTCTCATTAGATTGCTGTAAGTAGAGAGAATTTTTATTTTTAAAGGTCAATTAAAGTCTATAGCTAGAAGGAAAAAGCTGTGTTTTAAAAATCAAAAGAAGCAATGAACGTACACACATCACATGAGTTTTGACACACAAATTAAACTTTACCTGCTGAGTAGGAGGATTTGATTCTGAATGGAGAGATGGCAAAGTTTGAAACCTAGACCTGAAAGGTTGATACAACAAGCCCATTTGTGGTTGACCATTTGATATACAAACGTCACCAATGACATTGTATGGGTCGATGAAATCAGTGAGTTCTTTTGAAACTTGGATGTTTACAAAAGCACAAGCAGGAGAAATAGTTCCTCTTATAGCCTCTCTGAACATCTCAGAACTATTACAAACTCTATTAAGAAGTGCATATGCGGCATCAGATATCACGCCATGAGACCAATAATACTGGTCTCCAGAGTTGAAATCAGTGCCTAATTCCAGAAGAGGATTCCCTATCTGTACATGCAAATTAATAACATTTTACTTAATTCAATTCTATTTCACATATCATAATATATATATATATATATATATATATACACACACATGGTTATTATTTATGTTCTACTCACAGCTATTCCCTTCAAATTGAACTTCAATCCGGACTGAATAATGAGCTGAGCAAGTTGTGGCACATAGTGACCTATTACAGAAATAGGTCTATCATTAGTTTTCTATGAAAATCTCTCTCTCCCTTTCAAACTGTTGGTTTGGAAAATTTTTACTAGTTTTCGTCTGAGTCTACTATTGACATCACTTATTTACTTACTAATAACTATTCACCATACATCATCAATTTGTAAAAAAAATTGTAACTCTAGGATTTTCCTTATAAATATCTTACCGCTTGTAATAATTGAGTTCAATTAGAGTAGTATTTAAAAGTTTTGAAAGCTTTGGTAGCAGAGTTTTCAATTGAAGTAAACTATGTGTTAATAATTTAATGCGCTTACATTGAGTAAAATATGCTGAGTTATGTCATAAAATTAACTTCTATATCTACATTAGACTTCATAGTGCAAGCAAGACATGTATGATCCAACTTTTATTATTAAAAAAAAAATACTTTTCGTAGTTTATTGAAATAATATCAAATAAAAACTGAAACTTAATTTGTCTAAATTATCAAAAATTCTTGATATAGTAGATTTTTAATTTGACCAATATTTTTTAAAATTTGGAAATATTGTTTCACTTAGAGCATGTGTTAATTATTTTTAAGTACTTATAGTACGCTACAAAAAAAGAGGGCTATAGCTGCATTTGAAAAACGCAGCTATAGAACCTAAAAACGCAACTATAGGCTATAGCTGCGTTTTCCGTAGCCGCATTTCCAAACACGGCCTATCCTATGCGACTATAGCCCCTTGCGAGACCTAGAGCTGCATTTTTAAAAATGCAGCCCAAACCGGGTCTATAGCTGCGTTTTCTACACCCTATAACTAGGGGTGTCCACGGGTCGGGCCAGGTCGGTTTTCGACCCAGCCCGAACCCGACCCGCCGGCGTTGGGTGGACGGAAATGTGATCCGGAATCGACCGCCAGCGTCAATCGATCGGATCGGTTTTGGGTTCGGGTGGAGATTAGGTCGTCGTCGGAGCTGGAGATCATCGCCGGAATCTGCAAATTCATCGCCGAAAAATGTAAAAAATCACCAGATCTGCTTCAAAATGGCCGAAATTTGCACCAAAATTGCTAAAATCTGTTGGGAATGGCCGGATCTGGCTAAATCTCACCACATATGGTTGAGAACTCGCTAGATCTCCTCGGATTTGAGCGTGATTTCTCCAGATTGTATATAACCTTCGTTAGGTCGGGTGGCTCGGGTTTTGGAGAAGAAAACCCGCCACTCGACCTGCCGGCGTCGGGCCTTGGGCGTAGAAACCCGAAACCGACCTACGGGAGCGTCGGTTCGGGCTAAACTCGGGTGGAGATCGGGCGGGTTGGTCGGTTCGGCGAGTCGCGATCAGGTCTGGACACCCCTACCTATAACTGCGTTTTTTCACCCCCTATAAGCTAAGACCTATAGCTGCGTTTTATAAAAAAACGCGGCTACAGACCCGCTTTGGGTTGCGTTTAAAAAGTAACTGTAGGCTCAGACCTGTAGCTGCGTTTTCTAAAACGCGGCTATTGGCTGCCTTGTAGTTGCGTTTTCCAAACCCGGCTAAAGCCTCTGATATGGGTTTTGTTTATAGCTGCGTTTATAAAAACGCGGCTATAAACATTTTTTCCCTTGCTAAATCTCGAATTCTTGCCCAAATTTGAATGAAGAAATACAAAACAAGTTCCCAATAGATACTTAATAAATACTAAATTTTCTAAAGTTCATTGCCAAAATTTTGCTAGTTCCCAACAAAAAATATATCAGTTTGTAAGTTCTACTGACAAAAGATCCTATACATCACAAAAAATCTTTACGAGGAGTTTTTTCCATTCTAATTGCATGAAGAAGTATAGCCATAGCCAGCAAGCAGCAAAAACACTTCCCAACTGACCTCAAAGTTCCAGTCTTGCCATGCTTGTCATCACTTCCCTACAGTCAGCTTGCTCCCTGCAGAAATTTAAGGTTCAAGTCCATAAAGAACAAAATTTGAGACAAAAAAACACAAGTAGCAAACAATTTTCCAAAACTCACAAAGTTAAAAAGAACCATTTTTCACAAACAAACACAAGTAGCAAACCATCTTATGCTTTGTAATCACTTGTTTGAACTCTTGGATATATTTTACATAATAAATTAAGCTCATGTTCCATACGTATCTCACAAATATATGTGTTTAGTTATAATTGGTGCATAATAGAATTGATAACGATTAGACCTAGATGAAAGTGATGTTAGATGTATAAATCGGTAAATGTGCCATACCATACAATTTTAAAATTAGGACCAGCTAAAAAAAAGCAATAAAAACCACAACTTAGAAGCCATAAAGTTATCCAACTTCCCTCCTTCCGGATTGTCTTAAAACACTCACTCGTAAGCAGCACTTACCATGCAACATGAAATCAGGAGGAAGGATAAAACTAATAGTCAAACCAAGAAAATGCTCTAATAGATGATCCATTGAAGTGGTCTTTTCTTAAAACAGATTTAGCTTTCCTTCTTGTTACTTGTATTACCATAATTTATGCAAATTCTCTAGTTATTATCAAGCATATATTAATGCACATCCATGAAAAAAAAGCGTATAAGAGAAAAATAAAGTTATGAGAAACAACGCATTGCATCAGAGAAATCCTAAAAATTGCCACTGGTAAAAAGAATTGCCAGTTATGAGAAACAACACATTGCATCACATTGCACCAGTGTGTCTCGTACGGTAATATTTTTGGTATTTGGTGTTCTAAATACTAAATATTTAGCATTTAGAACACTTGATGCTAGTACTCTAATACTGGGACAACTAAGATTTTTTATTTTAAAGTTTTGTTTTTATTAAGTTTTTGAGTTGAGTAATTGCTAGTTGAGTTAGGCTACTTAAAATAGAGGAGATCCAAGTTTTTGGAAGAGGGAGTCACAACTCTAAAAATAAGAAAATATAAACAATTAAAAAAAAATTCTTCTTTTTCTTTAAGCCGGGGGCCCCAAATTTTTTTCCTTTTTTTCTTTGGGCCGGGGGGCCCGCCCCCTATTCAGAATGCATTTCACTGCTTTCTAGACCCAAAATGCTTTATAAATAAATTTGTTTTTTAACTGAGTGCTTGGACATTTTGGAATTTGTATTAGCCATTTTGCTTAGAATGGATTTTTCAATTAGTCATGGGGATCCACCTTTTACCATCCAACCAATTAAATGCAACAAAAAAGAAAAATTCAGCATCTGTTTGAGAACAAAATCGAAGCAAAACTCCTCTTGAGTCTTGATTCATCTCATTTTTATGTTATGCATTTTTTTTTTTAGACTATGATAATCTAATTTTCAAACTTATTTACATCCTAGGATTTAGGCACTTTGCGAACCATGTATCTGAAGTTTAATAGTAAAAAACTTCTAAAATCAAAATTGTGAATTTTAACTTAATTTAATTATTTGAAAACTCTGAACATGTTTTTGAATAAGGTTGATGAAAGATTTGCAAATCATTTTCATTTGAAAATACTTTGTGATTTGATAATTGATATGTAGGGTCCAATCCTAACCAACAGGGTCTGTTGGTCTTCAGTACTGATGTTCTATGTGACCCTTATAAGGGAGTTTGGTGCCCTATTTAGGAGGGAGTCTATGACTCTACGTGCTCTTTAGTGGGGAATCTGTTTGTAATATAGTTATGGCCAAGGAAGTTCGGTTCCCCTAAGAGCATCTCTAGTAACTTGTCTAAATTTTTGTACTGTTTGAATAATAAACAGTAACATTTACCTTTTAGCTGCCTACTTTTTTAAATACACATTCTAATAGATTCTCTATTATTTCTTTATCTCATTTAAATATTATTTCTTTATTCATTCTTTATTCTTTTTTAATCTTTATATTTTCTTCCTCTATTCATTTTTAACAATTATATTTTTCAACAAAAATTGTTACATTCACAATATTTTTTGCAATACTTTCACAAGAATCATAACAAAATCTTATATGAAAAGTTGTTACTAATTCTAATTTGAACCCACCACTGAAATTATATTTTTACTCACCAATATTAGCTAATAAAAATATGTTACTTAAGATTTATTGTTAAAATATTATAAAAATATTGTGATTGTATTTTCTTTCTTTCATCCATATGTTTCCTTTTTTTTTTCCCTTTTTTTTTTCTCTTGTTTTTTGTCCACCACACGCATATACCCAAGATGTCTTAGAAATATAGTTTAATAGACATGTCTTGTATTTCCTTTCTTTCACCCATATGTTTTTTTTTTTTCTCTCTTGTTTTTTGTCCACCACACACGTATACCCATATATCTCCATCCTCTCCTTTTTTTCTCTACTTTCCATTTTATTCTAGAACCTCCCTCTCTCTTTCTTTCTCCAACTCTCTCATTTTCTACTCTCTTTTTCTTTTTATTTTTATTCTTTTTCTACTTGATTCCAGAACATTCTCTAGCTCTCTCTGTGATACGTCTCACATAATCTTGCTTGCCTTTTAGTGTCATTATCTTCAAACACACATAGACACGCATGGAGAGAAAGGAGAAATCGACTTTGCTCCACCACACCGCAACTACTGCTCCTCCTCCTCACTGCGGAGTGCATGCAACCAGGGTCATATCGGCTTTTATTTTTTTTCCTTGTTCTTGATTAGTTGTTGTTTCTAATTTTAGATTTGTCAAATCGACTTCTATTTTTTTTTTCTTTATCTTTTGTCCACCACACAAAAGATAAAGAAACAACAACTATAGTTTAATAGACATGTCTTGTATTTCCTTTCTTTCATCCATACGTTTCCTTTTTTTCTTTTTCTTTTCTTCTCTCTTGTTTTTTGTCCACCACACATGTATACCCATATATCTCCATCCTCTCCTTTTTTTTTTTCTCTATTTCCACTTGATTCCAGAACCTCCCTCTTTCTTTCTTTCTCCAGCTCTCTCATTTTCTACTCTTTTTTTTTCTTTTTCTTTTTTTTTCTTTTTCTACTTGATTCCAGAACATTCTCTAGCTCTCTCTGAGATACGTCTCACATAATCTTGCTTGCCTTTTGGTGTCATTATCTTCAAACAAACACAGATATGCGTGGAGAGAAAGGAGAAATCGCCTTTGCTCCACCACACTGCCACCGCTGCTCCTCCTCCTCACTGCAGAGTGCATGCAACCAGGGTCATATCTGCTTTTATTTTTTTTCCTTGTTCTTGATTAGTTGTTGTTTCTAATTTTAGATTTGTCAGATCGGCTTTTTTTTTTCTTAATCTTTTATTGTTGTTCTATTTTTTTTTTTCCTGTTCTTGATCTGCTGTTGTTGTTGTTTTGATTTTAGATTTGTTGTTTAAATTAAATCAGTTTTATGAGAGTAAGAATTGTTTTGTGAGAAGAAACAAAGAGAGAGAGTGTAAGACCCAAAAAAGAAATCAAAGAAGAAAGAGAAAGAAGTGATAAAATATTAAATGCTGAAATTTTTTAATGAAAAAAAAACCAGTTGCTAATCTACAGTAGCCCATCAAACTTGATGAGCTACTGTTTATGAGCTATTTTTTTTTTTTTTGAGTTTTAGAGAGACTGTTGGAGCTCTCTTTTCCTCTTTTTTCCAGTTTCATTCTCTATATTTTGTCTTTACCTACTCTATTAGAGATGCTCTAAGCCAATAGGGAGTTTGCTCAATCTCTATTGCATTAAACTATTTTAAATTAATAAATGCCTTTTTTAGTCCCTTTTTTTATATAATAAAATTGCATTCTAAATATATTTTTTTGAGATAGAAATTGCATTCCAAATATGTTTTCCAAGTAAATGTGTATTTTGATTAGGGGCGGAGCCAAATAAAGCATTGTCCCCCCAAACTTACCAAAAATTCATCTTTCACCCTTATATTTAGCTAAATTTTATATATCCCAAATACTTCATATTTCTATAATAACCTTATTAATTAAAATTTTATTTGTGACCCCTCATTCTTTTTTGATACAAAATAGAATTTCTACTCTAGTATAATCTAAGTGTATATGTGTGTGAAGCTCCCTCCTGGAGACTTGCACCCCGGTCCTTACTCCCCACACCCTATAAGCATTTATACTTGTGGAGTAACCACCGCACCAAGGGTGCGCAGTGGTTTTGTGATCCCTCATTCTTGAAGTCCTAGTTCCACCTCTTATTTTGATTGATTGTTTGTTAAGCATATTGCATTTATTTTGACGAACATATATATATATATATATATATATATTAATAATGTTGACAAGCTTTGACTTTTGGTTAACCTCTCTACAATTTTCCACATCAACATTTTTTATTTATATTTTTTTAATTTGATTTAGGACTTTTAAGATGTATTCAAACTCAAACACCTCATCTCTCATATTGTTTTCTATTTTGCTTTGGACTCTTCCTTCTCTTTTTCTCTAATTCTCCGGTCACTAGATCACTATTAGGGTTTTTTAATTATAGTTTTATTGTGTTTTTGTTGATAAGAATTGTCAATTTTTTTTTTGTTATGTAGTTATATGTTTTTATTTTTTTTGTTTTGTTTCAAATAATTTTTAGGCACTGAATCTTCTGGTTCTTGACTCTTTCTTTTGGCTTTTTAGAAGTTCTATCATCTAAATTTTGGGCTCATATTTTGCAATATATGAAATTGTCTTGACAAATTTCAATTGCTATAATCATGGATTATTCTTTTGAGGTAACCTATTTTTCTCTTATATTTTTTCTATTATGTAGTCATATGTTTTTTTGCTGATTCTTCAATTTTTTAACCCTTTAAGAAGTTTAACAACTTAAATTTTTTTTTTATTCAATTTTTGCAATATTTGAAGCTATCTTGTTGCTTTCAACTTCTAGCCATGGATAATAGCCTATCTTTCCCTTATATTTTTGTTTCTATTATGTAGTCATATGTTTTTTTATTTTATTTATGTTTCAATATTCTCTAGGCAATGAATCTTCTAATTCTTTACTCTTTATTTTGGCTTTTTAGAAGTTTTAACATCTTAATGTTGGGTTCATGTTTTGCAATATATGAAATTGTATTGACAAATTTCAATTGCTATAGTCATGCATTATTCTTTTGAGGTAAACTATTTTTCTCTTATATTTTTTCTATTATGTAGTCATATATTTTGCCTTACCGTTTGAATTAATGTGATTTAAGAATTATAAATTACTGTTATTTAAAAAAAAAATTATTTTTCATATATATAACCCTTTTGCATTTTTACTCTATTTTTTATATAGTTTTTTTACGTTGCTAGGTCTTGAATCTTGATGAACAAGCTTAGGTTATGCGTTAACCTCATAAATTTGTTTTTTTTTTTTTTAATTTTTATTATTTAAGAACCAAAAAGGGTGTTGATATGTTTCTTGTGGCATTTTTCTCAATTACATTACCTGAAGGCAAGAGCCCCTTTCTCTCGCCAAGAATAAAAGTTGGAATCATAAGTAAATTAGAGGCAAGAAGGTGGTAGCTGAGGCTATGCAGATAATAGAAGCATTCCAAGTGCTTCCTAGATTGGTCGTCTTCTATCTTGATTAAAACTCTATGGCCTTTCAACTGGTACTTCATTCTTCTTCTTTTTCTTCTTTTTACATTCATATATTCCGAAATCTATTCTTTCCAGTGCATTTATTTGTCTTCATTCTCTAACGAGGTCAATTTATTCATCTGATATGCCTTTTGTTGTTGTTCTTCTACGTGTTAAATTATTATAACTATTGCCTATAACACTAAATTAGCTTTTCCAATTCTCAAAAAAGAAAAAAAAAATCTTTTCCAAAACCTATTGCTCTAGATTAATGACTCTTTTTGAGTGTTAATGCCATTTCTGAGTGTAATTAATTACTGTTTTCTATGTAAAAACTTCTATAGTTTTTATTTTTCTTATTTTTGGGTTTTTTGGTTACATTTTATATGGCAAGAAAAAACCTAGGATTTTGCAAACAAATTGAGCAATGGGAGGGATTATATTATATTAAAAAAATGATTGAGTCCTTAATTTTCATTAAAGAAAGGATGCCATTGAAAATAGACATGGCATGCCTAACATTATTGGTGTTAGTATTTTTTCCCCCCTTAAATTATAACTTATTTTTTCAAGTGATCATAACTTTAGGCAAATTTAAAATTTAAAATTTTTGTTCAACTAATCCGTGCATTGCATGGATTAGCGACTAGTTCTATACTATACATATGTGCTTACTGAACTATCAAGCTTACCCATTCCAAAATTTTCAGATTGTGGAAAAGCTATTGTAAGCAGATTGTCGCAGATTTGTTGTTTTTAGTTATTTATGGAATGTTTGGAACTTTTATGGTGCTTTTGAGACTTTATTAGAAATTTTATGACATTATTCATGTCGGAACATTTTTAGAATTGAAATTGGTGTAATTAAGGCTTTTGATGGAAGTGCTTTTTATTTTTATTTTTTATATGGTTGGGTCATGTCTTACATATATTTATGTGGAATAGTTTTGTATATGTGTAATTTGCTAGTTTTTGGTCATATGATTAAGTCCATAAGGCTATAGATTTGGGTTGTGAATGTGATAGATTGTGATTAGCACTTTTCTTGAGTCGTTACAAATGATATTAGAACTAGCCTAGTAACACCATGTAGCTTAGGGACAATGCAACACAACGTGAACCCTGATCAAGACATTAGAAATTGGATTGGGTGTGCAGGCATTTGCTAAGCCCCACATTAGTTAAGTGATTATGAGGAGCTTCAATTGTAAGTTAACTATTCCTTTATGGGTATAAATTCATATGTGACTAGCAATTTCCTCATGTTGTTACAAATGGTATCATATTTAACCTGGTAACACCATGTGGCTCGAGAACACTAGAACACAATGTGAGCCCAGATGAGGACATTAGAAATTTAAGTGTGTGTGAGATTAAGATACCCAAATTGTGTAGATTTGATTGGACTGGATTGTATGAGTCTATGTTGTGCAAGAATACACTAAAAGCCTCGATTGTAACTTAAGTGTGTGTGTGTGTTCACAACAGCTAGCCTATCAAATTATTATTGACGATGACACGCACACAACAAATAATGCTAACCTATTTGTTATAATAGAATTCTTTGGCAATTACCTTATTTATGATATGTAAGCACTCTTTCAAATACTTTATTAGTGATTGATAAATACCCTCACAAATACCTTATCTGTAATAGGTAAAGACCCTCATAATTAACAATGATGGAGTCAAAAATTTATCTTTGAAAGGTCAAATTAAAATGTGATGATTAATTTTTATATATACACAATATATTATATTATGGGTCCGTTTGGTATCCGCTTATTTTGCTGAAACTGAAAATTTTTTGCTGAAAGTATTGTAAATAAAGGTAAAAGTTAGCTGAAATAATACAGTAGAACCCATGAATAGTACCAAAAAGTGCAGTGGGACCCATGAATAATAGCAAAAATAAACTGAATAGTAAAATAAGTTGGCAAAAATAATATTTGCCAAACGAACACTATGTATAGTAGTGTAGAAAACCCTAGTGAATTAGTTTAGTGGTTCCCAATGCCTTTTAAGATCTATGAGGCCTTAAGTTCAAAAATCCTAACCTTTATTTTAGAGCCAATACCAAAAGGTCCCACTCTACAATTACCAGGTATGTGTGTGAGACAAGCAAGGATAGACCCAAGGCGCCTGGGCCCCCCTAGATTAAAGAAATTTTTTTTTTTTTTCCTTCAGTGGTTATATTTTTCATTTTTGTAGTTGGGCCCCCCTCTTTCAAAACCTTAGGCCCCCTCTCCTCTTCAATCAGCCTAGTCAGCTTAACTCAACTAGCAACCATCCAATCCATGAAAACTTAACAAAAACAATAGCTTAAACATTAGGAAAAAAAAAAAAAAAAATCCTAGCCACCCTATTATTAAAAAACAATATTATTTTGAATGTTTTTTTCTTTGTTTTTGTTGATAGATGATTGCATTTTAATGTATTAAAAAAAATGACTTTGTGTATTTATAGTTTGTTAATACTATATGGATGCCTATTTGAAGGGTTTTTTTTTTTGCTTATACCCCTTCCCCCCTAGCTTGAGATCCTGAGTCCGTCCCTGAAGACAGGTGACTACACACTTGAAGCAATAGTTAGATGCTAGAAGAACTTTGGATAACTAAGTTAGCAAAATAAATAAATAAAGAAACAATAGTGTAAAAAGTTAATCAATATGTCCAACTGGCAAATAAAGTTTTATTTATTTATTTATTATTTATAAACTAATTGATGTATAACAAAAAATATTTATCAAAATTAATAAATATAAGCTAGGATTAAGAAAAACATTACACTTTTTTTTTTTTTCCTGAGTAAACAGTAATACTTATTAGAACACACACGAAAATAGTAACATCAGTGTTTTAAACCGGGTTTATAATACATTACTAGCCAGAGTACAACTAAAAAAGGGCCTAACCTTTGTAGTTGTATACTGGAGTTATAAATAGCAGACACTAGACACACACAACTAATGTGGGATAAACATACCTACTTTTTTTTTGAGTAAACAGTAATAGTTATTAGAAAACACATGAAAATAGTAACATTAGTGTTTTAAACTGAGTTTATAATACATTACTAACCAAAGTACAACTACAAAAAGGCATAACCTTTGTAGTTATAGATTGGGGTTATAAACATCAGACACTAGACACACACAACCAATGTGGGATAAACATTCCTACTTTTTTTTTAAAAGTAAACAGTAATACTTATTAGAATACATATAAAAATAGTAACATTAGTGTTTTAAACCGGGTTTATAATACATTACTAACTAGAGAAAAAAAAATGAACTATTGTCTTAATCACCAAAACATAGTGCAAAAGAAATGGTAGATTTACTTGACTTTTTTGTTCAGTCATGAGAAAATCATGTTATTTTGGTCTTGTTTTATTTCATTTTAATATTTTAATTAATTGGAAAGTTAAGAGTTGTAATAAGGTTGTGAGTTACGAGCTATTACAGAAGAACGCTTAGAGCATCCACATCTGGATCTCATATCTCATCTTATTTTACTATCCTAAAAAGCTATTTTATCAATTATACCATACCATTTTACAATAGACCCAACATCCCAAAACTCTATTATTTTACCATCTTATTAAAATATTATTTTTTTAATCTTTCTTTATTATTACTTTTCCAACCGTCATTTTTTTTTCAAATTAAGCTATTCTAGCTTTTTCAAATTCAACTATTCCAACGGTCATCCTTAACAACCTGCCAGTTTTTTTTTTTTTTCCAACTATTTCAACAACCTGCCAATTTTTTTTTCAATTTCTTTCCAACTATTTCAACAACCTGCCAATTTTTTTTTAGAAAGAACCTGCCAAATATCAATGTACTCAAATTTGCTAACTTTAAAAATCCACATACATATATATTCCATCAAACCTGTCAAATATTAATGTAAAATCCACATACATATTTATAGATGCATCCTGTCAAATATTAATGTATTCAACCTGCCAATTTTAATGATCCGCATACACACACACACACACACACACATATATATATAGAACCTGCCAATTTTTCTTTTTCTTTTTTTCTTTTTTTTTGAGAAAGAACTTGCCAAATATCAATTTACTCAAACTTGCTAACTTTAAAAATCCACATACATACATATAAATGCAACCTGCCAAATATCAATGTACTCAACTTGCCAACTTAAAAAATCTACATACATATATATACATACAACCTGCCAAATATCAATGTATTCAACCTGTCAATTTTTAAAATCCACATACATTTATATACATGCAACCTGCCAAATATCAATGTACTCAACCTACCAACTTTTATAATCCACATACATATATATAGATACAATCCACATACATAACTATCAATGTTGTCTTTAGAAGACTCGTACATATATCAAATTACAATAAAACCCCACATGCATAACTCACACACTTAAGTTCCTACAACCCCCCTTGTAATTGCTATAAATGTTCAATGAGATCTAATTGGAGTTGAGAATGAATTTTATGGTCTCGAATACATTGATGGGTTTCAATGAACTCCGTAAATTCATTTGTGTTCTCCCGTGACAGTTGTATAGTAGGCTTGTCATCAATTTGCTCATAATATACTTCCACCGCTTCATTTACATCTCGCTCATCCTCAATGATCATGTTATGAAGAATTAGGTATGCTTTCATGATGTCTTGGAGCGTTTCACTATAGAAAAATCTTGCAGGCCCACGTACAATTGCCAGACAGTTCATTTTCGGGTAACCAATACAGCCTAATTAGTTACATTTAAGAATTTTCTCAAAAAAAAGAAAAGAAAAAAGATTAGAATTTAAGAGGCTGGATCAAGCTTATGCTCTCAAACACGACCAACTTGGAACCAACCAGGTCAATAGCTAACTTAAAAACCATGTCATGATATCTGTATTTTCATGCATTTGTATTCTCCATCCAAAAACCATACAATATAGAACTAGACAAAACCCAACTCAATATACACCCTCTTGATGAATTAGGATTAAATTCAGTTTAAGCCGACACAATGAACCTAAGGGACCACTTGTATTGTGGTTTACTCTGAATTTGAAATGTAGCCATCCAAATAAAGCATTTGATCTCAAACTAACAAATGAAGTTCATAACAAGAAAGGTTATAGTAGAAAACTGCATGTGTGTGTGTGTGTGTATGTGTTTTGTAGCTTAATCTGAAATAACCAAGCAATTGGATCGGTATACAAGTTGCTCAATTACTGCACTTGTCTAAATTTAAATGGTGATACCAAATAAATTTATTCGAATTAGTATAAGCTAATCATAATATTTTCTTCAATAAGTGTAAGCATAAGTAGAACAAGAAAGTATAGACTATATCACTCAAAGGACTAAGCAGAAAATTATTATAGAAGCAAAAAAATTTGGAAAGGGGCCAGTCATGTAATTAAGAATTGTTGATAAGGTTTATAGTGTAATACTAGATCGAATCTGGTACATGCCTACGTGGTGATCCATGCGCCCATCTATCCAACCCATTATGTAGAGAGTTAGTGAAAAGAACTAGTGCAATTAATCCAAGTTTCCCTACGTATTGAAACATGCATTTATGGCCATTTCCAAAGTATGACCGAAATTAATTAGGTCATGTTCTGCACAAGAACAACATTGAAGCCATATGGAAAAAATTGACAAGCATTAAAGTTACAACAAGTACCATAATCTTCAAGAAGCAAACATGCATGCGTACACAATGTTAATGAAGCATTATGCAAAACTGATTTTGTCAAAGTTCAACTCTTGATTGAATTAATTATTGGAATATCAACTTTAATTGAGACTTGAGTTGAGAGCACTTTCTTTCATCAAAAGGAAAATGCTTTTTCCATGGATCACCAATTTCTTGTTTTATCTCCTAAACAGAAAATTTAACTATAAGTTTATAAAGGCACCACTCTTGGAGGCTTGCAGACTATGCATATTTGATTAGCTTCCCCCCTTTTCGGTGTGCTTAATTCATTAGTTATCTCATCAAAAGAAGGATATAACATGCAGGATGATTTGATAATAACAGTAAAGGAGGACACAATCCCAAAAAGACACATTAAAGGGTGGAAAGCTTGATGCTCACCAACCAAATTGTCCTGATGTTATTATGTTTTAAATATAAAATTTATTTTCTTCAACAGTCAGAAGAAACCTAGATGCAATTTTAATTATGAACCCAACTAGGGAACTACTCACTATTCTAAAAAATGTCCACTTCCCTCTACTTTTGGAAGGCTGAACTTAGACAACCTAGTGGTAATGCATAGCCAGTATGGAGTGAATACCGTGGATTCAAAATCCTAAAGTTTGTAGCAAAAATCTTAGACTACAAATTTCTACTATGACATATATTTATTTTAAAAATGCATTTATGGTTCCATAAATTGAATAAGATGTTTGAAATATTTACAACCTATTGCCTAGGGAAAAATCATAGAATGTTTGAAACCATCCTCATAACTTTTAAGCTGATCAAACAGGTTCACTAATTCCAAGTAGAAATTGGAGGAGAATTTCATTACCCAGTGGAAATGAAATTATATAACTTTACAGGACCACAAATAGCAAAACATTGGTGTGGCATTTCATTACCAAGTGAAAATGAGATTATACAGGAATCTTAGAATGTTTGAAACATTGGTAATTTAAATTAAACCTAAGCAAACTTTCTGAAGATGCTAATTCGACAGAGAGCGAAAACCCCTCGTGATGAAGCTGAATCCCACCTTTGCAAACATCAACATCAATTATTTGATCAAAACCCAAACACAAACACAAGCTGAATCCCCCCTTTTTCTTGCAGAAAGAGAAAAGAAACATAAACACAAAAACTCAAATACATTGATCAAAACCCATCTAGTAAATTGCTTTGATTTTGATTTTGATTTGATTTGAGAGACCGACGGAGCTTCGTGAAGAGATTTTGCAAACAAAATCTTAATCCAAACCCACAAACCCTTGAGATGAGTGAATCGGTAAAGGGATGAGTGAATCGGCAAAAAGGGATGAGTGAATCGGTGAATCCAAACCCACAAATCTTAATGGAGTGAAAAGTTAAATGGATATCTAGATTGTTGGATTTATGAGATGAGTGAATCGGTAAAGGGATCGGAGCATGGATGCCTCATCGGAATCACTATTGGAGAGAAAGGGTCATCGGAAAGAGAGAAGCATCTAACTTATTGGAGAGAGAGGGGCATCAGAGAGAGTATTGGGTCTGAAGAGAGCAAAGAGCAGAGGAGAAAGAGAGAACGAAGAGACAGAAAAGATGAGAAATAATGAGAGAGAAGAGAGAAATTCTCGGGTTAAAAAGGGCTTTAAGCATTAAAAAATTATTATTTTTTATACCATTCAGTTATAGTATCATCTTACATTTGAGATGGTACTGTAGCTAAATCTCAAAATTTTTTTGGCATATGTGATATGGCCTTCCCATTGTTGAGCAATTTTGGAGCTTGTACGGCCCCCGCACCGGTGCCCATTTGGGCCTTGTACCCTGGCTTGGGTGTATGGCCCATAAAGCAAATCTTTTTCTACCTAGCGGCCCATCCCGAAGCCACACGGGCTGCGGGCCCAAACCTTACCACTTCATCATTTCTTGGCAATACTGTCCCGGGCAATGATGAAGGAGCGACGTTCAAAACGCCCCGTCCTTTGCATGCTCGGCCGTGCCTCAGGAGGTACCGCTGCCGAGAATAGTTACGGAAGTGGGAAACAAGTTCCAACGCCATTCTCACCACTTCCCACTCCCACCTAACCACCCACTTATGGTTGATAATACTAGACCGCTTGTTGTACTAAACTGGTAAGTGATCATGACCTTTCCACTGATTTTGGACTATAAATATGAGAAGTTTGGGGAAGATTGGGGTTGGAAAATTTACTGTAAAAGAGGGGGAGATAGATAGGAAACAGAGTGAGAACAAGGTGATTCAGATCCCTGAGAAGAGAAAAGTGATCTCATTGAGTCTCAGTGCAAAGATCGACCCAGTGTAGGAAATCCAAACCCATTATACAAGTAAGTTGTGAGTCCAAGTGAGGCCCAGCCCAACAGGCTTCATTTTTGGGCGCGCACAATTGGCGCCGTCTGTGGGAAACTCCTACTAAGCAGTGGTTCCGCCGAGACTTGTGTGCAAGAAGATGTCTGGAAGTAACGCCGAAAGTGGCTCGGCAGGATCTTCCCAGGGATCCACCTGGCGGGAACAGAGGCAGAAGAGACGCGAGGATCGGGCTTACGAACAATTGGAAGAGCGGTCCGGCCTTGGAGAGGGGTCAAATCAAACGGAGAGAACAATGTCCAATGCTTCGGGGCGCAGGCAGTTTGACGAGAGGGATGAGGAGCTTGAACGACTGCGCAGGTTAGTACAAGATCTGGAGTTGGAAGCAAGAAACGAGCGCCACAGAGTGGATCAAGACAACCGAGGGAGAAGACCTGATGTCGGGGAAGAATGACGCGGAATGGGATCGAATCAATCAGGATCCCACCACCATCGGGAGCGTTCACACTCGAGGGAGTCCCGTCGGCGTCGAGACCGTTCACATTCAAGAGAATCTCGCCGACGACGAAATCGCTCTCGTTTGCGGGAGTATGAAAATCGGGGCTCGGATTCTCCAGAGGAAAGATGGCCAAGGAATGCGGCAATGGATGCGATGAGCCATGCATTTCGCAGGGCAGCTCGGTCCCTGTTCTCAGCAGACATTGAGCGGGCGCCAACGCCGAACAGGTTTACGCGCCCACCTTTCAATTCATATGGTGGGAAAACGGACCCGGTGGAGCATGTCAGCCACTATATCCAGATGATGTCTCTACATATCCGCAATGACGCTCTGATGTGCAAGGTTTTTCCCTCCAGCTTTGGTCCTACAGCTTTAAGGTGATTCAGATCCCTGAGAAGAGAAAAGTGATCTCACTGAGTCTCAGTGCAAAGAACGACCCAGTGTAGGAAATCCAAACCCATTATACAAGTAAGTTGTGAGTCCGAGTGAGGCCCAGCCCAACAGGCTTCATTTTTGGGTGCGCACAGAGTTTAAATGCCAAATGTTCCTAACATTTGGCATATACAAGCCCCACTGCTAATGCTCTTAAAGAGATAACGAAGAAACCATCAATTCCAAATACTAAAAAATATCTTCACACTTTGATTCTATCTTGGATCTCAAAAAAAAAAAAAGTGTGAGGATATTTTTTAGTATTTGGAATTGATGGTTTCTTAATTATCTCTTTAAGCCTCTTATATATATATTCACAGTATACACAAATCAATTTTGAAGGAGCCATCTAAAATATTTAATATAAAAAATTAGCTTATATATACATATAATAAAAAGAATTCATGAGCTTTTGGCGGGAGATGACCCCATGCCCACTTAGTGGCTCACAACAAATGGTTTGCAATGGACGGTGTTTATTATATAAAATGTGTCTTGGTTTGATGATAAAGAACTATTATCAAAATGGAACGCCATAAATTGAAACTTAAAAAAAAAAAAAAAAAATTTTAGTGTATTTTTGCAATGTGTGTCAAACACGTGCACTAGTAATAGGATAAATCCTCACAAGCACGTCATTTGTGAAAGTTACATTTCCTCACAAAAATCTGTCGTTATAGTAAGTGCCACCCCATTCATCATTTAAGACTATTTTTGACAACTTGTTTGGATATTTGTGAGAGGATTGTAGTATACCTTTGCCCTTTTTTTCTTTTGTTTGAGGGAGCTCGCACAAAAACTCTTTAGTGATTCTCTAGTAATTGTATCTGCTTGTAACGGCAAATTGACGTTGTATATTATTATATATTTTACAACCACAAATAAATACATGAATAATAGAATCCAATTGAATCTTTTTATAGTTTTTAAATGGAGATGCATGATTTTTTTTGCATGTAAATATAATTGAAGCAAAATTAAATTATAATTGAAATGACATTTGACACCAAATTATAAGGCAATTTAAGGGATATTTACACAAAATTGGAGTGCAATTAAAATCTAACTAGTTTGTAACCTCTGTATATGTAGGGGTACAACACATGTGCGCACACAGAGATTTTATATAATATTTTTTCTTAAAAAGCAATAGATGATACACATTCATAGTATTACATAGAAGTATGATAAATTCAAATTGAATCTATTTATAGTTTCTAAGCTTAAATACATAAATTTGCATGTAAACATAACTGACACACAATTAAATTAGAACTAGTGCAGTGGACTCTAGTTAGCTCAATTGATAAAGTCTCTAATAGTTGAATAAGAGATTTATGATTCAATTCCTGCCTACACAAAAAATTGATTGATATCTTGGTCTAATGATAAGGTGTTATCATCAGGAGTGGGCGCCATAGGTTGAAACTCTTTAAAAAAAAATTATAACTAGTGTATAAGTTATCATCAAGAGCAGAATGTTGAAACTCTTTAAAAAAAAAATTATAACGTGTATAAGTTATTATCAAGAGCAGACGCCATATGTTGAAACTCTTTAAAAAAATATATATAATTAGTGTATAACCTCGTGCATATACACGGGTATAATTAAAAGAAAAACATAATTATATACATATATAAGTTCAAATTATATCTGGTATAAGAGTTACAACTTATACCTTTTTTAAAGTTATAGGTTTTTAAAATATGTAATGATTTCTCTCAACTTTAACTATATATATATTGGAAAGATAATTGACACAAAATTGGTGTTTTAACTTTTTTTTTTTTTAGGGGCATGATTGGTGTTTTAACTTGGTGAAGTTTCTTGTCATCAAATAAAATATTTAGGTTCGAAATTCATTTACATAAAAAAAAATAAATTGGTGCCATAGCCGGATAATAAGAACAATTATCATGCATTCCACATCACATTTAAAAAGTAAACATTTAACATCAAATTATAGGATAATAAACGACACTTTTTTTTTTTCGTTGGATAATAAATGACACTTAGTACAAGATTGGAGTGCAATTAAAATCTAATTTAGATTATTGATTGAACTTTTCTTAGATTTTATTTTAATATAAATGATTTGGATTTGTGACTGAGCTTCTATTTTAATACATTATAAGAAAATCTTTGATAGTTGAATAAGAGATTTGAAGTTCAATTCTCGCTTACACCAAAAACCGATTGGTCTTGGTCTAATGATAAAGAACTATTATTAGGAGTGGACGCCATAGGTTAAAATTCTCTATAAAAAAAAAATTATAATAAATAGAAAAGTCAGGCTAACGAGTGCCCTTAGGGCATTGACTAATAATCTATTTTAGGAAAATTTTGACACAATTTTTATGAAAAATGAAAAAAACTGTCAAAACATTAATTATTTTTTTTTTTACCATAAAAACTATTTTTAAATGAATTATTAACCAATACTCTAAGGCATTCGTTAGTATTTTTCAAAATGGAATTAGGGCATCTTATAATAAAAATTTGGGCCTGACGCTAACGTGGTTCTGCCCCCGCCTTTACTCCTCTCATTATTTTTTGAGTCACACACTTCTCCCTAGTCTCTACTCTCTGGTCATCTATTTCAAAATTTTCCTCTCATTAAAAAAGGATTAATTTATTTCGTGTGATAAATTCTCTTTTATAAAGCCTATAAAGAAAAGTCCACCTAAGTCGAGGAATTTAACCTCATATTCCTTTTTTTCGCCTCAATTATTTTTATTATTATTCAATTAACGCATTCCCATTTCATGAAAACAATTCTGCATCATTTCTTAATCTTAAAAAGTTCCATGAGGAAATCAGAATTAGTCAAATGCAAATATAATCCGGTGAACTGAGCTTTTTTTTTTTACAATGATTAATTAATTTAATTTTTTGATAAAATTAATTTGACTTTTTGAACATAATTGAAACGCTCATTTTTCATGCTAGCAATGGTTTGAACTTTGAACCTTTTTTTTATAGTTAAAAGCAAATTTAATTAAGTGAATTGAGTTTTTTTTTTGCTTGCAAGAATTAATTAAATTAATTTGACTTTAAACGTAATGAAACGCTCATTGTTCATGCCAGCAATGTTTTGAACTATATAGGTTGTAGTGAACGCATGCTTCACACCAGTAATCTTCTTTTATTTTTTTTTTTAATAATTGTAAATAACGGTACAATTTCAAAATCCAACGTCCACTTAAAAAAAAATAAATCCAATTTATTAATGATGGAAACTACTGTAGTGATGTCAACATCATTTAAGGTTTCACACTTCACTATATAAAAAAAAAAAAAAAACAGGTTTCACACTTCCTAAGTTCCACTAAAGTAAAACAATAAGCAATTTTTTTTATAATTTTTTTTTCTTCTAAGATATGGAGTGCAATTTTTGTCTATACCAAAAATTAATTGGTAATGATAAAAAATTATCATAAAAAGCGGACGGTATAAATTAAAAGGATAAAATTTAACTACAAAATTAGTTGTAGTTTTAGGCTATAAACTTGTGAGGCTTGCTTCTTATATCCTCTATTTTTGCAAAATTTCAAGAAAATTAAAGATCAATAGCTATGTCATCAATAAATTTTTTAAATTGCAAGTTTTTGTAATTTAAAATTATGTACAAAATATAAGTTTATAGATCATATAGTAATAATATTTGATTTATACAAAATTTAAGATGCGTATAAAGAGCGTAAAGAACATGCAATTTAATAGTTATATTTTTAAAATATGTCGTAATATATATTTTATTGAGTAAGTGTGTAATCTTAAGTTACAACAAATTTTGTAGTTAAACTTTGTTCAAATTAAAAACTCTCTAAAATCAAAAACACAGTTGGTAGAAAGAAGAATTTGATATTACAAAGAAGCAAGCCTCACAAGTTCATGCAAATTGAGGAGAATTTCCTCTTCATTTTCCTTTGTTGTCGCCAAATGATTTAAAAAAAAAAAAATCAAATCTAAAATGGTAGTTGAATAAATGTATGTGTAACTTACAGTGTTAGTGTGAGTTCCTAGGAGTTTCCAATGTTTCAACTCTATCATCAGCTAGTGCCGTTTTGCTGGTTGGGAGTTTTTTGACTTTGCACGAGTGTGCTAACTACTACGTCTTTTTGCAACTTTCGCTCTCTTTACCCACCTTTTTTCATGCATATTTTCATAGCTTACAAACTAAAATATGCTTCACTAAAAAAAAATAAGCTAACATAAAAATATGCACCAATTATTTATACCCTCCTCAGTCCTCACCCGAAAATTCCATTTTTATAAAAAACTTCCACTTTCCCTTCATCAAAAAAGTTCCACTTTACCAAGAATTCTTATTTATTTATATTTATTTTTTTTTTCTAGCACTTTCTCAAGAATGCATGGCTTACATGTGCTGCTGAGTGCTGACTCCTGACTCCACCATCTTTCAATTATATTTTTGCTTTTGAATTCGGCTCAAATTAGCAAACAGCGACACATACAGACAAACACATATAGACAATTAGACAGTAGTTATATTTTCTAAAGGATTCTTCAAATTAAAAAAAGAAAAAGAAAATTAGGTCTCAAATATGCGGTAAATACCTAAAATTCAGCCACGAGTAATTCTAGTTCCTGTTTATTTATTTAGATTAGAAATTCTAATCCATATTGTTAAAGTAATCACTTTTAATTCTTTAGATAATGTGTCCCGACTCAAAATTGACATGTTATTCATTTTAAATATGTTAGGGATCACTTTATGTTAGGAGACTAAAAGCTGTCCTTTAAAATTCAAGAATTAAAAATTTGGGATCAATATATTAAAAAAAAAAAAATATTGGGGATTAAAAGTGGTCCTTTAAATTTCAAGAATTGAAAATTAGGATAACAATATTTTTTAACTAAAAATTATTGTTTTTACGTTTCGAAATACACGCTCTCCTATATGTCATTTGTAAACAATGAACTTCTTTGTGTTCACATTTATTTTTAAAAAAATGTGAACATTTAACTCATGATATGTATTAGTTAGACAGATTTTTATAGTTTAATAGTCATGTCTTGATATTCTATAATAGGAAAAAAAGATGTCTTAAATCTTCTTTTTTGATACAAGATGTCTTAAATCTTGATATTTCTAAGAAAGATGATTAGGATTTAAATCACGTCTTAACTGTCAAATTATCCACAAAAAAAGAAAAAGAAAAAAGAATAATGATATATAGGTTTCTGATATCGCTAACAAAAAGTTTAAGATTCAAAATCACCTTCTTCAATTGTAACTGTCGAATGACCTCGAAGAAAGGGAAATAAAAATGATACAGATGGAGAATGACGCAGGGAGAGAGAGAGAGAGAGAGAGTGAGTCCATTCTATTCTTCTTTACTCTTTGTTTCTCTCTCTAAACGCGCCTTTCGGTTTTCATTCAAAGTTAAAAAAAACAAAAAAACTAAACTAAACCAAACTAAGCTAAACTAAACAAACCCATCTGAAACGGTGCCAACAGCGACCTATAACATCAAGCCCCATAACCCCATCTCTCTCTAACTTTCTCTCTCTAAAAACCCAGAAGTTGAAAACAAGCTCTGTCTGTGTTTTTTCCATGGAAGACGAAGTGGACCCAGTATCGCTTTTCTTGAGTCTAGAACAGTGGCAAGACCCAGATGAGTTTTCACTTCTGCAGGACTTTCCGCCGTCACAGCCTCCGCCGGAGACTTTCATGGTGGGTTTCATAATCGCGAACATAGTTGGAATCCAGTACTACTCGGGCACTATAAGCGGTCGAGAAATGGTGGGTTTGGTTCGCGAGCCTCTCAACACTTACGACCCAAACGCTATCAAGGTTCTCAACACTCGCACCGTCCAAGTCGGCCACATCGAACGCAACGTCGCCTCGGTCCTGGCGCCTCTGATCGACTCTCTTGCGATTCACGTCGAAGGCATTGTGCCCAACAATCGTGTGCCCGGTAATAGGTACAAGATTCCTTGCCAAGTCCACGTCTTCGCGAGGGCCGACGCGTTTCAGACAGTGAAATCGGCTATTTCGCGAGGTGGGTTGCACTTGATTTCGGACTCTGATCCGTCTTTCACTCTGTCGGAGGCGGCGGTGGTGAAGGAGAAGAAGAAGGGCGTTGAGGAATTCAAGAGCGTGGATGAAATTTTCAAGCTTGTGGACGAGAATGCGAGCAAGAAAGGTCGTTTGGAAGGTCTGGAACCGCCCCAGAATGTGATCAAATCGAAGCTCTTTAAGCATCAGAAAGAGGGGTTGGGGTGGTTGGTTAATAGAGAGAATTCGAACGAATTGCCTCCGTTTTGGGAGGAGAAAGATGGAAGTTATGTCAATATATTGACGAATTTTAGTACTGAAGTGCGGCCCGAGCCTTTGCGTGGTGGGATTTTCGCGGATGATATGGGGTTGGGTAAGACTCTAACTTTGCTGTCTTTGATTGCATTCGATAAATTCGATAATGCTTTTGTTAATGAAATTCGTAGTGGTAGTGTAGATTTAGAAAACTTAGATGAAATAGGCGAGGAGGATGGGGATAGTAGCAAGAAAGGTAAGAGAGGTAGAGTAAGTAAGAAGGGTACTTTGTCACGGAAGAAACGTAAAATTAATGATGCAAGATTAGATGCCAATGTAATAAGGAAGTCTGCTGGTGTTTGTGAGAGCTCTTCTAGTAATTTTGTTATCAAGACAACTTTAATTGTCTGCCCGCCTTCTGTATTCTCGACGTGGGTAACACAGCTTCAAGAGCATACTTGGCGAGGAAAGTTGAAAGTGTATATGTATTACGGGGAGAGAACAAATGATGTTGAGGAGCTTAAGAAGTATGATATAGTATTGACGACGTATAGTACTCTGGCTGCTGAAGTTCAACGGCCATGGTCCCCTGTGAGTAAGATCGAGTGGTGGCGGGTCATTTTGGATGAGGCACATGTGATAAAGAATGTGAATGCTCGACAAAGTGAAGCTGTCACTGATTTGAAAGCCAAGCGGAGGTGGGTTGTTACGGGAACACCAATTCAGAATGGCTCATTTGATTTGTTTTCTTTGATGTCATTCTTGCGGTTTGAGCCATTTTCAATTAAGAGCTATTGGCAAAGCTTGGTACAGCGTCCACTTTCTCAGGGGGACCAAAAGGGCCTCTCACGTCTACAGGTAATTTCATGTTACAGATTTTGTTTACTTTTTACTAAAAAGGGATGTTGGTTTTGTGTTACTGAATTTTGCGTTCTTTGAGGTTGGAAATCATTGTTCTATATGGCTAAATGCTTTACGTTATTGTGAAAGGTTTTCTGATCTTCCTTAGTACTTTGTTTCTTTGCTTAGTCAATTGCTTGATAGTATATGGTTTTTGGCTCTTTGCCACAACAGTTGTGTATTTTAAATATAATTGCAAAGATTAAATGATTTTTTATTTTTATTTTTTGGACTTCTGTTGCACTTTCTACTTAGAATAATGGGACCTATATAGAAGTGAATCACAATAGTTTTTGGCATTTCCAATCTGAAGATTTCAATTTCTTTGGTTATTTGAGATTTTCCTTGCAAAAGGAGTCTTTTTATTTTTATTTTTATAGATATATATTTAAGTAAAAAAGGAGTCTTTTGTTTATAAACGGAAATCTGTTTTCAGAGAACAGTTCCTAACAGGTCCAATTAAGTCTCTTTCCCTTTAATTTCAGCTATTGGAATCTAAATTTTCCTTGCCACAAGAGTCCTTTGTTTTTGGTTTCGGTTTCTTAATAGAAAAATGTATTCTGATATAAAATCCCAAATAAGTCCAATTTGCTTCTAATTGATTGGAACATCTCATGCGAACTATGAAGAGAAATTGTTGGATGGAGGGTTTGTTGAGGAAATGAAGAGAAATTACATCTTCACTTTTTGAAATTGACCAATCTCCTGCAGCAGATCAAAATCAGAAGGAGGACTCTTACTGGGATGTGAGGAGTATCTATTTAAGCAGTTAAATTTAAGTAAATTATTAAGATTATTGACTATAGATTATGAAATCTATGTATTGTACGGCACTATAGAACATAGAAGGTTCTCTGAAAAGATTTCAATTTCAATTACTAAAACCATGTTACTGAATATAGATTAACAAAAGATTGAAGCACATAAAGTTTCTCTGAAAATCCATTTTTGTTACAATTGTATCTTGGCAGAGTTCAGGTCTTTATTTGTTTATATATTTATAAGTAAAATTTCAGTTCATTATTGGATGAGTTGTCCATCAACTTGTCTTTCACCACCTTGCATAAAAGGCAAAGTGGGGCAATGTATTAAAATGGATTATTTCTTTCTTTAATATTTGATTGAATGGTAGGATTTGAACAGAATACCTATTCCAACCCTACCACATCCTTTACCACCTGAGCCAAAGCGCAGGTAGTTCTTGCAGGCATACCTCTGCATGACTAATTAGTTGTTTCATTGTCTCATGTTGATGAAAGAGAACCTTTTTGATTTATAAGGAAGTACATGTTATGAACTTTATATTCAGAATTTGCAATGCATGGACTAGGTTTTCTGCATTAGATTTTTTAAAATGATTATATGAAACGTTTGGAGAAGAGCAAATTGATTTCATTGGAAAAGTAAATAACAGTGAATATATCTGATTAATAGCATGAAGTGGGTAACATGGATTAATAAGAAGCCTATTAGGTATTTAGGTTTAATCAAAAGGTAATGAAAGTTTTATTTCTATTTTTTAGATTTGTTAGTGTTATGCTCACCTAGGTGGTTTTGAACTCACAACAACACCCTCCATGCACACTTGTGGGAGGAAGTGCCATATGAGCCAAGGCTCATTGTTGTAATGAAAAGCTGTAACACTTCTAATTTAGAGAATGATCTGCCTTTTTCTTTTCCCTTCAAAGAATTTTTTACAGTGTCTTGTGGTGATTAATTTGAATTGTTCCATTTTCTGCTTTTTTATTTCATTTTGTTGTCTTCTGCAGATTGATTCATATGTATGCAGTTTATTGAATTTAATTGGTTACAATTTCAGGTTCTAATGGCAACCATTTCTTTGCGAAGAACAAAAGACAAGGGACTGGTTGGGTTGCCACCTAAAACTATAGAGATTTGTTATGTGGAACTTTCTAAAGAAGAACGTGAATTGTATGACAATATGGAAGGGGAAGCTAAGAGTGTTTTCCGGAATTATTTTAATGCTGGTCGACAGATGCCCAACTACTCAGCTGTACTTAGTATACTCCTACGACTTCGCCAGATATGTATTGATTTGGCGTTGTGCCCTTCAGATCTCAAATCGTTACTTCCTGATCACAATATTGAAGGTAATATGAAAGATGTAAAATTATCTTCTCCTTTTTCCTTTTATTTTATTAAGTTACTTAGATTTTAGTTGCTTAGATTCCGTGAAACTCCCTACTGTTATTTAGCAGATAGTTCTGTCTTTGTGTGTCTGTGTGTGTTTTATCTGCCATCTCAAAATGTCAATTTTGTTAGGCTTGAGGATTTCATTTGGTTGCTCATTCCTAAATTAATGTGTTATCATACTCTTTAGTCTAAGTATTTAGAATTACTTTATCGGTGGTTTTCTCGTCTCCTTTTTGCAATAGAGGTATTTTGTTATTGATACATTAGTGAAGCTTCTCAATTTATATTATAGCGTGAGTTTGAGAGAGGATGATGGTATATTGCTTTCTTATCAAGGCTATCACTAAGGCGATGTTTGGTTGGACGGAAGAAAGAAGAAGGGAAGGGAAGGGAAGGGAAGAGAAATGAAAAGTTTAAGGGAAGGGAAAGGAAAACTAAAGGGAAATGAAAATATGTGTTTTGATGTAAAGGAGAAGAGAAAAGAAAGAAATGAAATGTATTTTACAATTTTATCCTTTTAAATTATAAAGATTTTTTTTTGACAGGTAAGAAAAAGTTTTATTGAAAAAGGAATAACATGAAAAAAACGCAAGGTTCACGATAATGAACAAATAGAAAAAAGAGGTAAAAGAAGCAAACAGACTCGAAGCTATTCTAAGAGACAAAAGAAAATCAGTGAGAGTAGAACAATCCGAGAGACCCAACTCTAAGACCAATCAAAGAGGGTCCGTTTGCATAAATCTAACAACTGATCCAATGATTTCCCCATATCCTCAAAAAAACGCCGATTCCTTTCAGTATTTATTCCACATTAAACAGCCTGAAACCAAATTCCAAATATCAGAATTATGTTTCCCAAGCCAATGATACCAACAAAAAAATAAGTTTGCAACGGAACCTGGCATGACCCAATAAATCCCAAATAGTCGAAGCATATACATCCACAAAGAATGAGAAACCGGACAAGAAATCAGCAGGTGATCAACAGATATAAAAGTAATTTCACAAAAAGTCAAAACTTTCCAAAGTTTTTGTAATTTTATGGATTTGGTGGGAAAGTAAAAAATAAAAAATTGGTGGGACCCATGAAATCCATTTTTCTTCTCTTTCCTTCTAACCAAACAACGGAATTTGAGTCTATTCTCTTCCATTTTCTCCTCCATTTCTTCTAAACAAACATAGTGTAAGACTTAAAAGTGAGTTGCATGGAAAACTATTAGAGTCTTCTATGCAAAAAAAACTTATTGTGTGTTTGACCTAAGATTTAGGTTTAAAAATTAATAGCCTGGAAAAATATCAAAAGCAAAAAGAAAAGGTTAACATCAAGTGAGTATGATGACTTGTTAACGTTGTATATATTGTACGATAACTCTCTAAGGTATTAAAAAAAAAAATGCTAATTGATTTCATACATGATTTTTGAGAAATTTTGAGTGGAATACATACTCACAAATGATGCAATGCTGCAAATTATAGGTGGAAATGTGAAAATTTTTCAGGCCATTCATTGTTTTCGGTGGGTCTTTTGACAAGCTATGTGGAAACGAATATTAAAAATACGAGTATCATCATAAAAACCATGAAAGTAATAATGCCAAGAGTCTTGTAGCTTGACTGGTTGGCACCTTCTAGTGTTTTTAATAGAGACATCTAAGGTTCAAATCTCCTCTCTCCCATTGTAATTATTGAGTTATCAAAAGATCATAAAGTCTCTTAGAAAGTGACTTTTTGGGTTCTTTCATTGTTAGATTGCAAACAGAGGTTACATTGTCAGTTGAAGGAGAATCAAAAGTCCATTACATTTATGTCTTTATGCCATAAAAATTAGTGCTAGAATACCTTATTACATTAGAGTTCCTGTGTGGTTTGAAGTTATGGTTATCTCCATTTGAGTATCAACAAAGCTGGGGCCTATTAAAAGTTGGCTGGCTGGATGGCTTACTGACATAAGACTGCAGCAAAGAGAGCCTTTCCAGAGTAAGTACTAGGGTGACAGCTTGAGGAAAAGATTGAAGATTTTGGGTTAGTACGGAATTAGTGTTAGAGGTTTATGGTTCAGTTTGGAGTTTGGACTAGGAAATTTTGAATCTTGAAGACCCTAGCTGTAGGAGACTACAAATTAAGTTGTAAGAGTTGTGTTGGCAGCTGTATTTGGGTTTGTTGGATGCTAGGGTCAAGGTTTAAAGAGGGCAAAGGTTAGGGGAACCATAGGGAATTTAGTGTTTCTAAAAGGGTTGAGGAAAGAGGGGTATGAGATGGATTTTAAACAAGGAAGAAAAATTAAAGTTTTGGGTGCCTTTTCTGGGGACCTGGACTGTAGTAAAAATAAAGTTCGCTACTTTTGGATTTTAAAATTTAAAAAATAAGATCTTATAGGCTAATAGTGACTCAAATAGCCTACAGGTCCCAAAAATGCTTACAGCATGCTAAGTGTGGTTTTGAGGGTATTTTTCCACCAAACCAACCTTGCCAATTTTGGGAAATTGAGAACTGACACCAAACTAAAGAGATGGCCACCAACTGAAGCCAAAGGAGCTTAGTCAAATTTAGCCAGTCAATTTGAGCATCAAAGTAGAATAGTCAGATATTTGTAGAGAGAGAGAGAGAGAGAGAGAGAGAGAGAGATATGGACCATGGGGTTGGCATGTGGGGAGTTCTTGCTTCTTGTGGGTGTAGATGGTTGGTATAGATCTACAATTCAGTTTGAAGAAATTGAAGACTAGATCCCTTGCCATCCAACTGCTCACTAATCTCTCCTATATTTCTAAGAAGCCATATTTTGTAAGTGATGATTTAGAGTCGTCAAGACTTGGCTTACCATTGACCATGTGCACTGCTTTAAAGAATGCAGATTCACAAGCTATGGTAGACAGGTCTAGTTTGAAACGTCAACTAACACAATTTCATAATCCTAAATTGCCATTTATTTTATTGGAAAAATCAATATCCGTTTTCCATATGCATTATCTGATTGTAATTTAATGAGGCTAATTTTAGAAATCAGTAAATTTTTATTTTGAAGACAGTGCAATACATGATTTCCCCCCAAAAAGTTGGATTTGCTAAGGCTGACAAACAATTTGGGATGGAGGGAGTATTTTGATCATATTAGCTAACTGTTTGAGCTGCATACGTCAACGTACCTATCTCAGTTAACTGTACAACAAATCTGCTCTTCAAATAACTTCGACTGCCTACCCTCACTATTATGCCCCACCACCATTTTCACTGTGATTGAATGCCATTGGACTCCATTTGGGGAAGCTTTATTGGTAGAATTAATTGGTGTAAAGCAGGAGCTGCATATATGACAACATCATCACCTCAAAGTACTTGTAGAGTTCAGAAGATGCTATCTAGGAGAGTGAGGCTGATTACTATATTCAATTGGTGGAAAGTGGAAACCAATTTTAAATGGAATTAGGTGCAGTTTGTTGGTTCTGGATGTATTTTGTGGGTACTTTCCATTACTTGTGAAGTATTTGGTAGACATACAGCATACCCACACAACCATGTGGAAAGGAGATATTGTTAACCCTGCTCAGGTTGGTTGGTCGGTCATTTATGAATTACTTGGGCCTTTTGTTATAAGAAAACCATTGGATATAGAGTTTTATGACTGGTGGAAAGGATGGGTGGGACAGAGTGGACAGACGGAAGAGTTGTATTTCAAGGGTGTGGCAGTTTTCGTCTACAAATCTTTTGTGTTTGTATGATTCCAGTTAGAATATCACGGGAATTGAGAATATACAGGACTTTTTATTGGCTGGTTGTTGGTAGGGTAGGCAGGAGTATTTGGTTAGTTGGGATGTATTTGATCAACCCAAGAGACAAGATGGTCTTGGCCTGAGAATATTGCTAGAGAGGATATGGTTGTGGATATCTTTCATTAATCATATCCCATTCTTTGGCACTTGGCTATATTGGCATTCAGGTTATTGGCTGGGACTCTCTGGGGGCAATTCTCACATTTGTGGATATTGATTCACAATGTTTGGAACACTGGAACATATGTGGTCTGGTTTCTTGATTTGCTTCTACACTCCATGATGATAATATCAATATTTAATGTTTTTATTTTTTGGTACGAGATAGATCAGTGTGCTCGTGCATTTCTGGACATATTTAATAGGCTAATAATTTAATGATGGTGATTTTGCTTGTGATAGATTATGTTAATATGCATATGTGCAATATTCATTCAAATATTAGTTTTCTGTTTGCATTTTAGCTTAAGAAGTTCGTTTTGCTTGGAATTAGAAGATTGTTTTTCACTTTATCTTGATAATTACCTTGATGCATGTTGTCCAATAAAGTGCTATTTAGGTGACCAATGAGAGTGGTCATTTAGTGGAATGTTGCGCTTGTGTTCTTGCACTTTCTTAGAGTGGCTTGCTTTTAATTTTTTTTTTTTTAAATTTATTATTATCTCATGCAGATTACAAAAAACATCTTTGCTACCAATTTGTTTTCTATGTGTGTATTCTGCACTGACAACTTAAAATTGATTATAAGCAGATGTATCCAACAACCCGGAGTTGCTGAAAAAGATGGTTGAGGTACTGCAAGAGGGTGAAGATTTTGACTGTCCAATTTGCATGTCACCACCAACCAATATTGTAATTACACGTTGTGCTCACATTTTTTGCCAAGCTTGTATTTTAAAAACTCTACAGCGCAAAACCTGCTGCCCCCTTTGTCGCCGTCCTGTGCAACAGTCTGACCTGTTCACAGCCCCTCCAGAAAATTCTGATGCTGATGATGCTGGAGTATCCTCTTCAAAAACAACAGCATCTTCGAAAGTTTCCACTCTTCTAAAACTTCTTGTGGAATCAAGAGATCAAAACCCAGCTATAAAATCAGTAGTATTTTCACAGTTCCGAAAGATGTTGATATTACTTGAAAAGCCACTGAAAGATGCTGGTTTCAAAATTTTGCGCTTAGATGGGTCTATGAATGCAAAGAGAAGGGCTAATGTAATTGAAGAATTTGCAATTCCTGGACCAGATTCACCCACAGTTTTGCTTGCAAGTCTTAAGGCCTCAGGAACAGGTATAAACCTCACAGCTGCTTCTAGAGTCTACTTGTTGGAGCCATGGTGGAACCCAGCTGTTGAGGATCAGGCAATGGATCGGGTTCACCGGATTGGACAGAAGGAGGATGTGAAGATTGTGAGGTTGATAGCCCGAAACAGCATTGAAGAGAGGATATTAGAGTTACAGGCGAGAAAGCAGAAACTTGCAAGAGAAGCTTTTGGAGGTAGGGGTCCAAAGGATAGGAGGGAGATTGGTTATGAAGATCTTCGTGTCCTCATGTCTCTATAAGCTCTTTTGAGCGTAGCTTGTACATGTGAGACTGTGAGTGCTACATATTACATGTCCTCATGTCTTTATGAGCACATTTTGCGCTTATTGTACATGTAAGTGCTACAATATAACATGTACATGTTTTGTACTCCCTTTTATGTAATGGAACTTGTGCATGCATCTATATACAAATTCAAATCTAGTTTGGATACACCTTGTTTCTATAGAGAATAGATAATTGATTGAGTTGGCAACTGTTTTTACTAAATTCAGGTGTTAAAAGGAGAAAGATGTTCCAAATTGGAATTTTATATTCTAATTCACTTTTGTGTGTGAATCTTTTAATAATTGAACCACGGTAGCCAAAGGATAAGGGTAGAGTCTAGTCTCAACAGTTTCTATAAGCGCCAATGGTGAAACAAAAGGTAAAATAACATTCCTTCCTCTTATTTATTTTATTTTATTTATTTATTTATTTAATAATAACAAAAAAATAGGTAGAGGGGAGTGACTTGAGTTGGTGTTTTTTACATGGGCGTGACTATAATAAGGTGAAATAACATTCTTAATTAACACTTAAAAGGGCTCCTGCTATATGTTTTCTTTTACCCTTTTATTCTTTTCAATTGTCGAGTCCACTTCGTTAATTAGGAAAAAAAAACAAAGGCCTATTCTGCAGGAAAAAAGAATCATATTAACATATTTTAATGATATGATTGAGAAAAATACAGGATCAAGAGAATGAGAACTGACCTAGAAAAAAAAAATCCCATAAGCAATACCAGAAAATCTCTCTAATAAAAGCCCTAAGCCGAATTTAATAAAAAAAGAGGGAAATTGATTTTAATAAAAGCTGCTACCATTGCTCTGTTTCTTTCCACTCACAAAATATAGACTTCTAACTTAATCTTTAGAGGATGTGTGATCAAACTTCACAGGTTGATCCCCGATCTAGGAAGTAGACTTGTGTGAACTACAGGCGTCCTGGCCATCAGTGAGAAGCCATAATCTCCCTTTTACTTGACTGGTCCTTATTGTGATTCCTCTCTTTCTTGAACATCCATCACCCACAGATGCATTAGAGGGGTGATCTAGTTCCAAGTACCATTGTAAAATTTCAAATATACATATTTCCTTAAGATTTAAAAAAACAAGACTAGTGAGACACTATTAATATCACTCAATTCTAAGACTTCAGGTCTAAATTTTAGACATAGAACCTGACAAATATACTTGAGTTGGGAAAATAATTTTATTTATAAAGCTTTTTAACCCTTTTATATTGCCTCATCCTTTGATCTGTATTAGAAACCCATCATATCTGTCTTCAATGACAAAGCATTACCATTAGTCAAAATCCTTAGTAGTCTCCATACAAATCATTACCAATCATTAGTAGTCTCAATGACAAAGAAATTTGTAAGATTTCACAAATTCAGTAGAACAAAATGTATTCCTGATATTGTAGCCAGGCTCTCTTGGCTGACATTTGGAAATTCTACTAAAAAAAATAACAAACCCATTTAAGCTTCTTCCATACAAAAATGTCTTCTGATGAAAATCCATTAGCCAAACTCACTTGACCAACAGACAGTGGCAAAAGGATTAGACAAATCCCAAAAAATAAAATCCTTTCAACTATACTACAAAATCTCCTGCCTAATAAAAACCCTAATAGCCAAAAAAAAAAAAAAAAAAAAAAAAATCCTTTGAGCAATTCAACAAAATCTCTTCTTTACAGAAAACCCAAACAGCCAAATCACTTAATGATCAAAGAGGGACGATGATGATATTTCCTTTGCAAGGCAATCCTGTTGATAGCAGCAAGGTCCTTCACCTCCCTGCAATTTTCAAACTCTTTTCTTGCCTTCTTCATCAAGTTTCCCTTCTTTATGTTACAGATCTCATCACATCCCCTCTTTCTTGTGATGGGTTTCACCGCTTCGCAAACCTTGAGTTGCCTACTCTGTTTCCTCTCATTCTCTTTCTTGTAAAGTTGCTTTACTCGATCAATCGCTTTGTTCTCAGCCTCAGCCCTTTCCTTCAGTTTAGCCTCATACAATATCACCCACTTGAACGAAACCTTCTTTTCCCTCATCCTTTGAACCACAGCATCAGCCTTTGAAACCCCGAATTCTCTTTCGTAGAATTTCTTCCACAACTGATCAGTCACAAGGCTCAGATCTCTCCCTCTGGATTTGCAACACTTCTCCACATACATCAACTGATCAACATTGCAGTGCGGCAAAACCTTCTCAAGAATCGAAACATCGCATGCGGCAAAAACCTCGAGACGGCGCGTGTCGCCCACACGCCCAGCTTGCGTTAGTGTGTCTATCATCTTCTCAATCTCAAGTAAACCAGACCCATCTTCAATTTCATTGCCCATTTCCACCATTGCTTCCGCAGCAAATTTTTGATTCTCGGACATCCTTTGATTACTATCTGATCAAGATGATCTTGATCAGAACTTTCACCACTAGAAATCGAAAACGCGTTTGTAAAAGCAGAGCTGTCTTCTTAAGCCGGTCACATATTTATAATAGACCCATATATCACCGACTTGGTTTCCAACGGTCGAAAATACATAATGGGCTTACTAATAATTTGAAATTTGAAATTTAAAATTGAAACCCAATACGCATGCTCTAGCTGTAACGGTCTTTAGTTGGAACCTCTGAGCCAGTTCTGTTTGGGTTCTATGGCCCAATATAGTTAATAGCCCACGCGGTTTCAACTTTCAAACTTATATAATGAAGATACTTGTCCACAGGAGTTTTGAGTGGTGGAGGGCGTGGTGGAGTTATAGATTCACATGGATCTACTATTTTTACTCTATCACTTACAATTTGTCACGTAGGTAAATTGTTTTAAAAATTGTGGTCTTAGCAATTTTGTTACATAAATTTCAAGTGACCCAATATCCTATTATTAGATCACTTATTATATGTAAAATATGAAATTAAATTAAATTTAAAATTAACTAAATATATGGAGTTTTGAAAATAAAATATAACATGTTAAGTAAAAAAGTTTAAGTAAATTGTAAAAAGAAAATATCTAAACCTAAGATATACTACACAATGATAATAGTAGATTCAATGTTGAAAATATTTTCATATTTAATAATTTCACCTCAACTTAGAGGGTAATGACGTAATGTCATAAGTATTTTCATGTATAATATAGAATGCGTCATCAAATTTTGTATACAACGCAAAAGGGCTAAACATTAAATTTTGTATCTATAATTTTTCAATAGATAGATTAAATATCACCTTAAAATTCAAATTAAAGATGATGAGAGTTTTTGTTTTACAAAAAAATTATATTAAAAAAAAAAAAAAAAAGGGTCAACATGACCCAACCTATATCATTCTACTGGCCAGGTACGAGTTGACACATTTTTTTACGAATTTATATCAGGCTGATCCTTTTATTATAAAAATCATCTATCTGTGCCTATTTTTCTAATTCTATGTTCAAGCGGGTCAATAGGTCCAAGTCCAATTTTAATAGGTTTACTTATTTCCCATTCTCAAATTTTTTTTTTTTTTTTGGTTGTAAAGCTCTTTTTTTTTTTTTTTTTTTAAGAAGGATTTTTGTTTGTAAAGCTAACCAATGGAATTGAACAACCTTATCTAAATATTGGACCATTCCAAAGAGTTTTAGTGTCTAGAACGTTGGTCGAATTACAATAATAAAGTGTTTGAAATTGTTGTTCCCATTTGGAAACCAATAGATAAAGAGTTTTAATACGTTAAAAATGATAAAAGATGACATATTGAGTGTTATTTTATTACGTCCATTTATCATTGTATTATTATTTTTATTTCTATTTGTCACCGTACACTTTTTCCACCGGAATGACATAAACCATTTTTTATTTTTTTGGGCATAAACCTTTTTGACCCATGAATAAACGATCATCTGACATATGGAGTATTTGTTTGGGGATTATAATTTAGTTTTGGGCATATCTATAAGATTCGGATTATGCTCGGCTTTAGTGCTCTAGTCACTCTAGTGCTTGGGGGCCACGCGATTTGGACACGTAGTAAATATCGGGTACTTGTTGGTAGAGGCAAAGTCAGGGGTCACTCCTCCTCAAAAAATTAATGAGAACCGTATAAAAAGCCTCTTAATTGCTTTGCCTCCTGTGAAAAATCCGAAAAACAATCCTACTAGCTTACACAAGAAAAAAAAACTTTGACACCAAAAAAAACTGGAAAAGTTAGACGTGGTGGAAGCATTCGTGGCACTTTTTAACCAAAACTAACATCACAATTGTTTAAAACAAAAAGGTTAGTGTTTATTGCATACACTTGTGCAAATACACATTGCCCAAATACATCATATGCAACAGGTTTTTCATTTAAAAAAACTTTTAATTATCTTCTCCCAAGATTTAGCATGTCACTATTCACCACACTTTGGAAGTTTATCCCAAAAATTTACATTTTTATTTTTGGCACAGGATATTTTTGAGAATTTAATATTTATTGGGGGTCATTTTAGACATTACATAATAGAATATTTCAGAAATCAAATTGGGTCCATGTCAAAGATAATGGGGGTAATTGTACAGTGAAGCTCACTACTTATGTGGCAAAGAATTTCACTACCTTGAGACAATTAGAGTTACTATCATTGTTTATTGGGATTTCCCTTCAAAACTTATAACACTTTCTCTTTCCAACCTTGAGTACTAGGCAAGAAAAGATTCCATTAGAACTTAAATGATAATTTAACAGCAAGGGAGTATTTGTTAGTTTCCAATACTTAGGGGGGAGAAATTGCTCAATTTAAAAGTTTATGAGTGAATTGTGAACTACCCAAAAAATCAAACAGAGAAAATACTTTTTCCCTTTTTATTATATTAATTCTAGAGTGTAACATATTGTTTATGTTCTGCTGAGCATGCAATTGAAGCTACAAGAATCAACTGAATTACTTTTAGGAGAGTGAAAAATAGATAAGGAATATTAATATTTTAAAGAAATTTACAAAGTGCACTAGGGTTAGTATTTAACAACGTGGTTCTCTTACCAATTTTGTTTTCTTATTTTTATTTTTTATATAAACACCTGATTTTAAAGAGTTCAAAGTTTTCAAACAATAAATGGAACCACAATTATTTGTGTTGGTCAGGAGGACCACATGTAGGATTGAGTAAATTCTCCAACAAATGGACTAAGAAGTTGATAGTAGCACTTGGTAACAACTTGTGAAAGATTTCACCCTATTTTCGTCCATTGGCGTAGGGCAAATATCAAATCAAGAAGGATTACAGAAATTGTGGTTTCAAATACAGTCTCTAATTCAAAAGTTTTACAGATGAAAAAAATGCATATTGACATATAAATTCATATCCAAGCATACACCTTATATGAAAGTTCATTCTTTAACAGTTTAACTACAAAACTAAATCATATAATAGGGTAATATATTATATCAATCATTCATCTTCAAATTTTATTACATAATAATACGCTCAACCCTCCTTACACATAAAATTCTGGCAGATAAATATCATGTTTTTATCTCAAACACACATTACATCAAATTAATTAAGAATCAAGTACATTGTCCACACGGACAAGGGAGTTTGACAAAAGGAAAGTAAACAAATGGAATGACATAGTGGCCATAGAGGATGTGTACCAGAGACGAAGAGAGGCCTATGTGAAATCCTAACAGGTACAGAACTCTTACAGGTACTTTTATTGAACAACAATCTGAAAAGACATAGAATCAGTTTGGTTATGGTTATTTATAATATGCCAAGATAGAGTACACCGTTTGTACGACACTGAGACCAAGTGCAAAGAATGCGGCAAGGAAAGCAATGACCGTCCAGGGGCTATTGAAATGTGTATGAGTGACTTGAGATATCCAGGACATTGACTTCATGTTGTAGTACTCTTGGATTTGAACTCTGACTTCTCTATATATATCAAGGTTAGGCACCAAGTCGGTGCCTATCTCATTGAAGACTTCAGCCACTTCTTGGTCGCTGCCGAGGAGGTTGCGGAGTATGCCTGCATTCCTGAGGTCAATAACGTCTTTGGGGTCATCAATAAGTGAATCAAGGAAGGATATGTAAGAGGTGATCCCAAAGTCATTCTCGAAATCAGGACACATCTCGTAGGCTATTAAGTTGAAGAACTTTGGCCCAGTTGAATCATCCACTGTTATTTGAGGCATCGAAAGGATTCCCGGGTAGAAATTCCATTCTTTTTTGAAATCTATCTCTCCCAAGTGGCTACTTTTTTTGGGCTTCAAATAGATTCCTACCTCTCTTAGTTCCTGCACATTGCGAAATGAATGCCAGTCTTTACTATCTTTTTTGCCATTTTTGTTAGGTACAGTTTTCTCAGATTTTTCATCTTTCTTGTTAGGTACAGTATTCACAGTACTTGGGAGTTTCTCGCCAGATTTATCCTCCTCAGTACTATGTTCTTCCTTGCCGGTCGTACCTAGAAGTCTTTTCCGCAGAAGATCAAGAAGATGGATGGCATTTTCATCAGATGGGGGTTTTGTATCTTCATCTAGCATGCTGTGCGTATTGATGAAACTTTGGATCGACATCTTCAAACTTTTTCTATGTTAACTATTTTGAGTATTTTCCACTAAATAGTTGAGGAGTTGATAAGGAAGTTGATTCTCCAACAAGAACAAATCTTGTGCCACAAAGGCCACTTGATCGTTTTTAATTTTGAAATCTTTGACCTTCTCATGAGCAACCAAGTCTATGAACTGCAGTGTTGCACACCCGTCCACAAACAACATCCAAGCAAGGTCCTCATCACTATATTTCTTTGTCACTTTCTCATCATAGTACTCCCTCAGTTCTTTGATATTATCCTTAATAATACCATACAATTCTTCATATGTCCTGCCAGTTTCTCCAATGAATTTGTATGCCAACATAAGCTTGTACTCCTCTGTTAGCTGATATTTAGGCTTACCATGATGGATAGGACCGAGTGATACCACTCTCGGCTCACAGTACTTTCGGTAATGCTTGTGATCTCGCAGCATTAAAACCTGATGGTTCCGCAATTTAGAAATTAACATAATCAATAACAGACACAAAATATAATAAATTGACAATAAATAATATGTTTTTTCAACACATTGAATTGCTATATATAAAATAATTTATAATAATATGAAATAAATACCGTGTGCATATAGCTAGCTTGACCAAGTACTATGAATACCTCGCTCCTTTTAGGCTTTCACATCACGGATTAAATATTTAATGTATGTCTCAAGACTCAACCAATGTAACAAGTCCAGTGACTTGTAATCTTAGCATACGACATCCACTAAAGAAGTAATTTTTTGCCCACAGTATGTCTTTCCTTGAAAAGTCTTGGATAACACCTTTGTGTTCTATGCAGTCAAATGAATAGATTAATTCAACAAGTTTATTATCAATTCCATACATAGGCAAATCTATTAACCACAATATCAAAATACCAAATCTAAGGAAATAATAACAATAATAAAATTAGTAAAAGCACAAACAAATTTAATAATAAAGCAGAAAATCAATGAAAACATCTTTAGCGGAAAAACAATTTAAGACCAAATAACTTAGAAAATCTACTATAAAAAAAAGGTTACAACTGTCGACTTGCGAAAATTTGTACGACTGGACTCTTAATTTTAACCTCTTACTACACAAGCCCCAAGACCCTCTAGAATCTTTCAATGGTGATTTCCTTCATGAACTCCTTATCTACACAAACTAGAACCTCTAGCACACTCCAATGAACCTCATTGAATATTTGCGGCAGTGATAAACTCACTGTGGTTTCAAAGAAAGGTTTGAGGCACAAGGTATTATCATCGATCATCACACATTTCTTTTTCTTGTTTCTGCTCTCAGCACAAGGAAGTTTTTTTTCTCTATATAGGCTCTGGAAGAATGCTTCAAGATTTGAAGGTTTCTAATTTGGTATAATTGCCTTTCTTGCCTCTAAAAATGTGATACGAGGCGTTCATACTTTATATAGGGGCACAAAGTAAAATTAAAATTGAGCAATAATCCTTTTTCTAGTAGACTTAGGAGTATAGGTCACAACAATTTTACTGAAGGGACAAAATTTTCACTTAAGTTATAGTCAAATATGTGTCTGTTTTAAGGCTCTAAATATCCACTTTCCAGAAAAATAAGTTTTGCTCAAAAAATCAATATAGTGTAAAAGATATGGGCAAAAGCCAAAAGATCAATAAGACATAATTTTTGAGTGATCAAAAGTTTCTCTTCTTTGAACAACTTCTGACATAGACTTAGCCCTAACACAATTCTATTCATACAACCCAGTTTTAACAAGTGTTTATGCACCATAACAATCCTCATTTATTTCTTTTACATTTTATATATGTTGGGTTTACTGAATACAGTTTTGAGACCTAAGGCAACAATTTTAAATTGAAATTTTCTATATTTAAATATCAATTCTTTGGGCTTTTTGAGATGCAAAATTTATAATAAACTCTTGGATTTAGGTTATGCTAACATCTCATTTTCAATCACTTACATGAATAATCGATCTTAACTAGAATTTTATCAATGTTAATCTTAAAAAACTTCTTTATACAGAAACAACTGTAATAAGTGTTGTCAATAAAATTTTATAAGCAATACATACATTTAATAAAGAATCTAGTCTTTTTATATAATCATTAATTGTGGTATCACATGCCTAATTCATTATGATTATTTCATATTATTTTTTGGTGTATTGATTCAATATGTTATATATTTTTAATGTATTTATTTCTCATTTATGAGATTTTCATCTAATTTTTTATATTGATTTAAAAAAATATATATTTCAAATCATCTCTCTCTCTCTCTCTCTCTCTCTCTCTCTCCAAATTGATAGTTGGGTAAATTACAAAGTTGGTTCCTATTCTTTATACCATATCTCAATTTGATTCCTAACTTTTCAATTGTGTCAATTTGGTCACTAACATTTTCAGTATTGTGTCAATTTAGTCCCTACCGTTATCACTTTGATGAAAAAAGCTAACATGTCAAATGAAACAATAAAAATTTATTTTTCATGTCATATCATCTTCCAACTATACTGCCATGTCAGTTTTTTTAAATAAAAAAATTAAATTAAAACTTAGACACATACACACCAAAATTCCTAAAATCATTAACTCATCTTCATCTCCATCTCTTCATCTCTACCACCGAGAAACATATTCCTTGCCACAACAGAGCAAACACCAACAGCCCAACACACCCCCCCCAAAAAAAAAAAAAAACTCTTTCTTGAACCACCACCACCACAACACCTCTATCGTCACTTAGATTGTTTTCAGCATCGTTGCTTAGCTCAATCTCGAAACCTTCGCTTTCCTATGCCTTGGAGTGTGATTCGGAGCTCTACCCCACAAATGGGTCTTCTTCAACCCACGTGAATGGAATATGGGTTTGACGTTGGATTTAGGTGATTGATATGGTTTTGTTTGGGTTTTATTGTCTTTGGTAGTGTCGTTATGGTGGTTTAGGATAGAGTTTTTTTTTTTTTTTCTCTGATGATGCCATGCCGTGGTGGTTGGCTGGGTATTTGATGGTGTCTTTGTGTCATTATGTGGGATTCTTGGTGGTTTTGGGTCTTTGGTTCTACTGGTTTTGTTTGTTGGTGGTACAACACAGAGAGAGAATTAAATAAGCTTATTAGAATTGGTTCTTCTTTTAATATTCTTCTTGGTTAGTTTTCTAAATGCTTATGAGAATTGGCCAGTTTCCCCTAGTTAATTGGAGTATCAATTTTGAGATTGTAGTGGATTTATGGAGTAGGTGCACCTGTGAATTTTATAGCTATAGGATGTGTTGTTAATCTAGCACCAAAAGATAACACTTCTTTCTTAGAAACAGTGAAGGAAGAGTCTACTCTTAGCATGGTTGTTGTTGGGGTAGCAAGGTTCCTTGCCAGGTGGAAAATCTTCCACCACCAACAAGAGAGAAGGAGAAGAGACAGATGAGCTAATGATTTTAGGGATTTTGGTGATGATGTCTCTAAATTTTATTTTATTTTTTGTTTAAAAAAAAAATTGTTGTGGAGGTATACTTAGCAAATGATGTGGCATAGAAAATAATTTTTTATTGTTCCGTTTGACAAGTCAGCTTTTTCCATCCAAGAGATAACGACAGTGGCTAAATTGACACAATCTTGAAAATGTTGGAAACTAAATTGACACAATTGAAATGTTAAGGATTAAATTGAGATATGGTGTAAAGGATAGAGACCAATTTTGTAATTTATCCTTGTAGGAAACAATTATAATTCAAATATATTTAAAAGTTAAATAAACACTAACACAATATAAAATTATAATATAATAAGGATAAGACAATCGTTACAACATATAAAAATAGAATCTAGTTTATAAACGCACTATTCTTTCACTTAACAATATAATGATTCAATGGCATTAACCTGTGCCAAATAAAAATGAATTTAGAACATAACTAATACTAACTAAATCAAGATCAATTTCATATAGATAATCCAATATCATAAATTAGTCATAAATTTTAATAAAATAAATGAAGAACTTTACTTTAAAAAAAAAAAAAAAAAGTTTTCTAGTACCTTAAGGAAGGTGACGCAAGTCCAAGAAAATTGAAATATCTAATTTCCAACTTTGATTTTGGTGTTGAGGGAAAGAGAGATTGTTTTGGTGTGTGATCGTGTGGGAGATTTTGTGGCTTATGTTGATAATGTAACCTATGGGAGATTGTGTTACAAATATTAAAACCTCTAGTTGTTAGAGGAAATTAATCATCAATGATTATTTGACTTTACTCACAATTTTGGAGCTTTTATCTAATGGGAGTCTTAGGCAAGGACCTAAGTGACCTAAACGGCTAAACCTAGAGCCAATCCATTGTATTAGGTGTGTACAGCAAATCCGGTCACTCGACCCACTCACTCCACTCACCTGAAACTAGGGGTGACAATTTTTACCCATATTCATGAACCCACCCATTACCCAACTTATTTGGATAAGTCTTAACCCAACCCATTTAATATTTGGGTTAAATGGGTAAAGACCCATTTGGTTATTTAATTAGATGGGTCTAAATGGATAAATCCACTAATACCCACTAAACCCATCTAAAATTTAAATAAACAACATAAAATCTAAATTTCTAAAAAATGACCAAAATACCTCTGAAACCTAATAAAAGACCAAAATACTCCCAAAATCCAAAAAATTACCAAAATACCCCCCAAAACCCAAAAAATGACCAAAATACCCAAAAAACCTAAAAATTACCAAAATACCCCCTGAAACCCAAAAAACGACCAAAATACCCCCAAAACCCAACAAATGACCAAAATACCGCCAAAACCTAAAAAATGAACAAAATACCCCAAAAACCTAGAAATTACCAAAAATACCCCAAAAACCAAAAAAAATGACCAAAATACCCCTGAAACCTGAATATGACCAAAATACCCTCAAAACCCAAAAAATGACCAAAATACCCTCAAAACCTAAAAAATGAAAAAAAAAAAAACCCCAAAATCTAAAAATTACCAAAATACCCCCAAAACCTAAAAATGACCAAAAAAATGACCAAAATACCCCCAAAACCTAAAAATGACCAAAATACTCTCGAAACTCAAAAAATGACCAAAATATATCCAAAACCTAAAAAATGAACAAAATACCCCCAAAACCCAAAAAATGACCAAAATATCTCCGAAACCCAAAAAAAGACCAAAATACCCCCAAAACCTTAAAATGACCAAAATACCTCTGAAACCTATAAAATGACTAAAATACCCCCGAAACCTAAAAAAATGACCAAATTACTCTGTAACCTAAATAATGATTGAATACCTCCAAAACCCATAAAATTACCAAAATACCCCCTAAACTTAAAAAATGACCGAAATACCCTGAAACCTAAAAAAGGACTAAAATACCCCCCTGAAACCTAAAAAATGACCAAAATACACCCAAAACATAAAAAATGACTGGAATACACTCGAAACCTAAGAATTACCAAAATACACCCTAAACCTAAAAAATTACCAAAATACCCTCTAAACCTAAAAAAATGACCGAAATACTCCTGAAACCTAAAAAATTACCAATATATACTAAAACCTAAAATATGATTGAAATACACCAAGACCTAAAAAATGACTAAAATAACCCCAAAACCTAAAACAATGACCAAAATACCCCAAAAACCTAAAAAAATGATCGAAATACCCCCAAAACCTAACAATTACCAAAATACACCCTAAACCTAAAAAATTACCAAAATACCTCCAAAACCTAAAAAATAACTGAAATACCCCCGAAACCTAAAAAAATTACAAAATACCTTGAAACCTAAAAAATTATCGAAATATCCCAAAAACCTAAAAAATGCCTAAAATAACCCCAAAACCTAAAAAAAAAAAAAATGATCAATAAAAACCCTTGAAACCCAAATTATGACCAAAATACCGCTAAACATGTAAGATGACCAAAATACACCAGAAACATCTAAAATTACCAAAATAGAGGTTCAGGGTATTTTGGACGTTTCGAGAATATTTTTGACAAATTAAAGGTTCTAAGAGTCTTTTAGTCATTTTATAGGTTTCAAGGGAATTTCAGTAATTTTTTAGGTTTCGAGGGAATTTTGGTAATTGTTTAGGTTTCGGGGTTATTTTGGTCATCTTTTAGATTCTAAGGGTATTTTAGTCATTTTTTAGGTTACGAGGGCATTTATGTCATCTTTTAGTTTTAGGGTTATTTCAATAATTTTTAGATTTTTGGGTTATTTCAATAAATTTCTAGGGTTCAGAAGTATTTTGATAATTTTTTAAGTTTCGGGAGTATTTTGGTTATTTTTAGATTTTGAGGGTGTTTTGGTCATTTCCTGGGTTTCAGGGGTATTTTCGTATTTTTTGAGTTTCAGGGGTATTTTGGTCATTTTTTGGGTTTTGAATTATTTTGGTCATTTTTAGGTTTCGGGGGTATTTTGGTCATTTTTACGTTTCGAGAGTATTTTGGTCATTTTTTGGGTTTTGGAATTATTTTGATCATTTTTGGGTTTTGGAAGTATTTTGGTCATTTTTTGAGTTTCGGGGGTATTTTGGTCATTTTTTGGGTTTTGGGGGTATTTTGGTCATTTTTTGGGTTTTGGGGATACTTTGGTCATTTTTGAGGTTTTAGGGGTATTTTGGTCATTTTTTGGGTTTTGGGGTTATTTTGGTCATTTTTTAGATTTTGGGGGTATTTCGATAATTTTTTAGGTTTCAAGGTATTTTGGTAATTTTTTTAGGTTTCGAGGGTATTTTGGTCGTTTAGGTTTTGGGGGGTATTTTGGTCATTTTTTAGGTTTTTTTTGGGTATTTTGGTCATTTTTTGGGTTTTGGGGGTATTTTGGTCATTTTTTAAGTTTTAGGGGTATTTTGGTCATTTTTAGGTTTCAGGGGTATTTTGCTCATTTTTTGGGTTTTGGGGTTATTTTGGTAATTTTTTAGATTTTGGGGGTATTTCGATAATTTTTTAGGTTTCTAGGTATTTTGGTCATTTTTAGGTTTTTGGGGTATTTTGGTCATTTTTTGGGTTTTGGGGTATTTTGGTCATTTTTTGGGTTTTGGGGGTATTTTGGTCATTTTTAGGTTTCAATGGTATTTTGGTCATTTTTTGGGTTTTTGGGGGTATTTTGGTCATTTTAGAGATTTTGGAGATATTTTGGTCATTTTAGTGGTTTTTAAGCATATATGGTAATTTTAGAGATATCAGGGGTATTTTGGTCATTTTAGAGGTTTCATGGGTATTTTGTTCATTTTAGAGATTTTGGGGATAATTTTGGATGTCCAAGGGTATATTGGTAATTTTGAAAGTGTAGGGAGTATTTGTATCATTTTAGGTATTTAAGGGTATTTTGGTAATTTTGGAGGTCAATAGGGTATTCAAGTAGTTTTAGAGGTATTTGGGTCATATTGGGTTAAATGGGTGGGTTACTAATTAAATGGGTTGGGTTGGTAATGGATAATTAATTTATATATAAACGGGTCATAAATGGATAAATGGGTAATTACACACCCAACCCATTTATGACCCAACCCGCCCATTTGCCACCCCTACCTGAAACCAAACCTACCACCACTTGAACCGACACCTATGGCAGTCAACAACATGTGATCTCCTCCAAAACTCGATGGGAGTAGGTCAAGTGTCAGGTGTTCCCTCTAAAACCCGAATTAAACCAACCCAACAGTCCCTCCACCCAAAAATCTTAGAACACTCGTTAGAATCCTCCATTTCTACCAAATGTTTGGCCTAGATTTGGAGAAAATACAACGATCTTTGCCCAGATCTTGTGTAGATCATGTGATCTTTGGCGAGATCTGGCCAAGATCTGTGATCTTGTCAGAGATTTGAAGATTCTGATGAGATCCCTTCTAGCATTGCCGCCTTCTCATAAAAATGTATAGAATTTTTTATATATACTTAAAATACTTAGTTACAAATAAGGAATTAAATCACTGAAGAATGGAGAAATAAATCATAACTAGTGGAAATAAATATTTTGTAACAACAATTCTGACTTAATGGGATATAAAGTTTCGTAAAAAATTTTGTGATAACAAAATTATGAAATGAATGGCAGAATAGGACTTTTTTTTTTTTTTTTTTTTTTTTTTTGAGAAACATGAATAGGACTAAATTAATAAAAGGACTATTTTACTCTTATTATAATGCATTAACACTACCTCTCGTATCTTTGGTCTTGTTCAGGGGCGGCTTGATGCATTTGGGGGCCTAAGGCGAAAATTAATTATTTTATTTTAGATGCTAAATTACTACTAATTAACATGAATTATGTAGAATTTTTTTTTTCTTTTTAGAAATTTTATAAACAGAAAAAATTTGACAAATTTTTTCATACTTGTTGATGTGGTAGATTGATAGTGGTAAGTAAAAGAATTGTATTAATGGTAGACTTAGATAAGAACTAGTAAAAGTTTGCTAACTAAACTCTTATTATTATTCTTATTTTTTTTAAGAAATGCAGCATTCACAATACTTTTTATAACAAATCCTAGGTTTTAAGTTGCTTTTTACTTTCTATTTGAAAATATTACTATAATTATTTTTTTGCCATCAATAAAAGGCTGTAACAACTTGCTACTTAGCATTAGTTGTAAAAATGTTGTGAAAAATATTATGAACGTTGTATTTTTCTCTATTTTTTATTTGTTTTTCATATGGTAAAAAAATATTATTTTATTTATTGACTATAAATAATCCTATTGGTTAAAATTTGGGGGCCTTTTTTTTACTTGAGGCCTTAGGCAACTGCATTTCTTGCTCCACCATTCAGCCGGCCCTGGTGTTGTTCCTAGTTGCACTTTGGCTTCCGCCTCCGTTAATTTCTTAAACTTCTCTTCCTTGGAACTGGTACTGCCTCTCTCTTGGAATGTAATAGTCAGCTTATGGGTGTCTCCAGCGACAATGATATGTTGATCATTGTCTCTGCTTGATTCGCCAGCTTCTTTTCTTTCAACTTTTCTCGAATGGAACTCCATGGAAATTACGTGCTCCATTCCGGCCTGGGTGAGTGTTTACAAAAATAAGGTGACTTATTGGTATGATTAACCTATTGATCAAATACTAAGCTTTATATAGGCCAAGTTAACATGGAAACGTTAGCTTGAAGCATTTAGAGTCTTAACTTTATTATATACCAAGTCTGGAATCAAATGCACACACTTTTGTGCACTAATAACTTCTTTAACGACTCAAGTTTGTTGAAGCTGTGCATGAGAACGAAAAAAGCTATTTTCTCACCTTTTACAAAACAAGCTCATTATTTGATTTAGGAATTTGAAATTGTGCACTTTTCCAATAAACTAACAATTTGTCTAGAGAGTCATACATTTTGCCACAACTTACACATATATCAACTTAAAATTGGATTATAACACTTACATATGAGTTTCATCATTGGTACCAGGTGAAAAGTATCTACTCTGTGTTAGAATATTTTTGTGAATGTCCATCCAATCACCACTTAATGCATATGCAAGTTATGACAAAGTGTGCATTCTTAAACTTTTTCATAAACTAATGCACTTTTATTTGTTATGTTTCCGCCTCTGGACCAGTGGCTAAGGGACTGGGTGGCCATGCCACTAGTGCGCATAAAATATATAAAATAAAGTACACTTATATTTGCATATTTAGTTTTACTTTTATGTTATTTCGTGACTGATTATGAATTATTTTTATTTTATAGGTAAAAAAAAAAGCTTTACATGCTAATGGTTTTTATCTAAGGAATATGGATTATGGATAGACTCTAACTTAAGTGGGTTGAACTTAACTCAAACTCAGAGACCTACAGGAGAAGCCTCATCAATTAAGAAAAGAAGCAAATGGAGAAAAATATTAAAAAAAAAGTCAAAATTCGAAATCAGCCACAACTATGCTTGACGTTTTTTAATGAGAAAAAAAAAATTAGGCATAGTACGTGGAGTTCCTTGATTAAATATAAACACATGATCGCATTGACAAATAAAATACCAACAATGTTATCTTTTATCTTTACTAAGGATAATTAATTCAATGCTATTAATTTTACCAAGAATTTGGATGTTTTGCTATTATTTATCCATATTTTAATTTAACTTTTATAATTTAAGCACGTGCAAATTAAGAACTATTAATACTTTATTTAAAATAAAGATGTTGCAATTTAGAAAAAACATAGCACTTATGGATATATATACAATTTATGAAACTTCATTTTTCTAAGAACATCTTAAGGATCTCCAAGGACAAGTTTTATTGTAAATAATTTAATTGTTTACATAAAGAAAATTCCTAAACACTTTATATACATATTTGATACTTGTTTTTTTGATAAATTTAATAGCTATAATGGGGGAGATAAACTTGGGTCATAGACATTTCAATTCAAAACGCCAAGAGGTGTCAATTCAGTTACAAAACTCTTAACATGTATATTGATACTTGATTATTTTAATTCTCTAAAAGAGTGTTAATTACAAGTTTAATTGGAGATATTTAATTTAGTAATTTTAAAAAATTTTCTTTTCTTTTATACCTACTTAGTAACATCATAATAATTGATTAACGATACATCTTAGCACATATTTATTAAGATTGATAAACGCTTTTTGTTCAACATCTGTTGATTTGTAAAATATTTCATTTATATCTTGAACTATATACATACTTTTTATACTAATCTATCACATTTTAATTTGAGTCCTTATATGATAAATTTTTTACTCCACAGTCACACACCACTACTACCAACGGGCATGGTTTACAGCAGCATTTCCTAAAGAAAGGAGAAAGCATGTTACACTTTTTTTATTATTAAGTTTGGCATAAGCTCTTTTGCAATAAAAGTTTTGTTCGATTGTACTTAAAATAGAAGTCACGGTTATCTTTTTTCAAAAAGAGGTAAAGGAATAGGATGCTGCTTCAGATTTCAGACACTGAGAATAAATGTAATACACGAGAGATCAACCGTGAAGCTGGTGGAATAACGAAAAATCATGTACAATATAATAAAATTTTGGTCTTAAAAATCATGGTCATGACCAAATACCCACATTGTCTTTATGCCAAATGGCTACCCTTCATTAAAGAACTTGATAAACTACATAATTCCATATAACTAATGCGATTTCAAATTAAATTCTGGATTTTAAAAAGAGTAAAAGTATAAATATTTTAATCTTTTCGTGCCACTCCCTCATTGTGGATACTATTAACTAAAAGTTGTAGAAACATCACATGCTACAACTTTTAACGTAACTTTACCACATCTTGCTCATCAGTCATCACAACAACAACAACAACAACAACAACAACAACAACCAAAAAAAAAAACTTTACCACAACTTATCTACACGACGAGTTTTGAGTGATGGAGTTGTAAATCCACATGAATTCACAACTTTTACTCTACTACTCACAGTTTGCATTACAGGTAAATTGTTTTAAAAATTATGGTCTTAGCAAATTTGTTACATAGATTTCAAGTGACCCAATATCCTATTATTAGATCACTTGTTGTGTGTAAAATATGAAATTAAATTAAATTAAATCTAAAATTAACTAAATATATGGAGTTTTGAAAATAAAATATAACATGTTAAGTAAAAAAGTTTTAAGTAAATTGTAAAAAGAAAATATCTAAACCTAAGAAATACTACACAATGATAATAGTAGATTCAATGTTGAAAATATTTTCATATTTAATAATTTCACCTCAACTTAGAGGGTAATGTCATAAGTTTTTTAATGTATAATATAGAATTGTATCATAAAATTTAGTATACAACGCAAAAGGGCTAAACATTAAATTTTATATCTATAATTTTTCTATAGATAGATTGAATTTCGCCTTAAATTCAGATAGAAGATGATGAGAGCTTTTGTTTTACAAAAAATATTATATTCTGAAGCAAAAAAAAGAAAAAAAGAAAATGGGTAAACATGACCCAACCTATCATTCTACTGCCCAAGTACGAGTTGACACATTTTTTCTTGAGTTTATAAGTTTGATCCTTTTATTATAAAAATCATCTATTTGTGCATATTTTTTTAATTCTATGTTCAAGCAAGTTAATAAGTCCAAGTCCAATTTTAATAGGTTTACTTATTGCCCATTCTTTTTTTTTTTTTGGTTGTAAAGCTAACCAATGGAATTGAAAAACCTTGTCTAAATATTGAGGAGGCAACAAGACCACTCTAAATGTCCTTTTTGCCAAGCAAAAACTAAATCAGTTAAGCTAGTACAAAAATAATGTATGTAAACAGGGACTGGACAGTGAATACACCTAATATATCAGAAAGTCATTACCCATGGATAAAGATAAAGACCATTTGGAGATTAAAAAATAAAAGACTTTAATAATGGATTTGAAATTGTAATCTCCTATTGCTTTATCTTTCATAGCATGCAACCCATAATGAAGCCAAGCAATGCCTAAAGACTCCTGTCCCTCCCAAACCTGAAATTTCCACTTCAAAATAATTCCAAGGAGGAAGAAGTTGTTATATTCGACGTGGATAATACCTTTACAATAATGCCTTCAATTTCATCCCTTGTCGCTTTGGAGTGGCCTATGTTCATTGAGAAATTTGAAGTAAAGATAGAGAAATTTTATTATAAGATTGATAACTATTTTTTTTGGGCCCAAATCCTACAAAATTGAAAGCTAAGGCATTTGTAACAAAAATTAGTCCAAATTTTATAAAATCGATTAGTTTTATTTAAGAAATTGAATTTAATTGGATCAATCAGGCCCAAATTTTTTTAAAAATAAGTTTTATTCCAAAATTTCCCTTAGTGGTAGGTGGCAATAGCAATAGCCGGAATACCCCATATTTGTCTTCCACTCAATGAAAGACCCAAAGCCCACTACCAGAGGCCCAAAATACTAAAAGAGGACCTCGGCCGCCACGCGAAAAATATATTTTGGTGGCTACCATACCAAGTGTATTGCCCAAATAGCTTTACTCTTTTGAACAAATTTTGGGCTTCGGTTTGATTTGGAAAGAGAATGAATTTATGAAATCTTTCAAGAAAGCGTCGAGTCTCCAAAAAGAGAATATACTTGTGAAAGAAAGATATGCATATGCCTACAAATTAAAAAGCATACCCATGATGTCCTCTATCTATCAAGTAACTCTTTTGAAGATATCTCATAGACCCCTGCAAAATTCAATCAAGCATATCAGTGCTCGTGAGCAAAAATAAATAAAGAATTTCAAAGATTTAAATGTCAACATGAGAAAGCAAACAACAGATGAGAGTAGCTCAAGAAAGAGAAGATAACAAAGAGAACATGAAAAATGACAAAAATATATATATGCAAATGATAGTCCCACCATAATGCTTCAACAAGATAGCACCCCTCCCTATCCAAATTCCCAGTGTGTGTTTAAACAAAGCAACCAAACTCTAGAACCATTATCTACCTCTCCAAGTTGGCATACAAGTAAGAAAAAACTGACATGTTTTTTGCCATTAATCCATGATACTATTACTTTTACCCCCACTCGAGGAAGATTAAGAGGAGAGTCCAATGAGCACCAATCCCAAGTATCAAATCCCTAGAGGAAGCAGAACCTTTCCAATATCTAAACTACCAAGATAAAAAAAATGCCTTTGCATTTACAGAAAATCAAATCCCAAGGAGAGGCAAAAAGCTGAACTATTTCCCAAATTGATGTGATAAAACCATCTTCAACTTTACACCCAATATGCAACAAATGATCCACCTAAGACCCATCAAACAACAAATTCACTTAGTGGTTACTTCACATAGTACCCTTGATTTCCAGTTCCAGCCAAGCATCAGCAAGCTTTATACATTATCAATCCAAGATGATGCATGCCTACGCTAAGCTTCAGGTTACACTAGCTACAAATTTTAGTTCTTGCAGTTTCAACTAATTTCATCCACATCTCTGCTCTATTGGTGATTACCAATTAGTAATGCGGCTTAACAACAGCCTCACAACCGCTTCCCTCATCTATGCAGCATTCTTTAAATTGTTCTGTGTGTCAGCATAATCAGATTTCTGTAACCTATCTCAGCTCCTTTCTTCAACGCTTCTTTGAGTGCTATGATTCTTGAAGCTTGCTACCAAATACTCTGCTATAGCATCCTGCAAATAATTTGTTTCCCAATCAGTCTTACAGAAAATCTTTTCCCCCTTGGTTTGCCTGTTTCTTCCTTTTGCCCTCCACCTACAATAGGATTTCTCATTTGGGTTTAGAGTAATCTTCCACATTTGCACTTGACCAATCTCCATTTGTAGTCTTGAATTTGTTTGAGCATGCTTATACCAATATAACTCTAGAAAGATTGGAAGAAAGCTGCTGGGGTCCCATTTGGTCCCATCTGCATTTTGGGCCCATATAATCTCTGTTTTCCTTAGTAAATCCTCCAAATCCTCACTGAATTTCCTTTCTAACAACACGTTATCCACCGAGCTAATATTGGATTGAATGAATTTGAGTTTTTTCTTTTCAGCTTCTACTTCAAACTCAAAGACTCCAAACACTTCTCTGTTCCTTAGTACCAATTTCCGCCTGACTGCATGTATCTTATTTACTGGTATAAAGGCATTTGAGCAACTCACACTTTACTCCCAAGCTTTCCTAATCAGTTCCTCACATTCAGAGTGGGTCAGCCATTATTGTTTTCGTTCCCTAAAGGGAGGTCTTCTATCTTATTTACTAGTTATCAAGCTGTCAAAGGTCTGAATAGCAGTAATGAAGAGCAGAGCTCTACTACTCAAGCACAGCAAGCCATCAAAGTGATGAAGAAGAAGAAAGATACTAGCAGAGATGCAAAGCAGAGCAAGAAAGTCATTTCGGTTAAAAACAACAAGTAGTTTAGATGTGTAAACGTAAAGCTACAAGTAGTTTTAGCAGTGTATTTAAATGACAATGAGAAGCACGTGTAAGATTTTGTTATGCACATGTGTTAGTGCAGTTAGAATAGGATTTCTTTTTCTGTTTTTCAGTTAGTTGGTTAGACTCTAGATTCTTCTTTTTCCCAGCTATAAATAGCTTGATGTAAGTTTCTAATTAATGAAATCATTCTCTCAATCATTCAGATTTCATATGGTATCAGAGCAAAAAATTGCTTTCGCTTAGAGTTCTTCATTTTCTCTCTTTCTTGTTCTTCAATCCCTAGTTTTTTCAATTCCAAAGCTTCTGAAGCTTCTTCAGTGGCTTCCACTAATTCCTCTGCTTTTGCTTCCTTAAGCACCATTGATGTATCCCAAAATTTCTTTCTTCACCATGCTGAAAGTCCAAGCACATTTTGATTTCACAGCCTTTGGTTGGAAGTTAAAATTACTCAGCCTAGGCAAGATCAATGGAGAGAACACTCAGTGTTAAGAACAAGCTTGGTTTTATTGATGGAACAATGATTCTTACTCCTTCCATGGGAAAGGAGCCTTTGGCTGCTCAAGCATGGACTCCCCTGCAACAATATTGTTGTCACTTGGATCCTCAATTGTGTATCACCAAGAATTGCTACAAGTGTGACATATCGCAACACTGCTCTAGAGTCTAGATGTTTGGAATAACCTTTGAGAGGGATTCTCTCAAGGCAATGGACCTAGGGTTTTTCAATTGTAGAAAGATCTTGCTAGCATTTCACAGGGTGATACCATTGTCAGTGATTATTTCACTCAGCTAACAATTCTTTGGGATAAAATCCAAAATTTTAGTTCCTTTCCTTGTTGCTCATGTGGTAAATGCACACGCCATGTCAATGAAATGATTACAAGTCTTCAACACAAGGATTCAGTCATGCAATTGCTAATGAGACTCAATGAATCTTTTGCCCAAGTTCGAGGGCAAATTCTGCTGATGGATCCTTTGCCTTCACTCAATAAGGTTCACTCCTTGTTGATTCAAGAGGAGAAACAAAGGTCAATTGGCATTGGAAACTCCAATGGACCTTTTATTGAGTTTACTGTTCTTGCAACAAAGGTCAATTCTGGACTTGGATCTTCCTCAAATGGTGGTTACAAGAATCAAAAGAAGGGCGAAGAGAGACCTGTTTGTAGTCATTATGGTGTGATTGGACACACTGTGGACAAATGCTATAAGATTCATGGCTATCCACCAAGGTATAAGTCCAAATCAAAGAATGCTTTGGCTAATGAAGTGTCAAACATTGATCTTGGACCTGGTTCTTGTGCACAATCCCAAGTTCAGTTTGGATCTCAACCATAATTTCCTTAGTTTCCTTTTGGGAATCAATCTCAAGTTCCTATGCAGAATCAATTCCAATTCCCATTCACACCAAAGTAGTGCCAAAAGTTACTTGCAATGATTGGTGGACAGGAAGCACCTTCAACCTTTCTAGGAATGGCTAACAATGTTTCCCTTCCTCTACAACAGACTACCTCTTTGGCAGGTATCTTCTCTCAACCTAATTTTGGTATTAAAGATTTGGTTTTTGCTGCCAAAATTGTGAATAAGATTTCTTGGATCAATACTGTTTTATCCAGGGCCTTACTTGCTGGAGGATGGACGATCGGAGTGGGTGAAGTGAGCAATGGATTCTACTTACTGTAGCATCCTTCTTCTGCATCAGCAAGGCTACCCCCTTCTCTCCATGAATGTCTTACTCCGTCTAAACGTACCAATGTTTTCTCAACTAAAGCTTCTACTTTAGATATGTCTACTATCTAGCATTTTAGGTTAGGTCACCCCTCATTCAATAAGATGTTACCCCTTAAGAGTGTTTTACATTCTTTCTCTAGTGTATGCACTGTTGTTTGTATTGTTTGTCCTTTGGCAAAACAGAAACGTTTATCTTTTCCTTTCAATAATAACACGTATTCTTCTCCATTTGATTTGATTCATGTGGATGTATGGGACCATATTTATTCCTTCTCATAATGGTTATAAATATTTTTTTTACTATAGTGGATGATGCAACCAGATTAGTTTGGGCTTTCTTGATGAAGTCTAAATCTGAAGTTAGACCTCTCATTATCTCCTTTCATAAAATGATTCTTACTCAGTTTGGTGTTAGTTTTAAGGCACTACGTTCTGATGATGCATTTGAGTTTTGTATTGTTGACTTCTTTAGTGTTAATGGCATAATTCATCAAAAGAGTTGTGCTTACACTCCACAATAGAATTTGTTTTGGAGAGAAAGCATCAACATATCTTAGCTATGGCCAAAGCTCTACAAATTCAATCCCACATTCCTATTGCCTACTAGGATGGGTGCATACTTACTGCAATTCACCTAATCAATAGGCTACCATCCCCTTACTCATTAATTTGACTCCCTTTGAAAAACTTTTCAACAAACCTCCTACCTATAATCATCTAAGGTTATTTGGTTTCCTCTACTATACATCCACTATAGCTCCTAACAGGCCAAAATTTGATCCTAGAGCTTCTCACTGTGTGTTTCTAGGTTATCCTTTTAATACAAAGGGTTATAAGGTCCTTAATCTCAAAACTAGAGCTATTTTTGTCTCTAGGGATGACATTTTTTATGAACAAAACTCCTTTCTCTCCCACTTTTTTAAAATTTGATTCTCTGCCTCCTTCAATTCCCTTGCCTTCTAGCACTTTTGATTTTCATGATTACTTCATTCCTATAACCACTAGTCCTGTTGTTGTTCCTACTTCTGCAGAGTCCAATGTTGATATATCCAATCCAACAGAAACTAATATTTCTATTGATGTGTCAATTCTTGCAAAACCTCCTGCAGAAGCCATCCTTTAATCTGCCCTTGCACTTAATGCACCCTTACTTGCACTTGTTCCTGCTCCCATCCTTGACCAGGTTAATCCTCTTAGGAGGTCTTCTAGACCCTCCCACAATCCTTCTTACCTTACTTCTTACCATTGCAACCAAGTCCATATGCCTTCACCTGCTACGTCATCCACCCCAGGTACTCTCTATCCTCTTTCTTCGTTCTTATCTTATGATAAGTTGTCTCCTAGTCATAAACACTTTTGCAATATGATATCTACTACTGTTGAACCTAAGTCATATGGCCAAGCTGTTCTAGATCCTAGGTGAAGGGATGCCATGGCTGTTGAGATTGTAGCCTCGGAAGCCAATCACACTTGGACTTTGGCACCTCTGCCTTCTCACAAGAAGCCCATTGGGTGCAAACGGGTATATAAAATCAAGCATAGGTCTAATGGTTCATTGGAGAGGTATAAAGCAAGGTTGGTTGCCAAAGATTTCACACAAAAGGAAGGTTTGGACTACATAGAAACTTTTTCTCCAATTGCCAAAATGGTCTCAATTAAGGTGTTCTTGCTGTGGTTGCTGTGAAAGGTTAGTTTTTATGCCAATTGGATGTCAACAATGCCTTTTTGCATGATGATCTCAAGGAAGAGGTTTACATGGCTCTTCCCCCAGGCTTTCACAACAAAAGGGAGTTGATTTGTAAGTTAAATAAGTCCCTTTATGGTTTAAAATAAGCTTCTAGGTAGTGGTTTTCTAAATTTTCCATTGCCTTGATTTTTCAATTGGGTTTTTAGCAGTCTAAATCTGATTATTCACTATTCACTAAGAAGACCAAAGGTGCTTTCATCGCCTTGTTAGTTTATGTAGATGATATTCTTATAGCAAGTGACAACAAGGCAGCTGTGGATAAGTTGAAAGTGACGTTGGACTAGAAGTTTAAATTGAAAGACCTTGGTGAGTTGAAATATTTCTTGGGGTTGGAAATGGCCAAATCAGCTCAAGGCATTAATCTTTGCCAAATGAAGTACATATTAGAGTTGTTAAGTGACACTGGTATGCTTGGCAGTTAGCCTGTGAAGACACCTATGGAGCAAAATCTAAGACTTACCAAGTATGAACGGCAAGAGTTAGATGATCCCAACTCATATAGAAGAATAATTGGGAAGTTGTTGTACCTTACTATCACCAGACCAGATATCACCTATGCGGTGCATAGGTTAAGTTAATTCATGTCTCAACCAAGAAAGCCTTACCTTCTTGCAGCAAATAGGATTCTGTAGTACTTGAAAGCTACACCAGGTCAAGGAATTTTGTACTCAACCACTTACAAATTACATATCAAAGCCTTTGCAAATGTAGATTGGGCTTCATGCCCTGATATTAGAAGATCAGTGACAGGATTTTGTGTTTTTCTTGGAGATTCTCTAATTTTAAGGAAATCCAAGAAACAACAAACTGTTTCTAGATCATCAGCTAAAGCAGAATATAGGTCCATGGTAGTGGCATTGTGTGAGGTGATTTGGTTACTCTATCTTCTTCGAGATTTTCAAGTAGAACATCCTAGTGTAGCTCTACTATTCTCTGATAGTCAAGCAGCCCTGCACATAAGAGCCAATCATGTGCCTCATGAGAGGACTAAGCATATTGAAATTGATTGTCACATTGTCAGAGATAAGGTGATGGAAGGTGTTATAAAGCCTTTTTATGTTAGAACTAAGTCATAGCTACCAGATTTACTTTCCAAAGCACGTAGTGCTTAGCAGTTCAGTTTTCTTTTGTCCAAGATGAACCTTATTAACATACACAATAAGCTTCATATTGAGGGGGAGTATCAAGTTGTCAAAGGTCTAATTAGCAGTAATGAAGAGCAGAGCTCTACTACTCAATCATAGCAAACCATCAAAGTGAAGAAGAAGAATAAAGATACTAGCAGAGATGCAAAGTAGAGCAAGAAAGTCATTTCAGTTAAAAACGACAAGTAGTTTAGATGTGTAAATGTAAATCTACAAGTAGTTTTAGCAGTGTATTTAAATGACAATAAGAAGCACGAGTAAGATTTTTTTATGCACACGTGTTAGTGCAATTAGAATAGGATTTTTTTTTTTTTTTTTTCCAGTTAGTTGGTTAGATCTAGATTCTTCTTTTTCCCAGCTATAAACAGCTAGATGTAATTTGTTTCTAATTAATGAAATCATTCTCTAAATCATTTAGATTTCATACTAGTCGAGGTAAAATTTTAGCATGTGCATTATCAAACGCACAAAATCCAACAAATAGACTGTCAAGGGTTCAAATTCCCCTCCCTATTGTTGTAACTATCAAAAAAATCCCACAAGCACACCCAAAAAAAGAGAAAAGAAAATGTAGCACTCAGTAATAGATTACTATGAGTATTCCATGTCTATCTTTCAATCCCCATGCATAAGCATTGGCCATATGTAATTACAGTAGAATGAAACACCATAGATTATTAGTTTTGCACAATAAAGATTGGTTCTTGGCTTTACCAAAAATCAAATTTAAACTATTTAGTAACAACCAACTAAACAGTAATCATGGGTTTCATTAGCTCAATTGGTAAAATCTCTTATTGTCTAATTAAGCGCATTGACATTAAAATCAATTTCTCTCTCATCTTTGAATAAATGACATGGGTTCTGTGGGGCCTAATAATCTGGCAACCCCGACCCATCTTGTATTCGGCCCAGGGCCCATGCCGAGGAGGAAGAAGAGCCCGAGGAAGGAGTGTGAAGGTCTGAACAGCCAGGAATCCTGCCGAGGACGATCCTGTCCTCGGCAAACCGAGACCGACGCGTCAGCCATAGCAGCATGGCGGGGGAACACGTCCAGGATAAGCTGTCACCTCCACACTAAATGCACTCACCTAACTCCACAGTCGCATTAATGGAGATGTGACCTCTGGGCAGGGCTGCCTTGGTTGCTGCAACTCACAGGAGTCTGATAAAGTGGCTGATGGGACGGGCAGTCAGAAGGAAGAGGCGTGGATGATCAACAAGTGGAAGAAAGAGGTTATGGAGAAAGGGACTATATATAAGAAGAAGAAAGAGATCAGAAGGGGGGATTTTTCCCCCGGAGGAGCCCCCAAGAGCAAGGCCATTACCAGGCTCCTCGGACCGGTGCCGAGGACAGACTTTGGAGGATAACCTTGGCCGACCGGCCTCCAACGAACACTACACTGGACGTTGCCCGCTTGTTAGGGCCTAGTTCTTCAACCCACTCTCTACAAATTCATTGTACTGGGCTAACTGGGCTTGAGTCCACTCTCTCAATAGCAGAAGTGCTCAAACCCGGTCCCTACAATTGGCACCGTCTGTGGGAAGAACTTGTGCATTAGCAGGCGCAACGGACAGTCGTTCCTAGATGGCTAATTTGCGGAAGGTCAACAATGGCGCGTGCGCACAAAAAAAAGAAGAAAAAAGAATGACTGCAGAGAAGTAGAAGATTCAAACGAAACGAAAAGAGAACAAACGTTGCAGCATTAATGATTGCAGAAAAGTAGAAGATTCAAACAAAATGAAAAGAGAACAAACGTTGCAGCATTTTATTAAATGAAAAGTAAGTACATAATACAAACAGAGGCTCAGAAAGACTTGTTTTAAAGCCAACTATACAAACAGAGGCCTAGACGGACTTGTTCAAAAGCTAACCCTAAAAGAAAAGGTGCTGAGGCAGACTTGCTTCAAAGCCACCAATAACCCCCGGGCCGGTATGGATGATACCGACAAGAAAAGAGGAGTAGATGCAAAGGCGTCGGATGGCCCCACCCCATGATGTTCTCTTGATGCTCCCCCAGCCTCACGATGATTGAACATTGGAGGCGGCAACACCCGGGCACCAAACATGACGTAATATTGCGAGCCTCCCTCGGCAGGTAAGCTGGGAGCGAGTCACCACCAGCTTGAAGGGCGGGCACGGACGCGCACCGGAGAAAAGCGTTATGTACTTCATGGACCTCCCTCCTAACCGCCAGGCACGATACCATCAGGATGCCGCCCAAGCTTTGCAGCGCCGGAAGCCTGACGCGAACCACAACCGCAGCGGTTCTCAGCCGAGGGAGGAGGACCTTTAGCTTGCTTGCCTCGGCCCTCATCTAGAGCCGTCCCATTCCGCCAAGCTCTGATCACAATCCTGGTGAGGTTATTGAAAGGGCTTAGAGGGTTGGAGAGTCATGTTTCCTGTTTGACTGGAGGAATTCGTGAAGTGTGGAAGGACGATTCCCCCAGAAAGCCTTATATAGAGGGCGAAGGTTGGTGGGAATTGGTCCACCCAGAGTTCGAGAGAGGAATTATCAGCGACATTAATCCTGACCGAATTCCAAAGAAGCCTACAACCGCTGGATCTGCATTGATCCACGAGGATATTAATGAGGGCGCACCTCGCACACTGAAGCGTCAAGCGCAGAACGCGAACAGTCAGGAGACGCCTCGTAATCGAAGAGGGCAAAAAATTGGAGCGAAGAAGGGGCTGCTGCCACACATGAGGATAGAAATCCGAGCCACCCCTGTCCAGGGTAGCGCGGGGTCACGGGTCCAGTCCGATGAATAGCCCATTCTCGGTGAAGCAAGGCCGAGGCTGCCATCACGCTAAAAACAAACCTCCCGACGCTGAGGGCAAATCCCTTCACTCCAAGCAAGGAGCACCTGGGTACTAGACTGAGCCAGGGTCTCCCGCGGTCCTCGGACCTAAACCTGCGGCGAAACTAGTTACTTACAGAAGAACACCTGGGTACTAGACTGAGCCAGGGTCTCCCGCGGTCCTCGGACCCAAACCTGCGGCGAAACTAGTTACTTACAGAAGAACACCTGGGTACTAGACTGAGCCAGGGTCTCCCGCGGTCCTCGGACCCAAGCCTGCGGCGAAACTAGTTACTTACAGAAGAACACCTGAGTACTAGACAGAACCAAGGTCTTGCATGGTCCAAGGACTCAAACCTATGGGGAACTAGCTACTTACAAAAGAAAACAAGCGTTAGACTGAACCAAGGCCTTGCATGGTCCTCGGACTCAAGCCTCTGGGAAAACTAACCACAGCAAGGAGTACCTGGGTACTAGACAGAACCAAGGTCTTGCATGGTCCAAGGACTCAAACCTATGGGAAAACTAGCTACTTACAGAAGAAAACAAGCGTTAGACTGAACCAAGGCCTTGCATGATCCTCGAACTCAAGCCTCTGGGAAAACTAACCCCAGCAAGGAGTACCTAGGTACTAAACTGAACCAAGGTCTTGCATGGTCCAAGAACTCAAACCTATGGGGAAACTAGCTACTTACAGAAGAAAACAAGCGTTAGACTGAACCAAGGCCTTGCATGGTCCTCAGACTCAAGCCTCTGGGAAAACTAACCATAGTAGAGAGTACCTGGGTACTAGACAAAACCAAGATCTTGCATGGTCCAAGGACTCAAAATATGGGGAAACTAGCTACTTACAGAAGAAAACAAGCGTTAGACTGAACCAAGGCCTTGCATGGTCCTCAGACTCAAGCCTCTGGGAAAACTAACCACAGCAAGGAGTACTTGGGTACTACACTGAACCAAGGCCTTGCATGGTCTAAGGACTCAAACTTATGGGGAAACTAGCTACTTACAGAAGAAAACAAGCGTTAGACTGAACCAAAGTCTTGCATGGTCCTCGGACTTAAGCCTTTGGGAAAACTAACCACAGCAAGGAGTACCTGGGTACTAGACAGAACCAAGGACTCAAACCTATGGGGAAACTAGCTACTTACAGAAGAAAACAAGCGTTAGACTGAACCAAGGCCTTGCATGGTCCTCGGACTCAAGCCTCCGGGAAAACTAACCACAACATGGAGTACCTGGGTACTAGACTGAACCAAGGCCTTGCATGGTCCTCGGACTCAAGCCTATGGGGAAACTAGCTACTTACAGAAGAACAAAAGCGTCAGATAGGACCAAGGTGTGGCATGGCCCTCGGACTCAAACTTGTGGGAAAGCCAACTACTTCACGAGACTAAGTCCCAGTCGCAACTAAGCTATTGAGCAAAGCGTTAAAGTATAACAAGAGAAAGGAAACATCATCCGAAGAACTAAAAACAAACAACTGAATATATTATAAAAAGAAAATATATAGTTTCGTTACAATGTCGCCAAGACAAAAGGCGAAATAAAAAAAAAAACAACAACAACAAAACAGAAAACAACAACAAAGTTAGAGTGGCCCAGGCCATCAGAATGGGATGGCCCGACAAGGTGGCCTACTCCCCCAACTCAGTAGACGGCTTGTCCTGAGGAATCTGCTGGAGAGCTTCTGCTAGTACCTCGAGGCTCTGGCTCGGAGGGGCTACTTCTGAGGACCCTTCCTCAGCAAGAGGGACATGGGGGACGACAAGTGTGGCTTGGAAATCAGCAGGAGGCTTCACCACATCCTGGGGCACCTCTTGACTACCAGCTCCTACCCCCTCCAATGCTCCATGGCGCTCGGCCCCCTCAACAGGCTTATCAGCTGGAACTGAGGCTTCGGCAGCATTGGTCTGGCCCTCATCTATTGCTTGTAAGGCGGAGCCAACCTCAGTAGCAACGGAGACAACCTTCCGAATAGTAGAAGGGTAATACACCCTCTCGGCCCTCCTAAGGTCAGACGAGGCCTCGACCCCCGCTTGGTTGAGGGCCTCTTCCCAAGTCTCGGAACAGAAGCACCTGCGTACTTCAGGGATTTGAGCCTTAAGGGCAGCCTCAGTCTTAGCCACTCCCTCAGCGAAGGCCTCTTCCTCCGCTTGCTCTACAGAGCGCTCGACATCTTCTTTCGCAAACACGGCCTCGTCTTTAGCCTTCACGGCCTCATCCCTGGCGTACTCGGCAATGCCTCTTGCCGCCACGGCCTCGGCCAGCTTCTTCTTCAGGTCGGCAATACCCTCTTGGGCAACTTGCAGCTGACCCTCAACATCCCGTAAGCGCCCTGACTGGTCCTCAGCCTGCTTCATGGCACCGGCTAGGTCAGATGCCGCCTTGTCTCTGGCCCTCGTCATCTTCTCCAAGCCCTCCACTGCCTTCTTGAGATCCACCTTAGATTTCTTGAGGGTACTTGCGGCACTCAAATACTTATGACGCTCCTGATCCAGAGCCTTACCCTGGTTATCGGCCTCCTCGTCCAGCCTAAAAGCGGCCTGGACAGCTTGTAAACCGAAACAAAACCACCGTAAGATAAGTACTAAGCAACAAAATTCAAACGGTGGAACAAGTATCAGAAGTCTTACCATGCCCAGGTACCTCTTGAGGTTACGGGCCACTTCTTGCCTCCTCATGCCCCCCAGCTCGGCCATGTCGACGGGGAGAAGGAGGGACCTCTCCAGGGCATCGGCCACGCGAGCCCCCTCGCCCCCTCGAAAGTCCCTGAGAGTAGCGTCGTCCATCAGGGGCTTCCCATGAAGTGTGGCAGCGGGTAGCCAAGCCTGGGGCTCGGACTGCTGGACGACCTCCTTCCCCTTGCCCTGACCACCAATCCTCAGCTGCTTGGAAGGTCGGCGGGCTTCATCTTCCTCTTGGAAGGAATGAGACTTCCCCCCATCCACTAGGTCTTTGCTCTTGGAGGACCTCTTCCTCTTTGGATCGGATGACTCGAGCCGAGGATCCGAGGAAGGCGGAATGGTGGACGACCTGGTCTGTGCAGGCAAAGGCTTCGGTGGGGTAGGAGGAAGCTTGGGTGTGGATGAAAGAGGCTTAGCTTGCGACTCCCTTGGCACGCCCTTTCCCGGCTTGCCTTCAAGCAAGTCAAACAGGTTGGTTTGGGGTTGTCTTCTGGAACCCATTTCGGCCTGAGTATCAACCTTTGGAGGCAGAAGGTCAGCTTCAAACAGTTGGGGGTCCCCCAAGTCACCAGAGGGATCATCGGACAAATAGGCTTGATCGAACGCAGCAAATTCGTCCTCGGACGAGCCCAGATCGACTACTTCTCTCTCCTTTTCCAAACCCTCTCCCTCGGCTTCCGCAGCTTGGTGGGACGAGGAGGAACCAGCCAATGGGATGCCCTCCGGAATGAAAGATCCCTCAGAAAACGCAAACCCGTGCTCCACCACGGTGATTTGCCTAAGCCGAGGATCACGAGCCCTGATCACGTGCTTCGGGACCGGAAACACCTTCTGGGTCGGATCGTACCCGAGGATCTTGTGAGTAGCCCTAACTTGATTGTCGCCCTCGTTCACGAAAACCTCCGCCCTAAGCACGAATTGCAGGTCTTCCTTGTTGACCAGGCTGAAATGACGCGTGAAGGCGTGCGGATCTGCAAAAAGAAAAACAAACTCCTATCATTAACCGAACAAAGCAGATTTACAACAAGGGAAAAAGAAAATAAACTAGACCCCCCTCCTACTCCAAGTACCATACCTGGCTCTCCCTCCATTGTCGGGCAATGGAGACCGTCGTGCCATTCCCCTGACACGATGAGAAAATCAAGGTTCAACCCCTTACTAGAATCGGGGAGACACTGGATAAGTCGAACCCTATCGTCCCTCGTCTTCATGTAGTACGTCTTACCCTTCAGGTGTTGGAGGTTATAGCACTAGTTTACATCATGGTGGGTTAACCTCAACCGCATCTTCTCATTCAAGGCGTCGACGCACCCTAGTATCCTAAACATATTGACGGCGCACTGGATGGGAGCTAACCGAAAATGCCTAAGGTAGCCGCTCGTCACCGGCCCCATTGGGATTCTCATGCCTCCCTCTAAGAAGGCGATTATAGGAATCACAACTTTGCCCTCGTTCCTCCTAAGATACCAATCCCCTTCCTCGCAATACCTCAAGCCCACATTGCCGGGTATCCCATGGTCAGTGATGAACTTCTTCATCATCTCCTCAGACTCAACTAGCTTCTTAAACTTACCCATCCCTAACAGCGACTAAAAGACTCGGAAAAGAGCGAAGGAAGGGAAAGAATCAGAGAAAAATTTGTGCTACAGAGAGAAGAAGACTTACAGGAATGAGGAAAATCTCCTCAGACAGGCTTTTTATGCAGGAAAGGAGCGCTGGTTGATGAGGAGATTCGACCGGATTCAGAGTATGTGCGCCAGGGCTCTTGAGTGCACAAATAAGGAGGCAAATCGGTTTAGACAAGTGTTTATATCCTCAATTAAGGATAACCAGGCGAAGTTTCCCGCCCATAAAGGCAGGAAATCCCCACCGATCGATTACCATCACACCGTTGAACGTGGGGAGTATGGAGCCGTCAGAATTTAATGCGGGCGTATAATGCGGGTGCGCACCGTATATCGAGGCACCAGAAACGTGCATTGGGCAGGCGAAAAGACTCCATCGCTGACGTAGGCCAATGTTGGGCGAGTCGTGACGAAGGCCCGAGGACATCAAAATCCTCCTCCCCGTCCGAGGAGCCGGACAGCAGCATTTTGAGGGGCTATTGTGGGGCCTAATAATCTGGCAACCTCGGCCCATCTTGTATTCGGCCCAGGGCCCATGCCGAGGAGGAAGAAGAGCCCGAGGAAGGAGTGTGAAGGTCTGAACAGCCAGGAATCTTGCCGAGGACGATCCTGTCCTCGGCAAACCGAGACCGACGCGTCAGCCATAGCAGCATGGCAGGGGAACACGTCCAGGATAAGCTGTCACCTCCACACTAAATGCACTCACCTAACCCCACAGCCGCATTAATGGAGATGTGACCTCTGGGCAGGGCTGCCTTGGTTGCTGCAACTCACAGGAGTCTGATAAAGTGGCTGATGGGATGGGTAGTCAGAAGGAAGAGGCGTGGATGATCAACAAGTGGAAGAAAGAGGTTATGAAGAAAGGGACTATATATAAGAAGAAGAAAGAGATCAGGAGGGGGGATTTTTCCCCCGGAGGAGCCTCCAAGAGCAAGGCCATTACCAAGCTCCTCGGACCGGTGCCGAAGACAGACTTTGGAGGATAACCTTGGTCGACCGGCCTCCAACGAACACTACACTGGACATTGCCCGTTTGTTAGGGCCTAATTCTTTAACCCACTCTCTACAAATTCATTGTACTGGGCTAACTGGGCTTGAGTCCACTCTCTCAATAGCAGAAGTGCTCAAACCCTAGTCCTTACAGGTTAAAATACTATTTACATTAAAAAAAGAAATTTAAAAAAAACTTATTTGTATTTTGTTCCAACAATAAAAAGAAATCATTATAAAATGGACACCACAACGTTAAATCACATTAAAACCATTTAAAAAAGAAAAGGGCACCATAAATTAAGGAATTTGGAGGTAGATAAATAGTAATTACCTGACTTTTTTGACAAGAATGACCTTGTGTTTTCTAGCGAGGTCCTAGGATTTAATCTTACGCTCGAGGTTCTTTTGGGCCAAATTAAGCCTTTCAGAGTTCTTAATGCGGTGGGTCTGTTGCTTCCTTATTAGCTGTTTGATCCCACTTGACTGCATTTTCCGTTGTATCCACGTTAGTGCTTGTTCTAGGTTCCCATCTCGGATCTTCATTCTGATCCCCCTCCATTGTTGGAGCTGCTGTGGAAGATAACGATGCCCGAAACACATGGAGTCGATGGTCTGATTCAAGTGTCTGAATAGGCTTGATATGTGTCTCGCCATTAAGTTTGAGTTCATTTTCTATGATTTCTGGTTCTTGTAGTGCTTTCTTTTGAAGAAACGAATGGGTTTTGTGGGAATTGCAGCAGGAGAACAGTGTAATAGCATAAAAGGATTAGACCAAAAAAAATAAGCCTGTGATGTCCTCCACTTGATAAATCACTTGACTCTCCCTTTTTCTTCACCGATACAAACTTCTCACACCTCACAACCAGATGCACCTACTCAACCAACTTACCCCATCGCCACCCGATCCAAGAATAACATCACCAAACCAAAAACCTTCTCTACTGTTACTATCCGTTATCCAATCCCTCGTGCTCTTCTTACTAATGGACTAAGATGTTGATAGTAGCACATAGTAAATGATTTCACATTATTTTCGTCCATAGGCGTTGGGGTAAATATCAAATCAAGAAGGATTACATAAATTTGTGGTTTATTTATTTTTAGAATTAAAATTGTGGTTTCAAATACATAGTCTCTAATCCAAAAGTTCACAGATGAAAAAAATGCATATTGAAACATAAATTCAGAACCAAGTAAACACTTGATATGAGAGTTCATGCTTTAATAGTTTAACTGCAAAAACTAAAAAAGGAAAGTAAACAAACGGAATGACATAGCCATATAGGACTGATCAGAGAGGATCTATATATGTGAAATCCTGACAGGCACAGAACTCATACAGATACTTTTATTTGAACAACAATCTGAAAATTGATAGAATCAGTGTATTTAGATGCAGTTGAAAAGGGAATAAAGCAAACAAATTTTCAATACCTCTGGGTGTCATTGATAATATGCCAAGATAGAGTACACCGTCTGTGCGATACTGAGAATAAGTGCGAATAATGCGGCAGTAAAAGCGACTACTGTCCACGGGCCGCTAAAATGGTAGTGAATGACTTCATTTATATAGGTCATCCTCTTCTTCTCATGGTACTTCTGGATTTTAGACCTGACGCCTCTATATATTTCAGGGTTGGGAACCAAGTCAGTGCCTATCTCATTGAAGACTAGAGCCACTTCTTCATCGCTTCCAAGTAAGTTGCGGAGTATGCCCTCTTTCCTGAGGTCTATAACATCTTTGGCTTCGTCTATGAGAGAATCGATAAAGGATATGTAAGAGGTGACCCCGTAGTCATTTTCAAAATCTGGGCACATCTCGTAAGCTATCAAGTTTAAGAACTTGGGTCCGGTTGAGTCATCCACTATTATTGGAGGCAAACTAAGGGTTCCGCCATAGAATTTCCAATAAATCTGGGTGAAGGTTATGTTTCGCAAGCAGCCGTCGTTGCTGGACTTCAAATGAATTCCTACTGCTTTAAGCTCCTGTACGTTGCGAAATAAATGCCAATCTTCCTGGTCAGAGTTATTTTCAGGACTCACGGAAGTGCAGCCTAGAAGTCTGTTCCGCAGTAGATCCAGGAGATGAACTGGTTCTTTATTGGGTGGCTCTTCCTGTGTTTTTCCTGTCATACTTTGCATATTGATGAATCTTTGGACCGACTCCCTCAATTTTTCACCCTCATTACTGTTTTTGATTAAATCGTCGAGAACTCAATAAGGAAGTTGATTCTCCAACAAGAATAAATCCTGTTGCACAAAGGCCATTTGACCGTTTTTAATTTGGAACCTTTTGACATTTTTCTCAACAACAGTGTATGAATTTCAGTGTTGCACAACCATCCACAAACAACATCCATGAAAGGTCTTCATCATTATAATTGTGAATCACCTTCTCATCGAAACACTTCCTTAGTTGCTCGATGTTGTTCTTAATCACCATATACAATTCTTTATCAGTCTTGCCACTTTCTTCAATGAAGTTTGAAAGCTCGAAAATGTGTTGAAAACACAAGAGCAATTTAGACCCGCCAATTAAAATTACAGCTCGATAGATTTTACACCAACTTAATACTAAGTGCGGAATAGTGTAAATGTGAGCGGATGAACAAATAAGCTACTCTAATCCATAAACTAAGCAACACAGCAGTATAATGGAATATAAAAGAGTAGGGAAGAGAGATGTAAACACAGAAAACACCAAGACATGTTTTCGAAGAGGAAACCGAAGAACTCGACGAAAAACCTCTCCGCCGCCCTCCAAGCGGAAATCGATCCACTAGACAATCAGTTGGGATACATGGGTTAGCAAGAGACCCTCTAAGCCTAATCTACCCGATGTACCTAAGCCCTCCAAGATCCTACTCCAACAAGGCTTCTCGGAACCGTGTCTTGTCTAGTTCTCCAGATCCCGCAACAAGCTCCACGTTGCATTTGCCATCCTTGGCTTCTTCCAATGCTTCCCAGCAACTCCAAAACACTCTCTACACTCTGAATATGTGTGGGTTGTGTTTGGGTATAAATCTCCTCTCAAGCTATGATAATGGAGAGGGATAGAAAAGAGACTACAATGATTTCTCACAAAGGACGAGTAGCTCTCTCTCAAAAGATGGGTGTGTGTGTTTTAGAAAACCTCTCTAGGGTTTTTCTCTCTGAATAGCCTCTCCAACATATTTGGGTAATGAGGGTATATATAGAGTGGGCACAGAAAGTGTGAGTCATTCAGTACAGGCTGGCAGAACAGATTGCCTCCCGGGTGTCTCGCGGGAAGGCCTTACCCGCGAGATACTTGCGAGACACAGCTGTCTCCACCTAGCCTGACTCTTCGCATTCCAGCATGTGCAAGTCACATGATTCACTTCGCGGGAAGCTAGGTCGCGACATACCCGCAAGAATTCTTCAGCCTTCAAATGCTTGAGTCTTCACACTCTCTCTCTATCACACAACCTTTACAACAAATCCCACAATAGATACAGGGTATAAACGATTGATAATAATTACAATCAAATTTGGCACGGAATAAAAGCTAACAAAATACATAGTAGTAAATAACAACTTTACAAAGTTTTCGGCCAATGTAAGCTTGTATTCCTCTGCTAATTGATACTTTGGCTTATCATGATGGATAGGACCAATTGATACCACCCTTGGCTCACAGTACTTTTGGAAATCTTTGTGATCTCGCAACAATAGAACCTGATGGTTCCCGCAGTTTAGAAATTAACGAAGTAATAATTGACAATAATTTAGTAAATTACAGTAAATAATACTCCTATTATACAGGTAACATGTTGTTCTACAGGAGCCTTACTCAATAACTAAAAAAAAAAAAAAAAAACACTACATGAGTCTACACTATACCAAACAACAAAAGTTTCAATAAATATATATATATATATATATTTTCCCCACAATATATTCTATATTTGAATCTTTTTTTTTTTTTTCTATATTTGAATCTTAACTTTTAATATTATATAAATTTAAAATCCATAAATTCTTGCCTTTTGAGATGCAAAAAATTTATAATTCAATTTTTGAATTTTTAGTTGATAATCTTTTTAATTGATCTACTTAATCTTGTTGTGAAATAGTAATTTTAAGTATGAATGTATTAATTTTTTTTTTAAATATTTACAAAACAACTGTAACAAGTTTTGTTAGTAAAATTCTAAAAACAATAGATACATTTGGGCAAAAATATAATATTTTTATATAGCCAATAATTATGACATTTCATGTCTCAACATTGTTGTCATTATTTTTCTAGGAGAAAAAGAATATATAATAAAAGAAACACTACTTACAATATAAAATTACAATATGACAATGATAAATAAATTTCAAAGCGTAGAAAAATATATTCTAATATATTAAAGGCACTATTTCCTCACCTAAAAATGGAATCACCCAATGGCCTCAAAATGTCTAAGTAAAGGTGAATCAACACGTAATTAACTTAATGAATTAGAACCAATTAGGCCAATATTAATTTTAGATAGAGAATAATTAATAGTACACGGTTTAGGTATAAATTTTAACAAAAAGAGACGAAAATTATTATTATTATTATTTATTTCAAAAAAAATATATTCATTACCTTAGGTAAGGTGATGCATGATGAAGGAAAGTTGAAATCTAATTCCCAACTTTGATTTTTGTATTGAAAAATAGAGTGACGGTTATTTGGTGTGTAACCATATGGGAGATCTTGTGTCTTATATTGACAATATAACTTGTGGGTGTTTGGCTTACAAAAATTGAAACCTGAAACTGTTAGATGCAATTGATAATCAATGATCCTTCGACATGCTTACAATATATATTGCTACGACTTAGAGTTTCAAATTAATTGGATTTCTACTGAGCCACAATTTTGGGAACCTTCTTGAGTGGTGGAGAGAGCACACAACTCATCTATTTTATAGTAATAAAAACTACAGTTTTGGGAGCTTTATCTAGTGGGGGCCTTAGGCTAGACATGGAGAAATTGGACCAGACTTAAACTGGAATTTTTTTACTCAATGCAAAAATAAGTAGACTCGTGGCCTGACCCAACCTAATGTAAACTAATTATTAACTTGTAACCCAATCCTTTTTTTTTTTTTTTTTGGGTCAACCTTTTTCTTTTTTTATTTCCTTAAAAGAGAAGGCGCCAGGTGGGAGGATTATTAAATTTGGACTTAGCTAATGTTAGGACTCAATTGTATGTTGTAGCTGAATTCAAGGATAGTTGGGCCTCCATAGAGAGAGAGAGAGAGAGAGAGAGAGATAAAGAGAGAAGAGTGAGACAATGGAACAATTGTTATTATTCTGGATTCATGCTACAACAGTACTGCCAGTCCCCTTTATACAATCTGCAACTAACTTCTATAACTTACCAACTTCCTTTATCAACTAACTCTAGCACAATCTAGCACAATCCTATACAGGTATACAATTCTAGCACAATCAATACAAGTATACAATGTAAACTAAAACAGCACTACTACAAGCCACAGCAGCCCTCAATTCAATGAACTAATACACAATCCTAACAGCTAAGCTTGTTATATGAAACTATTATCATTTGGTTCACTCTATAAAGAATGTTTGGGTTCTTTTCTTATCTGCTTTTCTAGAAGTTGTATGATGATTGTGGAAGTATTTATGTGGACCTTGACCAAAGCTATTGCTTTTCACATCAAAGTAGTTGCAAGAGAATTAGAATATTTATCTATTTTTATAGTCCTCTACGTTTGTATTCCAACATCTATCTATTTTCATTCTCCTATAGCATCATATAGCTTTCAACTATGTTAAATTGTTTATAGTAAAATCTTCTCTTTTTCTTTAGAATTTTGTCCTACTTGTCCTTTTCCCCTTATGGTGGGAACTTTTATTTTATTCATAGGAACGAAAATGACACTTATTTCAAAATAAATAGGTGGGCTTTTGGATTTTAGGAGTGTTGATAATTTTTTCTTCTGAAATGGAAGTATAAAATTGTGGTTAGAAAATGCTGGAGGCTTGCAATGTGATACGCCGTCACATATTGTGATTATATATGTGATAGCTAGTAAGACAAGAGACAAGTGACAGACACAAATCCGGGAGTATGATCTAGGGCCAAAATTGGCTTCTTTGGGAAAAGAAAAGAATTTATGATCACTACATTAATACTAGTATATTTATAATCTAAATATGTTACCAAGTGGCATATATATGTTTTCCATTTATTTTTTAAAGTGAAAAAATACGGGTCTACCTGAACTCAACCCGACCTATTTTCTAACCTGCTAATTATGATGAGCTGTTTTTAGCTTGAAACCATTTTCAACATGAACCCCAACGTGACCCGACCTATTTGCCATGTCTTCCTTAGGAAAAAGCCTAAGTGACCAATGCCTGGAGCTAGTATACATGCATCAAGAATGTCAAGACTCTTTTATATAAATAGGTTAATTACAAATAAATCAAATAAGGAATTAAATGACAAACTAATGGTGAAATAAGTCACAAGATAGTGGGAATAATATTTTGTAACAACTATTATTTTTTTTTTTTTTGAAACAACTAGTCTAACAAAATGGGGTCAAAAGTTTCATAGTAAATTTTGTGACGACATGCAATTTTTTTGATAGGATATAGAACTACTTTAATAAAAGAATTATTATATTTTGATAATTGAATGCACAAATTAACACAACCTTTTGTATCTTTGGTTTTGTAGTCCATCGATTCTTCCCTTTGACTTGCGCCTCCTTTAATTTCTTAAAGTTCTCTTTCTCGAAACTGGTACTATTGCCTCCTTTAATTTCTTAAAGTTCTCTTTCTCGAAACTGGTACTATTATCTCATTCTCATGGATTGTAATACTCAGCTTCTCGGTTGCAACAACAACACTGACAGGTTGATTATGGCCTCTGCTTGCTTCACCAGTTTCTCTTTTTTCAACTTTTCTTGAATGAAACTCCTCCATGGAAATTACGTGCTCCATTATGGCTTTGGTGAGTGTTTACCAAAACAAGGTAACTATTACTATGATAACCGATTGATCAAATACTAAACATTAATTATATATGCTAAGTGAAAATGGAAACGTTAGCTTGAAGCAGTTAGTCTTTTAACTTTATTCATATGCTAAGTCTGGAATCAAATGCGAACACTTTTGTGCACTAGTAACTTGTTTTACGACAAGTTTCATGAGAACGAACAAAACTATTTTCACCTTTTACAAAACAAGGTTGTTAGAATTTGAGATTTTACGTACTTTTTCAATAAACTGATGATGATTGTACCTTTATCTTTATGCAGCAGGGTTGGTATTATATACGTATATCTAGCTGCTTTTGTAAAGTTTTGCTATGAATCCACCTACCAACCAGTGGATAAGGGTCCGGGGACCTTACCCCCTTACCAAGTTACCAAGTTCAAAAAACTTAAATGTTGATACATGATTGATTGTCAATCCCAGCAGCTAAAGTAGAATGGATACAGAAATCATACTCGAAATCTCATACTCTAATTTCATGATAAATGACCAATTATTACAAAAATTTAAGCTTAATCATTAAAAGCTCGAAAATGTGTTGAAAACACAAGAGCTGTTTAGACCCCCAATTAAAATTACGGCTCGATAGATTTTACACAACTTTAATACAAAGTGCGGAATAGTGTAAAAGCGAGCGGATGAACAAGTAAGCTACTCTAATCCATAAACTAAGCAACACAACACTATAATGGAATTAAACAAGAGTAGGGAAGAAGGATGCAAACACAGAAAACATCGAGACGTGTTCTCGAAGAGGAAACCGAAGAACTCAGGGAAAAACCTCTCCGCCGCCCTCCAAGCGAAAATCGATCTACTAGACAATCAGTTGGGATACATGGGTTAGCAAGAGACCCTACAAGCCTAATCTACCCGATGTACCTAAGCCCTCCAAGCTCCTACTCCAACAAGGCTTCTCGGAACCGTGTCTTGTCTAGCACCCCGAATCCCGCAACAAGCTCCATGTTGCATCTGTCATTCCAGGCTTCTTCCAATGCTTCCCAGCAGCACCAAAACGTCACTCAACACACTCAAAGGGTAAGGTAAGTGTTTGGGCTATCAACCTCTCAATAGTATGGAAATGGAGAGGGAAGGGTTGAGGAGATACCACAAGCAAGTGTATAGAGAAAGGTGGGGATGACAATCTCTAATTCCCAATGTGTTTGGCTAGGGTTTTCTCTCTGAAGCATTCCTCAACATTTGTGGGTAATGAGGGTATATATAGGATAGGTACAAAATGTGTGAGTCAGTCAGTACAGGCTGACAAAACAGCTTGTCTCGCGGGTGTCTCGCGGGAAGGCCTTACCCGCAAGATACTCGCGAGATACAGCTGTCTCCACCTGGCCTGACTCTTCGCATTCCAGCATGTGCAGGGCACATGCTTCACTTCGCGGGAAGCTAGGTCACGACATATCCGCGATAATCCTTCAGCCTCCAAATGCTTGAGTCTTCACACACTCTCTATCACACAATCCTTACAACAAATCCCACAACAAATACATGGTATAAACGATTGATAATAATTACAATCAAATTTGGCACGGAATAAAAGCCAACAAAATGCATAGTTGTAAATAACAACTTTACAATCTCCCACTTTGGCTATTCCGTGACAAAACCCTAAAACAGACTCTAGACTTAAACGTAAGTTTGGGAACAAAGGCAAAACTCACTCACACCTAATTCTAGATTCTGATAAGCTCTTGAAACGTATAAACAAGTAACTCCTGAAACACAACAACAAAATAATATCATTGTATGTAGAAAAACTTGAAAAACATATGGAGCAATAAAAGCATGATCAAGCAAAATGAAATAGAAACACTAGATCATGGCAAGATCAAACAAGTAATCACTATACACAAGCAATTACTATGCTCATTCACACAAGGAATGAACATCCGGATATGCAAGACGATAAGCTCATTTGAAGAGTATCATTTGCAAATCCAACACTCAACCAATGCTAAATACACGAAGTATTTGCATCTAGGAACAATCCTACTAGGGCACAAGAGTGTTCATCACTCAACCAATGCATAGAACGTATATGCATCTAGGAACAATCCTACACAGGCACAAGAGTGATGTACTGAAGTAAAATGTATGACATTAAACTTCAATAACACAAGCATAAAGGCTGCATAAACAATGTACTGCATATGCATGGCACAAACCATAAAAGCCTACAAACAATAAGCAATGAAACAAACCCTTAAAGCTTACAAAAGCAACATGGGTACATGATAAGTATGCTACAATGCATAGAGAATAACACAAAAGAAACATCTGAAATAATACTTAAATAGAACATAGTATCAAAGTTTTAAAACAAAAACCGTAAAACATTTATAAAGACTAAACGATACTGAATAAAAACCGTCTGAAAAACCAATAACCAATGTTACTAAGTTTCTAGACTATGCTCCCCCTAACGCTGTGCAAGCTCTTCTCCAGCTCCCCCTCAAAATTTTCTCCCCCTTTTTGACCGGAATGGCCAAAGGGTTAGAACTGATCTGACTCTGAATCCGTGCCTTGCTCCATAGATAAGTCTTGTATTTGGGAAGAGAGCGCGGTGATCTGTCCTTGAAGGTATACAAACTGGTCCGCGGTGTACTGCACATGGGAGTCAAGCACTGTAGACATCTGATCCATCTTAGCAAGCAACTGATCAAGTTTGCTTAAGCCTTGTGGTGGAGCCGAAGATGATGGCTGTGCAGAGGGCTCTGGAGTCGAGGTGAACCTATCAATCTCCTCCTCTGTATCTTCACCTTCATCTTGCTGAACCCGTCGTGGTGGTGGTATGGTATGCACACCAGTCTTAGAACCCTTGATGTGTGCAGTGCTCCAAGTCAGTGTATGACCACCAATGGGGTAGTCCCTCTGAACAACTGTGAGGCCACTGGGTAGCTTGAGCTTTGCCTTGGCAATCAATCCCATGATCAAGGAGGGGAAAGAGATCATACAGGAATCTTGTTCTCGGAGCAGATAGAGTGGTGAGATTGGTGACCGGATACAGATTGTGAATCATCACATAGCTTAGTGTCCTCATTTCTGGAGAGAACTTGATGGTGTTCATGGATGATTTCTTCGGTTCACCACCAAGGAGTGTAATCATCTCAGCAGTAGAACCCAATCTGTCTTCATACGCAACTGTGATTGGCTGAGATGGAGGACGAGTTTCCAAAAAATCTTGGATGATCTCTCTTGTGATCACAAACTCCTTGTGTCTTACCCAGCACTCAATACAGTCTCCGTTGACAGTGGCATTAGAGAAGAACTCCCTGATAATCTCTGAATATACCACTCCAGTCGGGTTTAGCAGCTTGGTCCAAGTTCTATCTTCGAACACTTCAGGGATGAAAGTGCCCTCAAGAGTCTCTAACTGGACTACCCGTTCCATGATGATCGTCTTGTCCTTGTAGCAGTCATTGTACTTCATATCAGCTTCTATAGACTTGAAATGATCAGAATCAATTTGGGCTCGCTTTAAGGTCGATTTCTTCTTAGCTGCATGCTTGGTGGGAGACATCTGTACAGTTTCACAAAGCAGAAAAGAAAAGGTGCACAAACACAAACCAGAACACAAAACTTGATTAGATTCAAGTTAGTTCCCAAAACAGAGTTGAACTAACTGAAAGACAGAGCATGGTTGACTCTTAATAGCATGCTTAAAAACACAAACCTATAAGGCATAAACACAATGCATAAAAACTAAGAGACTGTGCATGTGTGTGCACATGTGTGCATGTGCTGATGAGTGTGTGCGTCATGGGATGCATGAGGGTGCCTAAGTGTGCCTAGTTGTGTGCCAAGAGTATGCAACATGAGTAAAGTGAAAGAAATACGAGTTCAATGACCAAACCAAGTAAAATAAGGTCAAACAAGTGAAAGTCCATGGATTGAAATCACTTGATTCCAATTTGGCACAAAAATGTCACTTGGACATTTTGACAAACACCTAGCATGCACAAATGCAAATATAACATGAATAATGCATGAACATGGGAAAATCTACCCTCAATACATGATAAAGCCACAAGGGGCCAACACAGATGCAGAAGCAACAAATGGGACACAGCCCAATCAAAATATTTGAGAAATAATCACCCAATTTAGAAAATTAACCCAAAGTTTCGAAAATCCCCAATTATCAAAACCCTAACAAAAATTCTGCATAATCTAAGCAAAAGCTTAAAAAGAAATGATTATCAAACATGCCTTGAAGTAGAAAATGCAGAAAAAATGCTTGGATTGAAGGGGTTTGAATGGAATAGTGATTTGGGTTGAAAAGGTTCGAGAGAGGTTGAGCGAGGGAAGTTTTTGTGTTTTGAAAAACTGTCACATCAGCAATATAAAAACTGAAAACACGCGTTTTTAGTGGGTTAGGGAGTGGCAAAACAGTCGTGAGACAGTCGCGTGAAGGGCCACTGAAGCACAAAAAATTTCGTGAGAAGCATTAGGTTGCAAAACAGTCGCGAGACAGTCGCGGTAACTTCTGTCTAAAATTGGAAAAATCCAATTTTTAGCCAAACAGCATTTCGCGAGAAGCTGTTGGTCGCGAGACAGTCGCGATACAGTCGCGAAAGTTTCTATGTGACAGGAGAGAAAAAAAAAAAAATTTCCCTCAACCCCTTTTCGCGGGAAGCTCTAAGTCGCGAGCTTCTCGCGAAACAACCCCTGAACCAGATTTTGAAGGAAAAACACAAAAATGCATTTTGAACAAAAACAAAAGACATGAAAGTATAAAATCACTTTCAAAAACAAATAAAACACTCAAAAATCTTTTTGGGTTTGATCAACCAGTTCATGAGCATACACATCACATTTGAACAAGTACAATCACACAAATGAGATAGGCATTGATTGAATCAAAGACTTGTGTGTTGTGTGTGAGTATCTAAAGTGGAATAGTCTATAGACCAGAGTGAAGTTTCAATGATCAATTCAATCGAGTCATACACAATTGATACGAAATCCAGTGGACTATCTCTATTATAGAAATGAGTATATATGACCTCCCACACATTGAATACAAAACTAAGAAGCTTTTCATTTGGCTTCTGTTTAAAGCATAACAATTGGTCTAATTTATTTTGTTTGGACAAGAACATCTCATTTTGAGGTTGGTGCATGAAATTTATGATATTTCAACATTAATGATTAGTCTTTGGCTTTTTGAGCACCATAAAAAGAACCATTAAGAAGAGTCGCTTTCCCTTTTTCCTAGTCGAATACTAGTGTGTGCGACAAGCTTTTGCAGCTCGATATCTCTTTTCATTTGGAGATTTACATTTGGTGAGCTCTTTTTGCAAAAACATAAAAATAAAGTGGGAAGAGATATAGACACAAGTCTATGCAAGTATCAAGACCAACAAGACTATTGACCAATCATTCATGACAAGCTTGAAGATCTATTTACAACAATCACACATAGTGTTCAAGATTTCTTCCACATAGAAAAGAGTGCATACCTATCAAGCCAAGATCGTAAATGCACTACGCCATAAGTACGAAGGTACTAGGCCAAACTCACATGTGACATACACACAACAAGTGATCAAACTTTTGAGATTTTTCAATTTTTATGGGTTTTTGAATTTTTGAACACACCCAAAACAGAACAAGACAAGTAAGATCAACAAAAACAGCTGGTACAAACCAACCGGATAAAATAACAACAGTAAAAAGAAAGCAATGCATGAAAAGATGCAACAGCAAATGTCTCTAAACATTGAAAGAATTTATGCATGGACATGTTATAATGCTTATGCATGAGTACCCCTCTTCACCCACACGTCACGTGCGTTTGGGGTGATATCCTTAACGGATTGGGTACGAGAATTTGGACTGTCAAACCTTTTTGTGAAACTCTCCAAGCAAGTGGTGAAGGCACTGATCATTTTCATCACGTCCATCATACCGGGATCACGATTTTGACTTCTCGGTTGCTCACCACCCCAAGACCTCATGTCGTTTCTCCTTCCTCGTGACCGAGGTGCGCTTGCATTGTTGTCTGATCTCAGCTTTTGACAATTGGGTCTGGTATGTACTTGCAGTCCGCAGTAATGACACACATAATCCGTTCTAGGACCCCGTTGTGATCTTGGGAGAGATCTTCCTCTGGTTTCATGTTTAACCACAGATTTATTTTGAGGCTTATTCACCATTCGTTGCTCAGCCACATTCTTCTTCTTTACGTCCTCAACTTTCTCAAGAATAGGCTCTTCTACAACCGTCTCGTTTGCCTTCACAAACTTTACTTCTTTGGTGACTTTGACTGATGAGCAGCTTCCTTCGGTGTATCCCAACCCGAACTTGTCTGAAGAAGGTTTTTGAGATGAGATAACATCATCTAACTTCTGAGAGGAGACTCTCTCTATCTTAGCATGAGCTTGCACAACCTCTTGCTCAAGAAACCTCACCTTCGTATAGGCTTCAGACAGCTCGCCATTTAGTGTCTCAATCTCACACTTAGCCTCTTTATATCTGATCAAGAGACTTCTGTAATCTTCCTCAGCTTTCTTCATTTTCCTTACAGCTGCCTTGGCTACTCTGGTATACTCTCCCGACTTCTCAAGTAGTAAGGAGTAATTTTCTTGAAGATTAGTTGTATTCTCTTCCTCTTCAGCATCTGATTCTTCAACAATCCCAATAGACTCTGAATCAGAATGCTCACCAAGTTCCTTCACAAGTGCACCAAAATCCTCCGATGACTCCACATGAGCAATGCTCATGAAGGCGGAGTAGTTTCCCTCTCCGTCACAGCTTTCTTCCGAGTCAGAATCAGAGGAGTCTGAATCACTGAGCGTCGTGGCATAAGCCTTGCCTTTTCCCCTCAGAAAATTTGGACACTCCTTCTTTAGATGTCCATGGCCATTGCACTCATAGCATACAATGTTTGAAGAAGGTTGAGACTCCCTCCCTTCTTTCCTTGTAAACTCTTTCCTATCACCTCTTGAAGATGAAAATTTTCCTCTGTTGAATGGTTTTCCACTGTTCTTCATCTTCAGAAATTTTCGGAAGTTTTTCGCAAGGTATACTACTTCCTTCTCCACTCCATCTTCTTCGGAAGGATCATCCATTCTTTCGGTGATGGTTTTAAGGGCAAGCGATTTACTCGTCTTGTGGGAAGGCAGTCCAAGCTCATATGTTTGGAGTGATCCAATGAGCTCTTGGATCTTAATTTCATCCAAATCCTTGCTTTCCTCTATGGTTGTGACTTTTGCCCGAAAGCGCTCCGGTAAGGACCTCAAAATATTTCTCACCACCTTAGTCTCTTCAATCTTCTCCCCAAGATTGAATTTAGCAATTACAATTTCATTGAGCTTCCCATAGAATGAATCAAATGGTTCATCATCCCCCATCTTGAGCTCTTCAAATTTGGTGGTAAGCATCTGAAGCTTTGTGTCCTTAACTTTCTTCGTACCCTCATATGTTGTCTCCAAAATCTTCCAAGCTTCCTTGGCTACCGTCATATGAGAGATCCTGTGGAATTCATCAGGAGACACACCACAGAAAATAGCATTTAAAGCTCTACTATTAGCATTGGCGGCTGCGAGAGTTGCCTTATCCCAAGTGGACTTAGGATCCTGCGGCTTAGTCCACCCTATCCCAACCGCATCCCACACGGTATCTTCTATAGAACATAAAAATGCTCTCATTCTGACTTTCCAGAATGCATAATTGTTCCCATCAAAAAATGGTGGAACATTGAGCGATTGAGACCGGTCCATCTCAAAAAGGGTCAAGGACCACACTAAGGTATTTAAACCACAACAAGTGTACCCGCTCTGATACCAATTGAAAGCTCGAAAATGTGTTGAAAACACAAGAGCTGCTTAGACCTTCCAATTAAAATTACGGCTCGATAGATTTTACACAACTTTAATACAAAGTGCGGAATAGTGTAAAAGCGAGCGGATGAACAAGTAAGCTACTCTAATCCATAAACTAAGCAACACAGCAGTATAATGGAATTAAACAAGAGTAGGGAAGAAGGATGCAAACACAGAAAACACCGAGACGTGTTCTCGAAGAGGAAACCGAAGAACTCGGCGAAAAACCTCTCCGCCGCCCTCCAAGCGAAAATCGATCCACTAGAAAATCAGTTGGGATACATGAGTAAGCAAGAGACCCTCCAAGCCTAATCTACCCGATGTACCTAAGCCCTCCAAACTCCTACTCCAACAAGGCTTCTCGGAATCGTGTCTTGTCTAGCACCCCGGATCCCGCAACAAGCTCCATGTTGCATCTGCCATTCCAGGCTTCTTCCAATGCTTCCCAGCAGCACCAAAACGTCACTCAACACACTCAAAGGGTGAGGTAAGTGTTTGGGCTATCAACCTCTCAATGGTATGGAAATGGAGAGGGAAGGGTTGAGGAGATACCACAAGCAAGTGTATAGAGAAAGGTGGGGATGACAATCTCTAATTCCCAATGTGTTTGGCTAGGGTTTTCTCTTTGAAGCATTCCTCAACATTTGTGGGTAATGAGGGTATATATAGGATAGGTGCAAAATGTGTGAGTCAGTTAGTACAGGCTGGCAGAACAGCTTGTCTCACAAGTGTCTCGCGGGAAGGCCTTACCCGCGAGATACTTGCGAGAGACAGCTGTTTCCACCTGGCCTAACTCTTCGCATTCCAGCACGTGCAGGGCACATGCTTTACTTCGCGGGAAGCTAGGTCGCGACATACCCGCGAGAATCCTTCAGCCTCCAAATGCTTGAGTCTTCACACACTCTCTATCACACAACCCTTACAACAAATCCCACAACAAATACAGGGTATAAACGATTGATAATAATTACAATCAAATTTGGCACGGAATAAAAGCCAACAAAATACATAGTTGTAAATAACAACTTTACAATCATTAATATAAGTTTTATCAGTTGTAAAACATAATTTCATCATGTGACATTAAAATAATTTAGTTTAAGTGAAAATTTATTTCCAATGTTTAAAAAAAAGTCAAAACTTCAACCAAAACTCTTCAACAGTTTCAAGAATTTTCTAGTCTAATATCATTTTTTTTTTTAATGAAAAATTTACACTTACATGAGGCGCATTTGACATGTAATATAAAGCAAATTTTTCTTTTATTTTTACTGTCTATTTTATTTTTCAATATATTCATTGAAATAACTCCTATATTTTATATATAATACTTGAATAATTTGTGCACAAGCATGATATTGGACTATTAGTACTATATGATAAAATTTATTTTTTTATCTATCAAGTGACTAGTTTTTTTGTTGTACCAAGTAGTTGCACTCTCCTAAAGTCAAGTGGCTACCCTTAATTTTACGACAATAACCAGCATATCATGGGATGGAACTATGATTAGCTTACTTAAAGCTTTAAACTAGGTAATTTTCTGAGAGTTCATTTGATATTGCTATAATAATTAGAGCTTTCATTGTAGAGCTTTTACGATAAAGAGTTTTAAGCGAAAAGCGTTTGAAATTGTTGCTCCCATTTGAAAACCAATAGATAAAGAGTTTTGATACATTAAAAATTATAAAAGATGACATATTGAGTGTTATTATATTACATCCGTTTATTATTGAACAATGCAGGAAAAAAACAGCTAATATACTAAATTTAAGCTTGAAATTCCGGCTTAGAATAAGTCCCTAAAGAGTAAGGCATGAGAATATCTTATAGATGAATTGTGCAACACATCCTTTTCTAAAGCATGCTATTTGGTGACGCTTGCTTTCCCTTTTTATTCATAAAGTTACATATACTCTATCCAGGATATCATATAGCAAATTCTCTTTCGCTTTTTCTTTTTTTTTTTTTTTTTTTTTTTTTTTTTTTTTTTTTTTTTAACTTTTTTATTTTTTTCAATACTACTTGGCAGCTACGCCAGCATCATTGTATTATTAAATTTATTTCTATTTGTCACCGTACACTTTTTTCACCGGTATAGCATAAACCTTTTTGACCCACATGAATAAACGATCACCTGATGTATATCTCTACGGGGATTATAATTTAATTTGTTTGGGTATTATCTATAGGATTTGGAGGCAAAATTTGCCAAACAGTGCAAATTTGGAAAATTTTTAGTTGCATGGCACGCGTTCAAACTTATTTAGTTAGTTAGACTCTTTTTGGAAATCGAGTTTATCAAACTCGATTTTGGTGGAAAACGAACGCTATAGTGGCGTTTTTTTAGGGCCTATAGCAGCGTTTATAAAAAACGCCACTATAGGATTCGTATTTTCAGCACAAAATCGAGTTTGATAAACTCGATTTTCAAAAAGAGCCTAACTAACTAAATAAGTTTGGACGCGTGCTATCCGCCTGAAAAATTTCCAAATTTGCACTGTTTGGCAAATTTTGCTGGATTTGGATAATGTTCAGCTCTAGTGCTCTAGCTAGTAGCTACAGTAGTGCACAGGAGTCACATAAGTTGGACATGTCCCAAAAATCAGACACTTGTCGGAAGAGGCAAAGTACTCCTCCTAAAAAAGCTATAGTACCGTGTGTGTATATACTTATAACCTCTTTGGGTCCTGTTTGGGAGGAAGAAATTGAATGGAATAGAAATGAATGAATAGAATAATTTTAAAATATTCTTTCTTTCTCTTGTTTGAGAGTTTTAATAGAGAGAATGGAAAGCTTATTCCTCTCTATTTCCTTAAAACCTCAAATTTTCATTCCTCCCGGAATTGGAATGAATGTGAGAGAATATAATTAAATTTAATGAATTTTTTACTAAAACTCCCAAAATACCCCTATATATTCAAACATTTATTTTAAAATAGGGGTCTAATAGTAATATTGTCATAAAATGATTCTATTCCATTCCCTTCATGTGACTCCCAAACAAGATTACTTACATTTTATTCATTTTCATTCATTTCCATTCCTTTATTTTAAAACATCCAATCAAGGTTACTTAATTTCTTTCAATTCCTTTCAATTCTTTTATGATCATTCCATTCCATTCTCTTATAAACCCCTAAACGAAACCTTAATTACTTTGCCTCTTCTTAGAGCATTGTCAGAGCTATTTTTTTAGCTATTTGGCACTACAAAAATCTATTTTACTTTCTCACCTTATAAAACATTCAACATTAATGGTTTTATTTTATCTTTTAACACAATAAAATAATATATATACTATAATAAAATAATATATCTACACCTTTAAACAATTCATTTATTTTATTTTATTTTTTCTATTCTTCACTGTCTTCATCACTATCTTCAGGCACCACCTCCACCACTAGTGTGAAACTCAGCACAAACCCAGCAACCCCAAACCCGCACAAACTCAGCAGACAAATACAAACACAAACCCAGCACAAACTTAGTGGAACCCTAGCACAAACACAAACACAAACACAAACACAAACTTAGCACACATGCACAAACACAAACTCAGCACACAAACACAAACCCAACAAAAACTTGGCAAAAACCCAGCACAAACACAAACTTAGTACACAAACACAAACTCGGCGGCGATGGGGCTTGGGGAGATGGATGGGTCTCGACGGGATGGGTTTAGGGAGATGGGTCTATGGGTCAGCAAGGTGGATCGATGAGATGGCTAGCGAAGCAGAGAGGAGAAACAACGTAGAGGACAACGTAGAAAGGAGATAGCGCAGAGGACAAACGAGGCAGAAAGGAGAAATGGAGAAAAAAAAGTAAAGAGAAGAAATATTTTTTATTAAAAAGCAGTGTGAACATAATATTTAATATATATTACATATGAGCTACCGTGCATAGCCAAAAATAGTTGTGCCTGTGCACTGTAGCTGTAGAGCCAAAAAATATAGCTTCAACTCCATCAATGCAGTCACATTTTAGTATTTGATGGTGTTAAAAATAGCAATATAACTTTTTAGCACTCTCAATACTAATGCTCTTATTATCTAAGAAAAAACCAAAAAGCAATCTCTCCTTACACAAGAAAACAACTTTGACATTGAAAAAAGTGAAAAAATTAGGTGGTATGGAGACATTCATGGCACTTTTTAATCAGAATTAACATTTTCATTGTTTTTTTAAAAAAGTAAGTGTTTATTGCACACATTAGTACATATACAAATTTCTCAAATACATTGTGTGTAACAGGTTTTTTCAAGATTTAGCATGTCACTGTTCACAACACTTTGAAAGTTTATCCCAAAAAAATTTACTTTTTTTTTATTTTTTGGTATATGGTATTTTTGAGATTTTGATATTTAGTTTGGGTATTTTAGACAATACGTAATAGACTATTCCCAAAATCAAATTAGGTCCATGTCAAAGGTTACGTAATAGAATATTCACTACAAAACATGCGGGTCTTAGGCCGCGTTTTTTTAGGCCGCGTTTTTAAAAACACGGCTATAGAAAGGATAAAGCCGCATTTTATGTGTGCAGCTATAGCCCATGTCTAGAGCCGCATTTTTAGTGTGTATAGCCGCGTTTTTTGGGGTGGAGCTATTGCCGCGTTTAAAAAATGCGGCTATAGGACCTTCTTTCTTTTTTTTCTTTTTTTAAATCTCATCCATGACCGTGTTTAAAATACCCCAGTTCCAGCTTGCCTAAAGCCTCGCTTTATAAACGCAGCTTTAAATTAAGTCTGAAGCTGCGTGTTTAAAACGCGGCTTTAGTTTGGGATGGGGCTGCCTTTTTTAAACGCGGCTTCAGAGTTTGCCTAAAGCCGCAGTTTAAAAACGCGGCTTTAGGCTTTATATAAATAGGAAACTAAAAACCATTGTTATTAATACCGTTCCGTGTCGGCCGGAACAGCCGGAAAATTTCGTACCAATCCTTAAACCGGTATGAATCACCCTCTTGTTCCACCTCGGACCAAATTTCGGTTCGTTCCGGCCCGTTCCGGCCATTTCGGCCTGTTTCAGTGAATTTTGACCGGTACTGAATCTGCTGATAAATGCAGAAAAATTTTGCCTTTTCAAGTTTTAATGGCTATTACCTGAATAGAGCCACCCATCGTAGTTCATCTTACAAGGTGAATGGCTCACGAAATCATCCCTTTACAGCAGGTTTCCACCACGTTGACGGTTGCCGAAATGAACCCAGGCCATGGCAGAGGTAGCTGCTGCTTCTTCTTCTTTTTCTTCTTTCTTCTTTTTCTTCTTCTTCTTTCTTTTCGTCTGCTGGTCCTTCTTCAATTCTATTTTGAATTTTCACTGCCTAGTTTTGTGTTTTCTTTCTTGTTTTGTGAACCTAGCACGTGACAAAGTGTTGGAAATGACAAAGAGACTTGACAAAAAGCTTTAGGCTTTGTTTTTGTTGGTTCACACGAAATATATATGTTAGGTCACAATCTGAATGACCCCTTGTGATTAACCCTAATTAATTAATTTAGCCAAGTAATTAATTAACCAATTAATCATGCAATTTTGTGGAAGCACAAACAAATCACCAATCAACTAAATATGCAGCGGAAAATAAATAACACGGTGATTTGTTTACGAATGGGGAAAACCCTGATGGCGAAAACCCACCGGGTGATTTTCAGGTCACCACTCCCGAAACTCCACTATTATCAAATCAAGCGGTTACAAGTAAAGGAATCCCAAGTACCTTACCAACCTACAGTTGAACTCTTACCCCAATACCCAATTGGACTTGATCTATAGCGACAGTTCCCACCTTTGATGCACGGCTCCCAAGTACGTGACTAACCAATGCGCGGATCCAAGTACGCGACTTCAGAACACCAACTGAGGAAGAATGGTTGGCTGCAAAGTTCTTCAGATCATCCACTTGATGAATAGTAGGAAGATGCTTGGTTACAAAACCCTGTGGTGCACATACACAGCAACTTCTTGATGGAAGATAAACTAGGTCAAGAACTTTGTCTGTTGATCACAATTTGCTTGAACAGAGATTGCTCAATGATATTGCAACTTGTGTCACCCAAAACGGCTCTTAAAATAATCCTTTTATATGTTTAGGGTTAGAAGAAAAGAAGTCCCAAAAACACATTCACGGATCCCAAGAGAATCAGATTGGAATTCTGACTTTTTAAATCTTGACAGATAGCAGGTGTCGAGGTAGCTATCGAGAGGTGTCGAGCTTTAAAAATTCTGCACTTCAACTTGCTTTTTCTTGGACAGACTTGATGACTTCAACACTTGACCTTGAAACATTGTTTCTTGAAGTATTAAAAACACCTAGATCTACCCAATTACAAGCAGAGTGCGTTTTGTCAAAGGATTAGCCAATTTACATAACTAAGTGACATATGTTCTTAAACAAGTTAAAACATATATGTCCTAACAATCTCCCCCTTTGGCAATCCGTGACAAAACCACAACAAACAAATGAGCATATGAGAGAAGTCATAAATCACTCAACTCATATTCACTTGTTAAATACAATAAAATCTATCCTAACACAAACTCTTGAAAAACTTTGCAAGAAGAGAGCTTATGATAAGTAGACTTTGACAGCCTGTATTTCTGAAACACTTTAAACAAAACTCATCAAGGCATCTTGTGTGAAACAGAAATAAATAGATTGCATACAAGTATAAAGAACATGTGTATAAAGATAGAAAAGAAACAACACATGAAGAGAGAGGTGAAAGAAACATACATCAACATATATAAGAGATAAGATAAGTACAATGTATGTAACAATGGTCAAAGGACCTCATATACAAGACCAATGTATCTAAAAGATAAGAAAAAAGAATACATATAGCCTCACTACATCCCTCAAAAAATATGATAACACTCCCCCTATCAAAAATGTCCTATGCTAACTCTCCCCCTAAGATGACTACTCCCTAAGATGACTACTCTCATAGCCCAAAACTACTCCCCCTTTTTGTCACGAGTGACAAAGGGTAGAGTGTCATGTAGACATCTCATCGGTAGAACTAGCATCCCCATCATCATCATCCTCATCATCCTCAGAAACTGAAGCTGCTGGGGTAGGTGGTGAAGGAGTAGCCTCTAGAGCAAATCCACCCATGGTCGCCTGCCGTCGTGCAATACGACCAACACGAACATTCACCTGATACAACTCAGCAGAGAGTGTATCAAGGCGAGTGTCCATGCGCTGCAGCTGCGCCATAATATCTCCAAGGGATACATCGCTCGAAGAGGAAGAAGGAGCAGATGTAGATGGAGCGGATCTGGATGGTGCTGAACGGGAGGGAGGAGTGGCACCTGGCTGTCTTGACCTGAACTGCGCCTCACTACGTTTTACGGTAGCGGCATCTATGGCAGATATGTGTGTGAAGTGGTCGGACACAGGAAAGGGGACAGAAAAATGGCGTACAATCCACGTGATAACAGAAGGAAAGATGAGCTTATCACGGGACGCTGAGTCAAGATAGACCTCTATGATAGACCGGATGAAGTGAGAAGGGAAGTCTATAGTAAGATGCTCAAGCAAAGAAAGCAAAAATCAAGCACGAGGCTCTGTGATAGAGTTATAGTGAGAAAGAGGATGGAGAACAAAAGTCATCACCATGTTCATGAATCTAGGACCTTTAGCAAAAGGCCTACATGATGTGAACTGATGCTCACCCCAATCTGCAGGGCGCTCACAAAAAGCAGAGATGAGCTCATCCTTGGACACAGTCCTTAGACGCTCACAAGAGGGGTAATCAGGAAACTCTATCCTAGGTACCCTAAGCACATCCGCAACAAGCTGCGGTGTGACAGGAATGCGCATACCTCGAACGCGAGTGGAAAAATGAGGTACTGAAAGATCAATCTCGTGGATGTTGGAGTAGAACTCCTGTATCAGCACGAGAGGGCAAGTGACCGGGATGTCACACAGTGACCCCCATCCCCTACTGTGGATGACAGAGGGAAGGTCAGTGTCGACGAAGTCCACCAGGATGACTTGGCGTTCCGAATGAACACCTCGTCTAGAAAAGTTCTCCGAAAATGCCTTATGGGCATCTCCATCACGGAACCGAAGATCAAAGGAAGCAAAATCAGAGGAAGTAGATGCTCCAGAACGCAGAGGGTTCCGAGCAGGAGTAGATTTACGTTTAGGTGCCATAGACACGACTAATGTAAAAAGAATGAGAAAGAGATAGAGAGGGAGACAATCAGAAAAGTACCAACACAGTTCAAATATATCATATATGTTGAACAAGAAGTACGTATGCATGGGAATGCATGAGCATGTGACATGCAAAGGAAAAGAACCATCATGGGCTCAGCCCAATCCAATCCTAGCAGCACACAAACATAAGGCACACATCTAAATGCATGTAAATATCATTATAATGCAAATGTAATGCAATGTATGACATTTTGAAATCATTTAAGTACAAACCCAACCCAACATTTCAATAAAAACTCAACAATTTTGAAAAACCCCAAATTTTATGAAAAATCCCAAAAACTAGGTTTTCAAAACATGAAATGCATGAAAAATGAAGAGAATAGAGATCTTACCAAGTGATTTGAGCAAGGAATGAGCAAGATCCAAGTGGGTTGAAGGATTTGAGTGAAAGGAGAGTGAAAGGGAGATGAACAGGCACGGAGAGATCGAGAGAAAACGAGTGAGAAATGAAGAAAATCGCGATCTGCACTTAAATAGGCACCTCAGTAATTCTCGACAGCTAAGGTGTCGAGAGGTGTCGAGGAAGCTGTCGAGGAAAATGCCGTCGACAGATGCAGGTGTCGAGAGGTATCGAGATGCAAGGAGAAATTTAGATATGAGAATCTCGATCGATCGCGAAGGTGTCGAGACAGGTGTCGAGAAGGAATACACAAACAGCACAATTGAATCTCGATCGATCCAACAGGTGTCGAGAATCTGTCGAGAGGACAGAGACTTTCTCGATCGATCCATCAGGTGTCGAGGAGGTGTTGAGATTGCGATAAGAAACCATATGAGAAGCTCGACAGATGACCAGGTATCGAGGAGGTGTCGAGGGAGGTGTCGAGCCTTCAGAAAAATACAGTTTTTCGAGAAAGGAAAAACACAGACATGAATGCAATCCACACACATCTCAATCAAAGATTCACTCAACATATAAACCTCTCAAAAACATCTCTCAACAAGAAAATAAGCACAAGGATCATGCAAAAACACACTCACACACTAAACAAGTCTAACCAATTTTATATTTCAAAAACAAGTTATGACAGTTTAGTGAGCATACATTAGCACATGTAAAACCTTTGTGATGGCCAAATCACATTGTACCTGCACATGTATCAAAAGTAGCAAAGAATATTGCGTGTTGTGTGTGAAAAACATCGCAAGATAGCATATGTGTATAGATGTTATGACGATATGAGATATGAGAAAATAACTTTTAACTCACACATAATCATAACTGTTTGATGGGAACTATTACCTTAGAGGTACATCCTATAACTCCCACATCTCCTAGAATACACGCTTGCAACCATATTTAAAGCATTTTTAATCTTTTTGCTTTTTATTTTCTTTGCATATTTTCTTTTTATTTTATTTAGCATATCATACATGGGCATAAAAAGGAGAAAAGAAATACCCAAGATGTTAAGCATTTGACATCGCACTTTTGCTATGCCAAAGCATACGAATGTCTTTGACACTGCACTTTTGCTATGTCGAAGCATACAGGTGTCATATTATGATTGACGGACAACAGTGGTGAGATGGTTATTTATGCCTTTCTCTTAGGATTTCTAGTCCAAACCGTCAAAAAGAGTGATATGAGTGTTAAGTTTTAAGAGATAACCTAATCTTACTCATCACAAACAAGAGCCACAAAGCTCACTTGCTTAGTTGTGCATAGAGATGCTCATCTAAGCTACAAGAGATACAAAGTTTAGAAAACTTTGTTTCATTGGCCATCCAAGGTACACAAATACCAAAGTACACATAACACACACTGCTTTTGTATTTTTCAATTTTTCAAATTTTTTTTTTTAATTTTTATATCAAAAACAAAATAAACAAAACTGAAAGTAAACACACAAAACTGAAGGTAAACACACAAAACATGTTAACAAAGCAAAGCAAAAACTAGACTGACTCAGCAGAAAAGTAAAACACACAAGCAATGCAATAAACAGAAAAACAAGAAGGGAAAAAGAAAGTGATGAAATCACTTAAAATCCTTTTTCTTCCACACCTTGGAAGAACCTTTCCTTTGATTGAAACCTTGAACAGGCGGTGAGGGGGAAGAATTTAAACCGTTCAAGTTTGAAAGGAACATGAGGGCTTTCAGAAGATCTCCAAGAGGAGCAAGGGAGGATGGAAGCTGATTATGGTTTCCAGATGCTATCACGCCATTGCTCTGTTGAGTGGCTAACCACTTATAGCAATTTGGTCTAGTATGACCGGCAGCTCCACAATGATGACAGAGATGCTGCTTCTTTTGTTTAGGCTTTTGAGAGTTAGCCTTCTTAGCCCTAGGGTTTTTAGCATCTTTCTTATCTTGCTTAGGGGGTGCTCCTAAAATAGATTTCCCTTTGTCTAAGTTCTCACTAGCTAATTCAGTTTTAACATCAATATTCTCAATTTCAGTATTATTAGCAGGAGGAACAAAAACAATATTGCTAGTAGAGGCAGTATTAGAGAAAGAAATACCATACCCCAAACCAGTTCGATCTGAAGCAGATTTCTGATTGGTAAGCATCTCATCAAGCTTTGCACTTGAAGTCCTCTCCAGTTGAGCTCTGACTTGAAACAGCTCCGCTTCAGGTTTCTTGGTCTTCTCAGCCAAAAAGTTGTTCTCAAATCTCAGTGCTCCAATGGTTTGATTCGCCTCATCAAACTTTGTGGACAGCTCTTCACGATCGAGTTCCACTTCACTGAGCTTCTTGGTGGCCAGCCTATATAGTTTCTCATGTTTTTCAGAGAGCTTGTAAAGCTTCTCATAGGCTGAATGGATATTATCTTGATCATCCATCTTCTCAAACTTAGACTCCACCAATTCTTCTTCTTCATTCACTTCTTCAACAATCCCTTCAGTAGGATTGACTGTGGCAGTGAAGGCATTTAGGATTCCGTCATCCTCATTGTCGGAATCATCTTCAGGCTCAGTGTCACTTAGGGTTACAGCAAGGGCCTTGCTTTTCCCAATGCTCTTCAGATATGTAGGACACTCATGTTTCATGTGCCCGAACCCATGACAACCAAAGCACTTTGGTCCTGCGGGAACAGTATACTGACCACCCTCCTTAGCATCCTTCTTCCCTTTGTCTTGGCTTTTAAACTGAGAAGAACTGAACTGCCTGCGGTCATTGTCGAAGCTCCTTCCATTGGCATTCTTCATAAACTTTTTGAACTGCCGAGTGATGTAGGACTTCATCTTGAAATCTTCATCATCAGAATCTGTATCACTGCTCTTCGCCTTCAAGGCCATGCTTTTGCCTTTATTGGACTTGCCAATCCTAGATAACCCTATTTCATAGGTCTGCAAGTTTCCAACCAGCTCAGTCAAAGGAATCTTGTCTATATCCTTTGATTCCTCAATTGCCGTAATCTTGGCATGAAATCTCTTAGGTAGAGATCTGAGCACCTTCCTTACAATCTTGGGTTCAGGGATGGTTTCCCCAAGATTGAAGGCTGAGTTTACTATGTCCTTGAGCTTGGCATAGAACTCATCAAACGACTCATCCTCCTCCATCTTAATTTCTTCAAAACTTGTAGTGAGCCTCTGAAGCTTTGAATCTTTGACAGCCTTTGTTCCTTCATAGGTTGTCTGGAGGATGGTCCAGGCGTCCTTGGCAGTTTCAGTTGAGGATATCTTCTTGAACTCCTCATTGGTGACTGCGCTAAATAGGGCATTTAACGCTCTGCTGTTGAAGTTTGCCGCCTTGATCTTTGCATCATCCCAATCGGCCGGATCTTCTGTTGGCTTAGTCCAGCCAATCTCTACAGCTTGCCACACCTTTTCATCCAAAGACTGCAAGAAAGCTCTCATGCGTACTTTCCAGTATGCATAGTTAGTGCCATCAAATAAAGGAGGTATAATTAATGATTGTCCTCTATCCATGACAAACAGGGGTCAATGGATCAAACACAACAAAGATTAAATCCTAATCAAAGTGTGCCTGCTCTGATACCACTTATTCGGTCACAATCTGAATGACCCCTTGTGATTAACCCTAATTAATTAATTTAGCCAAGTAATTAATTAACCAATTAATCATGCAATTTTGTGGAAGCACAAACAAATCACCAATCAACTAAATATGCAGCGGAAAATAAATAACACGGTGATTTGTTTACGAATGAGGAAAACCCTAATGGCGAAAACCCCACCGGGTGATTTTCAGGTCACCACTCCCGAAACTGCACTATTATCAAATCAAGCGGTTACAAGTAAAGGAATCCCAAGTACCTTACCAACCTACAGTTGAACCCTTACCCCAATACCCAATTGGACTTGATCTGTAGCGACAGTTCCCACCTTTGATGCACGGCTCCCAAGTACGTGACTAACCAATGCGCGAATCCCAATACGCGACTTCAGAACACCAATTGAGGAAGAATGGTTGGCTGCAAAGTTCTTCAGATCATCCACTTGATTAATAGCAGGAAGATGCTTGGTTACAAAACCCTGTGGTGCACATACACAGCAACTTCTTGATGGAAGATAAACTAGGTCAAGAACTTTGTCTGTTGATCACAATTTGCTTGAACAGAGATTGCTCAATGATAATGCAACTTGTGTCACCCAAAACGGCTCTTAAAATAATCCTTTTATATGTTTAGGGTTAGAAGAAAAGAAGTCCCAAAAACACATTCACGGATTCCAAGAAAATCAGATTGGAATTCTGACTTTTTAAATCTCGACAGATAGCAGGTGTCGAGGTAGCTATCGAGAGGTGTCGAGCTTTAAAAATTCTGCACTTCAACTTGCTTTTTCTTGGACAGACTTGATGACTTCAACACTTGACCTTGAAACATTGTTTCTTGAAGTATTAAAAACACCTAGATCTACCCAATTACAAGCAGAGTGCGTTTTGTCAAAGGATTAGCCAATTTACATAACTAAGTGACATATGTTCTTAACCAAGTTAAAACATATATGTCCTAACAATATAAATAATAATACTATTTTAATATTTAACTTTAGCTTCTTCTTTTTTGGTACTGTCAGTGAGAGTAAGTGAGTTAACTTTAGCTTTTATATTTCGGTTTTTTAATAGTAAATTTTTTGAGAATATTTTAATAGTAAAATTGTTTTAATAGTATTTTTGTTTTTTGAGAATCATAAGTATTATTATAATTATTGGGTAGATTTTTAGACTTGAAATTGATATATTATCTAAAATATAGACTTATAATTTTAAGACTCAATAAATTATATGGATTTTGACCAATAATATATAAGGAAATATAAGTATATAAAATTATAAATAAAAAAAAGTATAAAAAAGGTAACTCCGAAACAGTATGCCGAAACAACCCGGTACCAATCCGGTACCGAAATATTCCATTCCAATAGACAAACCGAAATGAGCACTGAAACGGTATTCATAACAATGCTAAAAACATTTTCACCTCTCAAGCTCGATCGCACATCAGCCTCCATCTCTCAAGCCCGATCTCAACCCTCACCCTCCATCTCTCCGATCTCAAGCTAGCCCTCACCCTCCACTTCCAAACCTTTCGTCTCCAACCTCTTGACATTTCAAATCTTAGGGTTTTAAGTTTTGTGTTTAATTTGAATAGAAATTAGGGCAAAGTTCTTTAGGTTCCATCATCGACGGTTAGCATCTCACCGCTACAGCCATCATTGGCCACGACGTCAGCGTCTGGGCTCAGAGCGCCACCTTCCCTCAGGTCCTCTCTCTCTCTCTCTAAATTTTTCCTTATTTTTTTTGGTTTTGATTTTCAGAATTCGGTTAGATCTGGTTGTTTCAGTTTTTTTATTTTTATTTTTCTAAATTTTTTTTGTGGGTATTGATCTATGTGGTGGATTGGTGTTTTTGAATCTATTTGTTTCTTCAAACCCATTTCGTCCTCAAAGTCAAAGCCGCTGAGTCAACTCAACCCAATCACAAATTTATTGTTTTTGCATTTTTGTCTAAATAAGCCTTTGTACAGAAGAGCCAGCAGATATTTACATTCTTGGGTGGGTACTTCCTCATCCCTGCGATTGGTGCTTCAGTAGATGATGGTCAATTTGTGTCTTGTGTAAACTTCAGTGTTTGACTAAGATACATTTGATTGTCAAAGCTAATAGTGCCTATCAATGTTTTTCAACACTTTATAGTAAAAAAAACAAAAATTATATTAAAAACCATCTCACTGATAAGTTCAGGTAGAATATGTTGAAAATAGTAAAATGCTGACCTTAAAAAATGACAAACTTTATAGTCAGATGCTGGGATGTCCTATGAAAATTGAATGAATCAGTAGTATATTGCACAATGGCAGTATGCATAGAGGTAAATAGAAAATTCTCATATCATTTTTAAATTTTCTTATCTTGAATTTTTATATGTACATTTATAAAGTTAATCATAGTTTTAGGTGTTAGTTTAGTCTCTAACTACAACTGTTGGCAAGTATTTTCTAGCGGAGTAAATCAAAAGCCATAAACTTAAAAGAGAAAAGCCAAAGACAATTCCCACCTTTTTTTTTACCATTGCTAGTATAGTCTACTGTGATTAGACTAACATTATGGGAGTAGGAGACTAAATTTTATAACAAATCTTACCTATGGCATATACTCCTTAAATGTAACACAAGAAGTTAATTCAGAAATCAACTCTAAATTTTCTTGGTGCAGAGGCGTGGGTTGCATAGTGGGAGAAATTGACTCCAAAATTAGCTAGTGGGGACTATTTTGATGAGGGTGCCATCAACTTTTAGCCTTTACATCTTTTGAGTAACTAATGCAAAATTACACGTGAGAAGAAAAATAATGATGTGCGTTAACTGGTTAGCAAATAGAGTGATGCTTGAAACATTACAAGTTTAAGAAATTTACTTATTATATTGTTTATATGATATTAATAACATTTATTACTCATCAACTATTGTTATTCTATTTTGTCTCTTGCTTCATATGAAACCTGTGACATTTTGTTATACCTGAAACCTGATGGTAGTGTATGAATTACTAGTATTTATTGGGCTTTTAGCTCATTTATGTTGTTCTTACATGTTTTTTAGATTAACAACTCAGATTTATTGGCATAGGAGGTTGCTAGGATATATATGATTGCTTGCTGCTAAGGGGTACCACTAGCATTCAATTTATGGGCTACTATTATACTATTAATTATATACACATATATGTGTATATAATAAATTTTGTAAATGTATTCACCATCTGCTATAGAAAGGAAAACGCGGCTATAGACATATTAAAAAAATATTAAAGGGGTTGTAGCCGCGTTTTGAATGCGGCTATAAGGGGGGGTCTATGGCCGCACTTTTCAAGCGCGGCCTAAGAAGGGGTCTATGGCCGCATTTTCCAAACGCGGCCATAGACCCCATTCTTAGGCTGCGGTTGGAAAATGCGGCCATAGACCCGTTCTTAGGCCGCGGTTGAAAAGTGTGGCCATAGACCCCCTCTGGCCTATAGTCACGGGGTTTGGGCCACATTTGAAAACGCGGCCTAAAAAAAGGAGGCCATAGGCCAAATGGGCCTATGGCCACGTGTTTTGGACCTAAGGCCGCGTTTTACAAATGTGGCCTAAGAACGTTATTCATGCAAGGTACTACTTATGTGACAAAGAATTTTACTACCTTAGGACAATTAGGGTTACTATCATTGTTTACTAGAGCTTCCATTCAAAACTTATAACAATTCTCCTTCCAACCTTCTAGTGCAATAAAAGATTGTTAGAATTTAAGTCATAATTTAATGGTAAGGGGGTATGTTTTTCGTTTCCAATAATTAAAGGGAAAATTGTTCAATTTTAAAGTTTATGAGTGAATTGTGAAATACCCCAAAAATAGATGTTTTTTCTATTTTTATTATATTAATTCTAGTGTGTAACATATTGTTCATGTTTTGTTGAGCATGCATTTGTAGCTACAAGAATCAATTGAATTACTTATAGGAGAGTGGAAAATATATAAGGAATATTAATATTTTATAGAAATTTACAAAGTGTACTAGGGTTAGAATTTAACAACGTGGTTCTCTTAACAATTTAAAAACAAGAAACAAAAGTTATTTCTTTTTCAAAACCTGATTTTAAAGAGTTTAGACAGTAAGTGAAACCACAATTATTTATCTGTGTTGGTTAGGTGGACCACATGTTAGAGTGACTCAATTCTCCAACGAATGGACTAAGAAGTTGATAGTAGCACATGGTAAAAACTTGTGAATGATTTCATCCTATTTTCGTCCATAGGCGTTGGGAAAAATATCAAATCAAGAAGGATTACATAAATTGTGGTTTCAAATACGGCAATCAGGTCTCTAATCCAAAAGTTTACAGATAAAAAATGCATTTTGATATATAAATCCATATCCAATCATATACACACCTGATATGAGAATTCATGCTCTAACAGTTTAACTACAAAACAAAATCATAAAATAGGGTAATATATTGGATCAATTATTCAATCTTCAAATTTTATCACATAATACTCTCAACCCTCCTCACACATAAAATTCTGGTAGATAAATATCATGTTTATCTCAAACACACATTACATTAAGGCTGCGTTTGTTTTGGGTGAAAATCACTTCTGGAAATGCTTTTCTATAATTTCGGGTGTTTGGTTACACATGGAAAATCAATTTTCCAGAAATCATTTTCAGTTGACCGTGAGTCAAGGGTGAAAATGATTTCCCTTTTTATTTTCACTTCAAATAACATTTTCCGGAAAACAGAGAGACAGAGAGCACGAAGAGAGAGAGAGAGAGAGAGAGAGAGAGAGAGAGAGCACGAGAGGAAGAAGAGGAGCCCAGATCACGCCGGAGACGTCGCCGGTGAACCTCGAGCACTGCGCCAATCTTGCCTTCGATCGCACCGCACCGATCTCGCCTTCGATCGCCTCCGCTCGATCTCGCGATCTCGCCACGCACCGCACCGCGCGATCTCGCCACGAACACCCATAGCCTTCGCACCGGTGAACCCAGAACTCGTCACCGATCGAACCCCGAGCACCGCGCCGATTGAACCCAATCACCGATCGAACCCAGAACCCAAAACCCGATCGAACCCAGATTTGATATATTTTTTTCTTTGGTTTTGTTTCTGCTTTTGATTGCCGGAGTTTGCTGTGATTTTGAAATTTTTTGTAATAATAACTTGTTTGGATTGAGTTGCGGTGTGTTTGTTGTTGTTGTTGAGGTGGATTTATGGTGGATTTTTGTTGTTGTTGTGGTGGTGTGGTTGGTGGTGTTTTGGTGGTTTTCCTGTTGTGTGGTGGTGAGTTGTGCCGGAAAATAGCATTTTCAGAATAGAACCAAACACATGAAAATATTTTCTACAACAATTTTCATAATACAACCAAACACTTGAAAATATTTTCCTTTTTCAGAAAATAGCATTTCCGGAAAATATCTATTTTCCGGAAAATATTTTACGGGAACCAAACGGACCCTAAATTAAAAAATCAAGTGCATTGTCCACACTGACTTATTTAAACAAACATGGGAGTTTGACAAAAGGAAAGTAAACAAACGAAATGACATAGCCATACATAGGACGTACCAGAGAGGATCTATAACAATTTTTCAATACCTCTAGTCACATTTTGATGGTGTGTAATAATAACCCAACATAGAGTACATGGTCTGTAAGACACTGAGAATGAGTACAAATAATGTTGGATATTTTTATAAAAATATTATATTTATTTTAATATTCATTTATGTGTATCAATTATCCCTTAATGTCAAATACGTTAATTGCTAAATTTTGAAATTCAAATTTAATTCAAAATTTGAATAGCTTTTGTCAATGATTTTAATCAGAAAATTTATGAACATTAATGTAATATTAATACCATAATTGCCAGTATATTTGGTTTTATTATCTTATTTGAATATGACATAATAACATCATATATGGAAGAATTTCGGCACTTAAATATACAATTATTGCTGAATTATTTTATGTTACCATATATACACAAATGTTTACTATTTGGTTTAAGGAAAGTAAAAAGCAAATGACAATATTTATGCATATTTGAAATTGTATTGCAAGTTTTGGCCTTTTAGTCTTCAGCCACTTTATGAGACATTAAATGCATAGATCATGATTCTTTCTTTTTTTTGTTCTCAACGTACAGAAGCTTTCGTTGACTGGTTATATTATTAATTTCATTATCTTTATGACCATTTAATTGATATCAAATCTTTTTGATTTTTTGGCTAAGGACAAGTTAAAGATCCGGCTATATATATATGAAAAGAAATAAAGTAGAAGACACATTATTTTTGAATTACAAAGCTGAAAACTTTTCAAAAACAATTTTTATTGTCCTAAACACTTACCATCAATTGTTTTTTACTACTCACAAAAAATATTCTATCTTTTACAAAATTCTCTGGGAAAAGAATGTACTATAGAGAGCTTATATCTTACGAGCAGTGTAGGCTTGCAAGGATAATCAGCAAAGGTGGCTGGGCTGTTGTATCTTGGGGGCAACGTGCAGAAACTATTCGTCTAACTACATCGGATATACCGTAGACGACACGATTTGTCTCAAGATAGTGACTTGGTCCACGCCTCATCTCTGCCACATCTTTTTTGGGTAATATCAAATTGTGTAATTTCCAAGGAAAATTCAGGTATTATCTCTCCTTTATTTCCAACAATTTGAGACAAATCAATATGGAGAACACAAAATCATCCTTGGAAAATGGTAATGTTATGTCTAATTCCTCTAGAGTGGGTGATCTTAATAAGCCATTCTGCTTCCGTGGTGTTAACTTTAAGAGGTGGAGACAAAAGACTTTGTTTTATCTTACTCTCTTGAATGTGGCTTATGTGTTAACTAAGAAAAAACCAAAGAAAAGAAATCTGAAAAATTGACTGAAGAAGAACTTTCTCAACATGAAAAAGATGTTAAGAAATGGGATAAGGATCATCTTTACTGTAGAAATTATTTACTGAATTGTCTTTCTGATGATTTGTATGATTATTATGATCAAGCTTACAAATCAGCCAAAAAGATATGGAAGGCATTGAATCAAAAATATGATACAGAGGAAGCTGGATCCGAGAAATATGCATGTAGCCGATTTTTCAGGTTTCAGATGGTTGAAGGCAAGTCCGTGGTGGAACAATCCTATGAACTCCAAATGATTTCACAAGATGTTCAATCTAAAGGCTTTTAGTAGATGAACAAATGCAAGTTTCAGCCATCATTGACAAACTGCCTGAATCTTGGAAGGAGTTTGTCAAAGTCCTAAGACACAAGTAAAGGAACTCTCCATTGAATCCCTTATCACTTGTTTGAGAGTGGAGGAAGAGGCAAGGAACCAAGACAAAGCTGTTGAACTCCATGGAGCAAATGGTCCTAAGGTAAATCTTATCTCTTCAAATGAAAACATGTCAAAAGCCAATGCAAAAAATAATGACTATGTAAGGCCTAAGAAAAAAAACTTCAAACGTAGGCCAAATGGAAATCAGCCTCAACATAAGACCCACTCTAATCAAAGAAAGAACCAAGCACACCATCCTATGCATGCTCCAAATAATGGCAACCATACTAATAATAGCAATTATGCATATTTTGTATGTGGAAAGCCTGGACATTCGGCTAGAAATTGTCGTTTTCGAAATCATGGGCCTATGGCTCAAGCCAATGTCATTGAAGAGCCTCTTGTGGCTATGGTTACCGAGATTAATATTCTCAAAGGCTTAAGAGGGTGGTGGATTGATTCTGGGGCATCTAGACATGTTTGTAATGATAAAAATTGGTTCAAAACCTACACCATCTTGGATGAGAAAAAGAAAATTATGCTTGGTGATTCTCATACCATTGAAGTTGTGGGTATTGGAGAGGTGCTTCTTAAATTTACTTCTGGGAGAGAAGTCACTCTCAAAGATGTCTTTCATGTTCCTAACATTAGAAAGAATCTAGTTTCCAGTTTTTTGTTAAATAAGGTTAGTTTCAAACAAGTCTTTTAGGCTGATCAATATGTACTCTCTAAAAATGGCATGTTTGTTGGCAAAGGCTATGCTTGTGATGACATGTTTAAACTTAATGTTGAGATGAATGAAAATTCAAGTTTTGCTTATATTGTTTCTTGTATGAATGTTTGGCATGGTAGATTATGTCATATTAATAATAAATATATGAAAAATATGAGTGGTTTCGGTTTAATTCCTAAACTTGAAAATGAACTTGAAAATTGTGAAATTTGTAGCATGACTAAAATTACTCAAAAGCCTCATAAATCTGTTGAAAGAAATATTGAATTACTAGAGCTTATCCATAGTGATATTTGTGAATTTGAAGGATATTTGACACATGGAGGTAATCGGTATTTTATAACCTATATAGATGATTTTTCAAAATATTCATATGTCTATCTTATGAAAAACAAAAGTGATGCTTTTGAAAAATTATCAATTTTCTTAAAAGAAGTTGAGAATACTTTTGATAAAAAGGTTAAAAGGTTTAGAACTGATAGAGGAAAAGAATATGATACTCTTGGTCTTAATAATTATATTCAACCTCTTGGTGTTGTTCATGAGATTACTACCCCTTATTCTCCATCTTCTAATGGAGTAGCTGAACGTAAAAATAGGACTCTTATAAATTTAACCAATGCTATGCTCGTTAGTTATGGGGTTCCTAAATATTTATGAGGTGAAACTGTTTTAACAGCAAATTTTCTTTTAAATATAGTATCTCATATAAAGACTTTTTTAACTCCTTTTGAATTATGGAAAAAATATAAACCAAATCTGAATTTTTTCAAAGTTTGAGGTTGCTTAGCATATGTGAGAGTACCTGACCCTAAAAGACCAAAACTTGGGGTAAAGGATTCTACATGTGTAGTTTTGGGTTATTCTTTATACAACACAACTTATAGATTTTGTGATATTGATAATAATACGATAATTGAATCTAGAGATGCAATTTTTCATAAAAATAAATTTCCATTTAAATATAAGAATAGTGGGGGTTTAGAACAACATTCAACATCTAAGTCAAAAGATGTTAATGAAAATGAGATTGAACCTAGGAAGAGGAAAAGACCTAGAATTGAAAAAGATTTTGGTCTTGAATATTATGTATATAATTTACAAGGTGAACCTATTTCTTTAGAAGAAGCTTTATCTTCTCCTAATTCAAGTTTTTGGAAAAAAAAAAAAATCAATGATGATTTGGATTCAATTATCTCTAATAATACTTGGAAACTTGTAGACTTACCTCTAGGTTGTAAAACAATTGGATGTAAAGGGGTACTTAGAAGAAAATTAAAACTTGATGGATTTATTGAAAAATTCTAAGTAAGGCTTGTAGCTAAAGGTTTTAAACAAAAAGAAGATATTGATTTTTTTGATACTTTTTCTCCTGTTACTAAAGTTACATCTATTAGATTATTGATTGCTATAGCAGCTATTCATAATTTGATGATACATCAAATGGATGTAAAGACAGCATTTTTAAATGGAGATTTAGAAAAAGAAATCTACATGGACCAACCAGAAGGTTTAACAATGCCAGGTAATGAACACGTGGTATGTAAATTATTAAAATCTTTATATGGATTAAAACAAGCACCTAGACAGTGGCATGAGAAATTTGATCAATGTTTGCTTTCTAATGGTTTTAAACAAATGAAAGTGACAAATGTATATATTATAAAACTTTTGATGATGCTCATGTTATAATCTGTTTATATGTTGATGATCTTCTAATTTTTGGTCCTAATATGGATATTATAAATGCTACCAAAATGCTTCCTAAATATACTTTGATATGAAAGATTTAGGAGAAGCTAATGTGATTCTTGGCATGAAAATTTCTCAAACTTCAAATGGCATATTTGTAGATCAATCTCGTTATATAGAAAAAAATTTGAAAAAATATAATCACTTTGATAGTAGATTTGCAAGTATTCATTTTGATTCTAATGTGCATCTATTTCCTACTAAAGATGTAAATGATATTTACAATCAAAAGGAATATGCTAGTATTATTAGTAGTCTTAGATATGCTACTGATTGTAATAAATTTGATATTACTTATGCCGTAGGAGTTCTAGTAAGATTTACTAGCAAACCTAATTTTGAGCATTGGAATGCCATGACTCAATTAATGAGATATTTAAAAAGAACTACGCACTATGGTTTGCTATATCAAAGATATCCGTTCTTGAAGGATCTAGTGATGCTAGTTGGAACACCTTATCAGGTGATTCTTTGTCTACCACTGGCTATGTATTTACAATAGGTAGTGGAGCAATAAGTTGGAAATCTAAAAAACAACAGATTATTGCTAAATCCACCATGGAGGCAGAATTAATTTCCTTATCTTCAGCTAGTGAAGAAGCGGGTTGGTTACGAGATTTATTATCTGAAATTCCCATGTGGGAGAAACCTATTTCACCCGTCTTAATTCATTGTGATAGTACTGCTACTATTGGTAGAGTGCACAATAAATATTGTAATGGTAAATCCATATCTATTAGAAGAAAACACAGTACTGTGAGATCATACATAAACAATGGTACCATAAATGTTGATTATATTAGCACAAATGATAATATTGCGGATCCATTAACTAAAGCTCTAGCTAGAGAAAAGATCTGGATAGCATTGAGGGGGATGGGACTTAAGCCCAAAGAAGAATAAACTACCTATGAGGATACCCTACCTAGGGACTGGAGATCCCAAGAACTAGGTTCAAAGGGAAAAACTAATCATAGAGTAGTTTGATTAACATGCACTAAATATATGTATGAGTAATAATACTCATGTCCCTCCCTATGGTGTGCGTTCATGTATCTTGTAACGTTATATAGCTAGGATGAGTTTTTATTTATTATAAAAAAACTCTTAATGTCGACTATAGCTCTTATGAGTGGGATGTTAGAGTTACAAGAACATCCTTGATAGCCACACCTAAGTGAGCATGGAAGTGAGGCCGCTTCCTTTGAGAATGGGGCTAGTTCTCTAAATAGCTCATGGATGCTGGGATAAAGCACAAGGCCATAATGTGCTGGCTTAAAAGCTCGTAGTAGAGTACTGGAATATTATGTGTGTGATGTAATGTTTTGTATTCATAGAAAAAGTTATAGTTCAAGACTTAAATCACTATTAACTTTGGAGCAATGTTGCTGAAACACTAAATGAGGGTTCAAGCCATTGGCACTCCCATTATGCATAATGTTCTACTTAACCCAGAAAATTTTCTTATATATATATATTTACCTATTTATTTTTTATAAAAATAAGTGGGGGATTGTTGGATATTTTTATAAAAAATATTATATTTATTTTAATACTCATTTATGTGTATCAATTATCTCTTAATGTCAGATATGCTAATTGCTAAATTTTGAAATTCAAATTTAATTCAAAATTTGAATAGCTTTTGTCAATGGTTTTAATTAGAAAATTTATGAACATTAATGTAATATTAATACCATAATTGCCAGCATATTTGGTTTTATTATCTTATTTGAATATGACATAATAACGTTATATATGGAAGAATTTCAGCACTTAAATATACAGCTATTGTTGAATTATTTTATGTTATTATATATACACAAGTGTTTACTATTTGGTTTAAGGAAAGTAAAAAACAAATGGCAATATTTATGCATATTTGAAATTGTATTACACGCTTTGGCCTTTTAGTCTTCAACCACTTTATGAGACATTAAATGCATAGATCATGATTAATTCTTTTTTTTTGTTTTTTTGTTCTCAACGTACAGAAGCTTTGGTTGACCGATTATATATATATTATATATATTAAGAAAGCCATTGATTATATTATTAATTTCAATATCTTTATGACCATTTAATTGATATCAAATCTTTTTGATTTTTTGGCTAAGGACAAGTTAAAGATCTGGCTATATATATATATATGGAAAGAAATAAAGTAGAAGACACATTATTTTTGAATTACAAAGTTGAAAACTTTTCAAAAACAATTTTTATTGTCCTAAACACTTACCATCAATTGTTTTTTACTACTCACAAAAAAATATTCTATCTTTTACAAAATTCTCTGGAAAAAAAAAAATACTATAGAGAGCTTATATCTTACGAGCAGTGTAGGCTTGCAAGGATAATCAGCAAAGGTGGCTGGGCTGTTGTATCCTGAGGGCAACGTGCAGAAACTTTTCGTCTAATTACATCGGATATACCGTAGACGGCACGATTTGTCTCAAGACAGTGACTTGGTCCACGTCTCATCTCTACCACCTCTTTTTTTGGGTAATATCAAATTGTGTAATTTTCAAAGAAAATTCAGGTCTTATCTCTCCTTTATTTCCAACAAATAATCCGGCAATGAAAGCCACTACCGTCCACAGGCTGCTGATCGGCTGATCGTGAATGACTTGAGTTATCTAGAGCATCCTCCCCTTGTTGTAGTATTGCTGGATTTGGCATTTGACGTCTTTATATATTTCAGGGTTAGGAACCAAGTTGATGCTTTTCTCGTTGAAGACTCGAGCCACTTCATCATCGCTGCCAAGGAAATTGCGGAGTATGCCTGCATTCCTAAGGTCTATAACGTCTTTGGATTCGTCGATGAGTGAATCGAGGAAGGATATGTAAGACGAGACTCCATTGTCATTTTCAAAATCCGGACACATCTCGTAAGCTATCAAGTTGAAGAACTTGGGTCCGATTGAGTCATCCACTATTATTGGAGGCAGACTAAGGGTTCCATCATAGAATTTCCAATATTTCTGGGTGAAGGTTATGTTTTCCAAGCATCTATTGTTGCTGGACTTCAAATTAATTCCTACTACTTAAAGCTAGCTCCTGCACGTTGCAAAATGAATTCCAATCCTCCTGCTTAGAGTTATTTTCAGGACTTATGGAAGGGCAGCCTAGAAGTCTGTTCCGCAGTAAATCTAGAAGATGAACTGGTTCTTTATTGGGTGGCGCTTCCTCTATTTTTTCACCCTCTTTATTATTTTTGGTTGGCTTTACCTATGTTTTTCTTGTCATACTTTGCATATTGATGAATCTTTGGACTGACTCCCTCAATTCTTCACCCTCATTAGTGTTTTTGATTAAATAGTCGAGAATTCGATAAGGAAGTTGATTCTCCAACAAGAATAAATCCTGTTGCAAAAAGGCCACTTTACCTTTTTTAATTTGGAACCTTTTGACATTTTTCTCAACAATAGAGTCTATGAATTTCAGTGTTGCACAACCACAAACAACATCCATTAAAGGGCTTCATCATTATAATTGTGAATAACCTCCTCATCAAAACACTTCCTTAGTTGCTTGATGTTGTTCTTAATCACCATATACAATTCTTTTTCAGTCTTGCCACTTTCTCCAATGAAGTTTTCTGCCAATGTAAGCTTGTATTCTTCTGCTAATCGATACTTTGGCTTACGATGATGGATAGGACCGATTGATAACACCCTCGGCTCACAGTACTTTCGGAAATCTTTGTGATCTCAAAGCAATAGAACTTAATGGTTCACGCAATTTAGAAATTAACAAAGTAATAATTGACAACAATATAATAAATTTACAATAAATAATATGTTTTTTTCATATATCATTGCAATGATACATGTTAATAAATTTATTCGGACAAAGTTAGGCTCCAACTACCAATAGGAAACTAACATAATATTAATACTTGTCAAGTGCAACTCACTTAACTTAACAATCCAAGTGAATCATGTGCAATCAAAATGCATTTCATCTTCTTATTGGTGGTTAAAATCCAAGACTCCAAACATATTTGAAGTCAAAACACTTTCCAATTTATAATAGTAAGATTAATAAACTATAATTATCCTCGACATATGACTTAAGGCATTCGCACACCACATGTGATGAACATTTAACTTGTATCTCAGTGGGTTCCAATTAGCTCAATTAGTAAAGTCTTTTGTGATCAAATAAGAGATCTGAGGTTCAATCCATGCTTACACCAAAAACCAATTGATATTTTGATCTGACGATAAAAAACATCATTAGGAGTAGACGCCCTAGGTTGAAACTATTTTTATAAAAAAAATATGTATCTCAACTAGTGTGTTGAGTTTTAGCACCAAAAAAAATCCTAAAAAAACCATATTGTACTTAGATCACAAACTCATTAACCTTAGCATATTCATAAAGTATAAATAAATAAAAGATACATGAGTCTATAGTCTACACCATACCAAATAGAAAAATTTTCACTAAAGAAACATATTTTTGGAAAATTCTTGTTTAATCTACAATGTAAGATTTATATTGCTAGTACAATGTATTAACCTATAATTACCCCATATTTTTCCCCATAATATAATATCAAAGAATTACCCCTCCAATCACTACATCTTTCCTAATTTATTTCTTTTACAATTTATGCAGGTTGTGATGGCCTGATACAATTTGAGACTTAAGGCAAAAACTTTAAGTTGAAATTTTTCTATATTTAAATATTAACTTTTAATAGGACAAAGTTTAGCTACAAAATCGATTGTAGCCTTAGACTACAAACTCACTCAATATCTTTTTATTGGAGGTGAATTTTGACAAATCCACCATTGGATTGCATCTTCTTCTTATATCCTACATGTTTGCAAAATTTCAAGAAAATTAAAGATCAATAGCTATGTCATCAATAAATGTTTAAATTGCAAGTTTTTGTAATTTAAAATTATACATAAAATATAAGATTATAGATTATATAGTAAATGATATCCAATTGACACAAAAATTGACATGTGCATTAAGAGCGTAAAGAACATGTAATTCAACAGTTAGATTTTCAAAATATGCAGTAATATTTATTTTATTAAGTGAGTTTGTAACCTAAGGCTACAACCAACTTTGTAGCTAAACTTTGTCCCTTTTAATATTATAAGTTTTAAAATTTTTTTTTTTTTAAATCCAATCTTCTTGCTTTTTGAGATACATGTTAGGTGCGTAGAATTAGGTTGGCAAACCATGAACAATTGTACCACTTAGAATCTTAGTTAATCTTGGTTCTTAATTGTAAACATGTTCTAATACAAGACAAGTGAAGATTCAAGTAATGATAGACTCAAGAAAAATAGAAACTGGACTACCACTATGCTAGTTTTCAACACCAGCTCGACATGTCGAGATTCACTTAACTCAACTAGTTGAATTGAAGAGCTTAACCAATCAAAATCGTAAATAATAAGTGTAGAAGTGTTGTTTTCTTAATTAGCTGAATGATCTAGGGTTACTTTCACTTCAAGTCTACTATATAGGCAACCTAAAGCATATTTTCCAAGTTTATGAAACAATAGTTTATTGTACATAGATCTAGAATTTTCCAAGCTCTCTTAAAATATCAACCAGAGAACTAGTTCATACCAAAGACCCTGTGATCAAGTGAAGTTGCTGCATCCAGTTTACATCCATGTTGTTGGTTCAAATCTTTGGGAGGTGTTTTTGAAGTCGTGAGTGAAAGTTCACATGGAACAAATCCAGAATAGAATAGTCCATTAATTAGGAGATACATGTGGTCATGTGAGTAAGTATTACATGAGGTAGAAATAAATTTAGGGTTAAGTCTATTGTATAAACTCTCATTCTATTCTAGTGGATTTGTTTACCTTAAGAAATCCCCCCAAGTTTTTATTGCAAAACACTTTGTTTCATTGGTTTTTTTGAGCCATCATTTTGGTTGTTTATCTGTGATCCATGTTTATGTGATGTTTATCAATTCATATCTGGAACATAATTAATCTAATTAATTACTTGGCTAAGAATTAATTAATTGCTTCACAACTGGAACTTAAAATCCTAACAATACAAAAACGACTTTAATTTAGTTCTTGAATTCAGGTTATGCTAAGATCTCAATTATTTAGTTGATAATATATCTCATATGTACTTTTATCTTCTTGTGAAATAGTCAATCTTAAGTATGATTTTATTAGTTTTAATTTTAATAAATTTGTTTACAGAAGAAAATATAACAATTTTTGTCAGTAAAATTCTACAAGCGATAAATACATTTGGGAAAAAAATCTAATCTTTTTATGTAGTCAATAATTATGACATTACATGTTTTAACATTATTACAATCATTTTTATTGTTATTTTTTTGTATAATATTTCAAAATCTTTTAATATTATTTTGATGAATTTCATATTCATTTGTGGGAACTTCATATATATTTTTTATGTTAGTAAAAAATTTCAAATTTTAATCTCTCTCTCTCTCTCTCTAAATTTTTAAATATCAAGTTTTGTTATTAAAGTGCGATATGATCTAGAGATCCAATTTGATATTTTATAGCAGAATTTAAAAAAAAAAAAAAAAATACTATCTATAATATAAAATTATAATATTACGAGGATACATAAATTTTAAAGTGTAGAGATGAATTCAACACATAACTTAACGAATTAGTAAGTAGTATCTCATCTAACAATTAAATCACCCAACAGCCTCAAGATGCCAAAAAAGTTAAACTAGTTACAGGTTAATTACAAATAAAATAAGGAATTAAATCACAAGATAATGGTGAAATAAATCACAAGATACTGAGATAGTGGGTATAAATATTTTGCAACTATTCTAACTTAATGCAATCAAAAGTTTCATAGTAAATTTTGTGAAAAGCAGCATTTTAAAAAAAAAAAAATTTGGTAGGATATAGGACTACTTTAATAAAACAATTATTATATTCTGATTAAATGCACAAACACAACCTTTTGTATCTTTGGCTTTGTTGTCCAGCGATTCTTCCCTTTGGCACGCGCCTCCTTTAATTTCATAAAATTCTCTTCCTTGGAACTGGCACAACCTGTCTCATGGATTGCAATACTGAGCTTCTGGGTGGCACTAGAGACAATGACAGGTTGATCATGGCCTCTGCCTGTTTCACCAGCTTCTTTTCTTCCAACTTTTCTCGAATGGATCATCTCCTCCACTCCGGCCATCGTCAGTGTTTTCCAAAATAAGGTAACTATTGCTATGATAACATTGATCAATTGATCAAATAGTAAACTATATATCTGCTAACTGAACATGAAAACGTTACCTTGAAGCATTTAGAGTCTTCATTACTTTATTCATATACCAAGTCTGGAATCAAATGCACACACTTTTGTGCACTACAAACTTGCTTTACGACTCAAGTTTGATGAAACTGTGAATGAGAACGAACTAAACTATATTCCCATCACCTTTTATAAAACAGGCTTGTTATTTGATTTATGATTTGAAATCATGCACACTTTTCCATTAAACTAACAACTGTTCTAGAGCCATACATTTTACCACAATTTATGCATATGTCAACTTGTAATTTAATTATAACACTTACACATGGATTCCATTATTGGTACTTAGTGAAAAGTAATCTAATCACCACTTAATACATGTGTAAATTGTGACAAAGCGTGTGCTCTTAAATATTTTTCATAAACTAAGGGTTGTACCTTCATTTTTATGCAGCCCTGTTGGAATTGCACACGCTTTTGTGTGTTATGTTTCCTGATCAGTGGCTAAAGGGGCCAAGTGGCCATACCCCGAACCCAACTAAGCTTGGACTTTTTTCATAAGCGAAAAATTTAGATACAATGCATTAAGTTCCTTGATTTAGTTAAAATATATAGTCATATTAATTAATAAATTACAAATAATATTATCTTTGCTAAGGATAATTAAATTTAAAGCCACTAATAATTCCTTTAATTTGGATATTTCATTATCAATTATCCTTATTGTAAGTATTGATACGTTATTTAAAATAAAGACGTTGACAATTTAGAAAACATTTGAAACTTCAATTCCCAAAGAACATCTTAAGGATCTCCAATGACAAGTTTTATTGTAAATAATTTAGTTGTTTATATTAAAAAGAAAATTGCTGAGAACTAAATATACATATTTGACTATGTTATGGGAGTAGAATTTTGGGTTTGGCTTACTTCTAATACTTTTTTAACCGGACATGTCATTTTGTTTTAAATATACAATGACAAGTGGTAGTGGGTTTTAATCTTCACATTTTATTTAGTTGGTGAATAATGTGGCAATTTCTCATTAAAACAAAAGGAGATTCCAGTTTAAAAAGTACTAAAGGTAAGCCAAATCCTAGAGTTTTAACTATAGACGTTTCTGTTACAAATATCAGGATGAGCCAATTAAGTTACAAAACCCATGGCATACATATTTGGTACTTAATAAGGACAAAGTTTGGCTCTAACCATGTTTGAAGTCTTGGGCTTCAATGATCAACAAGAGATGACATTAATTAGTTTTTGTCATGAGTCATTTAACTCAATCAACTAGGTGAATTATGTAAATTACACATAACATGACATATATAATATATTGGTGATTGGAACCTAAGGCTCCAACCATGTTTGAATTCAAACATTTTATTTATTTTAAATCTCATAAAAGAGTATTAACTACAAGTTTAATATTGGAGATATTTAATAATTTTTTTTAATTTGTATTTCCTTTTATACCTACTTAGTAAGTAGTAACATCATGATAATTGATTAAAGATACCTGGCTAGTACCTTCATCTTAGCACATATATTTGTTACGGTTGATAAACGCTTTTTGTTCAACATCTGTTGATTTGTAAAATATTTCATTTATGATGAAGCTGAAAATATCACCAATGAGCCACATAATACTTATTCACTCGATACGTCACCTACACAAAGAAAAAGAGAAGACCTTAACGAAGAGCACCGGTGTGGTGCCGACCAAATACCCTCCGAAGGTCAAGTTAGAACTTCTTACAACTCTAGAGTGCTAGAGAGGGTTTTAATAGTATGTACCTTGATTTGTGAGGGTATTGGGGCTTTTATAGTAGTAGAGGGTTGACCATCTCTTCCTTGGGCTAGAAGTCCTTTCCTTATAGGAATCTTAATGAGCGTATATTGCGGAATCCTTTCCTTGTAGGATACTAGCATTAAGCATGGGATACAAGCTATTTCCTTATTTACTCATGTGTGGTGACCAAGCCAAGGTTTCAGTAAGACCGTCAGCTTCAGGATCGTCAGCTTTCCTTATTCCCTTCAGCCATAACGGCGTTAGCTTCTTGATGGTGTTACCTCCTGGGTGAGCTAACTTCCATCCTGTCAAGTCACTGTCCATCAGTTTTTTGGGTCTTCAGCTTCCCTCATAGTTTACCCCGTCAGCTTAAGCCGTAGGACCTCCTCTATGATCAAATCCGACGGGCTAAATCCGGAGCGCCTTGCGTACTATAATTTTACTTATCAGTTGCCCCTTACTCCATATCTCCGTCAGTTTAAACTAACGGGTTATGGAGTTATATTTTTTGCTGCTAACTTTCACTTTGGCCAGGAGAGAGGAAATAATTTAAGGGCGATTCCTTGAGCAGCCATTATTAAGTGCTCTGACACGCGGCACATCCTGGTTGGTTCCGCTTTTGGACGAAGGCGTCGCTTCGTCTACCGTGCATTTCCCCTTATATATAACTCACCTTTTTTCCTCATTTCTCCCATTTCACTTTTATTGATTCCTGGAGAGAATATCCGTCGCTTTTGTTCCGTCAATTCACCTACATCGTCGCCTGTGTTGCTGCCGTCGCTTTTAGAATCGTCGCCCGTTTTAAGAATCTTGTAAGTTATATTATATATATATATATATATATATATATGCTTTATTTTGATTGATTTCTCTATAGCGAGGTCGTCATCTTAGGTACTTAGAATAAACCCGTCACTTGTAGGTAGTCAGATGTCAAGTGACGCGTCGAGTGATCAATCGTCGATCTGCAATGGAGCGGGCTACGATGAGATATTTGGTTTAGGTCATGAGTCCGGGGGCTTTTCCTGGTCATCAGAGAGGGAGACGTCAGCTCAATCTCCTGTCGAGGAGGTAGGGAGTCATGGAGACAAAGGTCAGGAAGAGGTAGTAAATGAGGAGGGTGAAGTTGAGGTGGAAGGAGAGAGGGATAGTGAAGGAGATGAAGGTGACGAAGAGTCTTGTGAGGGAACTTCAGGAAGTCCCGAAGGTAGTCATCCCTTCATCCTTCCCAAGGAATGGGTCGTCAATAAATTTTTACCAAAAATGAGTGGTAAGGTTTTCAAAGAGTTGCGCATCCGTTTCCAAATCCCTTACCATATCCCTATCCGTCTCCCCAGGTAAAATGAAAAGTGCTATACGGGGAGAACCGTAGACGTTGGTATGTATGATGCCATGTTCATTGCGGGGCTCAGACTTCCCCTGAAGGCCTTACACCGTCAGCTGGCGTCCATTAGCAGATTGCTCCCAATTCATGGAGGATTTTTATAGGTGCTGAGATCTTGTGGGGTCATCTGAATGGAGGACACCGTCAACTTTCTTTAGATGAATTCTTCTACTACTATAGACCCCAGCATCTTTCTTCTTCTAAGGGAATGTACCATTTTGCCGTCAGGGAGAGAGATTTGAGATTAGTGTCTGAGATGCCAAATTCAAATAGAGATTCGAAAAGTAGGTACTTTTTTGTTAAAGGGATGAACTGGGTGTGCCGTCAGGAAGAATAGGAGACGATGCCCCGTGATTATTTTAATAATACTTGGGCTTTTGTCAGGGATTTAGGTTTTAGCCGACAGCTTTTAGCCCCGTCAGCTTTTACATATATTTATTTATTTATTTTTGGTGTCTTAACGACGTCAGCCTGTTTTTCTTTTCAGCCAATACTCGCCCTCTTATAACTGAAGAACAGAGGGATTTTATTCGTCGGGTTCTAGAGATTCCCTTAGAGGAGCGAAAGTGTCGAGATTTAATTACTCTTGACACTTTTTCGCATATTGCAGGGGTCCAGAACCGACGCCTGAAGCTCTCAAGCTAGAGGAATTTTCTCGCCAACGTGAGTAGTTTTCTGCCACTCTGTTACTTTGGCTCTTATCGTCAATCTTTCTCATGCATATCTGTTGTCTTCGCAGAAATGGAGGCTGCCAAGCAACGGATAAGGGTTGTTGCTGCCCATCAGAAGGAGGAGTAGAGGGCAAAGGGGGAGTTGACATCCTCGTCAGCCCCTAAGGTTGTCACTAAGGGTTCGTCAAAGAGGAAAACCAACAGGAAGGATGCCCGTCCACTTAAGAAGGTGGCCGTCACTCTTGGGGATGAGCCCCTAGAGAAGTCTCCCCCCAAGTCAGTCCATGGGGCTGGAAAGGGGGTGATGACTCCTTCTGGTCCGGTCCTTGAGGGGCCTCGTTGCTTGCTGACGCACAAGGATTATGCTGTCGAAAAGGTGGAATCGTTTATAAGACCGACGGATATGGATCCTTGTGCTCAATTGGGGACGAAGGACCTGAGAGCGTCAGCCATTTTTGATTTAACACGAGTAAGTTGTCTCTCCTTAGCTACCTATCTTTTTTTTATCTTTTTCATGTTTATTGACTGACAGCTTTGCCCTTCTTAGACCTTGGTACGTGTGAAAGCGCTCTAGGACCGGTGTGTGGTTAAGGAGGGCGTCGTCAATCGCGTCAAGAAGCACAACGTCAATTTAATGAACGAGTAGGGTCAGTACAAGGAGGCCATCCATCTTCTGAACATCGAGCTGAAAGAGACGAAGTAGAAGTTGGAGAAGGCGGGGCGTCAGAAGGAGAAGTTAGAACAAGAACTAACGGCCCTTCATGAGCAGGTGAAGCAAGTTGGGGTTGACGCGGTTCAAAAGTTTAAAGCATCACACTCCTTTATTGATGCTTGTGGTGGATACTACGGCACGGGGTTTGACGATTGCCTTAAACAGGTCGCGTCAGCTTTTCCTGAGTTGGATCTGTCCAGTATTACTATGGATGATCTCCCACCAGTGACACCTGCTAATGACACCGTCGTTGCTGAAGGTGACGACTTTAATGATGCCTCTCCTAATGATAGTGGCGTTGTTTTGGCCCAGCCTGCAGCGAACCCTCCCGTCACTATTTCAAACCGTTCTGTGGAGGAGTTAGACGTAGCAGACCCTAAAAGCAAAAAAGACCTTGAGTGACGCTCCTTCTGCCCCGCCTTAATTTTGCTTTTTGTAGTTGTTATATTTCGTACTATTTGCAAACAATATTTTTTAAGTGCCCTTCAGATTTTTGGGCTTTTATTTGTAGGTAAGCTACTTTTTGTGATACTCTTAGTAGTCGTCACTTTTGATTACGTGTGTGTGTTTTGTTTTCTTTACTTTGTAGACTTTGAGTTTATTTTCTAGTCGCAGGCTGAGGCCGTCAGCCTGGCTGTGGGCTATCATTTAATGGCAATGATTATGGACCCGTCTATTTTAATGACGCCGTCAGCTTAGTATAGCCGTTTTTCCCTTTTAAGGGATTTTTGGTCACCTTTAACCAGTTCGTCACCTTTGATGAGTCCGTCACATGGACAGTTAATTTTATGGCTTTGTCCATATTATGGACTTAGTGGAGCCACTTTGTTGGGGCCATCTCTTTCATGAGCCCGTCACTTTTGAGGAGTCCGTCACATGGACCGTTAATTTTATGGCCTCGTCCATATTATGGACTTTGTGGAGCCACTTTGTTGGGACTGTCTCTTTCATGAGCCCGTCACTTTTGAGGGGTCCATCACACGGACCGTTAATTTTATGGCCTTGCCCATATTATGGACTTGGTTGAGCCACTTTGTTGAGACCGTCACTTTCATGAGCCCGTCTCTTTTGATGAGTCCGTCACACGGACCGTTAATTTTATGGCCTTGTCCACATTATGGACTTAGTGGAGCCACTTTTTACAATCTCGTCACTTTGATGAGACCGTCGGCCTAGGTGGTCGATATTTTTTCATCCCTTTAGGATAAATTGATGCTATGTAGTTTTTGAATAGTGGAGTCATCTGTTTCTTATGGACTTGTCCGTATCTGGGCCTGGCTTCTGGCCCATTCAAGGGCTTCAACCATGCTTCATCCTCTTGGGATTGATCCATCTGTCTTGAGGGCTTATAGTCGCCTACTTTTGCAGACTTAAGGTCGTCCATTTTTTAGAATCTTTTTACTTTTTATGGACTTGAGGTCGTTCGTTTTTTGCAAACTTGTAAATTAAAAATGTTAGCCTTTCTGAATAAACTCCTCTTATTGCCATGCATTCATAGAAAAAATTAGCTCTAAAAAAAAAATGCCCTTTGGGCTTATTGTAGCAAAAACTAAAGTAAAAAAACTTGCCATTTGGGCTTATTGTAACAAAAACTAAAGTAAACGATAGGTTTGAGGAGTATAACTAAAATTTGCTGCGGTAAACTATAAATGAAAGGAGGTGTTGTCGTCATCTCTACTGGTAATACTTTCGTAAGTGTTCCGCATTCCAAGGATGTGGCAGCTTCCGTCCGTCTTGCGTCTCTAGGTGGTAGGTGCCCTTCCTCTGCCATGCCGTGACTCGGTAAGGCCCATCCCAATTTGGGCCAAGCTTCCCTTGGGTTGGGTCTCTTGCTGCGCCCATGACTTTCCTTAGAACAAGGTCTCCAACCTGAAAGTCTTTATGTCTGACCCGGGAATTGTAGTGCTTGGCCATACGGTCTTGGTACCATGCGAGCCTTTGTTCCACCATTGCCCTGACTTTGTCTATTAGATCGAGCTGTAGACGTATAGCTTCTTCGTTTTTGCTTTCGTCATGGTTGTGCACCCTATAGCTTGTGAGTCCGACTTCGGCTAGGATGACCGCTTTGTTCCCGTATGTTAGTCGGAATGGTGTCTCTCCTGTGGGCGTCCTCGCCGTCGTCCTGTACACCCAAAGTATGCTTAGCAGCTCTTTAGGCCATATACCCTTTGCCCCCTTGAGCCGAGTCTTGAGAATCTTGAGCAAGGATCGGTTCGTGACTTCAACCTGTCCGTTAGCTTGAGGGTGGGCGAGGGAGGAGTAGTGGTTCCGTATCCCCAACTGCGAGCAAAAGTCCCGGAAGGAGTCGTTGTCGAATTGCTTCCCGTTGTCCGAGACCAAAACCCTGGGGATGCCAAACCTGCATATGATGCATCTCTAAACAAAACTCAGTACGTTTTTTTCCGTAATGGTGGCCAAGGCTTCAACTTCCACCCATTTTGTAAAGTAGTCGATGTCGACCACCAGGAACTTCAGCTGTCGTACCGCGGTAGAAAATGGCCCCATAATGTCCAGTCCCCATTGACCAAACGGCCACGGGGCCGTTATCGGGGTTAACTCCTCGGTTGGTTGCCTAATGATATTGCTGAACCTCTGGCACTTATCGCAGGTCTTGACATAAGCCTCGGCATCCTTCTGCATGGTGGGCCAAAAGTACCCTACTCACACTAGCTTGTGCACTAATGATCTCGACCCTGAATGGTTTCCGCAGATTCCCTCGTGTACCTCTCTCATAATGTAGTCTGCTTCTTCGGGACCCAAGCATCTTAGGTATGGGCGGGAGAAACCTCTTTTGTACAGGATGTCTCTTATCAGGACGAATCTTGCCGCTTAGACCTTCAGCTTTCTTGCAGCTTCCTTTCCGTCTGGCAATACGCCAATTTTCAAGTAAGAGACTAACGGTGCAGTCCAATTGCCTTTGGAGCCTATTTCCCGCACATCGATGGAATCTATCAGTGGAGAAAGCTGAACAAAGGAGAGTGCATTATACATGGTGGTCATGTGTTTGGCTGAGGCGGCTTTGGCCAAGCGGTTGGCTTGCTCGTTTTCTCCCCGGGGGATTTGTATGATTTTGGCCTTCAGCTCGTCTACCCTCTTCTTTGTTTGGTTCAGATACCTCTTCATTCTTTCACCGCTACACTCGTAGTCCCCGTTCATCTGGTTGGTAACGACTTGAGAATCGCAGTAAATGATCACGTTTAAGGCTCCTGCAGCTCTGGCGAGATCAAGCCCTGCTATTAAAGCCTCGTACTCCGCTTCATTGTTGGTAGTAAGGAAATCAAGGCGGACCATACACCCAACCGTGTCCCCCTCGAGTGATAGCAACACGATGCTGGCTCCCCCGGCCTGTCTGTTAGATGATCCGTCTAAATGTATGCTTCACTGAGGAAACTCTTCTGCCCCCCTTTCTTCGTCATTCGCGAACTCTACTATGAAATCTACGACGATCTGTCCTTTGACGGCGGTTCGTGGGCGATATTGGATGTCGAACTCGCTCAACTCTAGGGCCCATAGTGCCAATCTGCCAGCAGCTTTAGGGTTGCTCATTGCCCGCCGCAAGGGCTTATCGGTTATGACGATTACCGTGTGGGCTTGAAAATACGGCTTGAGTTTGCGTGCCGCCGTAACTTGTGCGAAGGCAAGTTTCTCCATGGGCGAGTATCTTTCTTCGGCACCACGAAGTGCCCGGCTGGCGTTGTACATAGGCTTCTGTATTCTCTCTTCTTCTCTGACCAAAGCGGCGCTGACGGCGGCAGGGGAGACGGCCAGGTAGAGAAAAAGCTCCTCACCAGGCTGCGAGGGACTTAGTAATGGCAGGGAAGAAAGATAGACTTTTAACTCTTCAAATGCTTGCTAACACTCGGCAATCCATTCGAAAGATTTCTTCAATGTGCGAAAGAAGGGTAAGCATTTATCCGTTGCCTTTGATACGAATCTATTCAGTGCCGCTATTTTGCCGTTGAGGCTTTGTACTTCTTTAACATTCTTTGGTGGTGCCATCTCCATTATGGCCCGCATCTTGTCCGAGTTGGCCTCGATGCCTCTTTGCGACATCGTGAATCCTAGGAATTTTCCTACCGTCACTCTGAAGGCACACTTTGCTGGATTAAGCTTCATGTTGTAAAAGCGAAGAGTGTCGAATGTTTCCTTGAGATCTTCCAAGTGATCTTCCTCCCTTTGGCTTTTTACCAACATATCGTCAACATAGACTTGGACATTTCTCCCAATTTATTGTGCGAACATCTTGTTCATAAGTCTTTGATACGTTGCGCCTGCATTTTTTAAGCCGAACAACATCACCTTATAATAAAAGAGTCCTTGACTAGTTACGAACGAAGTTTTCTCCTGATCAGCTTCGTGCATTCGAATTTGATTGTAACCAGAGAAAGTGTCCATGAAGCTTAATAGTTTGTGCTGGGCCGTAGAGTCTACCAGAATGTCGACCCGCGGGAGAGGATAGCTGTCTTTGGGGCAAGCTTTGTTCAGGTAGGTGAAGTCCACGCACATCCTCCATTTCCCATTGGCTTTCTTGACCATTACAACGTTTGCTAACTAGTCGGGATAGTATACCTCCCTAATGAAGCCTGCCTCTTGTAGCTTACCGACTTCTTCTGCTATCGCTCGGTCTCGCTCTTGGGCGAAGACTTGCTTCTTCTGCCAAACGGGTTGATAGGATGGCAACACATTTAACCTATGCACCATGACTGAAGGGTCAATTCCTGGCATGTCCTCATGGCTCCAAGGGAACACGTCTTGATTTTCCTTAAGGAAAGTTACGAGCGCTGAGCGAATTGCTGGGCTGACGAGAGTACTGAGCCTGGTGGTCCTATCTGTCCTGACGCTGTCAAGAAGTATCTCCTCGAGCCTCTCTACGGGTTCTACCTCCGTTCGTTGTTCTTCTATGCTCATGGTCTGCAACTAGTCGTCCATCTCCAGCATTGCAATGTAGCACTCACGCGCAGCTATTTGGTCTCCTCGCAACTCTCCTACTCTGTACTCAGTGGGGAATTTAATCATCAGGTGATAGGTCGAAGCTACGGCCTTCCAGGAGTTAAGGGTAGGTTGTCCTATAATGGTATTGTAGGCTGAGGAGCAATCGACCACCAGGAACGTAACGTCCCTAGTGATTTGTTAGGGGTAATCCCCAATGGTAACCGGCAATGTGATCGCGCCTAAGGGGTACAATTTAGTTCCACCGAACCCGACGAGTGGAGCGTTGGCCGGGGTTAGTCGCTCTCTGCTGATCCGCATCTGTTGGAATGACGCCAGCGAGCTGAACGTTCATTACCATTCTAAGATAAGTCTTTCGAGCCCTTTTTGACAGGCTGTTGGCGGCTGCACCTTTTACAATCATCCTTATGTCTCCTAAGGGCTGTCTCAGACGCTCGTTGTCTCGTCGGGGGGCTTGCTCTTGAGGGAGCGGATTTGCCCTTTCCTTGCTAATGAACTTCTGCAACTTCCCTTGCCTAATGAGGGCTTCAATTTGCTGTTTCAAGTCATAACAGTCGGTCGTGTCGTGTCCGTGGTCGCGGTGAAAGCGGCAGCATTTATCTCGGGACTGCTTGTTGGGATCTCCCTTCAGCTTTCTAGGGAAAGTCAATGCCCCTTCGTCCTTGATTTACATAAGGACTTGGTCGATTGGGGTGGTTAGCGGGGTGAAGTTTCTGAATCTCCTGGGGGCTAAGAGCGCTTGTCATCCCTTTGCTCTCCAGTTCTTGCCATCTTCCGCCCTCTTTCCTGCCGGGCATCTTCTTGCCTTTCTCTCTTCTTGGGTTTTTCTTCGCGAGCTAGTAGAGCGTCTTCGGCATTCATATACTTGGTGGCCCTGTAAAGCACGCCTGACATAATTTTCGGGTCATTCTTATATAGTGAAAATAAGAACTTACCCTTCCTCAAACCATTCATAAAAGCTGCCACAAGTATTTTGTCATCGGCCTCGTCAATCGAGAGTGCTTCCTTATTAAAGCAGGCAATGTAAGATCTTAGCGTTTCATCCTTCCATTGCTTGATACTCATCAAGCATGCAATAGACTTCTTGTACCGGTGCCCTCCAATAAAGTGCAAAGTAAATTGGGCGCTCAGTTCTTTAAAGGTGCTGATGGAGTTGGGTGTCAGCCGGCTGAACCAAATTCTCGCAAGGCCCTTCAGCGTCGTAGGGAAGGCCCTACACATGATCTTGTCTGCTACTCCTTGAAGATGCATCAAGGTCTTGAAGGTCTCCAGGTGATCAAGCGGGTCCTTAGCTCCATCGTAGCTCTCAATCTGCGGCATGCGAAACTTCTGTGGCAGGGGGAAAGAGTTGACAGAGGCAGTGAACGGCGAATCGGTTCAGTGAACCAAATCGTCGAGGTTGCTGGATACCCGTCCCTTAAGGGCGTTCATCATAAGATCCATCCTTTCCTTCATCAATTGCATCTCCGCGACCATGTAGGGGGGGCCGTGTCAAAACCAAAGGGACAACTGGTCTCCTGTCGCTCTTGTTGGTTCGGAGCATTACTGCCTTCGAGTCCCTCCTGGTTCCTTCTCTCGGCGCTGGTCCCCTCTTGATCATCCCTCTGGTTGTTCAGTGTTACATTCTTCTGCCGCAACTATTCTTCCAGGTCGTGGTTTTGCTTGGTGAGGCGTTCCACGGCAGCGATGAGAGTTTGGACTTGTCTCTCGAGGGCGGTCGTGGGTGGTTCCTCTTCTCAAACGTCGTTTGTGGTTGCCATCGAGCGGGTGAGCACCATGCAACTCTCTTATCCGAGAAACTATAGTATGAACTTCCCACAGACGGCGCCAACTGATGATGCTGAAAATGTCACTAGTGAGCCACACAATGCTCGTACACTCGAAACGTCACCTGCACAAAGAAAAAGAGAAGACCTTAATGAAGAGCACCGGTGTGGTGCCGGCTAAATACCCTCCGAAGGTCAAGTTAGAACTTCTTACAACTCTAAGTGCTAGAGAGGGTTTTAATAGTACGTACCTTGATTTGTGAGGGTATTGGGGCTTTTATAATAGTAGAGGGTTGACCATCTCTTCCTTGGGCTAGAAGTCCTTTCCTTATAGGAATCCTAATGAGCGTATATTGCAGAATCCTTTCCTTATAGGATACTAGCATTATGCGTGGGATACAAGCTATTTCCTTATTTACTCATGTGTGGTGACCAAACCAAGGTTTCACTAAGACCGTCAGCTTCAGGATTGTCAGCTTTCCTTATTCCCTTCAGTCATAACGACGTCAGCTTCTTGATGGTGTTACCTCCTGGGTAAGCTAACTTCCATCCTGTCAAGTCACTGTCCGTCAATTTTTTGGGTCTTCAGCTTCCCTCATAGTTTACCCCGTCAACTTAAGCTGTAGGACCTCCTCTATGATCAAATCCAACGGGCTAAATCCAGAGCGCCTTGCGTGCTATAATTTTACTTATCAATTTATATCTTGAAGTATCTTCATAATTTTTTTATACTATTATATACATACCCATCAAAAGGGTTGGGTTCAAGTTACACCAACAATGTTATACTACTCAATAACTTGTTATTGAATTAATATTTTGAAAATCCAACTGTTGAATTACATGTTCTATATATTCTTAACATACATGCAAATTTTCATATCAATCGGATGCTATTTACCATTTGATCCATAAACTCATATTTTATGCATTATTTTAAACTACAAAAATTTAAATTTTAACAATTGATTAATGACATGGATATTAATTTTTGATCACCTTGAAATTTTGTAAGTATAAAGAATATACAAAGATAATGTAATCTAACGGCGGATTTGTCAATATTCGTATCCAGTTAAAAAATATTGAGTAGTGTAACATTACTTAGAGTTACACCAAGTGTAACTTGAACCCAATCTGTATCAAAATATTTAATATGTAAAAAGAAATAAAAATATCAAATCGATCACATTTTAATTTGAGCCCTTAAATGATAACTTTTTTACTCCACGCCACTACTATCAATGGGCCAGGTTTATAGCATCATTTATTTCCTAAAGAAAGGAGAAAGCATGTTCCACTTTTTTTATTAGCAAGTTTGGCATAAGCTCTTTTAATTGCAATAGAAGTTTTGTTTTGTGATTCTATCTTCTCATAAGCCTCGTAATAAAGCAAAATAAGACGTTCGTGCTAATATGCCTATATATGGTTCGATTGTACTTAAAAAGAGGTCAGAGAATACGATGCTGCTTCAGAGTTCAGAGGCTTCAGACACTGAGAACAAATGTGATCATGTAATACACGAGGGATCAACCGTGAAGCTGGTGAAATAATAATTTGAAAATTTATATAATATCATGTACAATATAATAAAATTTTGGTCTTAAAAATCATGGTCATGACCAAATAGCCACATTGTCTTTATGCCAAATGGCTACCCTTCCTTAACAAACTTGATAAACTATATATATATATATATATATATATATATAGGTAAAACTAAGAGAAAATCTAATTAGATTTCAAATTAGAATTCAATTAGAGTCTAATTTTGCATTATATGTCAAATTGAATCTAAGCTTTTAAATTTTTATGTCAAATGAGTTAATTTAGTGGAAAAATTAAATTTCAATTAAAATTTAATTTTACGTCACGTGCCCCATCTAATCTTTTTTTTTTTTTTTTTTTTTTTTTTTTTTTTTTAAATTGTTCCAAGTGAATTCAGTGCAAAAAACGAAGAGTCTAATATAAATAAACCTAGGAAATATATATATATATATATATATATATATAACTAAAGTTTAGAGAATATTTAATTATAATCAAAATTAGATTTTGTCTTTGTTAGCCTTTCATACAAATTAAATTATTTCGTTTTTTGCTGTTATTTTTTTTAGAACTAATGAGTATATTTTTTTTATACTGCTTATATTTAGATATTTTGTATGTAAAGATTTTGAACATAATAAACTGTAATTGAGCTAAATAATCTCATGCACCTATTCCCATTCAATTTAGGAGATACTATTGAATCAATTTATTCTTTCACGACAAAAAACTAGACCTATAGTGGCGTTTTCTATAAACGCTGCTATAGGCATATCTATAGTTGCGTTTGGAGTGTTCTATAGTGACGTTTTAAAAAATGGGTCTATAGTAGCGTTTTCAACAGCCTATAGTGGCGTTTGTCAAATGCCACTATAGGCACTTTTTATTCTTTTTAATTCTTTTTCGGTTGGGTGGGCTTATAGTGGCGTTTGACAAACGCCACTATAGGCCCTTGTAACAGTAAGACCTATAGTGGCATTTGGCAAACTCCACTTGTAAGAGTATGACCTATAGTGGCGCTTTGCAAATGCCACTACAGCCCAGCACACACACAAAAAGAGAAAAAAAAAAGTTAAGAAAAAGAATCTAGCACCAAAAAAAAAAAAATTTAATAGGGGACCTATAGTGGTAAACGCCACTATAGGTCCAAAAAGTGCATGCTCTACAATATTCCAAAAAAAAAACAAAAAGCCATATGGGTTCAAGCTGAAACAAATACTCTGGAATATGCCATAGAATATTCTATGGCATATTCTACAATATTCCTTAAAAAAAAAAAAAAAAAAACCAAAACGTGGATGAGTTTCAAGCTTCAGTGTACGTAAAGATTACTTATTTGAATATAATATAAATATATATTTTTTTATTTAAATGTATATATTATTATATATTTATATTTAAATGAAAGATGTTATGTTCACAGTATTTTTACAGTGATTAGTTATTATTGGTTCAAATTTGAACTTAACAATAAGATTGTTTTTTTGCCTCAACAATAATAACCGGTCACTTAAGATTTGTTGTAGAAATGTTGTGAAAATATTATGAACCTATCATTTCTTTATATGAGAAATGATACGTTCACAACATTTTTACAACAAATTCTAAGTGACAAGTTGTTATTGTTGGGGCAAAAAAGTAATCTTAGTGTTAGGTTCAAATTTGAACTTATAACAACTAACCACATGTAATTTATTGTGAAAATATTATAAAAATGTTGTAATATCTCTTATATATATATATATATATATATTGTAGGGACTGGGTTCAAGCACTTCTGCTATTGAGAGAGTGAACTAAAGCCCAGCTAGCCCAATACAATGAATTTGTAGAGAATGGGTTCAAGAACTAGGCCCTAATGAGGGATGCAACGGCCATGCATGGTTGCATGTGGATTTGATAACCAAAACGTGAGTTAAGGTGTGCAATGGTGCTCCTCGGCCCTTCTCTTAGGGGCTTGAAGTTCTTATTATTTCTTTGAAGATTGGTACAAGGGTTTTTGAGAGAATACAGATTGCTACAGTACTCTTCTACTTAGATTTCCCGTCCTCGTTTCTAGAGGGATTCCTTACATTATATACCCCCCTCTCAACTGATCCTAGCCCTACATTTGTTGATCAACCAGGCAGTTACTTGAGTGCTTGTCCCATCAGCCATCTTCCCATTCTTCTTGTGGGTTGCGGCAACCAAGGCAACACTGTTCAGGAGTCCTTTCCTCATTAATGCGGCCAGGACGTTAGTTGTGGGCATTTAATGTGGAGGTGACAGTTCATCCTGGACTTGCTCCTCCACCATACTTCCAATGCTGACACGTTGTACTTGCTCTTTCTCTTTGGATGCCTAGGAAGGCCGCTCCTGGTGGCTCGTTACTTCCCCCTTCAACGTTCTCGGCTTGCCGAGGACAACATCGCCCTCGACTTGGGCTATCTGCGTTCCTCCTCGGACATTTCTTGGTCCTCGGCATGGGCCTTGGGCCGAATATAAGATGGGCCGGGGCTGCTAGATTATTAGGCCCCACATATATATATGTGTGTGCGTAAAAAAAAAGTGTTAAAAAAATTCAGAATTCAAAATTCAAAATCCATCTAACCCCACCTACCCCACTCACCTTATCAATCTGTTTTCTCCACATCAATCTAGATCATTTCTTCAGGCTTTTTTTTTTTTTTCTTTCTTTTTTTCTTTTTCTCCCTTGTCTCCCTTATCTCCACTTCTTTAGACTTCTTTTTCTCCCTCACCCCTACTCACCATATCAATCAATTTTCTCCACGTCTAGCTAGCTTCTCCCCTATTCTTTTCTCTTTTTTTTTTTTCTTTTTTTTTTTTTTTTTCCTTCTTTCACTCTTTTTTCACTACACACCTGGATTTATTCTTTTCTCTTCCTCTCCATTTTGATTTTATTTCCCTATTTTATTTTTGGTGGTGTTAATGTTAGTGGGTTTTGGATTTGAAGATGGTGTTGCAACTTGATAATTTTGTTTAAATTTGTAAATGGTGCTACTGTTATGGGATTTGTGATTGAAGAAAGAGTGCTATTGTGTTTGATGCCAGTGCTTGTATAGTTGCAAGTAAGTATTTAAAAAAAAAAAAAATATTTAATGATTGTTTTGGCCTTTTCCTTTTTTGATAATAGTATTAGTGTATTCCTTGTTTGCTGTCAACTTTGCTTCGTGGGTCTCTGAGATTTTTGATTAATTTTTGTGAATTCTTTGGCTTTTTATTATTGATAGGTATAGAGATATCAAGTGTGATAATATCTTTGTTAATAGAACCAAGAAAGAAGTGAAAAATTCGAAATCTATTTGATGATTTCTTTTTGCAGGTTGGTCTATGGCAGCTGAATGTGTTACTTATGTATTTGTTTTGTATCTTTTAATTTAATTACAATTTTAATTCAATAAAAAAACATTTGATCTTATTAAAAAAAAAAAAATTATTACAAAAAATTAATTTTTGGTAATCAAATTTTTTGTTGTTGGTGGTTTCAACTATAGTGGCATTTGTAGAACGCCACTATAGGGTTAGCAAAGCGCCACTATTGTACCGTCACTATAGACCCTATTTGGCAAACGGCACTATAGGTCTATAATGGCGGTGCAATAGTGGCGTTTGTAAACGCCATTATAAGCCCAGTTTTTTTGTAGTGTTTTATTTTGTGTTATATTTAGTTGAATTTCATGAACAGTGGTAGTGAATTAATATTGTATATGTAGTATTCAATTGTAATTTTCAAAATTATATACATATATAACAGTAGTGTAATGAGAAACCCTGCATAACCAGTATCATTAAAATTGTAAGGGAAAATCATTTTAGTACTTCCAAATGTCCTGTTCGAAATAATGTCTTATATAGTTAATAACCTAAACTAATATCAATAACACCACTATAATTCATCATTCTTGTGCATAAGCACAAGTTACATACTAGTTCCATATAATTTAGGGTGATTTCAAATTAAATTCTACATTTTAAAATGTGTAAAAGTATAAACTTTTTAATCATTTTATACCACTGCCTCAATGAGCTACTATTAACTAAAACTAGTAGAAATTTTTATCCATTATTATTAAAACTTATCAAAATATAAAAATAAAAAATAAAAAATAAAAATCTTCCATGTGAAAAATTATAAGGGCTATGGTACAATATCAATCATTTAGTATTTGTTATCAAAATAGTCATAGTAAAATTAATATTATTACATAAACTCATGTATTGTCCTAATTATATCATATTATATCGTATCATATATTATATATAATAAAAGTTGTGTCATATACACTGAGGTTGTGCCAAGTAGACAATCTCTTTTTTTTTTTTCTTCCTTATGTCATGTGGTACACAATACTAGTATTAAAGTAATTAGCAAAGTTGCTCTAAGTAAAACTCTATTATCAAATATTTAAAAACATTAAGGGCACGTTTGATAGACTGTAACGGTAATTATATAGGAATATAAATAGATATTACAAAGCATACAAGATGTTGTAATGTAATATTTATGACTATTCATTTGTTTGGTGACAACACAAAAATAAAACCCTGAAGATAATGGAATGAAAAAAATTTAAATCAAACTTAAGATATATTTTAGGAAATATTTTACTCATATAATTATATTTCCTAAAAAATAATATTTTTTTAAATTTTGAAAGAGATATTAATTACTTTTTATGATTTTTTTATTTTCATAATTGTTATATGCATATGGAAAGTTTGTTTAATTGAAAATATATTAATTTTAAAAATTAATACACCTACTAAGGAATAGCAATTACAACTCTTTTAGAGATTAACATTTATTCTTCATTTTAAAGAATAGCTATTCATAAGGAATGCTCATTCTCTGTAATAAAAACATAACCAAACTACTAAATAGTTAAACTATAGGAATAACTATTACATTACAGTGCATATTACAATATACCAAACGTACCCTAAGAAAAACGCTACTCCAATAAAAATTATACTACTAAGAGGTTTTAGAGTTTAAAAGAAATCTCATTATTTATTTTATATTATATAAATAATTTTCCATTTTATTTTTTTCTTAATAATAAAATTTTGTTCATAAAAGTCGTACATCCACTATGTGGCTTAGTGTCCATTTGGAATAATTTATTTAGCTGAAACTAACAACTTTTTACTAAAAGTGTAGTAAAAAAAAAAAAAAAATTGTTAAAAAATAAGTTGAATAGTATAGTAGGACCCATAAATAGAATCAAAAAGTGTAGTGGGACCCATGAATAATAGCAAAAATAAGCTGAAAGTAGAGATAAGCTGAAAAATTCAGCTCCTCCCAAATGCACACTTAATATAAGTTTTATAAGTCGTACAACGTACTGGTTCAACTAAAACTCATCAAAAGTTTTAAAATATTTAAAAGAAGATTTATTGTTTATTTTTAATTATTTCTTTACAATTTTTTTATATGAAACTCTTAGACTTGTATATTTTTTTTAGAAGAAATCTTAGACTTATATGATGTGCATTGATCGTGTAATATAACATAATTTTTTTTCTTTTATTTTTACTATCTATTTTATTTTTTTATTATATTAATTGAAATATTTTCTATAGTTGACATATGATACTTGACATAGGAATGAAAATGATACTAATTTGAAAATAAATAGGTGGGCTTTTGGATTTAAAGAGTGTTGATCATTTTTTCTTTTGTAATAGAAGTGTAAGATTGTGGTTAGAAAATGTTGGAGGCTTGCAATGTGTTGCGCCGTCACATATTGTGATTATATATGTGATAGCTAGTAAAACACAAGTGTGGGACACAAATCGAGTATCTAGGGCCAAAATGGCTTTTTTGAGGAAAAACGTTTATGTTCACTACACTAATACTAGTATATTTATGGTTTAAATATATTACCAAGTGGCATAATATGTTTTCTAATTTTTTTTTTTTTAACGTGAAAAAATACGGGTCTACCAAAACCCAACCCAGCCCGTTTTCTAACCTGCTAATCATGATAAGCTATTTTCGGCTCGAAACCATTTTCAACCTGAAGCCTGACATGACCCGACCTATTTGCCATGTCTACCCTAGGAAAAAGCCTAAGTGAGCAATACCTAGGGCTGGCATACATGCATCAAGAATGTCAAGACTCTTTTATATAAATAGGTTAATTGCAAAATAAATTAAATAAGGAATTAAATTACAAACTAGTGGTGAAATAAATCACAAGATAGTGGGTATATATTTTGTAACAACTATTATTATTATTATTATTATTATTATTATTATTATTATTATTATTTTTTGAAACAACTAGTCTAACATAACGGGGTCAAAAGTTTAATAGTAAATTTTGTGACAACATGCAATTTTTTTGATAGGATATAGAACTACTTTAATAAAAGAATTATTATATTTTGATAAAATGCATAAGCACAACCTTTTGTATCTTTGGTTTTGTTGTCCATCGATTCTGCCCTTTGACTTGCGCCTTCTTTAATTTCTTAAAGTTCTCTTCCTCGAAACTGCAGGTACTATATCTATCTCATTCTCATGGACTGTAATACTCAGCTTCTCTTCTTTCAACTTTTATCTAATGAAACTCCTCCATGGAAATTACGTGCTCCATTATGGCCTTTTGGTGAGTGTTTGCCAAAACAAGGTTACTATTGCTATGATAACCGTATTGATCAAATACTAAACATTAATTCTATATGCTAGGTGAAAATGGAAGCGTTAGCTTGAAGCAGTTAGTCTTTTAACTTTATTCACATGCCAAGTCTGGAATCAAATGCAAACACTTTTGTGCACTAGTAACTAGTTTTACGACAAGTTTCATGAGAACGAAAAATACTATTTTTACCTTTTACAAACAAAGTTGCTAGAATTTGAAATTTTACGAACTTTTTCAATACTGATGATTGTACCTTTATCTTTATGAAGCAGGGTTGTTATTATATATATGTATATCTAGCTACTTTTGTAAAGTTTTGCTATGATTCCTCCTACCAACCAGTGGCTAAGGGACAAGGGGCCTTACCCCCTTAGGCCCATACCAAGTTATCAAGTTCAAGAAACTTATTAAATGCTGATAATTAAATGATTGATTGTCGATCCCAATAGCTCAAGTAGACTGGAGACTCGGGATCTCGCACTATAATTCCATGATAAATTACCAATTGTTACAAAAATTTAAGCTTAATTATTAATGTAAGTTTCATCAGTTGTAAAACATAATTTCATCATGTGACTCATTGAAAGTACATTAAAATAATTTAGTTTAAGTGAAAATTTATTTCCAATGTTTAAAAAAAAGTCAAAATACTACTTCAACCAAAACTCTTTAAAAAGTTTCAAGAATTTTCTAGTCTATTATCATTTTTATTTTATGAAAAACTTACACTTATATGACGTGCATTTGTCATGTAATATAAAGCAATTTTTCTTTTATTTTTACTATCTATTTTATTTTTCAATACATTCATTGAAATAATATCTATAGTTTACATATAATGCTTGAATAATTTGTGCACAAGCATGATATTAGACTATTAGTACTATATAATAAAAGTTATTTTTAATCTGCGAAGTGGCTAGTTTTTTGTTGTGCCAAGTAGTTGCACTCTCCTTAAGTCAACTGACTACAATTAATTTTACGACATTAACCAGCATATCAATAGGGATGCATGGAACTATGATTAGCCTACTTAAAGCTTTAAACTAGGTAATTTTCTGAGAGTTCACTTGGTATTGCTATAATATTTAGATCTTTAGTGGTAGAGCTTTTACGATAAAGATAAAGAGTTTTAAGTGAAAAGGGTTTTAGTGTCTAGAACGTTTGTCAAATTACAATAATAAAGCTTTCTCAAAAAAAAAAAAAAAAAAAAAAAAAAAAAAAGATAATAATTAGCTCTTCTTTTTATAATTGCTATAAATGGTGAAGGGTAAAATAGGTAATTCAAAATGCTTAATTAGTTATACAACCACTCTCCTCTACTCCCCCTCCAAATCCCTCCAATTTTAAGAAATTAAAAATAAGGGATTGAACCCGCCCCCCCCCCAAGATCTTAAAAAACATCCAATGTAAATTAAATCATTCTCCCTCATTTCTCTTTACTCTCCTCAACTGGCATATATTGTATGGGGGTTATAATTTAATTTTTTTTAGGTATTATCTAGAGGATTTGGATAATGCTCAGCTCTAGCACATGAGAGCCACTTGATTTGGACATGTAGCAAAAATCAGACACTTGTCGATAGAGATAGAGTCAAGGAGTGACTCCTCCTAAAAAAAACTAATGAAGTACTAGTATATAGAACCTCTTAAATGCTTTGCCTCCTCTTACCTAAAAGAACAAAAAGTGATCCTTAATTACATAAATTTTAAAAAAATAAATAATAAATAAATAAATAAATAAATAAAACAACTCTAACACCCAAAAGAGAGAGGAAAACACGGAGGCATTCATGGCACTTTATTCCACTTTTTAACCAAAACTAACACCATTATTGTTTAAAAAAAGGCCTGCACTTTATTCTGGTGTTTGATATGCAAATTTTTTAAAAATCTATTTCTTGTATAATTTAAAACATGTGTGTTATGTAAACCAACTAATGTCATTAATATAAATAAAAAAATCAAGAATTAATTTGGTTTTCATACTAAAATTTTGACAATAGAAACAATCAAAATTAGTTGTCAAATTTTCATGATCTCTACTGCTCATCTTGCTCATATATATATATATATATATATGGACAATAACATGTACACACACACACACACACATATGTATATGAACCATACATACATATAGAGTCGACTCTATACTAGAAGCAAATGTTGGGTCACCTAAGGCCCCAAGTAGAAAAAAAGGCCCCCAAATTTTAACCAATAGTGTTATTCTTTTTTTCATTATAATAGTATTAATTAAGCCCAAATATTAGTCAATAAATAAAATGGAGTAATACTTTTTTATCAAATGAAAAACAATAAAAAGAGAGAGAGAGAGAAATGCTACGTCTATAACACTTTTACAATAAATTTTAAGTGGTAGGTTGTTGCAAACTATTATTAATAACAAAAAATTAATTTCAATAATGAATTCAAATTAGAACCATTAACAACTTAACACCTAGGATTTGTTGTGAAAATATTGTGAATGTAGCACTTCTCAAAAAAAAAAAAAAAGCAATACACAAAAAAATTCACAACATTTTTCGCAAGATGAGTTGGCAAACTTTTACTAGTTCTTATCTAAGTCCATTACTAACATTACATTTTTACTTACCACTGTCAATCTGCCATATCAACAAGTGTGAAAAGGTTTGTCAAATTTTTTGTGTATAGACTTTGTAAAAAAAAAAAATCTATGTATTTCATATTAATTAGTAGTAATTTTTACATCAAAAACATGACAATAAAGTTTAAGTAATATTTAAATTTTTTTTAAATCATATATATTTAAATATATAAGAGGCCTCAATTTCAGTTTTCGCTTTAGATCCCCAAATACATTAAGCCGCCCCTGCATACACAGCATATAAAAAGCAATGGGTCTCATCCTTATTTTATATATATATATATATATATATATATTTTGCACTTTTATGTGTAAAAAAAAAAAAAAAGTAACTTCTACTTAGAATCCATCAAACCAAAAATTTCTTAGAGAAAAAAAAAAATCAAGCTTAAAATTCAAAGTAAAGAATATATGATTAGAGAAAAAGCAAAGAGAAGAGAGAGAAAGTGAGAGAGCTTACCGTGAGAGAGAGAAGGCGCCAAAAAATTATGTTTCCCACGGCTACAAAAGAAAATAATATTTATGGAGATGCAACGAGTGAGAGAGAGATTGTTTTCCAAAAAAAAAATTTGGAAAACAACCTATAGAAAATAAACCTTATTTTTATTAAGGTTTTCCGTTGACTAAATATTGTTTTCCGTTGACCAATTTTTTTTTTTTTTTTTTTTTTTGTGCTACCAAACACTGGAAAATGTGGAAAACTATCTTTACAAAAGGTTTTCTAGCGAAACAAACAGAGCGTTAAAAAGCTTTGCTTTTATCTCGAGATCTAGCATGTCACTATTCAAAACACTTTGGAAGTTTATCCCTAATTTTTTTTTTCTTTTTTCGTACAAGGTATTTTTGAGATTTTGATATTTAGTTGTGGCTATTTTAGACATTACATAATGGAATATTCTAGATATCAAACCGAGTCCATGTCAAAGACAATAGAAAATATATTCTAAAATTTTAGACATTATGTAATGGAATATTCTAGATATCAAACTGGGTCAATGTTGAAGACAACGGGGAATATTCTAAAATTTTAGACATTACATAATGGAATATTCTAAAATTTTTAATATAATAAAAAATTATGGAAAACGAAAAAAAGTAACTGACTTTTTTTTACAATTTTTTATATTTTTATAAAATTAATATTAAAATGTTCCTAAAATTATCCACTACCCTATGCAATCAGGGTACCTGTTAAAGGGACCATTTTATAAAAGCTACCCATCACCTACATTATGCAAACGTGCATTTTCTATCATTTTGAAAAATGTAATTTTTTTAAAAAGAAAAGCAAAGACAAATGCTTGGCTTTCGTCGTTTTTTAGTCTACAGACTACAAACATGCGCGCTTATATTTAAAAATGCGGAGTTAAATGGATTCTAAGTTCTCCAACAAATGGACTATAATTATAGTTTTTTTTTTTTTTTTTTTTTTTTTTTTTTTTGAGTTTCAACCTAGCACACGGTAACAAGTTGTGAATTATTTCACCTATTTTCGTCCATAGACATCGAGAAAGTATCAATTCAAGAAATTTTGATAACATAAATTGTGGTTTCGAATATAGAGTCTTTAATCCAATAGTTAAAATAGGTGAAAAATAGGTGTAATATATAGGGGTAATTTTTTTTTTGAAAGGGAATATAGGGGTAATATATTGTATCAATTATTCCTCTTCAAATTTGATTACATAATACACTCAACCCTCAGACACAAAATTCTGGTAGATACTATCATCATGTTTATCTCAAACTCACATTACATCAAATTAAGAATCGAGTACATTGTCCACACCGACTTATTTAGACTACTTAACATGCAAGTCTGACAAAAGGAGAGTAAACAAACAGAATGACAAGGCCATAGGATGAACCAGCTGAGAGGGAGAGAGGATCCATGACAAATCCTGACAGGTGCAGAACTCATACAAGTCCTTTTATTTGAACCGCAATCTGAAAAGTCATAGAATCAATGTATTTAAGCTTAATAAAATTATATCCAAGGTATGTAAATGCACATGAAAACGGGAAAGCAAACAAATTTTTGAATACCTCTGGCCTTATTATGTTTATTTATAATAGGGCGGTGTTTCTTTCACACGCTGTGAAAAAGATTTTATGGATTGTAATATACCAAGATAGAGTAGACCGTCTGTATGACACTGAGACCAAGTGCAAAGAATGCGGCAAAGAAAGTAATCATTGTCCAGGGGCTGTCGAAATGGGTATGAAGAACTTGAGATATCCAAGTCATTGACTTCATTTCAATATAATTCTGGATTTGAATTCTGACTTTTCTATATATTACAGGGTTAGGCACCAGGTCAGTGCCTATCTCATTGAAGACTAGAGCCACTTCTTCGTCGCTGCCAAGGAGGTTGCGGAGTATGCCGGCTTTTCTGAGGTCAATAACGTCTTTGGATTCATCAATAAGTGAATCAAGGAAGGATTTGTAAGAGGTGATCCCAAAGTCATTGTCGAAATCCGGACACATCTCGTAGGCTATTAAGTTGAAGAACTTAGGCCCGGTTGAGTCATCCACTGTTATTTGAGGCATCCAAAGGATTCCCGGATAGAAATTGCATTTTTGGGTGAATTCTATCTCTCTCAAGCTTCTACTTTTGCTGTGCTTCAAATCGATTCCTACCTCTCTAAGCTGCACATTGCGAAATGAATGCCAGTCATGCCTAAATTTTTTCTTATGCTTAGAACTTTGGTGGTTATCAATCACAGTTTTCCCAAAACAGCAGCGGCGTTTCTTGCCAGATTTATTCTTACTTGGGAATTTCTTGTTAATTGGAGCTAGAAGTCTTTTCCGCAGAAGATCAAGAAGATGGATAGCATTTTCATCATATGGGGGTTCTGTATCTTCATCTAGCATGCTGTGCATATTGATGAACCTTGGATCGACGTCTTCAAACTTTTTCTATCTTCACTATTTTGAGTATTTTCCACTAAATAGTCGAGGAGTTGATAAGGAAGTTGATTCTCCAACAAGAACAAATCTTGTTCCACAAAGGCCACTTGATCGTTTTTAATTTTGAAATCTTTGACCTTCTCATGATGAGCAACCAAGTCTATGAACTGCAATGTTGCACAGCCGTCCACAAACAACATCCAAGCAAGGTCCTCATCACTATATTTCTGTGTCACTTTCTCATCATAGCACTCCCTCAGTTCTTTGATTTTATCCTTAATAATACCATACAATTCTTCATCAGTCCTGCCAGATTTTCCAATGAATTTGTCTGCCAACATAAGCTTGTACTCCTCTGTTAGCTGATATTCAGGCTTACCATGATGGATAGGACCGAGTGATACCACTCTCGGGCTCACAGTACTTTCGGAAATGCTTGTGACCTCGCAGCATTAAAACCTGATGGTTCCGCAATTTATAAGAAATTAACATAATCAATGACAGACACAAAATATAATAAATTGACAATAAAGAATATGTTTTTTCAACGCATTAAAATGCTATGTATAAAATAATTTATATTTTATAATAATAAGATATTAATAATCGCGTGCATATAGCTAGCTTGACCAAGTACCATGAATACGTCACTCCTTTTAAGCTTTCACATCACAGATTAAATATTTAACATATGTCTCAAGACTCTCAACCAATGTAACGAGTCTAGTAATTTTAGCATACAACATCCACTAAAGAAGTAATTTTTTCCCCACAATATGTCTTTCCTTAAAAAATCTTGGTTAACACCTTTGTGTTTTATGCAGTCAAATGAATGGATTTATTCAACAAGTTATCAATTCCATACATAGGCAAATCTATTAACGACAATATCAAAATACCAAATCTAATGCAATAATAATAATAAAATTAGTAAAAGCACAAACAAATTTAATAATAACGCAGAAAATCAATGAAAACATCTTTAGCGGAAAAACAATTTAAGACCAAATCCCTTTGAAAATCTACTATAAAAAAAGGGTTACAACCGTCGACTTGCAAAAATTTGTATAACTAGACTCTTAATTTTAACCTCTGCAAATGCTTCATTGGCCTTCTTACCACACAGGCCCCAAGACCCTCTAGAATCTTTCAATGGTGATTTCCTTCATGAACTCCTCTCCTTATCTACACAAACTAGAACCTCTAGCACACTCCAATGAACCTCATTGAATATTTGCTGCAGTGATGAACTCACTGTGGTTTCAATTAAGGCACAGGGTATTATCAACGATCATCAACACATTTCTTTTTCTTGTTTTTGCTCTCAGCACAAGGAAGTTTTTTTCTCTATATAGGCTCTGGAAGAATGCTTCAAGATTTGAAGGTTTCTACTTTGGTATAATTGCCTTTCCTGCCTCTAAAAATGTGAAACAAGTTGTTCATACTTTATATAGGGGCACAAAGTAAAATTAAAATTGAGCAATAATCCTTTTTCTAGTAGAATTAGGAGTATAGGTCACAACAATTTTACTGAACGGACAAATTTTTCACTTAAGTTATAGTCAAATATGTGTCTGTTTTAAGGCTCCAAATATCTACTTTCCAAAAAAACAAGTTTTGCTCAACAATTCATTATAGTGCAAAAGATATGGGCAAAAGCCAAAAGATCAATAAGACATAATTTTTGAGTGATCAAAAGTTTCTTGTCTTTGAACAACTTCTGACCTAGACTTAACCCTAACACAATTCTATTGGTACAACCCAATTTTAACATGTGTTTATGGACCACAACAATCCTCATTTATTTCTTTTACATTTTATATATGCATATAGCTAGCTTGACCAAGTACCATGAATACGTCACTCCTTTTAAGCTTTCACATCACAGATTAAATATTTAACATATGTCTCAAGACTCTCAACCAATGTAACGAGTCTAGTAATTTTAGCATACAACATCCACTAAAGAAGTAATTTTTTCCCCACAATATGTCTTTCCTTGAAAAATCTTGGTTAACACCTTTGTGTTTTATGCAGTCAAATGAATGGATTTATTCAACAAGTTATCAATTCCATACATAGGCAAATCTATTAACGACAATATCAAAATACCAAATCTAATGCAATAATAATAATAAAATTAGTAAAAGCACAAACAAATTTAATAATAACGCAGAAAATCAATGAAAACATCTTTAGCGGAAAAACAATTTAAGACCAAATCCCTTTGAAAATCTACTATAAAAAAAGGGTTACAACCGTCGACTTGCAAAAATTTGTATAACTAGACTCTTAATTTTAACCTATGCAAATGCTTCATTGGCCTTCTTGCCACACAAGCCCCAAGACCCTCTAGAATCTTTCAGTGGTGATTTCCTTCATGAACTCCTTATCTACACAAACTAGAACCTCCAGCACACTCCAATGAACCTCATTGAATATTTGCTGCAGTGATGAACTCACTGTGGTTTCAATTAAGGCACAGGGTATTATCAACGATCATCAACACATTTCTTTTTCTTGTTTTTGCTCTCAGCACAAGGAAGTTTTTTTCTCTATACAGGCTCTGGAAGAATGCTTCAAGATTTGAAGGTTTCTACTTTGGTATAATTGCCTTTCTTCCCTCTAAAAATGTGAAACAAGTTGTTCATACTTTATATAGGGGCACAAAGTAAAATTAAAATTGAGCAATAATCCTTTTTCTAGTAGAATTAGGAATATAGGTCACAACAATTTTACTGAAGGGACAAATTTTTCACATAAGTTATAGTCAAATATGTGTCTGTTTTAAGGCTCCAAATATCTACTTTCCAAAAAAACAAGTTTTGCTCAACAATTCATTATAGTGCAAAAGATATGGGCAAAAGCCAAAAGATCAATAAGACATAATTTTTGAGTTATCAAAAGTTTCTTGTCTTTGAACAACTTCTGACCTAGACTTAACCCTAACACAATTCTATTGGTACAACCCAATTTTAACATGTGTTTATGGACCACAACAATCCTCATTTATTTCTTTTACATTTTATATATGCTAGGTTCACTAGATACAGTTTGAGACCTAAGGCAACAATTTTAAATTGAAATTTTCTATATTTACATATCAATTGAATAGTATTATATATATATATATATATATATTATCAATTAATTCTTTGCACTTTTCAAGATGCAAAATTTCTAATAAATTCTTGAATTTAGGTTATGCCAACATCTCATTTTCAATCACTTATATGAATAATCAATCATAACTAGGATTTTATCAATGTTTATTTTGAAAAACTTCTTTATACAAAAACAACTGTAATAAGTGTTGTCAATAAAATTCTATAAGCAATACATACATTTAGCAAAGAATCTAGTCTTTTTATATAATCATTAATAGTGGTATCACATGCCTAATTCATTATGGTTATTTCATGTTATTTTTTGGTGTGCTGATTCAATATTTTATATATTTTTAATGTATTTATTTCTCATGTATGAGATTTTCATCTAATTTTTTATTTTGATTTAAAAAAAATAAATTCAAATCATCTCTCTCTCTCTCTCTCTCTCTCTCTCTCTCCAAATTTATAGTTTTAGTAGACAATTATAATTTTTAAAAAAAATATTTAAAAGTTAAATAAACACTAACTTAATATACAATTAAAATATAATAAGGATAAGAAAAACGTTACAACATATAAAAATAGAATCTAATTTATGAATGCACTATTCTTTTACTTTTTTTTTAGAATACTAAGTTTTTTAACAAACACAGATGGAGAGAAAAGAAAGTCTTGAAAAAACTGACAGTGGCGTATATTCAAAAGGGGCTAACTCTTGGAAACACAACACAGAATTTAAACTTTTTTAACATACACTCATTTTTCAATGTGGGATTTACCCACTATTTTTTCTTTTGAGAATACTAAGTATTTTAACACATTCTTTCACTTAACAATATAATGATTCAATGGCCTTAACCTATGCCAAATAAAAATAAATTCAAAACATAACTAATACTAACTAAATCAAGATCAATTTCATATAGATAATCCAATATCATAAATCAGGCATAAAATTTAATAAAATAAATGAAGAATTTTACTTTAAAAAAAAAAAAAAGTGTTTTCTAGTACCTTGGGGAAGATGAAGCAAGTCCAAGAAAATTGAAATATCTAATTTTCAACTTTGATTTTGGTATTGAGAGATAGAAAGATTGTTTTGGTGTATGATCGTGTGGGAGATTTTGTGGCTTATGTTGATAATGTAACCTATGAGAGATTGTGTTACAAAAATTAAAACTTCTAACTGTTAGCGGAAATTATTCATCAATGATTATTTGTCTTTACTCACAATTTTGGAGCTTTTATCTAATATAATGGGAGTCTTAGGCAAGGACCTAAGTGACCTAAACGGCTAAACCTAGAGTCAATCCATTGTATTAGGGGTGTAAAGCAGATCCGGTCACCCAACCCACTCGCTCCACTCGCCTGAAACCAAACCGACCACCACCTAAACTGACACATGTGGCGGTCGATGACGTGTGATCTCCTCCAAAACCCGACGAGAGAGGGTCGAGTGTCAGGTGTTCCCTCTAAAACCTGATTTAAACCAACCCGATGGACCCTCCACCCAAAAAATCTCAGAAAACTCATCGAAATTCTCCATTTCTACCAAATATTTGACCCAAAATCACATTATCGATCAAGATTAAGCCTAGATTTGGAGAAAATACAACAATATCTGCCTTGATCTAGTGGAGATCACGTGATCTCCAACGAGATCTGGCCAAGATCTCGTGATCTCCACGAAGATCTCGTGACCTCCGCCTAGATCTTGTAGATATCTAGCGATCTTGCCAAAGATCTGAAGATTCTGATGAGATCCCTCCTAGCACCGCTGCCTTCTCAGTTTCAACCAAAACCAACTCAACCGAACCCATCTGATCATCGTTTCAGTTGACAACGGATTCTCCCATCTGCCACCCTGATGGAGTCAGGTCAGTTCTGGGTTGGGCACAAACCCAACTCGAACTGACTTGTGGACAGCCCTACTATGTATATATGCATCATAAAAACGTATAGAATTTTTTATATATGATTAAAATACTTAGTTACAAATAAGGAATTAAATCACTAGAGAATGGAGAAATAAATCATAACTAGTGGAAATAAATATTTTTCACAACTATTCTGACTTAATGGGATATAAAGTTTCGTAGAAAATATGTGATAACAAAATTATGAAATGAATAGCCGAATAGGATTTTTTTTTTTTTTTGAGAAACATGAATAGGACTAAATTAATAAAAGGACTATTTTACTTTTATTATAATGCATTGACACAACCTCTCGTATCTTTGGTGTTGTTCCTAGTTGCACTTTGGCTTGCGCATCCTTTAATTTCTTAAACTTCTCTTTCTCTTCCTTGGAAATGGTACTGCCTCTCTCTTGGATTGTAATAGTCAGCTTATGGGTGTCTCTAGCGACAATGACAGTTGATCATTGTCTCTGCTTGATTCACCAGCTTCTTTTCTTTCAACTTTTCTCGAATGGAACTCCTCCATGGAAATTACGTGCTCAATTCCGGCCTTGGTGAGTGTTTACAAAAACAAGGTAACTTATTGGTATGATTAACCTATTGATCAAATACTAAGCTTTATATAGGTCAAGTGAACATGGAAACGTTAGCTTGAAGCATTTAGTCTTAACTTTATTCATATATCAAGTCTGCAATCAAATGCACACACTTTTGTGCACTAATAACTTCTTTTACTACTCAAGTTTGTCGAAGCTGTGCATGAGAACGAAAAAAGCTATTTTCTCACGTTTTACAAAACAAGCTTGTTATCTAATTTACGAATTTGAAATTGTGCACTTTTCCAATAAAAAACTAACAATTTGTCTAGAGAGTCGTACATTTTGCCACAACTGGCACATTTATCAACTTAAAATTAGATTATAATACTTACACATGGGTTCCATCACTGGTACCGGGTGAAAAGTATCTACTCTATGTTAGAATATTTTTGTGAATGTCCACTCACCACTTAATGCATATGCAAGTTATGACAAAATGTGTGTTCTTAAACTTTTTCATAAACTAATGGTTGTACCTTCATTTTTATGCAGCTGGCTGGTTGTTATTAATATTTGATAGACATACACTTTTATTTGTTATGTTTCCTCCTATGGACCTGTTAAGGACATATTTTATGTAAATTGGCAAATCCTTTTGACAAAACGCACTCTACTTGTAATTGGGTAGTTCTAGGTGTTTTTAATACTTCAAGAAACCTTGTTTCAAGATCAAGTGTTGAAGTCATCAAGTCTGTCCAAGAAAAAGCAAGCTGAAGTGCAAGTTCATTAAATCTCGACACCTCTCGATAGCTATCTCGACACCTGGCTATCTGTTGAGATCTTCAGCTGATTCTTATCGCAATCTCGATAGCTTCTCGATAGCTGGTCGATCGATCGAGAAAGTTTCTGTCCCCTCGACACCTTCTCGACACCTCCTCGATAGCTGCTATCTATTGAGATTCATTAAATCTCGACACCTCCTCGACACCTCTCGATCGATCGAGGTTACGGGAAATCAGAATTTTCAGCTTTTTGATTTTTGGGCCAGGCTTATGTATTTGAGTAGGGTTTCTTTTCTCACAACCCTAGACTTATATAAGGCTTATTTTAAAGACCGTCACATAAGAGAATAAGAGAATACAAGGAGAACATATTCAAAAGATTATTCTCTCTGAAAGAAGCTACTGCGTCTTTGCGCCTTAGGGTTTTGTAACCAAGTGCTTCTTGATCTTCATTGTTGATGAAGTGAAGAACTTTGCAGCCAACATTCTTCTTCCTTAAGTTGGTGAGTGAGTCACGTACTGGGATTCGTGCAAAGGAGTGAGTCACGTATTGGGATTCGTGCATCAAAGGGTGGCGTTCATATATTGAAGAGTTCAGAGGTTCTGAAGCAGTAGAAGGTTTCTGCTGTGAGTTCATCTACGGGGATTGTAGAGTCTAGGGACAAAGGTTTTGTACTAGATCTGAAACTTCTCTTTACTATAGTGGATTGCTTTTCGGGAAGGTTTCCCCCCAGGTTTTTTTACTGTGAAACTGGTTGGTTTCATTGGTTTTCCTGGGTCATCATATCTTGTCTTATTTACTTTTCCGCTGCATTCATTATTGACATGATATTGATGTTTGTTTGTTTTAACAAGTTTATTCATAATAAATCTAATTAACAACTTGGGTTTAAAACTTGTTAATTCTATCAACTGGGGTCTAAATTTCCCAACAGGACCAATGGCTAAGGGATCAGGTGGCCATGCCACTAATGTGCATAATATATATAAAAAATAAAGTACTCTCATATTTGCATATTTAGTTTTACTTTTATATTATTTCGTGATTGATTATGAATTATCTTTGTTTTATAGGTAAAAAAAAAATAAATAAAAAATAAATAAAAGCTTTACATGCTAATGGGTTTTATCTAAGGGATATGGATAAACTCTAACTTAAGTAGATCGAACCCAGCTCAAACTCAGAGACCTACAAGATGTGGAGAAGCCTTATCAATAAAGAAAAGAAGCCAATTGGAGAAAAATATAATAATAAAAAAAAAACGTCAAAATACGTAATTAGCTACGACTAAGTTTGACATTTTTTTTTTTTATGAGAAAAAAAATTTGGGAATAGTACATGGAGTTCCTTGATTAAATTCAAACACATGATTGCATTGACAAATAAAATACAAACAATGTTATCTTTTATCTTTACTAAGGATAATTAATTCAATGCAATTAATTTTACCAAGAATTTGGATGTTTTGCTATTATTTATCCATATATTAATTTAACTTTTTATAATTTAAGCATGTGCAAATTAAGAACTATTAATACTCTATTTGAAATAATGATGTTGACAATTTAGAAAACATAACACCTATGGATACTCTTAATGAAACTTCATTTTTCTAAGAACATCTTAAGGATCTCCAAGGACAAGTTTTATTGTAAATAATTTAGTACTTGGATCATAGACATTTCAATTCGAAACCCAAGATCGAGGTGCCAATTGAACTACAAAACTCTTAACATGTATATTGATACTTAATTATTTTAATTCTCTAAAAGAGTGTTATTGAGTTCTTATATGATAATTTTTTTTTACTCCACACCACTACTACCAACGGGCATGGTTCACAGCAGCATTCCTAAAGAAAGGAGAAAACATGTTACACTTTTTTTATTATCAAGTTTGGCATAAGCTCTTTTTCAATAAAAAGTTTTGTTTTGTGATGCTATCTTCTCATAATCCTCGTAATAAAGCAAAATTAGATGTCGATTCGTGATATGGATCGATCGTACTTAAAATATGAGTCACGGTTATCTTTTCTCAAAAAGAGATAAGGGAATAGGATGCTGCTTCAGATTTCAGACACTGAGAACAAATGTAGTACACGAGAGATCAACCGTGAAGCTGGTGGAATAATGAAAAATCATGTACAATATAATAAAATTTTGGTCTTAAAAATCATGGTCATGACCAAATAGCCGCATTGTCTTTATGCCAAATGGCTACCCTTCATTAAAGAACTTGATAAACTACATAATTCCATACAATTTAGGTGATTTTAAATTAAATTCTGGATTTTTAAAAGAGTAAAAGTATAAATATTTTATTCTTTTCATACCACTCCCTCAATGTGGATACTATTAACTAAAAGTAGTAGAAATTCTAATCATTTATGACTAAAACCTATCAAACACACAAATAAAATAATTCTTCCATGTGAAATTATAAGTGATATGGTACAATATCAGTCATTTAATTAGCATAAACGCTTACGTCAATTTATTAATTTTTATTAAAAACTGGAATAATGCAGAAAAAAAAAATCAATACCAAAGCTTGAAATTATAGCTTTAAACTTTAATGGAGTTCCTAAAGCTCTTGTGGTAATTTCTGCTAAGGAGCAATACCATATCCATATGGGCAGTAAGGCATGAGAATATCTTATAAATGAATTGTGCAACGCAGCCTTGTCAAAAGCCTGCTATTTGGTAATGTTTGCTTTCCCTTTTTTATTCATGAAGTTACGCTCTCTCCCTTAAATGATTACAACTTTTCTTTCTCTTGCAATCTGTTGATACCCGTTTTTGCAAATTTTTACCCAAAAAGCCCATAAGGAGGAAAACCTAATGGAAAGCAAGGCCCAAAGGCCCATCAAATGTAGCCACCGTATTTTGTACCCCTTATGACTCGGCCCCTGTTTCCCAATGATGCTTGAACTCTAAGGCCCAAGGCTAGTTTAGAGCCCAATCAGATATCAAATTCACTTAAGAAGTCTTAAAATGGAAAATATAACCTTTTAAATGAGCAAAAATCTAATTTTGAAAATAAAAGACCAAAGTGGCCCTCAGCCCACGTACGTGGGCGTCAGCCTGTGTATGTGGGCCAAAGCATATGTATGCAGGCACGTTCCTACATACGTAGCTAGGGATTCAGAAGTATGGAAAATGCAAGTTTTCTGCAATAATTGCTGAGGTTTGAAATGAATCCCATATCGTCTGGGAGCCATTTCAAACCCTATTTTTTCACTATAAAAAGCATTACATGGTACATTTTCAAAATACATAGAAATCCCATGAGAAAAACCTAAGATTCACTAGAAAATAGTGAATCAAAAGGGAGTTTTTCACAAACACCCTCAAGTAATTTTTATTTGATTAGGACCTTTTCTGGCTCCAATCCTTTGAGTTTAAAGTTTCTAATCACTGTTTTATTGAATTGTGATAGATTTGATTGAGGGGAACAGTTAAAAATCAAGCCTAGGAACTTTTGCTTTAAGATATTCTTTCTTTCTTCCTTTTTTTTTCATTTTATGTCTTCCTTTTTAGTTTTAATCTTGCTTCTTTGCATAGTTTAGGTTCTTATATGTTTGCTTAAGTCAGTTTTATAGTTCTGTTGTGTTCTGAGCATGCTAGATAATTAGATTAGGGTTTGTTTGTTTGTGCTCTGTTTTCTATTTCGAGTTTATGGGTTAGGGTTCTTGAAAAAGTCCTACGCATGCATGTCATAAGCATGTGTACGCAGGTTAAATCCTACGTACACAGGCACTTGCCCAGAAACCCTAATCCAGATTCCTTATGTTGTTTGTTTGGTTTGTTTCACATACCTTGTCCCTTTTTTTTAAGCCTTTTCACATGTTCATATGTGTTTGCGCCTCTGTCTTGTATGCTTGTTGTCTTTAACATGCTCGGATTAGGGTTTTTATGTTCGTTTCTTGCTTTGATGCTATGCCATTTATTCGCATGTTCATGCGTCAATGCCATAGGTGCTATGTTGCTAAAATGTAAGTAAAGGGTAAGTCATGCATTAGAAACGTTCATGCATTTGCGTTATGGTTTTACGATGTGATTAAACATGCTTAGATGTATGATTAGGGTTTGTATCTTGGTTGAATCACATGAGCATGCATTCACATGCCCATTCATGATGCCATAGGTGCTGAGATGATGCAAGATAAGTAAGGTAAGTCATGCATTCACATGAACATGCATATTGTTTGTTTAATCCTCCTTTGATATATGTGTATGAAGCTAATGCCTTGTTCATAATATGTGTTGCTTGCCTGATGATATGCTTGCTGCCATGTTAGTTAGGGTTATGTGTGGTTTGGCTCTCTTTTGCTTTAGGATCGATAAGTATGCTTGTTTAGGTATAAAGATGCCATGTTGTATGTTAGATGCATGATTAGTGTGTGTGTGTGTGTGTGTGTAAGTTTAGAATACAAGTATTGAATTAGTTTTTAATAGGGTTAATGATTGGAGGCCAACCTTAGGGTTGGACGATCTTGGGTGTCTAACACCTTTCCAATAGCATACCTACACTCTGAACCCATACTCTAGTAGTAAAATCAAAGATCCTTCCTTGAAAGGATGCTATATATATGGTCCCTAGACCATTGCAAAAACTAAGTGGTGACTTCCCCCTTATGTCCACACCAAGAAGACCAAGAAACAAAAAATAAACAAAAGTCTAGACTTAAACTTGGGATGAGAAAGAAATGCAAGGGAAAGTGATCTGTAGCAGAATACAAATCTTCTATAGAATATAGATCTTCTTTAGAATGACTTTGGCAGACTAAGGCGAATTGGATCCATGACCTTCTTGATCCAATAAAGAGTATTTGGCCCATAAAGGCCCAAATCCTTTTGTATAAAGGGATAAGAGCAAGAGAAGTCAAACCTAGCCTTCAATAAGAGACACGATGAAATAAAACAAAAGCAACAGCAACAGCAAACAACGCGTGAATGAGAAAGAAACAAAATCAAAGAAAAGACTGTTAGGGTCATATTTTGTTGTAATTGGCTAATCCTTTGACAAAATGCACTTTACTTGTAATTGGGTAGATCTAAGATGGGTTTAGTACTTCAAGAAACATGTTGTTCAAGTCAAGTATTAAAGACATGAAGATTGGTCCAAGAAACAAGTGAAGAAAAGTTGTTCATTAAGTCTCGACAGATAGCTCGACAGATGCCTGCTATCGAGACTTAATGTGAAGCTCGATAGATAACTCAACAGCAGCTCGATCTATCGAGAATTACGATTTCAGAATTTCCAGATCTGAAATTCGGCCCAGTCTTGTATATTTGTTTGGGGTTTCTTTTCTCACAACCCTAGACATATATAAGGCTTATTTTAAAGGTCGTCACACACGGATACAGAGACCAAGAGACTTATATTCTCTGTGTGAAGCTACTGCGTTTGTACGCCATAGGGTTTTGTAACTGAGTGCTTCCAAATCTTCATTGTTGATGAAGTGAAGAACTTTGCAGCCAACAACATCTGTTCAAGTTGCTGGAGTTAGTCACATACTTGGGATCCGTGCAAAGGGTTAGTCACAAATTGGAGGTTTGTGCATCAAGGGAAAGAAGGCTACTACAAGATCAAGTCCAATTGGGTATTGGAGCGAAGGTTCAACTGTAGGTTGGTATTTCGAGATAGGCCAAGGGTAGTTGGTAAGATTCCTTATACTTGTAACCGCTTGATTATTGATTAGTGGATTCTTGGGAGTGGTGACCTTAAAATCACCCGGTGGGGTTTTTGCCTTGCGTGGTTTTCCCCATTTGTCAACAAATTGCCGTGTTCAATTTATTTTTCCATTGCATTTAGTTTGTTTACTGATTTGTTGATGCCTCCATCATTTACATGCAATTGAACCTAATTTATCAATTTGGGTAATTGAATTAATTAACCCGGGTCAAGTTATCTTAACCAAACAAAGACAAAAGTGGCAAGGTAGGTGAGTAAGGTAAGGTCTATGCTTTGCCCTTCAAAATCCCAGCCATGCAAAGGAGTAAGGCTCACGACCAATGAGATATAGAGGGTGTGGTTTGGTGGAGGGGGAGAAATGACCTAGATTTGGTATCTCGTCGAGACCACTTTTGGGAATATGCTTGCTGGGAAAGCATCTTTACCAAAAATGGGAAGAAGGTAAGCGAGAACCATCAGATGCATGCTAGAGAGTGAAGACAAAGAGAATTAATGGATGACTTTTTAGTCTTAGGAAAAGAGAGGTAAGGTGGCACCATGGTAGATTGGTATTTACCCAAAATAGGGAGACCATTTGTTGTAAAAGGCTGAAACTCCCTTGTGGGATTGAACCCACTGGTTCACGGTTAGAAGATAATGGCCAGTACATTGTAGGTGTTGGCTGAATACTAGCAGCAGACAAAATGGTTTGTGAAAACAAGGGTAAAGAAAGAAAACCACCTAGGCTTGATCTTGAGTATAAAAGGAATAGTACCCATGAATATGAGAACAATAACAATGGTAGGAGGAACAGCACGAAAACCAAGGAAAACATTTGAAGGAAATCTAAATAGTAAGTTGAAAGTGAAAGAAGATATAAAAGAGAAAGAATGGGATATTGGAGAGAAGAGAGAAAGTAGAAAATACATGGCAGAATTAGCATGCATCTCTAGGAATCTTTTCCCTCCCTCTAAAAAAAAAAAAAACACTCTTTGTGTTGGAAAATTTAGACCCCGGTTGATAGAATTAGCAAGTTTTAAACTCAAGTTGTTAATTAGATTTATTATGAATCAAACTTGTTAAAACAAACAAACATTAATATCATGTCAAAATCATGCAGCGGAAAAATAAATAAGACAAGATATGATGACCCAGGAAAACCAATGAAACCAACCAGTTTCACAGTAAAAACCTGGGGTGAAACCTTCCCAAAAATCAATCTACTATAGTAAAGAGAAGTTTCAGATCTAGTACAAAACCTTTGTCCCTAGACTCTACAATCCCCGTAGATGAACTCACAGCAGAAACCTTCTACCGCTTCAGAACCTCTGAACTCTTCAATATATGAACGCCACCCTTTTTGTTGCACGGATCCCAGTACATGACTAACTCATTTTCACGAATCTCAGTATGTGACTCACTCACTAACTTGAGGAAGAAGAATGTTGGCTGCAAAGTTCTTCACTTCATCAACAATAAAGATCAAGAAGCACTTGGTTACAAAACCCTAAGGCGCAAAGACATAGTAGCTTCTTTCAGAGAGAGTAAGGCATCAGTCACCTTTTGCATATGTTCTCCTTGTATTCTCTTATGTGACGGCCTCTAAAATAAGCCTTATATAGGTCTAGGGTTGTGAGAAAAGAAACCCTACACAAATACATAAGCCTGGCCCAAAAATAAAAAATCTGATTTTTCGTAACCTCGACAGATAGCAGCTATCGAAAAGGTGTCGAGAAGGTGTCGAAATTTAATGAATCTCAATAGATAGCAGTTATCGAGGAGCTGTCGAGGGGACAAACTTTCTCGATCGATTGACCAGCTATCGAGAAGCTATCGAGATTGTGATAAGAATCAGTTGAAGAGCTCGACAGATAGCCAGGTGTCGAGGAGGTGTCGAGAAGCTATCGAGCTATCTATCCGCAGGTGTCGAGCTATCTGTCCAGCTTTATTGAACACCTTTTCTTCACTTGTTTCTTGGTCCAATCTTCATGGCTTTAATACTAGACTTAAACAACATGTTTCTTTAAGTATTAAACACAACTTAGATCTACCTAAATACAAATAAAGTGCGTTTTGTCAAAGGATTAGCCAACTATATAAAATATGTCCTTAACAATCTCCCCCTTTGGCAATCCGTGACAAAACCACAACAAACAAATGAACATATGAGAGAAGTTATAAATCAATCAACTCATACTCATTTGTTGAATACAATAAAATCTATCCTAACACAAACTCTTGAAAATTTTTGCAAGAAGAGAGTTTATGGCAAGTAGACTTTGACAACCTGTATTTCTTAAACACTTTAAACAAAACTCATCAAGGCATCTTAATGTGAAACAGAAATAATAGATTGCATACAAGTATAAGAAACATGTGTATGAAGATAGAAAAGAAACAACATATGTAGAGGTAAGTGAAGAAGACATACATCATCATATCATATAATAAAGATGAGCACAATGTATATAAACATGGTCACAAGACCCAAGGTACAAGAACAAGGAAGTAAGCACTCCCCCTAACAAGATGAACCACATCTCCCCCTTACAAAGGAATGTATTTCTCCCCCTAACAGTAGAATCTTCCAAAAAGAAACCACATATGTTCATCACAATTTCTCTCCCCCTTTTTGTCATGATTGACAAAGGGTACAAGAAGCTAGAAAGCTTTACCCGAGAAATATAAAGATAATCAAGGATAATCAAGGGGGCACAGAGAATCCATAAAAATGCATGAATGTAATGAAATAGGATGCTATGGATGACAAGATAATAAAAAGATGCAAAACACACACACACACACACAACAAGTCTAACCAATTTTATATTTCAAAAACAAGTCAAGACAGTTTAGTAAGTATACATTAGCACATGTAAACACCTGTGATGGCCAAATCACATTGTACCTGCACATGTATCAAGAGTAGCAAAGAATATTGCGTGTTGTGTGTGAAAAACATCGCAAGATTGCATATGTGTATGCATGTTATGACAATCTGAGATATGAGAAAATATCTTTAACTCACACACAATCATAACTGTTTGATGGGGACTATCACCTTAGAGGTACATCCTATAACTCCTACATCTCCTAGAATACACGCTTGCAATCATATTTAAAGCATTTTTTTAATCTTTTTGCTTTTTATTTTTCTTTGCATATTTTCTTTTAAGTATATCATGTATGGGCATAAAAAGAGAGAAAAGAAATACCCAAGATGTTAAGCATTTGACATCGCATTTTTGCTATGCCGAAGCATACAAATGTCTTTGACACTGCACTTTTGCTATGCCGAAGCATACAGGTGTCATATTATGATTGGTGGGCAACAGTGGTGAGATGATTATTTATGCCTTTCTCTTAGGATTTCTAGTCCTATCCGTCAAAAAGAGTGACATGAGTGTTAAGTTCAAGAGATGATTTAATCTTACTCATCACAAATAAGAGCCACAAAGCTCACTTGCTTAGTTGTGCATAGAGATGCTCATCTAAGTTACAAGAGATACAAAGTTTAGAAACTTTGTTTCAATGGCCATCCAAGGTACACAAGTACCAATGTACACAAAACACACACTGTTTTTGTATTTTTCTGATTTTTTTTTCAATTTTATTTTTATTTTGAAAACAAAACAAAATAAAAACTAAACAACCAAACAAAAACAGACAAACAACATGAAAGCATGAAAGAAAGATGCATATGCATGAAGGCATGATAGAAAAATGCAGATGCATGAAAACATGATTCCAAAAGCAGATAAGAAATCAAGCAAAGAGAGTCCTACTTTAGATAGAAAGAATCAAAGCAGAGGACAAACAGAAAAGACAATTAAGTCTTAGGCTCCTTTCTCACCCACACAGCATGAGTCTTTGGCCGTGAAGATGAAAAGGCATGTGTCCTAGTATGTCTACTAAAGGACATAGAAGAATTAGAATTCTCCTGAAATTGAGTTAAAAAGCTCAAGACTTTTAATAACTCTCCAAACAAAGGTGTAGGTCATTGAAAGGAAACCTGTGACCGTTTGGACAATTGCTTATGAGAATACAACTTAAAGCAATGTGGATACAACTTAAAGCAATTAGGACGAATGTGTCCAGAAGCACCACAATGGTGAAAAACATGAGGTCTAACAAATGATTTAGATTTCATACCTTTATTACCTTTCTCAGATTGGGGCACAAAGACAGTCCTTGATCTAGAAGCCATGGAAGAGAAGGGGCTGGAGGAAACAGCATATCCTAAACCAGTCTTATCAGAACTAGACTTTTGAGCACTTAATACCTCATCAAGCTTTGCACTGGACATCCTCTCTATTTGAATTCTAGCTTGACTAAGTTCAACCTCAAGATTCTTGACCTTCTCTTCTAATGAGTCGTTCTCCACAACAAGAGTCTCAACTAACCTTGTAGTCTCATCCAGTTTAACTAACAGATCAGCTTTTTCAGTTTTTACCTCATTTAGCTCTTTTCTACAAAGATGAGAAGTCTTTTCAGATTTTATGAATTCAGTGCATAGCTTATCATAAGCTTCTTGAAGGGTCATCTTCTTAGGTACTTCATCATCAAAAGAATCCTCACTGTCACTAGCACTTTCCACAATCACCTTATCGGTTGAGGCAGCAAAGGCCATAACGTGGCGACATTCATCCACAAGCTCATCAGAAGAGTCATCCTCAGTATCACTCCAAGTAGCAACCAACCCTTTATCTTTTGACTCCTTGGTCTTTTCCTTCATGAGGTAGTTTGGGCACTCTATCCTCATATGACCAAAACCTTTGCACTCATGGCATTGGATGAGGGGTTTCTCATTCTTGCCCTTCCTAGAGGATTTAAATTTCCTAGGAGGTTTGCCCTTATCCTTTTTCCTAAACTGAAGAAGCTTGATAATCTCATCAGTTATGAAGGTTAGATCCTCATCCTCATCCTCATCTTCACTTTCATCTTCATCTTCAGAGTCCTCAATCTCTTCCTCTATACCCTTAAGAGCCAAGTTTTTACTCTTTCCACCTTTTCCCATTGAGCCTAATCCCATCTCATAGGTTTGAAGGTTCCCTACAAGCTCAGTCAAAGGAATTTGATCAATGTCCTTTGCTTCTTCAATGGCAGTGATCTTGGCATGGAATTTTTCAGGTAAGGACCTAAGGATTTTTCTAACAATTTTGAATTCTGTGATACATTCTCCAAGATTAAAAGTAGAATTCACAATATCCTTGAGTTTAGCATAGAACTCATCAAAGGTCTCATCCTCCTTCATCCTTATTTCTTCAAAACTACTAGTGAGTCTTTGAAGCTTCACAGACTTTACTGCTTTGGTACCTTCATAGGTGATCTCAAGAATGGTCCATGCTTCCTTGGCAACTTCCGTGGATGATATTTTCTTAAATTCCTCATTGGTCACCCCACAAAATAGAGTATTTAAGGCCCTACTGTTGAAATTTGCCGCTATAATTGTTGCATCATCCCAATCCTCCGGTGCTTCCTTTGGCTTAATCCAGCCAACTTCAACAGCTTGGTATACCTGTTCACCTAGAGCCTACAAAAAAACTTTCATACGTACTTTCCAGTACGCATAATTAGTTCCATCAAATAAAGGAGGTATAAATAAAGATTGTCATCTATCCATGACAACAGGGGTCAATGGATCACACTCAGGAAATTAATCCAATCAGAGTGAACCCACTCTGATACCACTTGTTGGGAAACTTAGATCTCGGTTGATAGAATTAACAAGTTTTAAACCCAAGTTGTTAATTAAATTTATTATGAATTAAACTTGTTAAAACAAACAAACATCAATATCATGTCAAAATCATGCAGCGGAAAAATAAATAAGACAAGATATGATGACCCAGGAAAACCAATGAAACCAACCAGTTTCACAGTAAAATACCTGGGGGGAAACCTTCCCAAAAAGCATTCCATTATAGTAAAGAGAAGTTTCAGATCTAATAAAAAACCTTTGTCACTGGACTCTACAATTCCCGTAGATGAACTCACAGCAGAAACCTTCTATTGCTTTAGAACCTCTGAACTCTTCAATATATGAACACCACCCTTTTTGATGCATGGATCATAGTATGTGACAAACTCCTTTGCACGAATCCCAGTACGTGACTCACTCACCAACTTGAGAAAGAAGAATGTTGGCTGCAAAGTTCTTCACTTCATCAACAATGAAGATCAAGAAGCACTTGGTTACAAAACCCTAAGGCGCAAAGACGCAGTAGCTTCTTTCAGAGAGAATAAGGTATCGGTCACCTTTTGCATATGTTCTCCTTGTATTCTCTTATGTGACGGCCTCTAAAATAAGCCTTATATAGGTCTAAGGTTGTGAGAAAAGAAACCTTACACAAATACAAAAGCCTGACCCAAAAATAAAAAATCTGATTTTTCGTAACCTCGACAGATAGCAGCTATCGAACAGGTGTTGAGCAGGTGTCGAGGTTTAATGAATCTCAACAGATAGCAGCTATCGAGGAGGTGTCGAGAAGGTGTCGAGGGGACAGAAACTTTCTCGATCGATCGACCAGCTATCGAGAAGCTATCAAGATTGCGATAAGAATCAGCTGAAGAGCTCGACAGATAGCCAGGTGTCGAGGAGGTGTCGAGGAGCTATCGAGCTATCTATCCGTAGGTGTCGAGTTATCTGTCCAGCTTTATTGAACACCTTTTCTTCACTTGTTTCTTGGTCCAATCTTCATGGCTTTAATACTAGACTTGAACAACATGTTTCTTGAAATATTAAACACATATTAGATCTACCCAATTACAAGTAAAGTGCGTTTTGTCAAAGGATTAGCCAACTACATAAAATATGTCCTTAACACTTTGCAATCTCCAAATGATGACTACTCTGACTCACATTTCAAACCACATAACCTTATAGCCTTATTTGATAATAAGGTTGTGTGAGTTGAGATTGAGATCTTTTTAGTCAACATCCTGCTATGAATACCCTTTACCCATGATTATTTCTGCTAAAGCTTTCATTATTTCTTTAGTTACTTTGCGCATTACTTTTAATAAGAACTAATCATTATTCTACCATATATATATATATATATATATATGAATATGTATAAGTATATATATATATATGAATATATGTATGTAAGTATTTGACAATGGGTTGGGTTCAAGTTACACCTAGTGTAACTCTAAACAATGTTACACCACTCAATATCTTTTAATTGGATGCAAATTTTGACAAATTTACCGTTAGATTACATTATCTTTGTATATTCTCCATGCCTGCAAAATTTCAAGGTGATCAAAGATTCATAGCTATGTCATCAATTAATTTTTTAAATTCAATTTTTTGTAGTTTAAAATAATGCGTAAAAGATGAGTTTATAGGTCAAATGGTAAATAACATCCAATTGACTTGAAAATTGGCATGATTGTTAAAAACATATAGAACATGTAATTCAATAGTGGGATTTTCAAAATATGAACTTTATAATAAGTTATTGGGTGGTGTAACATTACTTAGAGTTACACTAGGTGTAACTTGAACCTAACCCTTTGACAATATACTAACCCTTGTAAACTAACATTTACTTGATAGGTATTTTTTTTTTGGGTTTTAGAGTTGTTTATGTCCAGGAAGTGGAGAAATATTTCTGCAGTAAAAAGTGGAGAAAGGTCATTCATGTTGAAGAAAAGTGCAAAAAACTTTACTGCACAACAGAAAGTTAAGAAAAATTAGTTCCGCGGCAGAAACTGGAGAAATGTTCCTCCTGCGGTAGAAACAGAGAATAAACCCAATTTGTAATTTGTAGCGTCGTCCTCTAGACTTTGGACTCAATGTTTGTGCACAAATTGGCAGTGGCAGAATGGGACCTTGGAGCCCATTTCGCGAGAACGTCAGGCCTAACTTCCTTCTTAGAAAAAGCCTAGATTAAACATTGTCTAATAACATCAAAACACGCATCTAAGGTACAAGAAGTGTAATAACACCCTAAACACAATCAAATTCTCTTTTCTTTTAAAATTAATGTCAATTTGCATCCACGTTAACGTCACTGTATTATTGTAAATTTCTGTTTGTCAACTCAAAATTTTCCATTCACCGGTTGACAACATAGACCTTTTTGACACAAATAAAAAGTTATCACTGGAAAATTATTTGGCAAGGATTTTGTCTAAATTTATTTCAATATATTTATAGATATACTTACAATAACAAGAATATATGCATTTAAAAGATTTTAAGGGGTTAATTGCTAGCTATATTTCCTAAACATTACTTGTAAATATAACTATATTAAGATAAGGAAATAATTTCAAATTTTGGAGGCTATGTGGCTCTGCCACAAGTTAGGCTTAAGTTTTTTTTTTTTTTTTTGAATCATAGGCTTAAGTTTCTTTTGAGGTTAGCTAGTTTAAGAAGGAATAGATTACAGGAATAGTATATCGCCAATTAATTCAACTTTAAAAAGATCATCAATTTGTCCTCAATATTATGAAATCTAAAATTCTAGAAATTAAGATAAATGTTACGTCAAAAACATTTTTACAACAAATCTTAGATGACAAGTTGTTTTAGTTATAATTTGAATCTATCACTAAAATTACTTTTTTGACTAGTAAGAACGTGTTAAGAATTTGTTGTAAAAGTATTGTACACACAACATTTTTCAAAAACCAACCTAATGGGGTGGAAAAATAATTAATTAAGTCAATTACTAATTTATTGCATTTCATCCAAATCCATCTATTCTATATGAGTGCATATTCTATCCAGTTATGTAAAACCCCAATTTTACACCCCCAATCACACTATGCCATGTCAACTTATTGCAAATTAAAGAATAACCATGCCACACACAATCATGCCTCATAATTAATAGTACTTTATTATTTCTCCCATTGATTTAGATACCAAATCTCCTTTTCCACTGTTCCTCAAAAAAAAAAAAAAAAATCTCTTTTTCTACCTTCAAGCCAAATGAGACACTACCCCATCCTGCCGCCTCCGTCAACAAGTGGGTTGCCACCTCTACCACCACCATAGTTGTTTGCTTCAACGAAAAAAGATTCATTCGTTACACATCACATCACCACTACCGGTGGAGAGGAATAGCATTAACTAGAAGAGGTACCGTGAAAGCCCTCACTGATGATACAAAAACAACCAATAAATCCAGTACTACTAATTTTATGTCTATTATTGGCTTCTTTCTTCCACCACCTCGCCATTTTTGTCCATATCTATTTATGTGAGTGTGATTGTGTGTGTCATGCATATTTTTTTATGTGTAAAAATATGATGCGTCACATTCCTATTGGAGGGTGCAAACAAGACCTTTTACACCATGACCAAATTGAATTTAATCTCTTTCAATAATTATGGGTTTTAAAGTTCTTGGTTAAAGGTGTACCATGTGAATGCAAAACCAAGAACTACAAGAAGAAGAAGAAAAAAGGTTTTGAAACAGTGGAAGGATTTTAAGATGCTCAAATCTTTGTTCAAAATGTCGAGCTTCACAAGTGTTTATAGGTAGGTTAAACAAAATAGTACAATTAATCCTTGAAAAAAAAAAACTAATAATCTTGCTCAATCGAGCCTTGAGAGAGTGGACAGGCGAACTTTCTGATTCAATTATTCTTTTCCCCCAATGAGAAGAAATTTTGTTGGGCAAGATTTCCCCGATTGCACTTCTTCAAGCAACTTCAGGACCTATTTTTTCTTCACATATGCCAAAGTATTACAAAACATTTTTAAAAGTACAATGTTAATGCATATTACCAATCTAAACCCTAACCCATGCAGTCTAAGGAATCAAATCCTAAAAATGGTAATATTTGTTAAACTACTAACTCTCCCAAAAACTTAAATTGTTAAGAAATGATAAATTTAATAATTGGAAATTGTAAGATTTGTTAAATTACCGATTCTCCCAAAAGGTTAAGTTATTAGGAAATTGTAAATTTAATCATTTAATCATAATTCTAACAAGATTGCATTATTATTGGTCAATCTTTCTTGATTTTAGAATATATTAAAGGGTGATTCTGTACCCTACTATTGAAGGACAATTCTACAAAATCATTTTCAAAAAATTAGCTTACTAGAGTGAGAATTCATTTTTTTTTAATACAAGATAGAAATTCTATTCTAGCCTAATCTAAGTGTATGTGTATGTGAAGTCTCCTTTAGAGACTTGAACCTCAGTCCTTACCCCCCACACCCCACAAACACTTATACTTGTGGAGTGACCACCACACCAAGAGTGCGTGGTGGTGAGCAGAGCCGGCCCTAGGCTTAGGCCAATTATGCCATTGCCTAGGGGCCCCTTACTAGAGAAGCCCCAAATTTGGGGGCAATTTTTTTTTTTTTAATTTATATATAAATATTTTTGGGAGTTATTAAAACATTTTAGTTTACATCATTTTTCACTACTAAGAAGGCTCAAAGAATTAAGTAATGCTAGAGATAGAGATAAGACAAATTTAAATAAATAGGTCTTACAAATAGACGTGTTACTAATCATGAGTAATTCAAATAGGAAAATTTTAAAAATATTATAAATTTTACTACATAAATTTTATTTATTTAATTATTTTTATACAAAATAAAAATTATACTCTAGCATAATCTAAATATATATGTGTGCGAAACTCTCTTCTAAAAACTTAAATTTTAGCCATTGCCTCCCACACCCCATGAGAACTTATATTTGTAGAATGATCACTGCACCAAGGGTGCATGGTGGTCTCCATAACTTTTATAATTTGATGTGACAATAAATATGATAGATGGATTTCAACAAACGATTAAATACATTTTTGAATGAATATTTGTGATTGGTAATATATCTTTGTAATTCTCATGTTGTAAATTTTATAATATTTCTAGTATTTTTGTAAGTCTCATGTCATTGATCACATTCATTACAACATCGGTTTATAGTAAAATTTGTTATAACTTTAGCATTTTCTCAAAAAAAGAATCATATTAAAAAGTAAAAAGAATGGATTTTAAAAAAATTATTATATAAAATGCTATTTAAATATTATTTAAGTGATAATATAAATGCCTCATTTGAAGATTTCGCTTTAGGCCTCTGAAACGCTTGGGCCAGCCCCGGTGGTGAGAAGTCATTTTTGGTATGTGAATAAGTGAATTCCATTACCCCTCTCGAAGTTACATTCTTATTTGAGTTTTTTTTTTTTTTTTTTTTTTTTTTGAGGGGGAAAACATTGAAACTTCTTTATTAAAAAATGCCTAATAAATCGGCTTGAAGTACATCTTGAAACTGTGATGGAACACCCTCCATCTAAACCAGAAAATCTAGAATGCTAATAGCATGTCTAGCCAGACAAGCTAAAGTGTTATCTTCCCTCTTTGTATGAGAGTAAAGCAACTCATCAAACTTTTGGGGCAAATTTTTTGCATCCTCAAGTAGCAGACCCAGCGGTGCCAGTGACCTCTCTGAAATTATTTAAAATTATTACAAAACGTTTCATACTATCAATGGTGCCTCACTAATCAAAATATACATATACATACATATATATATATATATATATATATATATATATATCGTGGGAAAAAATTTTGTTCCAATTAATACGAAACGTTTCCTCCAACGTTCTTCTTCCCATCTTCAACACCTACTTTTTCTTCTTCTTTTTTCTTTTTTCTTTTTTCATACACTAGGTAAGTAAACGTCTTATAGTTATAACTGTTATATGGAAAAAAATAAAAAAATAAAAATAAAAAGCACCATTGCTGACAAGAGGATTTTTAAGAAACCGCTAAAAGCTCTGACATTTCTGTGGATTTTTCTCTAACTTCTTTGGCAGTTTTCTTTATTGGCAATTTGGCACCAGCTCATGTCTTTTTCCTGAACCTGTCCTCAAAACTGAAAATATTTTTCCATTTCTTTCTCCCACTCTTTTCCCATTTTCTCTCTCAAAAGTAGTACATTTTTTTAGTCACGTCCAGTCTCCCACGCCTTCTATGCTCCAACTACATGAATTATGTCATATAGTGACTTCAAGTTTTGATCTTCTTTTTTTTTTTTTTTTTTTTTTCACTTCAAGTTTTGATCTTTGAAATCATTGTTTGACTATTCTTTATTGTCATATCAACGATTTTGTCTGAAAACTTGCACACCCATTTGAACTTTTGTTTACAACCATGTGATTTTCATCAGAAAAACATTACTTAGTCATCTAGTATTCTAGTGTTTCAAAATTGTTTAGACTACTTCTCAATACCCATTTACATTTCATGAATGTTAGAAAGAAATTTTATATAGTAGCAGAAAGTGTATAATTTTTTTCTTTTAAAACGTTCTGCAAGAAATTCCATTTGATTATATATTTTCTTTCAGGTTATCACTATGAAAGATAAAGAGTGAATTGTAGTATTTTTGAGATTTTTGAAAAAGCAATCATAGTGGCAGCTACAGATCACCCAAATGAGTTCAAGCCTCAAAAAGAGGGTCCTAGTGTAGTTACTCATAATAATTATGAATGGGCTGTCAAGTAGAATGATCCAATCTAGTCCAATATCTAATCAATACATATCAGCCCATTAATCACCACAATTAAAAAGAATAAAATATTCTCTCTTCTTTTCGATGTGGAATCAAACATTCTACTAATTTGTTGTCTTCCATATTAACTTCTTGTTTTTATATATTTATATTTATGTTGTAATATTAATCAATTTTTATTAAATAATATTAAAATGCTTCACCAATATGTTTGCTTGAAGCTAGAGTTCTAGGATCTTAGTGCACGCTGTAATGCAAGGCAAAGAACGATGTGGTTTCAATAATCATGGGTTTTGAAGTTCTTGGTTAAAGGTATACCATGTGAGTGCAAAATCAAGACCAAGAACTAAAAAAAAAGAAAAAGATTTTGGAACAAAGGAAGGCTCTTAATGGTGCTCAAAGGTATGACAGCCTTCTTTTGTCAAAAAGTAGAGCTTCACAAGTATCTATAGGTAGGTTAAACAAAATAGTACAATTCATCCTTGGAAACTGTGGTGGGCCTTTTTGCAACTGCGGGCTGGGCTGCCTCCTGCCACGCTATGGCCCAAAGGTTTTGGGTAGGAGAGTCAGGAACAGCTTGGCTACAACACACCCTAAACTGGCTTGTGCGCAATCTAAGGCCCCTTTGCTAAAACTTTGGTGACATGCCCATGACAAAGGAAACTGTTACAAAAGGGTTAAGGCAGACAGATATAATATAGCAACAATTAAAGGAGTATGCTTACTGTCAGTCAAAAAGCATAAAATACTGAATGAAATAAAAGGTAAAACAATGCAGCAGTATAAATGAAACATAAATAAGATGATAATAATAAGAGAGAAATAACACCAATGCTTAATCAATAAAACGAAAGAAAAAATGGTTAGTCTGCCATGCTTGGTTGTCTTATGGGGTTAAGTCCAAGAAGGGAACCACTTCTTCAATATGGGTAACCTCACAGGAAGATCCTGCCATGGAAATTACCCACTTTGAGAGAATGGACCTAAATGACTTATGCTTAAATTCCTTAATCCTTAATAGAGGGTAGGCTTTTAAAGGGAGAGAAGAAATTAGTCTATTGGTGCATGTCTGCTATCACACTCTTGCCTACTCTCTGTTGTTTCTTTTTAACTCATTCTTTTTTTCTTTCTAAGTTTTCTACTCCATTTTTCTCTCTTTTTCTTGTTCCCTTGTGGGGTTGTTATGTTCACTCTTGCTTTTCTCTCATGTTGTTCTGTTCTTCTTTTTGTTTTTTTGTACACGGCAAAGGGCCCTTTTATACTGCCTACCGTGAAGGGTTTTTACTATTTTACCCCTTAACTACTTTTGTCTGGGTGTGGGTGTCCTTCCAGACTACCCACTGATCTGTCAGTTGCTCAGCCACCACCACTTACCTGTGCTGGCCGTGCCACACCCCATTACTAGACAAAGAGTCTTATTTTGTTTGCTTGCTCACTGTAGCATTCCCATCTGGATAAGGGTGGACATTCTCTCCCACTATCCCTCATGGCATGCACCTAGTGATTCCAATTTATCTTTCTCTCTTTTGGGTGGTATGTCATCCCAGCAGGACATTTCCCCTAAAAGAGTTTCAGCGGGAACCCCAGAATAGGCTCTCCCCTTCTCCCCACCGCCAGACCATACCCTCTTTTATCTCTAACCCATGGCCCACCACCCCTGTATTGGCTGGGTACAGGTTGGTGGTGCCTGAGCCTTGTGCGTGCTCCACTTCCATGTGCGTCCATGGCTTGTCTGCTGCTCATATGTTTGCCATGACCTGAAGGCTCGTTTGTTCATTCTGCTGCTTACTCTTGACCTTTTGTGGCGTGAATGGTTCTCTGAGCCTTCATTCTTTACATCTCACTTCCTTCCTGGGCTGGGCCTTGCTTGATTGTGAGTTGTTCCTTCTTTAATCCATCCTTTGCCCCTTTTGTAGGTCTGCTAGCACTTCTGCCATGCCATTTTGTCATTCTTGTTGTGCTATTGTATGACCCGTGCTTGCTGGGCCCCTTTTGGGCCTGCTGCATGCTTAATTCCAGTGGCCCAATATTGTCATTGGGCTAGTATTCATGCTATTTTTAGGCTTCCTTGGCCCATTGCATTGCTTCCGGGCTACCTTGGCCCATCTCATCCTTTCTGGGCATCCTTGACCCATTTCCTTTCCTCGGGCATCCTCGACCCATTCCAATTCTTTACTCCCATGGGCCTTTGCTAAGTCTTTTTGGCTTCCCTGGCCCAAATTACCATATCCTTTACTTTTGGGGTTCATGGGCTTTCCATCAACCCCTTACTCACTTAATTCATTACTTCGAGTTTCTTTGGCCCATTCTTGCTTGTTTTCTACTTCATATAATGCCCATGGGTTTACTATTTCTTTTCTTTGGGCTCTTTTAGGCCCGCTTGCTTTTTTTGAGGCCCATTTATTATTTTCTAGGCCTATGATCCATTATTCATGCCATTCGGGCTTAATGGTTTTATTCTCAATTTACTAACTCTTTTCCTCCCATATTGTTAGGCTTCTTCCTGCTATTGGACCTCTCTGCCAAAGTGGGCATCAACAGAAATTTATAAAATATCTAAAATGTGAAACGTAGCATTTATTGTTGCTATGCATACGCTCATGTTGAGCCACATAAGTGTAGTATTATGGTCTATTGCGGTCCAATTCAATCCATTTAGTCCACTTCGGTCTATTCGGTCCATTTTGGTCCACTTTGATCCTTTTGGTCCATTTTTGTCCATTGCGATCCATTTCAGTCCACAGTCCACTTTGGTTCATTTGGCCTAATTATGTCACATTCTTAGTGTAATGTTTGTACATTTTTAGACTCCTGTAAAACTAGATTGTTTAACCTAATTAATTAACCAAGTGAATATTTAAGTTTATTATTCAGATCTAGGTTAAAATAAAACAATCATATCATGCAAAGCAGCGAAAATATAAAGAATACAATGATATGATGACCCAAGAAAACCAAACCGATAAAAAACCTGGGGAGGATTTAACCTAGCTATCCTTAAGGTAAAAAACAAATTCACTATAAAAGAATTGGAGTTTGTACAATAGAACTTAGACCACTAACATTCTATTGCTACCTCAAGTAGAAAACTTACTACCACGACCCCATGATAACTCCAAGTCCACGAACTACTTCTTTCCTTGGCCTTTGCAACAACACAAGCTCACCTGCTTGTGACTTTGAGAATCCACTCAAAAGTTTTGGATCTCCTTAAACGTTGACATTGATATTGTATGTAGCAACTTCTACAACACCGGGTCTTGAGATTCTTCAAGGAATAACACCGGTAGAAGACATTAGAGAGCTTTTGGGTACAAAATCCTAGATCTACAAAAGAGGCACAAGATGCACTTAAATCTCTCTAAAAAACTCTGAAACCCCTCTCTAGGGTTAGCTTATAATGTCCTTTAAATACTGGAAAAAACGGCTTGTGATTTGGGCTTCAAACAGATAAGTTATGGCCTTTTTACGTTTGCTAATTTTTTGCTGATATACGACTTTCGATCGATCGAGTACCAATCGAATGACTTTCAATCGATCGAGTACCAATTGAATGAAACAGCTTGTAACTCATTTTTTTCATCTCGAACTTAATTTTTTTTTTTTTGTCTTGGACTTCAATGTAGACCGTTCTAAACTAATGAGACTTAGTTTTTGTCATGGTTTGCCAACATTACAAATTCAAAACCTAACAATCTCCCCTTTTGGCAATCCGTGACAAAACACACATACAACAAAATGCCCAAATACATCACAAATCCCAACCTAAGACTCCTAATCTAGAAATTGCAAGAAGAGGTAGAAGGTCTTGATCAGAATGTACCTGTCTTTCCTGAAAACACTCAAAAGAACACATCAATGCATGTGTGGAAAGAAAGACATATAAATAATAATATGAGACACAATATAAAAACAAAAGTAAATTCTAACTCTCCCCCTAAGTTAGATTCATCAAAAAGTTTTTATATTCTCCCCATTTCAAAAACAATTTTATCTCCACCTAAACAAAACATTTTAAAAATCTTTTTAAACAAGATTCCCACATTTCATCTATTTCTCCCCCTTTTTGTCACGTATTGACAAAGACAACTCAAACAAAGAGTAAACATAAAACATACACAACAAAAGTCAAGAGAAAATATAGAATCAAGAAAACATAAAACAATTTAGGTCTATAGAAAATAGAGACAACTCTCCCTATGAAGAGCAACAACTCCCCCTAAGAACAACAAAGGTTAAAAAAAAAACTTTTCTCCCCCTATAAAAATAGGAAAAAAAAACATGTTTTGAGAAAAACAGTTTTGGGAAAAATTTAGGAGGTGGGGACAAATAAAAACACACAAACCAAACTTTAAAAAAAATTGAGGTTACACATGAACACAAATATTCTCTCTTTCAATAAATGCTAACTTGACACTATGTGACCCATAAACAAATGGTGTTTGAACTCAAATCAAGTAGAAAAAATATTTGCACATTATTATCCATCATATCTCTTTAGAAAAATATTTTCTGCAGTTTACACATAAAAATATCATATACTAAACTGTACAAAACTCAAAAATTAATCAATTAATTTTTAAATCAAGTTAAGTACCCAATTTAGCAAAGTGTATGCATGTTATGTGAAAAAAAAATGAGAAATATGATTGCAAAACTGCAAGATGGATACAAAAACCAATGCAATGCATATGAATCCTAAACATAAATGATGCATGAAAAAAATTTGGTCAAAAACTTAAAAATTGAAAATTTTTCAGTTTCGATCGAATACCAATCGAGTCAGACAGAGAGCAATGATTAAAAATTAATGGATTTTCGATTGGTCGAAAAACACATTTTAGTGGAAATTTGAATTTTTTGAAAAACTGCAGAAGATTATGCAGAAACAACTCAACCTAAGTAATTTCATGAATGAAATGCATGAGACTGGGTTTAAATGTTTTTCAAAAACATATGTTTTCAATCCAAAACTTCAAAACAAGGTTTTTAATCATCAAAACACAATTTTTGCCAACCCTTAAACATATTTTGCATCAAACACCATAAAAAGTATAATCTTGGATGGCCAAACCAAATTCACACACAATTTCATGTACTAAGTTTAGCAAAGAATAACTTGTGTAGTGTGTACAACTAGCAATCGCTTGAGATACATGTGAGGTGATAAGTAAATAGTAATCAATCACAATTTCTAAATTATTCATCACATAAGTTTGAAAGTGACTATCACCTAAAAAGTTACATCATATAACTCTCACATCTCCTTGAAAACAAGCTTGCAATCATGTAAGTTTCTTGTTTTGCCTCATAATGTACACACCAATTTTATTTTATTTGAATTTATTATAGCCCAATAATATACACACCAATTTTATTATTTAAACCGTGGTTACACCTTATATTCTTTTTGTGCATGTACTACACTTTTTTGAGCACAAAATCATACGATATGCATTAAGGTGTTCATGATTGGCTAGTAAATAGTGGTGAGATAGTTATTTATGTCTTTCTCTTAGGATTTTTTACTCCTTACAATCAAAAGCATGTGACTTCAAGATCAAGATCATGTGATCAAAAACTATAACAACTCCCACACAACATGCATTACAAAGCCAACACTAGCAAAATGCAGTAAAATAAGCTCATCTAAGCTAAACAAGGTACATAAACATGTTATGTAAAGATAATATGGCCAGCCTTGATTACAAATCCAAGAAAAATAATGCAAAACATATTTTTCTTTCATTTTCCTTTTTTTTAGTTTTATTTTTATTTTTGAAAAGAATGACAAAAACAACCTATCATGAAATGCATGAATGTTATGCAGTGCTGATCCTAAAAAAAAAAAAAGAAACCAAAACAATAAGAGAAGAATGGTCATAAAGAATAGAGAGATGAAGCACAAGGATCATAACATTCATGCATTTACCTTTGTCTAACCTAGCAAAATAAGCACTTGAAAAGAAGGATATAAACTTTCTCAGTTTTAGGATTAAGAGAAACACTTCTGTTATCAATAGCAAGCTTGGTACTAGTTAAATTTTCAATTTTAACTTTAGATTCAACTAACTCTTGTTCCATGCTTTTCATCTTCTCATCTTGGGAGGAAATTTGATTTCTCAAAAATTCATTTTTTTTATTAGATTCATCTAATCTAACAACCAATTCCTCTTTTTCAAGATTAGCCAATTTTAACTTTTCCTTGAATTTTTTTAGCAATTTTCATAGATTATAATAATTCCTTACGGAGAGTTTCATAAGCATCAATAAGATCAACAGAAAAAACAGTGTCCTTTTTATTCAAATCATCACAATCAAACAATAAGACACTTAAAATTATCCATGATAATAGGGATCAAGAATCAACTCTTAGATCAAAAGATCTAACACAAGAGCTAACTCGCTCTAATACCACTTGTACATTTTTAGACCCCTGTAAAACTAGATTGTTTAACCTAATTAATTAACCAAGTGAATACGTAGGTTTATTATTCAGATCTAGGTTAAAACAATAACTATCATGTAAAGCAGCGGAAAATAAAGAACACAATGATATGATGACCCTGAAAAACCAAACTGGTAAAAAACCTGGGGAGAATTTAACCTAGCTATCCTCAAGGTAAAAAGTAAATCCATTGTGAAAGAATTGAAGTTTGTACAATAAAACTTAGACCACTAACATTCTATTGCTACCTTGAGTAGAAAACTTACTACCACAACCCTATGATAGTTCCGAGTCCACGGACTACTTCTTTTCTTAGCCTTTGCAACAGCACAAGCTCACCTGCTTGTGACTTTGAGACTCCACTCAAAGGTTTTGGATCTCCTTGAACATTGATCTTGTATGCAGCAACTTCTACAATATCGAATCTTGAGATTCTTCAAGGAATAACACCGGTAGAAGACATGAGAGAGCTTTTGGGTACAAAACCCTAGATCTACAAAAGAGGAACAAGATGCGCTCTAATCACTCTAAAAAACTCTGAAAACCCTCTCTAGGGTTAGTTTATAATGTCCTTTAAATACTGGAAAAAATGGCTCGCAATTTGGGCTTTAAATGAATAAGTTATGGCTTTTTACGTTTGCTGATTTTTTGCTGATATGCGACTTTTGATTGATCGAGTACCAATCGAACGACTTTGGATCAATCGAGTACCAATCGAGTACCAATCAAACAAAACAGCTTGTAACTCAATTTTTTCATCCCGAACTTAAGTTTTTTGTCTTGGACTTCAATGTAGACTCATTTTTTTCATCCTGAACTTGAGTTTTTTTGTCTTGGACTTCAATGTAGACCATTCTAAACCAATGAGACTTAGTTTTTGTCATGGTTTGCCAACATTATAAATTCAAAACCTAACAATGTTTGTAAGTTCTTCATAAAATTAAGTTTTTCTTATGTTATTAAAATCTTTTTTTTTTCTTTTATAAATGAATGATTTACTTATATCTGCTACCTCTTTAAGTTATCTAAGACATATAGAAGACAAATCATATGTAAGGAGCACTAAAAATAATTTTCAACCATGCATTACATTATTTAAAAGATATACTGTCTTATATAATAATTGAATGTAAAAAAAAATACTTTTCCTTAAAAAAATTTCCTTAAAAAAATACTTATAAAATTTAAAACACTTTCAAATAACAAATGTAGATAACTTATTTTAGAAAATTTAATATATTATATCAACAATATTTTGTTAGAAAATAATCATATCATTTTAAAAAAGGTTTGAGACTACACCTATAAGTCATATCTATTATTTTCATACCATTTTTAAAAGTACAATGTCAATGGATATTCCAATCTAAATCCTAACTCAGTCTAAGAATTCCGAGGGCGGAAAGAATAAGATTGAATCATTATTGGTCAATCTTTCTCAATTTTAGATATATTAAATGTTGATTTTGTACCCTTCTATTAAGGGACAATTTTGCAAAATCATTTTCAAGAAATTAGCTTACCAATGTGAGAAGTCATTTTTGGTAAGTGAATAAGTGAATTCCATTACCCCTTTCGAAGTTACCTTCTTAATTTGAATTAAGGAAATTATTTAAAATTCTTACAAAACGTTTTATACTCTAAATGGTGTGGACTTCTATCAATTGAGGCGCTTGGTGCCTCACTATATATATCGTGTAAACTTCGTTAGGATTTAGATCATTTACAATTACAGAATATATTGTTTGATCTGGGGTTCAATCTCTGTCTTCACAAAAAACTGATTAGTGTCTTGGTCTGATTTAGGAGTGGATGTCATAGGTTAAAAATCTCTCCCAAAAAAAAAAAAAAATATATATATATATATATATATATATTTATATTGTTTCTCAAAACAAAAACAAAAAAAAAAAACAATTACAGAATATATAGTTTTTTTTTTTTTTTTTTGAGAAACACAGAATATATAGTTCTATTACATATTTCTTCAAATTGTAACTTATACATATATATATATATATATATATATATTTTTTTTTTTTTTTTTTTTTTTTTTTGAAAGCGTAACTTATACATATATTAAATAGATGGTTTACATGATTCTCAAAAAAAAAAAAAAAAAAAAAAAGATGGTTTACATTTTGCCATGATATCAGTAATTCAATTGTTTAAATGCAAATGATGTTACATCATCTAAATCACTCATTTAATAATCAATGGCCAAAATTTAAAAACTTTATGGCGAAGTTACTATAGGATCTGATCCAACTTTGTGATTATTAACTAATATTAAATAAGTTGTCTTATACTAATATTGAGCATAGGAAGTATTTCTTTTCCTGAAATTAGCTCCATTTATATATATTTATACTAATTACAGAAAATTTAACTAGCTTTCACTCACAAGAGATTAAGTGAACAAAAAACTTCTAAATTCTAGCAGTATCTGTTTTACACAAATTAGTACAGTATACTCACTCTTTAGGTGGCCAAATTTTCATATGCCTCAGCTTATGCTCCCTATATGAGTTTGACGTGCGAGTTCTTTAGGTGAAACCCACATGTCAATCTCATATAGGGCTCATAAGCTTGGCATAAGAAATACCTTCTCAAGTGGATTTTGACATCCCTTGGTTCTTCTGAGTTTTAACTTTCCGTTTCTTGTCATTTTAGATGATCAAAAAAAGTGCACTACTACCACGGCGAAAATTTTTATTTAAAAAAAAAACAAAAACAAAAACAAAAAAACAAACACGTACAAGTGAAAAAGAATGAAATTCTAACATAAAGTCACATTATAAACTTTACTAAAAAGCCTCAAGTGACAAGTTAATAATAAGTAAAACGGTAATATTAGTAATAGATCCAAGTGAGAACTAATAAAAATTTAGTAATTAAAACTGTTTGTCAAAACTTTTGTGCATGTAGTGTCTATTTGGGACAAGCTGAAAATTTCAGCTTATTTACAACTTCAGCTTATTTTTGCTACTATTTATGAGTCTTATTGTATTTTTTGATGCTATTCATGAGTTTCACTTTATTATTTAGCTAACTTTTACTTTTATCTATAGTATTTTCAACCAAAAGCTTTCAGTTTCAGCTGAAATAAACAGACGTATACAGAGTGTGGCTTATCTGTTTTAAACAAATTGGGCCAATATCATCTTCGAAGCAAATGCTGAATATGGTAAGACTATGATGGTTGTAGCATTTAATGGAAAGACATTCACCAATGGAAGAAGTGAGCTCCAATACGAGACACTTCCTCCAACATCCTTCTTGCCATCTTCACTTCCTTACTATATTTTTCATAAACAAGGAAAGTAAAGTCATTATATGTCAAAGCACATAACAGCGAGTAAAAGAAAAACACCATTGCTGATAAGAGGTTTGTACGAAACCGCTTAAAGCTCTGAAATTTCTGTGAATTTTTCTCTAACTTCTGTGGCAGTTTTATTTTATTGGCACCAACTCATGTCTTTTTCCTGAATCACTCCTCAAAACAAAAAATATTTTTCCTTTTCTTTCTCCCTCTCTTTTCCCATTTTCTCTCTCAAAAGTAGTACAATTTTTTGGTCACGTCCAGTTTCTCATTTTGATCTGAAGGCCACGTCTTCTATGCTTCAACTGCATGCAAAAGATAAAGAATAAAATAGTGAGCTTCATATGTATCATGTCATATAGTGACTTCAAGTTTCGATCTTTGAAATCATTGTTTGGCAATTCTTGATTGTCATATCAACGATTTTGTATGAAAAACTGCACACCCATTGGAATTTTTGTATATAATCATGTGATTTTGATCAGAAAAGCACTACTTAGTCATCTTGTTTTTCAAAATTTTTAAGAGTACTTCTGAATACCCATTTCCATTTCATAATTGTTAGAAAGAAATTCTTTTAGAGTAACAGGAAGTATATAATTTTAGCTTTTAAAACGCCCTGCTAGAAATCCCCATTTGATGATATGTTTTGTTTCAGGTTATCACCATGAAAGATAAAAGCTTTAGTTACTGGAGAGACTATTTTCAGGGAGTGAATTGTAGTATCTTTGAGATTATTGAAAAGCAATCATAGTGGCAGCTACAGATCACCCAAAAGAGTTCTAGTTACAAAGGGGTCAGATTGTTGAAAAACTTTACTCTTGCCAAGCAGGGACTCAATGTCGTGGGCAAAATCACAATGAGTTAGCAATGCTCATTGAGACCAACAATGGCAATTTCAATGATGAACATGCAATTGTGAGGGCTAATACTAGATTAACTAGTAATACTGCTGATCTGGAAGTTGGTGGCAGTGAGCAGAGTAAGGTTGATAGCAGTAGTGATCAGACAGAGATGAATACGATCCAAGAGAGCAAATACAGTTACAGCGAAGCAGAGGCATTGACAGATGAGATTGATGAAGAGAGAGATTTTTGTAGAGGTTTTAAGGACCAAGGAAATTCTTGAAAATAGTCAAGATGAGGTTTGTATAAATTGTTGCTTTAAAGGTGTAATTCAGTTTTAGAGTATAATTGAACGAGATAATTTTGTTAGATCACACATTGGGAATGTGCCCTGATCACTTTTAGGATTTTACTTTTTGTTTTTTAATAAGTTGTGCTATGTTTTCATCTACAGTCTGAAAAAGTAATATTCGAGTCCTTAAGGAAGCTGCAATTGATGGTTCATTCTGTTGAGGTTCTGCAGGTAAAAATTGAGTCCATTTTCAGTTATTAATGATGGTTTTCCTCTACAAACAAGGAATACCAATCAACATTTAGATAATACATTATTAAGTTAGCTTGCAATTCTTGCAAAAGTTTATATCTCTAATGGCGCGCTTATTCTTCCTATAGAAATGAACCAAACACTATTGCACTCTATATACCTATTATATAAAGTTCTGTTTGTTTCTATCTATCATTCCTTCTATAGCACATAAAATGAGTCAAATATAAAATCTCACTGTACAATTCTTTAATGGTCAATGCCGTGCTGTAATATCTACTTTTGAGTTTCATGGAAAATCAGTGTCTCAAATGTCTTACTCTCCTCTAAGAAGATTTATTATTCGTGAATGATCCTGTGTCCAGAAACACTGATATGAAACATAGCTAGCTCAAATTAAGTTCAACTTGCACTAAAGAACTGTTTGGATTCCTCATCGAGTTATTTCTTCCTCAATCAACTGAATTTATTGACATCTTTTTATTATTATTTTTCTATGTATAGATGAGCTTGAACTGTTAAGATCTTTTGTTACTAACATTGTCTTTCAGAAGCAGTTTAAATCTATGACAGGGTAGTTGCATCTTCATCCCTTGGCAGTGATACATTCACCATATTTTGCATTCTTTTCTAATCATCTTTTTGCTTCTTATAGCACTTAAATTACTTAGTGCTTCACGTGCGTGCCCATTTAAGAGTTTAGAGAAATTATGTCTTCTCAGCTTTTTAAGGCCATTCTTGAGAATCGCTCAACGTTATCTTTCATGCTATATTGGTTCCAATCACTTGGAAATACTTCTCTGTCAAAATTATATTTCATTCGTATAATTGTATATTCAACTAATTAGGTTAATTAAGTTTTCTATGACATTATGTGTTTGAGCTTGTGGGTTTATGATCAAGTTCCTTTCAGGCAACAAATATAGGAAGAACGGTTAATGCTCTTTAAAGGCACAGGTCAAAACAGATTAGAAAGTTTATACAGGCACTTATTAAGTACGAATCTGTTGCCTCTAGCTACTACCTGTTTACATTGATGGTTATCCGTAAACAAGTGACTTGAAACTTTTTTGATTTTAATGCTGCTATACTATCTCTTTCAGAATATATTGATAATGAAGATTCTGTTGACTCTAGCGTTGGCACTAGTCACAGGTTTTGATGAGGTCGTCTTTTCTGAGGAGTAAATTACTATATTTCCTTGGACGACACATGGACAAGGGGGCAACTGATGGTGCAAGAAAAACACTAAGTCAATTACTCGTCCATATGGCCGTCCATAGCGATGTACAAAACGGAGAACGAGTGGTTGGTACACTCGTCCTTCGTTTACCGTCTACTTTCATCCTCCATTCGCTCGTCCAATGAAGGACGAGCAAGCAGTGAACCTATTCACTCGTCCAATGAAGGACGAGTAAGCAGTGAACCTCGTCCTTCATTGAAGAGGGACGAGCGAGGGTCACCAAGAGTTGTGCTTCAACACACTTCCAACCAAGAGTCATGTTGAAGAGTCATACTGTTTGAATCTCAACACAGGTCCCGATGAGGTGACTCCTATGACAGTTATGGAAGTTGCCCTGTGAATCCTCCAAACTCTACGACGATTGGAGAAATAACTGATTTCTAACACTATATAAAGACCCTTCTACGTAGAGGTAAGGGGACTTTTTCCTCTTTGAGAATTCTAGATAAAAAAATTATTGAAGCCTTTGAAGTCTCTTCTTTCTATCTCAAATCACTGACTTCGCCATCGGAGGACCCTAGACCGGCCTCCACCGGTCTTTCTCTGATTGAATTTGGTGTTTTCAGGACTTGGCCTTCAAGATCAGCAGCATCCGAAGACTTTTCAGCCCACTGATCCCTTAGAATCTATCAGTTGGTGCCGTCTGTGGGAAAAGAATTGTTTGTCACGTTTAAACTTCATTTCTTGAGTTACATGTTTTCTTTCTCCGACAAAGGGCTGAAATGGTCCGGACCAGATCAAGGGTTACCAGTCCAGGCCCCCAAGAGAGTAGAGACGCTTCCAGCAACCCCCATCGTGCCCAACAATCTGCACCAGCCATGCAACCCCCTCCTGGCCAGCATGTGCAAGCAATGGCTGCCGCTATGGCAGAGTTGACTCGCCAGAACCAAGAATTGAGAAGGGAGATTTCCCTTAAGAGCCAACGACATGAGGCCTATGGAGAGGACCCTGGACAAAGTCAAGGGGATGGAAGACATGCAGAACTGGAGAGCCAATCAAGGGGTACCATTCCCAGAAGGGTACCACACTTGGAAAAGGAAGTAGATCAGATAAGGAAAGTTATGGATGAGATGAGGGAGAACATGAGGAGGACTAACCCCGTGGAAGACCTAGTTCACCGAACAGACTCTCCCTTCACAGCCTCTATCAATAGCCATCCCTTGCCTCCGAAATTCAGAATGCCTTCCTTGGACTCGTATGATGGAACACGAGACCCTTTTGACCATATTGCCACTTTCAAGACTACCATGCACCTCCAAGGAGTTCCTGATGAGATAATGTGTAGAGCCTTCCCCACCACCCTCAAATGGCCCGCACGAGTGTGGTTCAGCAAAATACCTCCCAATACAGTGACGTCCTTCGAGGAGTTAAGCAAGTTGTTCGTCAATAATTTTATTGGAGGGCAGAGGCATAAACGCTCTTCGTCTAGCTTGCTAGCCATAGAGCAAGGAGAAAATGAGAGTTTGCGGTCCTTCATCACGCGGTTCAACAGAGACGCCTTGGCAGTGGACGAGGTGGATGATAAGCTCCTTCTGGCGGCATTCCACAATGGGGTTCATTCTGACCTGTTTATTCACAAGTTATATGAACAGGCGCCTCAGACCATGGCTGAACTCGTTCATTCAGCCCAGAACTTTATGAACGCGGAGGATGCTATCATAGCCAAGAAGAGGAAGAGAGTTGAGAGAGTGGAAGCCAACCCAATGCGCCAGTCGGAACAAGGTCCTCGTCCCAAGAAGAGACGAACAGAAAATAAGAAAGACTGAGAGAAGAAGACAGGTCCTTCAGCGCAGAATCAACAGTACACCCCTTTGAATGTGCCACTCGAGCAAGTCCTTATGCAAATCAAGGACGATCCTTCCTTGAAGTGGCCAGAGAAGCTGAAGGGAGATCCCAACAAGCGCAATAGGAACAAGTATTGTCGCTTCCATAGAGACCATGGCCATGATACGGACGAGTGCTTTGATTTGAAGCAGCAGATAGAGAATCTTATTAGACAAGGGAAGCTGAGAAATTTCCTTGGACGAGATCATAAGGACAAGAAATTGAAGGGGAAGGTAGAGGAATCATCACGACCGCCGCTCGGAGAAATAAGAGTCATCATAGGGGGAAGTATAACTGGACAATCGTCCAAAACAAAGAAAGCATACCTGAAGGAAGTGCAGAGCGTCCAACTTTCTGGACGGTCACCAAGGGCTAAGCCCATGGACGAGCAGGCGATGACCTTCACGGACGAGGAAGCTGAGAGAATCCACCATCCTCACGATGACGCTATTGTTATCACCTTGCTTATTGCTGATTACACAACCAGAAGAGTGCTGGTAGACAATGGAAGTTCAACAGACATTCTATATTATCCTGCCTTTCAGCAAATGAGGGTTGGACGAGATCGGCTACGCCCAGTACACTCGCCTTTAGTAGGTTTCGGAGGAATGAAGGTACAGCCTGTAGGTACTGTTACATTGCCAGTGGGGGTGGGAGCATACCCACGACAGTTGACTACCGATGTGAATTTCCTAGTAGTAGATTGCTCGTCCTCTTACAATGCCATAATTGGGAGGCCGACCCTAAACAGGTGGAAGGCAGTTACATCTACATACCACCTGTCAGTGAAGTTCCCGACGGAGCATGGGGTAGGGCAAGTACAGGGAGACCAACTAGCAGCAAGAGAGTGTTATCTGGCCATGTTGGCTACAGACGAGCAAGTTCAAGCAATGAATATCGAAGAAAGGAGAGTTGTGGCAGAGCCCATAGAAGCATTGGAAGATATTTCCTTAGATGAAAATAACCCTGAGAGGTGTACCAGGGTTGGAGCAGATCTAGAAGCGAAGATTAAGAAGGACCTCACTAGTTTTTTAAAAAGAAACAGAGATGTGTTTGCTTGGAGTCACGAAGACATGCCGGGTATAGATCCTAGCGTCATTACCCACCGTCTGAATGTATGCCCTTCCTCCAAGCCAGTGCGACAAAAGAAGAGGGTGTTCGCCCCTGAGAGAGATAATGCTGTTAAGGAGGAAGTTCAGAAGTTAATTGTGGCGAAGTTCATTCAAGAGGTATACTATCCTGATTGGTTAGCTAATGTGGTCATGGTCAAGAAGGCGAACGGTAAATGGAGAATGTGTGTTGACTTCACTGACCTAAACAAAGCTTGCCCCAAGGACAGTTACCCGTTGCCGCGCATTGATCAGTTGGTAGATTCTACTGCAGGCCACAAGTTGCTCAGTTTCCTGGATGCTTTCTCTGGTTATAATCAAATTAGGATGGATGAAGCAGACCAAGAGAAGACGTCCTTCATCACCAGCCAGGGACTATTTTGTTATGAAGTGATGCCTTTTGGTTTGAAAAATGCTGGAGCAACATACCAATGACTGGTCAATCACATGTTTCGTCCACAGATCGGGCGGAATATGGAAGTCTACATAGATGATATGTTGGTGAAAACTCAAGACGAGGAAAGGCATTTGGACGACTTGCAGGAAACATTCGACACACTGAGGCAGTATCATATGAAGTTGAACCCTAACAAATGTGCTTTTGGAGTATCATCAGGGAAATTCTTAGGATTTATGGTCTCCTACAGAGGAATCGAAGCAAACCCTGATAAAATTCGAGCAATATTGGATATGAAGCCTCCGAGCAATGTTAAAGAAGTCCAGTCCCTCACCGGACGAGTTGCCGCCCTCAACAGGTTTGTTTCTAAAGCTACTGACAAATGTTTGCCCTTTTTTAAGGTTCTTAAAAAAGCTTTTGAATGGACTGACTAGTGTCAGAAAGCTTTTGAAGATTTGAAGATATATCTCAGCAAAGCCCCGTTGTTAAGCCCGTCCGTGCAAGGAGAAGAGTTGTACTTGTATTTGGCAGTCACCCCACACGCGGTGAGTTCAGCTCTAGTGAGGGAAAAGGGCAAGGTACAAAGACCTGTATACTATACCAGCAAAGCATTGAGGGGAGCAGAGGGACGATACCCGTTAATGGAGAAATTGGTTTTTGCATTGATAACAGCCTCCAGAAAACTAAGGCATTATTTTCAGGCTCACGTCATTAACGTCATGACAGATCACCCACTCAAGAAGGCAATGAACAAATTAGAGGCTGCAGGGCGTTTGATTCAATGGGCCGTCAAGCTCAGTGAGTTTGATATAAAGTACCAACTAAGACACGCCATAAAAGCTCAAGCTCTGGCGGATTTCATTGCTGAGTTTACATTAAGCTGTGATGATGAAGGAGAAGAAGATAAGAGCCAGAAGTGGGTCGTCCATGTGGACGGCTCGTCTACACTGTACGCAGGAGGAATAGGTGTGGTTTTACAATCTCCAGAGGGGGATAAACTGAAACACAGAGTTCGTTTGCAGTACCAGACAACTAATAACGAAGTTGAGTACGAAGCTCTTCTCAAAGGGCTGGAATTGGCTAAGTCTGTAGAGGCGAAGTCACTCTTCGTCTTGGGAGATTCCCAATTAATCATGGACCAAGTGAATTGGATGTATGAGGCTAAGGAAGAACGAATGAGGAAGTATCTTAACAGGGTAACATGCCTTATAAAAAAGTTTGAAGACGCTAACTTCGTTCAAATCCCAAGGGAGGAGAACGTGGAAGCTGATACCTTGGCAAAAGAGGCCTCAGCGAGTGAAGCCGTGGATAAGTTCGATGAGATTCAATACATACCGAGTATAGACATCCCAGAAGTACAGCAGGTGGAAAGTAGAGGAAGTTGGATGGCCCCAATCGTGTCATATTTAAGAGACGGACGACTTCCATGAGAAAAAGATGAGGCTAGGAAGTTGAGGGTAAGAGCAGCCAAGTACGTTCTTTTGGACGAGGTTCTCTACAAACGAGGTTTTTCCCAGCCTTATCTCAGGTGTTTGGCTCCAGACGAAGCAAACTATATATTGAGAGAAATTCATGAAGGAGCCTGTGGAAACCACTCAGGAGCCAGGTCACTCATCCACAAAGTCGTCCGTGCAGGATATTATTGGCCAAACATGCAAGCTGATGCTAAGGCCTACGTCAAGGTCTGCGATCAATGCCAAAGGTTTAGCAACGTCCCCAGGCAACCATCAGAGTACTTAACTCCAATGGCGGCACCATGGCCTTTTGCGCAGTAGGGGCTAGACATCCTGGGTCCTTTTCCACTAGGCGTAAGACAAATGAAGTTTCTCGTCGTTGGAATTGATTATTTTACCAAATGGGTAGGAGCAAAACCCTTGGCTAACATCACACAACAAAATGTCAAAAACTTCGTATGGAAGAGCATTGTGTGCAGATTTGGGGTGCCCAGGGTGCTGATATCTGACAACGGACGACAATTTGACAATGCATTGTTCAAAGATTTTTGCCTACACTTTGGGATTCAAAATCATTACTCCTCGCCAGCCCACCCACAAGTTAATGGACAGGCCGAAGTTGCAAACCGATCCTTGTTAAAGATAATCAAGACTCGGCTTGAGGGAGCAAAGGGAGTATGGCCAGATGAGCTACCAGGTGTTCTGTGGGCATATAGGACCACGGCGAGAACCCCCACAGGAGAGACTCCTTTCAAACTAGCCTATGGAATTGAAGCAGTCATACCTGCGGAAGTGCACATGGCCAGTCACAGGGTGGCAACCTATCAGGATGAAGCTAATGAGGAGCAACTCCGTGTGAACCTCGATTTAATAGACGAGGTAAGGACGGACGCTGAACAAAGGATGGCAAGGTATAAAAACCTGATGGCTAGGCAATATGACGCAATGGTAAAGCCAAGGCGATTTAACATAGGGGACCTCGTCCTGAAAAGGGTTTCCTTAGCAACAAAGAACCCAGCTCATGGGAAGTTAGGACCTAACTGGGAAGGCCCCTACAGAGTTATAAACTTCAAAAGACAAGGATCCTATTACTTGGAAGCCCTTGATGGGAGGAAGCTAGAGCATCCTTGGAATGTGGAGCACTTGAGGAGATACTATCAGTAAATTGCCAGCCTAGGGGAGCATAACTCTGGATGAGCCCAGGGATTACATAAAAACTTGTTTATTTATATGTTTTCAGTGTGGCTTTGTTATGTTAAATGTAGGGACGGAATTATGGTTTGGTTTGTATTTGTTCTAATAAAGGCATTAGCCTCTAAAGTGCATGCCTCGTCTATGAACAATATCTATGTTATGAACTATGTTTGTGGAATGTACATAATGTTGTGTAAATTTATGTTTTCCATCGATTTTTGTTCATATTGACTCTTGAAAAAAGCTTAAAAGCTCAAAACGAGAAAATTCTCTGGACGCGGAGATGTAATCTCAAGCTTTTCTAGAAAGCGAAATCAATTGCACACTCGTCCAAGTCCAAGGACGGGGTAAAGCTAATGCCTAAGAGCAAGTTGCAAAGTCCAAGGCATTCTCGTCCATAGGATGGCAAGGTAAAACATGATACCTAATCGTACCATGGACGAGAAAGTGCATAGACGAGTGCATGTTAAGCCATGGACGAAGAAATGTATGGCTGTATTTCAATCTTGTTAAGGCCTTTATTAAAACAATCAGTCCATGGACGAGTAAAATGTAAGGCCTTGACTTCATAAGCGTAAAAGATCAGCCAAGTCCATGGACGAGTAATGCTAATCTTTATCATTTCTCAACAAGTCCATGGACGAATAATGCTAATCTTTATCATTTCTCAACAAGTCCTTGGACGAGTAATGATTGATTATTACCATTTCACAGACGAATTACATTTGAAATTCAAATGAAAATGGTAGACGAATATATGTAAAATATGGACGAAGTTAAGCAAAAAAAAAAAAATAATAATAATAATAATAAAACCCGTCCGTATATATGCAAAAGGAAAATGACATTCATTAAGCCAAGGGTGGATATCATACGTCCAAAAAACCCTTGCTAAATAAACTGAAATGATTGTTTAAAACCTCGTCCTAAAACCTTGGACGAAGTAAATGTATTGAAATTACATAAAAAGGTCTCAAAACGGACCAAATCAAAATACATTGAAAAAATCTTAAGTAGAGGGAGCGACATTGGAGGCATCCTGAGGAGGCAGGGTTGTAGCATCGTCTTCAACATTGACGTCGTCGGAGCCAGTCTGAAGGAGAGAACTAGTGGCAGCAGCATTCAGATTAAGCACAATGGAGCTGAAATCTACATTGGGGAATTTCTCTGTAGCCTCCATTCTGAAATCTTCAAATCCAGCTGCATAATTAGTGTCCAAAACATCAGTATATTGTTTAGACACTTTAAATTCAGCCACTGCGTCTTCCTTCGCTTTGGAGAGGAGAGTGCCATATTCATTGTTCTTCTTCTGCAGGACCTCAAGACGAGCGTCCTTCTCCGCAGCACTGTTTTTTAACTCCTCTACCAAAGTCTTCAACTCCTTCACCTCGTCCGTGGTCTTGGCAGCCACCTCAGCCCATTGCTTAGCATCGACCTTTAACTCCTGGATCCTCGTCTCTAACAAGATCCTCGTCTTGTCCAACCCCGTGGCCTGTCTGGACGCCGCTATAAACTTTGACATGCCCTACAAAAAAGAAATATATCAACAAATAAAAAAGAGGGATAAAGAAGGAGAATGAAAATCCTTGGTCAAGACGAGGAATGAGTGTTACCTTGAAAAGGTCGTGAACACCAGAGTGTTCAAAATCCTTAAGGGACATATCATAGCAAACGTTTATATCTTCCTCAGTTACAGCCTTCTTGAAATGTTCCCAAGCCAGGTTCTCGTTTTCAATAATATTTGAAGGGACCGCTTGAGAAGGCTGAGACGGGGTTGACACGGTTTTGGACGGAGTGATCTGGGACGGAGTGGAGGTTTGGGACGGAGTGACCTCGGTTGGGACGGACGAGTCTATGTCAACTATATTAACAGGCTGCTGGGACGAGGGAAGGGTAGGCTTGACTACTTGGGACGAGCTAGTCTTGACCTTTTTACCTCTTCGACTGGGGAGATTTCCCAAGTCCAGGTTCTTTGACAGTGTTTTCCTTTTCTCCCCAGTCGCAGGATGAGCGTGAGTGTCACCCTCAGGACGATCCCCCTCAGCAGCCACATCCTTTCCCTTGTTCCCTTTCATTGTTGCCATTCCTAAAAAAAAAAAAAAAAAAAGTAAGTAAGAATACTTTGAGTTGAAACAAAGTAAACAATGTGCATAGACGTTTGGGACTTGAGACTTACTTCTTCTTACTGTGACTTCGTGTGCAATTGCTTCGTCAGATGGGTTAGGGCCCAATCCCCACTTGGCAAGCCGTCTAAGCGAGACCAAGGAATGGAAGTCCCTATCCGCGTGTAGACGAGCCCTATGGACGCGGTCACGGTGGAATTTGCTCAAAGACGGTCGTTTAACAGCTGAAAATGAAACAAGAAAATTTTAATTAATTCATCGTTAATGTTAAAAAAAGAGAGGGAAAATCGAAAGAAAAAGGGGAGCAACTTACCCTCAGGACGAAGGTTTCCTAGGTCCCCAGTAAAACGACCAAACGTGTCCTGGCCAACGTCTAAAGGACTCCCAGCCCAGAAGCCGGAGACGAAGAAAAATTCCGTCTTCCATTTTCTGTCAGACGAGGCCAAGGACTTGATCAATCTACAATCTCTACCCCTGGCAGTGAATTGATGAAAGCCAGGGGATTGATGTATCTCTGAAGGTTTGTAACAATAAAGGAACTCGTCCACAGTAAGAGGACGGTCCTTTCCAAATACTTCACCCCACAAAATTTGCATTGAGATGATTAATCTCCACGCATTTGGGTTGAATTGGCATATTCCTAAACCTAATCTAATCAACAACTCCCTAGTAAAGGCGTTTAAAGGAAATCTTAAACCGCCTAAAAGATAAGCCTCATAGACGCCTATCCCAAAGTGAGGGTTGCAACACCATTCTCCTCGGACGAGCAACCTAGGGTTAAACTCGTCTGGAATTTGGTACCACTCCCTAAGATTTTTTAATCTTTGCTCGTCTGTCCTAGAAGGGATCTCTACTGCATAACTATAAACAGTGACCTCCTCCTCGTCCAAAGGACCAGAAGGAGGGGCAGTGAACGAAGTACCAGCTTGAGACCCTGAGGCCTTCCTAAGCTGCTCCTGTACAACCTCTATAGGAAGCCCAGGGACGCCAGAAACATACTCCTTGTCCGTGGTGTTCCCCCCACTACTATCACTACTGCTACCAGAACTGTTGTAGCTACTCTCATCATTGTACGTCTATGGCCTTATCTACACTATCACTAGACGAGGAGAGTACAACATCAACCATCTTAACAGAAAAACTAAGGACGAGAAGAAGAGGAATACCTGGATCTAGGACGAATGAAAGCTATGGACGCGAGAAGCTTCTAGACGAAGATTTAGGACGAGGAAGGACAAGGAAAGAAATTTCAAAAATGAAGGGGGTAATTGAGGTATTCCACTATTTATAGGGAATAAACCTCAGCATTTGAAACGGCGCCACCAATACGAGGCTGACATGTGGCACCTACCTCGAAAAACTGAATCGACGAGACTTGTCGCCAATAAGATACTGACACGTGGCATCTTTGATCGTTAGAGAAGCTCATCCATCTAGAGGAGTAAATTTACTATATTTTCTTGGACGACACATGGACAAGGGGGCAACTGATGGTGCAAGAAAAACACCAAGTCAATTACTCGTCCATATGGCTGTCCATAGCGATGTACAATACGGAGAACGAGTGGTTGGAACACTCGTCCTTCGTTAACCGTCCACTTTCATCCTCCATTCGCTCGTCCAATTAAGGACGAGCAAGCAGTGAACCTCGTCCTTCGTTGAAGAAGGACGAGCGAGGGTCACCAAGGGTTGTGCTTCAACACAACTCTTCCAAACAAGAGTCATGTTGAAGAATCATACTGTTTGAATCTCAACACAGGTCCCAATGAGATTATTCCTATGACAGTTATGGAAGTTACCCTGTGAATCCTCCAAACTCTACGACGATTGGAGAAATAACTGTTTTCTAACACTATATAAAGACCCTTCTACGCAGAGGTAAGGGGACTTTTTTCTCTTTGAGAATTCTAGATAAAAAAATTTATTGAAGTCTTTGAAGTCTCTTCTTTCTATCTCAAATCACTGACTTCGCCATCGGAGGACCCCAAACCGGCCTCCACCGGTCTTTCTCTGATTGAATTTGGTGTTTTCAGGACTTGGCCTTCAAGATCAACTGCATCTGAAGATTTTTCAGCCCACTGATCCCTTAGAATCTATCATCAATGAATAACTCATAAATAAAAATCAATAAGTAGTGAACACAAGAACAAGAATCATGTAACAAAATCAATGTAACTCCCCCTATCATGAATAGCCCCAAAAAAATGATATACAAAGTGAAGCACCTAGATACAATCTAATATCTCCACTAGCTCCGCAAAACAAAAGAAAAACTCCCCCTAACTACAAAAACTCCTCTACAGAGTCAAAACTCTACTCCCCCTTTTTGTGACGGAATGCCAAAGGACAATCACATGCCATCATCAAAAGGAGGTGGTGAGGGTGAACGAAGATGTGCTAAGTCAGCTCGCAAAGCACGTATCTCATCAAGCAAGTCCACCAAAATCTGACTATGAGCCGCCTGAACGGTCATGACAGTCTCCAAGGTACGACGTATATCAAAGTCATCCGAAGGAGGTCTTTTGATCTAAGAGCTGATCCTTGACCCCTGTTATCATGGATAATTTGAAGTGTCTTTCTGCTCATGTTTGTGATGATTTGAATAAAAAGGACATTGTTGTTTCTGTTGATTTTATTGATGTCTGTGAAACTCTTCGTAAGGAATTATCTAAATCTTTGAAAATTTCTAAAAAATTTAAAGAAGAGTTAAAATTGGCTAATCTTGAAAAAGAGGATTTGATTGTCAGATTAGATGAGTCTAATAAAAAGAATGAATTTTTGAGAAATCAAATTTCCTCTCAAGATGAGAAGATGAAAAGCTTGGAACAAGAGCTAGTTGAATCTAAAGCTAAAATTGAAAATTTGAGTACCAAGCTTGCTGTTAATAACAGAAGTGTTTCTGTTTCTCTTAAGCCTAAAACTGAGAAAGTTTATATCCCTTATTTCAAGAGGAATAATACAGAAAATGCTTATTTTGCTAGGATAGATAAAGGTAAAAGTTCTGATGTAGACGCTGAAGTTTCTAAACCTATGTCTAAACCTACTCTTAGAGAGCATAAGAAATCTGTTTTGTGCCTACCTTTCACCTTTGTGGTGTTGTTGGTCATATTAGACCAAATTGTTCTTTGTTGAGGCAAAAACCAAAAGCTAAGACTAGATTTGTTGTTAGGAATACTGATGTTCCTAAATTTGTACATGTTTGTCATTTTTGTGGTGTCTTTGGTCACATTTGTCCTAATTGTCATAAATTGAAATTCAAAAATTCTGTATTTCAATCTAGGATATGTGATGATATTTCTCCTGCCATAAGTCCATATAAATTATTTCATATTCTTTTGAAAAATTTGAGCTTGTTGGCTTGTGAAAGGAAATTACAGGATTTTAGTCTTTCTTAGAAGATTGGTGTAATCCCTTAAATACACTCTGTTTCATATGGATTTTCACCTACAAAGCCAAAGATTTGTGCTATATGGGTGAGAAAAGATTTTTTAAACTGAGTGTTGCTGACTTGTTCTTGATTTAATTCTTTCAATTATTAGTGGACATGTTTTTTCTTCTATTTTTGGTTGTTTTTGAAAAATTTTCAAAAAGACAAAAATATTTTATTTTGTGTCTTTTTTTTTTTTTTTTTTTTTTTTTGAGGATTACATGAATTATGATAACTCTCTTGATTTAGAACATGCTTGACATTGTGGAGAAACTTGAATAGTATATGTTATATAAGTGCTAAGCTATTTTTGATTTTGTGTGAGTATGTACTAGTTTGTACATGTACTCAAGGGTTAATTAAGAAATTGATATTTCTTGTCTGTGTACCCTCTATAGCTTAGTTAAGAACTATCATGCATTGTTTTGCATTGTTCATTTAGTATAATGTGTGCTTTTTGTTTTTGGTCATAAATTTTTTTAAACCAAAAAGATTTTTGTGTTTTGTATTACATATCATGGATTTGAAATCAAGGTTGGCCACCTTATATTTACATAACAAGTTTATGTACCTTGTTTAGCTTTGATGAGTTTATTTATTGCACTTGACTAGTTAAAGCTTTGTAGTGCGTGTTGAGTGGGAAAGATGTTTATGGTGTTTATCACTTTGTCTTAATCTTGAAGTCACATGTTCTTTGATTGTCGGACTTGATCCTTTTGAGAAAGGTATAAATAACCATCTCACCACTGTTCACTAGTCAATCATGAACACCTTAGTGCATATTTTAAGATTTTGTGCTCACGAAAGTATAGCACATGCACAAAAAGAACATAAGGTGAAGCCTCAGTTTAATTGCTAAATGCTTAAAACTGGTGTGTAGTATTAGATTTGATGCCAAATCACATAATTAAAATTGGTGTGTACATTATCCTGGCTTTTTAATAAGTTTCTGATTAAATTAAAATTGGTGTGTATATTATGAGGCAAAATCAAGAAACTTACATGATTGCAAGCTTTTCTTCTGGGAGATGTGAGAGTTATATGATGTAACTCTTTAGGTGATAGTCTCTTTCAAATTCTATGTGATGAATTTTGTAGACTTTGTATTTGACTTCTATTCACATATTACCTCACATGTATCTCAAGCTTTTGCTAGTTGCACACACTACACAAGTTACTCTTTGCTAAACTTGGTACATTTTATTGTGTGTGATCTTGTTGTGGCCATCCAAGATTAAAAGTTTCTTGATATTAATGCAAAATGTGTTTAAAGTTTCAGAAATTGGAAATTCTAGAGCTTAAATGTACCTGAATTGGGGATTTTGTTCAAACTGGGTTCAATTGATGCAATTGGCTTGTTGAATTGATGTAATTGATCATTATATTGTGTATTCTAGCTTGTGTGATAATCAATTGGTCAAATTTTTCCTAAAAACTTAACAAGTGGTTTTAAATTTTTGGAGTTTTTTTTAGAAACTCTATGCTCAAACCAATTTTGTGAATTTAACTTATATTGAACTTAGTTTCACTGCTTTAGAGCATGCATCATGACATATTTTTTCATGCATCATTTGTGTTTAGGATTCACATGCATTACATTGATTTTTGTATCCATCTTGCAGTTTTGCAGTCATATCTCTCATTGTTTTCACAACATAGCATGCATACACTTTACTAAATTGGGTACTCAACTTGATTTAAAAATTAATTGATTAATTTTTGAGTTTTGTACATTCTAGTATATGCTATTTCTTATGTGTGAACTGCAGAAAATATTTTTCTTAAGAGATATGATGGATAATCAATGTGCAAATATTTTCTCTACTCATGCAACTGTTTATGGGTCACATAGTGTCATGTTTGCATTTTATTGAAAGAGAGAATTTTTTTTTTCATGTGTATCCTCAACTTAGTTTTTTTTTTTAAATTTGGTTTGTGTGTTTTTATTTTCCCCACCTCCTAAAGTTTTCCCAAAACTTTTTTTATAAAAAACTTGTTTTGTTTTTCCTATTTTTATAGGGGGAGTTTTTTTTTTAAACCTTTGTTGTTCATAGGGGGAGTTGTCTCTATTTTCTATAGAGTTGAAGTGGTTTGTGTCCCCTTGATTCTCTATTTTCTCTTATCCTTTATTGCTCTTTGTATGAGTTGTCTTTGTCAATACGTGACAAAAAAGGAGGAGAAATTATTGATTTATGGGAATCATGTTTGTCTTGTTTAGAGGGAGTTGAAATTGTTTTTGAAAATGGGAGAATATAAAAACTTTTTGATGTATCTAACTTAGGGGGAGAGTTAGAATTTATTTTTTTATATTCTGTTTCATATTACTGTCTATATGTCTTTCTTTTCACACATGCGGTAATGTGTTTGTTGAGTGTTTCAGGAAAGACAGGTACATTCTGATCAAGACCTTCTACCTCTTCTTGCAACTTCTAGGTTAGGAGTCTTAGATTGGGATTTGTGATGTATTTGGGCATTTTATTGTATATGGGCATTATGTTGTATGTGTGTTTTGTCACGGATTGCCAAAGGGGGAGATTGTTAGGTTTTGAGTTCATAATGTTGGCAAACCATGACAAAACATGACAAAAACTAAGTCTCATTAGTTTAGAATGGTCTACATTGAAGCCCAAGACAAAAAACTCAAGTTCGGGATAAAAACAAATGAGTTACAAGCTGGTTGGTTCGATTGATACTCGATTGATGCTAGGGATTTTCGATTGATCGAAAATCGCATATCAGCAAAATCAGCAAAACATAAAAAGGCCATAACTTAACCGTTTGAAGCCTAAATCGCGAGCCATTTTTTCCAGTATTTAAAGGACATTATAAGCTAACCCTCGGTAGGGTTTTTAGAGATTTTTAGCGAGATTATAGTGCATCTTGTGCCTCTTTTGTAGATCTAGGATTTTGTACCCAAAAGCTCTCTTATGTTTTCTACCGGTGTTATAGAAGTTGTTGCATTCTCTAGTCATCAAAGGTGCTGATGATCTAAACCTTCAAGGGTGGTCTTGGAGTCACAAACATGAGAGTTTCTGTTGCTAAACCTTTGAGTGGGATCTCAAAGTCACAAACGTGGGTGTTTGTGTTTTGCAAAGGCCAAAGAAAGAAGGAGTCCGTGGATTCGGAGCTTGCACGTGGTCGTGTCAGTAAGTTCTACTGGTGGGTAGCATTAGGAAGTCGAGCGTGGGTGCTTGTAAGTCCTTTTGTATGAACTTCGATTCTTTCTAGTGGATTTGCTTTTTTCCTTGAGGATAGCTAGGTTAAATCCTCCCCAGGTTTTTTACCAGTTTGGTTTTCCTGGGTGATCATATCATTGTGTTATTTATATTTTCGCTTCTTTATATTCTTGATATGATTGTTTGATTGTGATAACCTAGATTTGCATAATTTGACTAAGTTAATCACTTGACAAATAAACAAGGTTAATCCAATTGTTGTTTTAAGGGGTCTAAAACCTAACACAAACTCTTGAAAAACTTTGCAAGAAGAGAGTTTATGGCAAGTAGACTTTGACAACCTATATTTCTGAAACACTTTAAACAAAGCTCATCAAAGGATTTTAGTGTGAAACAGAAATAATAGATTGCATACAAGTAATAAGAAACATGTGCATAAAGAGAGAAAAGAAACAACACATGTAAGGGTAGGTGAAAAACATACATCAATACATAAAGAATATAAGTACAATGTATGTCAAAATGGTCATAAGACCTATGTACAAGAGATAAATGTATCTAAAATCCTCACTACATCCCTCAATATCAACACTCCCCCTAACAAAAATCTCCTTTACTAACCCTCCGCCTAACTATGACTACTCTCATATCCAAAACTACTCCCCCTATTTGTCATGAGTGACAAAAGGTAAGAGTATCAAGTAGACATCTCGTCAATGCTAGAAGAGCTAACATCTCCGTCCTCATCATCATCATCGTCGTCGGAGTCATCATCATCCTCGGATGCCTCGTAGTCCTTAGATGCCTTAGGAGGAGGAGAGGGAAACTCCACAAAGCCACCAAGGCGAGCCTATCGTCTAGCAATATGGCCGACACAAGTGTTCACCTGATACAACTCAGTAGAGTGTATCAAGGCAAGCATCCATGCGTTGAAGCTGCGCCATGATCACATCCAGAGTCATACCTTCTGCAGAAGTAAAGGGAGTGGAGGTAGATGGAGCTAAAGGAGTGGGAGGAGCTGCCGATCCGAACCGTCTCGACCGAAACTATGCCTCGCTCCATTTAATGGTAGCGGCATCTATAGCACCCATAACGTGTGTTAGGACATATGTGTTTCACTTGTTAAGAACATATGTCATTCTTTTATGTAATTGGTTAATCCTTTGACAAAACGCACTTTACTTGTAATTGGGTAGATCTAGGTGTTCTTAATACTTCAAGAAACTATGTTTCAAGATCAAGTGTTGAAGTCATCAAGTCTGTCCAAGAAACAAGCTGAGAAGTGCAAGTTTACTAAAGCTCGACAGCTAGCATGTGTCGAAGTTTAAGAAGTTGTTCAGCTCGTGTGCTCGATACCTCCATCTGTCGAGGTTTAAGAAAGAAACAAAAATTATGATTTGTTTTCTTGGAATTCGTGAATGCGTTTGGAACTTCTTTTCTCCTAACCCTAGACATATAAAATGATTGTTTTAAGGGCCGTTAAAGTGTACACAAGTTGCACAAGCTTTGAGAAAAGTTTGCTCAAGCAAATTGTGACCGGAGACAAAGTTTTGCCCTAGTTCATCATTCTTGAAGAAGTTGCTGTGTATGTGCACCATAGGGTTTTGTGACCAAGCATCTTCTTGATCTTCATCATGTGGATGAACTGAAGAACTTTACAGCCAACAATCTTCTCTAGTTGGTGATTGAAGTCGTGTACTGGGATCCGCGCAATTGGTTAGTCACATACTTGGGAGCTGTGCATCAAAAGGAGAAATTGTCACTACAGAACAAGTCCAATTGGGTATTGGGGTAAACGTTCAACTATAGGTTGGTATAAGGTACTAGGATTCCTTTACTTGTAATCGTTTGTTGTGATAATAGTGGAATTTCGGAAGTGGTGACCTGAAAATCACCCGGTGGGGTTTTTGCCGTGTAGGTTTTCCCCATTCGTAAACAAATCACCGTGTCAATTTAATTTCTGCTGCATACTTAGTTTAGTTGGTGATTTGTTTGTGCTACCACGCACTTTGCATGTTAATTAACTTAATTAATTCACTTGGCTAAATTAATTGGTTAATTTATCACAAGGGATCAATACGCGTTTGGCCTATCAACGTGGAAGTGGTTGGACAAGGGAAAGGGAACAGAAAAATGGCGTAAAATCCTCGTGATAGCCAAAGGGAAAATGAGCTTATCATGGGTCGCCGAATCCCTATGTACATCTATGATAGAAAGAATGAAATGAGAGGGAAAATCTATAGAGAGATGCTCTAAAAGGGAAAGCAAAAACCGAGCACAAGGCTCTGTAATAGAGTTATAGTGAGATAAAGGATGTAAAACAAAAGTCATGACCATGTTAAGAAACCGAGGGATTTAGCAAAGGCCGTACAAGGAGTAAACTAACGTTCACCCCAATTAGAAGGGAGCTCATAAAAAGAAGAAATAAGCTCGTCTTTAGACACAATCTTAAGACGATCACAACCGGGGTAGTTAGGATGCTCTACCCTCGGGACTCGGAGCACATCAGATACAATATCCGGTGTGACAACTATGCGTGTACCTCGAACGTGAGCAACAAAAGGATGTACTGAATAATCAAATCTATGCATGTTAGAGTAAAACTCCTGGATCAGCACAGATGGACGGGTGACCGAGATGTCACACAGTGACTCCCATTCCCTACTGTGGATGACAATGGGAAGGTCAATGTCAGAGAAGTCCGACAAGATGACTTGGCGTTTAGAATGAATGCCTCATCTAGAGAAGTTCTCAAAGAATTCAGTTTTGGCCTTCTCATCACGGAACCGGATAGAAAAAGGTGTAAGATCAAAGGAATTGGATGACCCGAAACAAAGAGGGTTCCGGGTTAGAGTAGATTTGCGTTTAGGTGCCATAGAAGCAGACTAACACAAACAGAAGAGAGAGAGAGGGAGAAAGAGACAATTAGAAAAGCTCCAAGTAGCAAAAATATATCAAAATATATTGAATAGAAAGTATATATGCATGGGAATGCATGAACATGTGACATGCAAAGGAAATTGCATCATGGGCTCAACCCAATCCAATCCTACCGGCACACAATCAGTTGCACATATATAACACACATCTAAATGCATGAAAATATAGTTGTAATGCAAATGAGATGAAATGCATGAAGTTTTTAAGATTAAATCTTTAAAACCCATCCCAAAAAAATTTGCAAAAACCTCATCAATTTGACAAATCCCAAACATTTCCAAAAACCCCCAATTTTTAGGTCAAAAGATACGAAAATGCATGAAAAAGAAGGATTAGGACACTTGCGAAGTTAAGAAACCTTGATTAAGGCCGAAAAATCCTTGAGGAAGAGGTTTGGAGTGAGTGAGAGAGGTTTTGGGAGGTGAAGAGTCAAGAGGGATCGAGAGAGATCAAGTGAAATGAGTCTGAGATCGCGAGGACCCTTTATATACAAGCTTAGTAATTCTCGACAGATCGAGAGGTGTTAAGAGGTGTCGAGATTTAAAGGGTTGGACAGATGCAGCTATCGAGCAGGTGTCCAAGGAAAAAAGAATCTCGATGGATCGAGGAGCTATCGAGGGGACATAAAGTTTCTCGATCGATCCACCTAGCTATCGAAAGGTGTCGAGATTGCGATAGAAAGCAACTAAAGAGCTCGATAGATAAGCTAGGTATCGAGAGGTGTCAAGGAGCTGTCGAGATTGCTTAAAAATAGTTTTTCAAAGAAGAGAAAAACACAGACATGAATGCAATCAAAAATGCAACTCAACCAAGGATCCAAACAACATTTTGAACTCTCAAAATCATCTCTCAACAATAAAAATGTTAAGCATATAGATCTCAAAACACACACACACACACACAATAAACATGTCTAACCAATTTTATTTTTCAAAAATAAGTTAAGACAGTTTAGTGAGCATACATTAACACATGTAAACCTTGTGATGGCCAAATCACATTGTACCTGCATATGTTCCAAAAGTAGCAAAGAATATTGCGTGTTGTGTATGAAAAACATCACAAGATTGCTTAAGCGTCTACATGTTATGACAATTTAAGATATGAGAAAATCACTTTAACTCACACACAATCATAACTGTTTGATGGGGACTATCACCTTCGAGGTACATCCTATAACTCCCACATCTCCTAGAATACACGCTTGCAATCATATTTAAAACATTTTATTCTATTTGCTTTTTATTTTCTTTGCATATTTTTCTTTTTGAGCATATCATAAATAGGCATATAAGAGAGAGAAAAGAAATACCCAATTATGTTAAGCACTTGACATTCCACTTTTGCTATGTCGAAGCATACAAATGTCATTTCATGATTGGCGGGCAACAGTGGTGAGATGGTTATTTATGCCTTTCTCTTAGGATTTTCTAGTCCTTCTCGTCAAAAAGAGTGATACAAGTGTTAAGTATAAGAGATTACTTAACCTTACTCATCACAAACACGAGCCACAAAGCTCACTTGCTTAGTTGTGCATAGAGATGCTCATCTAAGCTAAAAAAGATACAAAGTTTAGAAAACTTTGTTTCAATGGCCATCCAAGGTACACAAGTACCAATGTACACATAACACACACTGTTTTTGTATTTTTCAAATTTTCAAATTTTTTTATTTTTATATGAAAAACAAAATAAACCAAAATTGAAAAGCCAACAAACAAAAACAAATTAAACAAAGCAATGCATAAAACTAGATGCAAATGCATGAGGAAGAAGGAGAAGAGAAAGAAATCAATCCATGGAGATAACACCAATGTTTTGACGAAGGAATTCAAATCGTTCGCTGTCAAGAGGTTTGGTAAACAAATCAACCTTCTGATCATCAGTGTGAATAAACTCAAGAGTAAGAGTACCATCTTCGACAAGCTCCCTAATGAAGTGATGTTGAATCTATATGTGTTTGGTTCGAGAATGTTGAATTGGATTCTTAGAGATGTTTATGGCATTGGTATTGTCATAGTAGATAGTGAGATGCTCTTGACAAATATCATAATCATGGAGGAGTTTTTGCATCCATAAGAGTTGGGTGCAATAGCTATTGGCAGCGATGTACTCAGCTTTTACAGTGGATAATGAGATGGAATTATGCTTTTTGCTCATCCAGGTGACAAGATTATTACCCACATAAAAACAACCCCCTAATGTACTCTTTCTATCATTAGCATTCCCAGCCTAGTCAACATCAGAATGCCCAGATAAGACATCATTTGTGTCTTTGCTGTACCACACACCAAAGTCGGCAGTGGTTTTAACATATTTTATGATCCTTTTCAAGGAAATCATACGTGACTCTTTGGGATTAACCTAATATCTAGCACACACTCCCACACTGTAACTAATGTCAAGTCTACTAGCAGTAAGGTAAAGAAGACTACCTATCATGCTTCTATATCGAGATGGATCTACACTTTTACCTAACAAGTCAACAGTGAGTTTAACATTTGGGCTCATAGGGGTTCTAACATAACTAGTAGATTCCAAGCCAAACTTTTTTACAAGATTCTTAGCATATTTAGATTGAGATAGGAATATACCTGAAGCTTGTTGACGAATCTGCAATCCAAGGAAATGAGTCAGCTCTCCAATCATGCTCATCTTGAACTTGGCCTGCCTGAGTTTTGAGAAGCTATGAGCAAGTTCATCCTTAGTCGACCCAAAGATGATATCATCAACATAGACTTGAGCAACTATCAACTCGTCGTCTTCCCTTTTGATGAAGAGAGTCCGATCAGCTTTTCCTCTTGTGAACCCATGTGACACCAAGTATTGTGTGAGCCAATCATACCTAGCTCTAAGGGCTTGCTTTAAACCATAAAGTGCCTTCTTGAGGTACAACCATGATCCGGAAAGTGTGGATCAATGAATCCTTTTGGTTGAGCCACATAGACATCTTCTTTAAGGAGCTCATTCACGAAAGCAGCCTTTATGTCCATTTGGTAAAGCTTGAACCTTAAGTGACATGCTAGGGCTAGGAGAATTCTAATGGATTCCATACGGGCAACTGGAGCAAATGTCTCATCATAGTCTACTCCTTCCATTTGTGAGTATCCTTGTGCTACAAAATGAGCCTTATTGCGGATCACATTACCCTTCTCATCGGTCTTATTGCGGAATATCCACTTTATGCCGATAATGTACTCACCTTCCAATCTAGGTACTAAAGTCTAGACATCATTCCTCTGAAATTGAAGCAGTTCATCATGCATTGCTTCAACCCAGCTTTCATCCTGAAGAGGTTCCTTAACTCTAGTGGGTTCAACCTGTGACAAATAACAAGAATAAGACACAAAGTTAGCAACACATTTATCAACTGTACGCTTCCTTAATGTGAGTTCATTCATGTTTCCCACAATAACTTCAGGAGGATGATTCAATTTGGCCCTAGAGAAAGGTCCTTTCTCTTCAAGGGATTCAGAATCTGGTGAAGTGGATATATCTGCAGAATCTTCTACAACACTTGGAGTATTTGGAGTACTAGGTGATACGGGCTCTTGTTCAACAATTTCTTGAACTTCTCTAGGTTGGGGAGGAAGAATCTCTTTGGGAAGTTCTTCACCAAATTTTTCAGAACCAGCATCTGAAGATTCATCAATAACAACATTTACTGTGTACATTACCTTCATGGTTCTTTTGTTGTATATCCGATAAGCCTTGCTTGTAAAGGAGTATCCCAGAAATATTCCTTCATCACTTTGGGAGTCAAATTTTCTCACATTCTCTCTATCCTTGAGAATGAAACAAGTACTTCCAAAGATTTTGAAATACTTAACATTAGGCTTCTTTCTCTTCCATAACTCATATGGAGTTTTCTTGGTACCGGGTCTAAAGTACACCCTATTAACCGTATGACAAGCAGTGTTTATGGCTTCTCCCCATAAGTTTCTAGCCACATCCTTGTTGTGCAACATTGCTCTAGCCATCTCTTGGATAACCCTGTTCTATCTTTCTATTACACCATTCTGCTGAGGAGTAATAGGAGCAGAGAATTCTTGAGATATACTCGATCTTGTGCAAAAGGACTCCATATGTGAGTTCTCAAATTCTTTACCATGGTCACTTCGAATTCGATCAATCTTTAGGCTCTTTTCATTCTGCAATCTTATGCACAAGGCTTCAATGTGCTCAGGAGCATCAGACTTGGATCGTAGGAGGATAGACCAAGTGTACCTAGTGAAGTCGTCTACCACAACCATGATGTATCTGTTACCACCAAAAGACTCGATTCTAGTTGGACCCATAAGATCCAGATGTAGAAGCTCCAATGGTCTAGATGTAGTAGATGTTTGGGTGCCCAGATGTTTAGCTTTCGTCTATTTTCCAAGCTGACATGGTCCACACACCACATTGCTCACTCTACTGAGTTTTGGTATCCCCAAGATTGATTCATGCTTAGATACATTTGAAAGATGTTTGTAACTAGCATGTCCCATCCTTTAGTGCCATAGATCTTCATTTGGTAAACGAAGGCTATTGCACACAATATCAACATCAAGAACCAATCCATAACAATTGTCTAGAGTGTGAACACCACTTATGAGTTTCTTTCCAGACTCATCCTTGACAAGGCACTTTCCTTTCGAGAATAGTATCATGAAATCTTGATCACATATCTGACTTATGCTCAACAAGTTCACTCTTAGATCTTTTACATATAGAACATTTGCAATGTCCGGCAGTCCAGGTAGAGAGATGATTCCCTTCCCTTTAATCTATGATTTGCTCCCATCACCAAAAGTGACATTGCCACCTTTCTTAGACTCGAAGACTTTGAAGAGAGATCGGTCTCCATTCATGTGTCTTGAGTAGCCGCTATCAAGGTACCATAAACACGTGTCCATAACTTTAAATGCGGACTTCATCATGAAGCACACTTCGTGCTTAGATGACAGATCAGTGGGAATGGTGTTTTCTCTCATCTGCCTTTTATCAACTAAACCTTTAACCTTCACTCTTCTCAGATGAACTCCTTTGCACATTTTCATTCTGAGACAGTCTAGTTTCTTCTTTGTCAACCTGAGATCTTTTCCAATAGTCATCATAATAGTATTCAAATAACTTTTAGACTTGCATTTTCTGATACACTCAAACAAGTAGAGATTAGAAAAACAAGATGTATTTGAAAACAAAGATCTCTTCAAGCCAGTTGCAGCCATGACAATAGGGGTCAATGGATCACACAGCAGAGATTAATCCTAATTAGTGTGTGCCTGCTCTAATACCACTTGATAGGCCAAAAATGTGTTGACCCTTTGTGATAAATTAATTGATTAATTAGCCAAGTTTATTAATTAATCAAATTAACATGCAATGTACGTGGTAGCACAAACAAATCACCAATTAAACTAAGTATGTAGCAGAAAATAAATTGACACGGTGATTTGTTTACGAATGGGGAAAACCTACACGGCAAAAACCCCACTGGATGATTTTAAGGTCATCACTCCTGAGAATCCACTATTATCAAAACAAGCGGTTACAAGTAAAGGAATCCCAGTACTTTATACCAACCTACAGTTGAACCCTTACTCCAATACCCAATTGGACTTGTTCTGTAGTGACAATCTCTCCCTTTCAATGCATGACTCACAGTACGTGACTAACTAATTACGCAAATCCCAATAAGCGACTTCAATCACCAATTAGAGAAAGTTATTGACTGCAAAGTTCTTCAGTTCATCACACAATGAAGATCAAGAAGTTGCTTGGTTACAAAACCCTACGATGTACAAAACACAGCAGCTTATTCACAAGAAAGATGAACTAGAGCAAATTCTGTCTCCGGTCACAATTTGCTTGAACAAAACTTTGCTCAACACTTGTGCAACTTGTGTCACCTTTAATGGCGTTTAAAATAATTATTATATATGCCTAGGATTGTGAGAAAAGAAAGCCCAAACATATAATTAAGGATTGGATGAAAAACAGGCTCGAAAATCTGAGTTTCATAGACCTCGACAAATACCCTATTTGTCGAGCTGCTATCGAGTCACGAGATTCAGACAGCTTTAAGTCTCGATAGATACTAGCTGTCGAGTTTTAATGAACATCACTTTTCACACTTGATTCTTAGACAGACTTGCATAGTTTTAACACTTGAACTTGAAATCTTATTTCTTGAAGTATTAAACACATCCTAGATTTACCCAATTACAAGTAAAGTGCGTTTTATCAAAAGATTAACTAATTACATAAAATAGTAACACATGTTACTAACATATGAAACACATATGTCCTAACAAAGTACTTCAGAATATTTGGTAGTGATTGTTACATTCTCCCAAATCGTGAAAATCTTGAAAAGTTTGATGCAAAGAGTGATAAGGGTACACTCAAGTAGAAGGAGTCTATCAAAATACTCTTGGCTATTACATGTCACTTGAACTTCAAGCTCTATCAGATGAATGTAAAAAGTTCCTTTTTGAATGGAATGTTACAAGAAGAAGTATATGTAAAGCAGCCCAAGGGTTTTGTGGATCCACATAGGCCAAATGATGTCCACAAACTAAAGAGAGCATTGTATGGTCTTAAACAAGCTCCAAGAGCTTGGTATGACAGGCTAACTTCTTATCTCACAGAGAATGGCTTTAAAAGAGGAAATGCTGATGATACTCTTTTCATTCGAAGGGATAAGAAAATTTTAGTTGCGGCACAAGTCTATGTTGATGATATAGTTTTTGGCTCCACTATTGATATTCTTGCTAAATCTTTTGCAGATGAAATGAAGAAAATCTTTGAGGTGAGCATGGTGTGTCATGTTTCCTGATCTGTGGCTTAAGGGGCCAAGTGGCCATTCCCCAGGCCCGACTAAGCTTGGAGTTTTTGCATGAGTAAAAAATTTAGGTACAGTGCATTAAGTTCCTTAATTTAATTAAAATATATAGTCATATTGATTAATAAAGTACAAATAATATTACCTTTTCTATGGATAATTAAATTTAAAGCCACTAATAATTCCTTTAATTTGGATATTTCACTATTAATTATCCTTATTGGTAAAATACGCAAATTAAGAAGTATTGATACGTTATTTAAAATAAAGAAGTTGATAACTTAGAAAACATTTGAAACTTCAATTCCCAAAGAACATCTTAAGGATCTCCAAGGACAAGTTTTATTGAAAATAATTTAGTTGTTTATATTAAAAAGAAAATTGTTGAGAACTTAATATACATATTTGACCATGTCATGGGAGTAGAATTTTAACTATGGACGTTTCCGTTAGAAACACCAGGAGGAGCCAATTAAGTTACAAAACCATGGCATACATATTTGGTACTTAATTATGTTAAGGACAAAGTTCGGCTCTAACCATGTTTGAAGTCTTGGGCTTCAATGATCAACAAGAGATGACATTAATTAGTTCTTGTCATGAGTCATTTAACCCAATCAACTAAATAAATCATGTAAATTACACATAACATGACATATATACTATTGGTGATTGGAACCTAAGGCTCAAAACATGTTTGAAGTCAACATTTTCCTTATTTTAAATCATTGAATGAGTTTTAAATACAAGTTTAATATTGGAGATATTTAATAATTTTTTTTCATTTGTATTTCCTTTTATACCTACACAGTAACATCATGATAATTGATTAAAGATACCTGGCTGGTGCCTTCATCTTTGCACATATTTATTAAGGTTGATAAACGCTTTTTGTTCCAACATCTGTTGATTTGTAAAATTTTCATTTATATCTTGAAGAATCTCCATAATTATTTTTATACTATTATATATATACCAAAATATATAATATGTAAAAAGAAATAAAAATATCAAATCTATCACATTATTTTAATTTGAGCCCTTAAAAATGATAACTTTTTACTCCACATCACTACTACCAACAGGCCTGGTTTATAGCATCATTTATTTCCTAAAGAAAGGAGAAAACATGTTCCACTTTTTTTTAATAGCAAGTTTGGCATAAGCTCTTTTAATTGCAATAGAAGTTTTATTTTGTGATTCTATCATCTCATAAGCCTCGGAATAAAGCAAAATAAGATGTCCGTGCTATGGTTCGACTGTACTCAAAATAAGTGGTCAGAGAATAGGATGCTGCTTCAGAGTTCAGACACTGAGAACAAATGTGATCATGTAATACACGAGAGATCAACCGTGAAGCTCGTGAAATAATTTGAAATTTTATATAATATATTTCATGTACAATATAATAAAACTTTGGTCTTAAAAATCATGGTCGTGGCCAAATAGCCACATTGTCTTTATGCCAAATTGCTACCTTTCGTTAAAGAACTTGATAAACCACATAATTCCATAAAATTTAGGGTGATTTCAAATTAAATTCTGGATTTTAAAAAGAGTAAAAGTATAAAATTTTTAATCTTTTTATACCACTGCCTCTATGAGCTACTATTAACTAAAACTAGTAGAAATTCTTATCCATTATGATTAAAACCTATCAATTTTTTTTTTTTTTTTAAATCTTCCATGTGAAATTATAAGTGCTATGGTACAATATCAGTCATTTAGTATTTGTTATCAAAATAGCATAGTAAAATAAATGTCCTAATTATATTCATAGTATATCGTATCATATATTATATATAATAAAGGTCGTGTCATATACACTGTGGTTCTGCTAAGTAGACAATTTTTTTTTCTCCTTATGTCATGTGTAACTATGATTTACCATATTGATTATTAGTTTGTGGACTGGTGTCACTTTGGAGCTCTAGGGGTCTCTATTGGGCTGCTATTGCTGTGGACTAGAAGAGTAGTAGAGAAATTTGATGGGGCTGTCGGAAATTATTCAATTTATGTAAGTTTGGATGTGTGGATGATCAATACAAGTCAGTGTTTCAAGTGCCTACAGTCCCAATTCTGAGCATGACAAATTTGTGGGTTTGGTGGAGTCTTGGAAGAGATTTTGATATGATTCCGTTTGAGAAGTAGGTTTGATTATTTTAATGATTTATTTAATGGTGTGTTTGTGCATTAGGATTAGAGTTTTTTACCCTTAATAACTTCAAAGGAATCAAAGCTTTTAGAAAGTTTTATTATTTTACTTAAAAAAAGGATTCCCTCTTAAATTTGATGGAAGCCATGTGATCAAGTTCATAAAACCCTCTTAATTTTGATCAAGAGTGTATGTCAATTGTTTACGAAGTGAAACAACTACTATTGATAATGGTTTCAACAGATTAAGGGTTTGAATTTTTTATGATTCATATGTTAGATATTGGGATTGGTATTGATGGGGAGATAGGTTTATATTGTAGAAAACAACATTTAGATAGTTTTGGTAATAGTTGATAGTATTGTACAAATGTTTTTTTTTTTTTTTTTTTTGGCTGTACTATTGTAACAATGATTTACCATATTGATTATTAGTCTATGGACTGGTGTCACTTAGGAGCTTTAGGGGCCTGTGTTGGGCTACTATTGCTGTGGACTAGAAGAGTAGTAGAGAAATTTGATGGGGATGTGGGAAATTATTCAGTTTATGTAAGTTTGGATGTGTGGATGATCAATACAAGTCAGTGTTTCAAGTGCCTACAGTCCCAATTCTGAGCATGACAAATTTGTGGGTTTGGTGGAGTCTTGGAAGAGATTTTGATATGATTCCGTTTGAGAAGTAGGTTTGATTATTTTAATGATTTATTTCATGGTGTGTTTGTGCATTAGGATTAGAGTTTTTTACCCTTAATAACTTCAAAGGAATCAAAGCTTTTAGAAAGTTTTATTATTTTACTTAAAAAAAGGATTCCCTCTTAAATTTGATGGAAGCCATGTGATCAAGTTCATAAAACCCTCTTAATTTTGATCAAGAGTGTATGTCAATTGTTTACGAAGTGAAACAACTACTATTGATAATGGTTTCAACAGATTAAGGGTTTGAATTTTTTATGATTCATATGTTAGATATTGGGATTGGTATTGATGGGGAGATAGGTTTATATTGTAGAAAACAACATTTAGATAGTTTTGGTAATAGTTGATAGTATTGTACAAATGTTTTTTTTTTTTTTTTTTTTTGGCTGCACTATTGTAACAATGATTTACCATATTGATTATTAGTCTATGGACTGGTGTCACTTAGGAGCTTTAGGGGCCTGTGTTGGGCTACTATTGCTGTGGACTAGAAGAGTAGTAGAGAAATTTGATGGGGATGTGGGAAATTATTCAGTTTATGTAAGTTTGGATGTGTGAATGATCAATACAAGTCGGTGTTTCAAGTGCCTATGGTCCCAATTCTGAGCATGACAGGTATGTGGGTTTGGGGGAGTCTTGGAAGAGATTTTGATATGATTATGTTTGAGAAGTAGGTTTGATTTTTTTTAATGATTTATTTCAAGGTGTGTTTGTGCATTAAGATTAGAGTTTTTTACCCATAATAACTTCAAGGGAATCAAAACTTTTAGAAAGTTTTATTATTTTACTTAAAAAGAGGATTCCCTCTTAAATTTGATGGAGGCCATGAGATCAAGTTCATAAAACCCCCTTAATTTTGATCAAGAGAGTATGTCAATTGTTTACAAAGTGAAATAACTAATATTGATAATGGTTTCAACAAATTAAATAAATAAACATGATTACATAAAAATTAAATAGATTGAATGGGGCTCAATTGATTTTCCTTATCTTATTGATGTAATTGAAATATTTAACTTTTTCATCATCGATGCAGAATTTCATAGTCTACTCTTTGGTTATATTAGTCCTACCTTTGTGTTGCCTTGTTATGTTTATTTTATTTTTCTAAATCATTTATTTATTTATTTATTTATTGTTACAATTTTATATAGTGCTGAGGTTAAGGTTTACGTGACCATATTTGCATTACAGCTAAATTCACATCATATTTTCCTAGCTTACAGAGGGCTGAGACCTTGGGAATTGCTGAATTCCCAATACTAGGCTACATCAGGAATAGCAGAGTTAGGGTCAAAGATACAACCTTTTCATCAAGGTAAACTTATTACACATATTATTATTATTATTATTATTATTATTATTATTATTATTATTATTATTATTATTGTGAACAAAAAAAAAATTAAGAACTTATTATTGTCACTATCCAGAATAATTTGTGCATCATGTATCTTAAAGAGCTTAATTGTGATCATAAATAAAACTATCTTTTTAATATATATTGGAAGACTGCTGGGTATCATGGTCATAATTTCAAACCCATTTCTAAGGACAGCTTAGTGGTTCAACAGCGCCTGGTGGTTTGTCATCTAATTAATGTAATGAATTTCATAAAAATCTGCACTACACTGCACTGTTTAAAACTTTCTACATTGCACTATTTCTCTTCTATTACTGTTTCTTGAATGTTAGCTGAAAATTGGATTCTTATTGTTTTGCAGGTAGGGATTTGGCATTCTGTTATCTGGGTTATTTGGTAATACAACTACAAGACAAGGACAGTCAGGTATTTACTAGTCTCTGCTTTATTCTATACTGTTTCTTGCATATTTATTAGTAATATGTTTCTAGAAATAATTTGAAATTGGAATGTGATTGCATATTTAAGTTTCTTGGTTATCTCAAACTTGGTTTTATGTTTGGTTTAATTGTTTCATTTCAAGATTGCCGTTGTTTTTATTACCTCTATGTACAATTTTTATTTTATCGAAGAATCATGTTTTTTTAATTTCTATATTGCACATTTGTATTATGAAGTTAGTACGTGGATGCTATATTGTGTATTTGCCAAACCTTTTTTTAGTCATGAGCAATTGTACGTTGCAGTGGCTAGGTTTACAAGCAAAAATGGACTAAAATTTCCGAAACAAAAAATATTGTGTATAAAGAAGTTTTTACTAATCTCTGAGTTAAGGAACCAACTAATAGAGGTAACATAATTTATATTGTAAAAGTCACTCATAATTGCTTTGCATTTATATTATTTATTCTTGTGTTTATCTCCTTCTCCAAATTGATTTAGCCACTTTGTTTGGAGTAGTTTCTCTTTGCTTTTTGGTTTGTGCATTAAATATGATCAAGTTTTTGATATTTGTATGGATTGGTTTCAGTTTAGGTCTTTAGGTTATATTTGGTTTTGATTAAGGTATTTGAGTAAAACTGGATTTAGTTTAGTTATTTTTGTTAATTTGTTCATATTTATCTATCTATGGTGACTGGGTTAAAACACAGAGGAGTGGATTTAAAGCACTTAAGAGAGTCTTAGTCTCTTTCAGGCACTTTGAATATTGAAATAAAGTAGGAGTTTATTCAAATTAGGTGCAATTCAAATCAGGTGGGAATGAAAAAGTAAATTAGGCATTTTCCCTTAATCTATATAAGTAGTAACATGAATCTCTGTGGAGGGAAGGCTTTTCAATTCCTTCAATAGGTTCTATAGCTTTCTTTTAAGATTTTTTGTGTTAGCCTGTAATGATTTTTTCCGAAGGAGTCTTTGCCTAAATATATATATATATATATATATTTTAATTATCAATATATATTTTTTGCTTCAATTTCAAAGTTTGGTGGGCTTAGACATCATCAACTATAGATTTAGATGCTCTAAAGAACACTTTTATGGTGACATGCTACATAATATTTAACAATGCTATTACTTGGTTCTCTTTTAGATTAGCATTTTGTTATTGCCTATTGGCTTTTCTTTCATATATGGTTGTTAGAGACAATTTTGTGATGCCATCTCTAATCACCTATCCTCTAGATCATATGAAACCGTATATAGTTAACATATTTCATTGCGAATCCATATAGTTTTTTTTTTTTTTGATAAGTCCCTATAGGTTTTAAATGCTTATATTGTGATTGAGTTATATAATTTCTTGTATGTATGCAATAAATCTTTTATTTGATCAAATTGTCACATTATTCTTGAATATTTAAGAAAAAAAATTAAAGCTCTCTATAGTTTCTTTAAAGTGGTTTCTAAAACAATTTTAGTCTTGAGGAAATTTTCTTGATGATGGGCTATAATTGTTATAGTTGTTATTGTCTTATCAAAGTTGGTGCTAAATTTGATGTCTAGACTACTTTACTCTTTAGATGAAGAAGTATTAAAACAAAGAACACGGAACTGACTACAACTACGATTCTTTACCAAATTGCTTCCTAGAATATTCTCATCATTTATTGTTTTCTATCTTTGGCAAGCTAATTACTTTTTTGTATCTTTGTTATACTACTTTGTTTTGTTTGGGTTCAATTTTGTTGTGTTACATTTGCAGAGTAGTATTTATTCTATGGAGTATCTAAATGAAAGTTTGAATTATTATATAGACAAACAGAAAGAAAATTAGAAAGTCAAGATTAGAGTATCAAGGATGTGGGATGCAATCAACTCAAAAAATAATGAAATTATTAGTTTAGATATGATTTTAATTGATGAGCAAGTTTGTTTTTCTTTTTATAGCTTTTAATATTGTTCGATCATTATATAACTTATGTACTCTATCTATATAAAACTGATGCACTTCCCTTGCAAAATAATGACTATAATCTCAAGTATGGATGTGAATTCTTCAAGAGGTTCACTCTTTATCTCTCAAGGAAGCAATTGACTTCATGTTTGATTAAAGCAAATGATGCAGAAACTTAGTGTTAGTTGTATTGTGATAATTGGTAGCTGTTGGAATTGTACTAGGAATTGATGCAAAGTTTATGATGTTTTGGTAGATATTTGGCAGATTCTTAAAAAATGACTTAGTGAATAGTGAGAAATATTAATATGGGTTGTGTTTGCTTGCTTCATGTTAATAGAAAGTTGCAGGTTTATTCAAAGTTAATAAGTTGAATTGACCATCCTACATTATGAAATCAGAAGGCATTAAAATTTTATATATTAAATACGGGATAGTATAACTTATCGTCAACAAGTGGAACAAGAGTTCATATTGATTTGGAAATTCCTAAGACTGCTAATTTCAAAGATTAGTAAGTGCTTTGTTTTGGATTCACGCTTTTTATGTATTTCAGTATTTACAGTCTTTACAATCCTATGTCTAATATCTTTATGTAATATAACAGGCTGGTGGAAAGTAACCAACCAATAGTACAAATGCCAAAACAATTTAAATCACAAGTGACAATTCAAGAAGAGATGAACATCAACAGAAGAACCATAAGTGAAATAACCAAAATTATGTGGGACTCTAATAATGAGGTAAGAAGAAAGAAAACCTTGAACAATCACATTATGTCCTTAACATTGCTTTATGTACTATAGACTTGCTTTTACAAAATTTAACTATAAAATTGTGAATTGATTGATATTCATTAATTAAATGGAAAATCTAAATGGAAAAGAATTTGTTTTCTAAATACAACTAAATGAAGAAAGTTTTTGAATCTTTTGAAGAAACTGACAAAGCAATTCAGCTTGATAAAACGACAAAAGTACGTATTTTTAATATAGCAAAATTACAAATTTGAATTTTAACTTCTATATGTTGTAATACATTTCTCAACTTGTTCTATTGCCAAGCTTATATTAGTGATACTTCAAATGAATGTAACAACAACTTATCAAGTGTTGTGCAACTCACACCAATATCTATAATCAAGGAAAACAAAAGGACATATTCAGTGACTACTACGAGGCAACAAAGGAAGAAGATACAAAAAACACATTAAAGTTTTCTTTCAATTTATTTGAAATATTGATTAAGTAGTTCTTTAAATTTGTGTTTCATTCATTTAATGGATAATTGAGGATGCAAAGGATTTGATTCTTCATTTTAATTTAAACTTAAGTTTGATTTCTATTTTTCATTATGTAATTTATTGTTTCATATCAAAGATAGGAAACTATGGAACTGGTATCCGAATGTACAATCAATGAGGAAATGAAAAAGAATAGTTTACATCTTTATACACAATAGTTTTCCCGTGCATCGCACGAGTTAGCGACTAGTATATAATAAAGGTCGTGTCATATACATTGTGGTTCTGCTAAGTAGACAATTTTTTTTTCTCCTTATGTCATGTGGTACACAATACTAATATTAAAGTAGTTAGCAAAGTTGCTCTAAGTAAAATTCTATTTCCAAAAATTCAAAAAAAAAAAAAAAAAAAAAAAAACGCTACTCCAATAACAATTTAACTACTAAGAGGATTTAGAGATTAAAAGAAATCTCATTATTTATTTTATATTATATAAATAATTTTACATATTATTTTTTGGTTTTAATAATAAAATTTTGTTCGTATAGGTCGTACTTCCACTATGTGGCTTAATATAAGTTTTATAAGTCGTCTTCAACCAAAACTCGTCAAAAGTTTCAAACTCAACTAAAACTCATGGAGATTCATTGTTTATTTTTAATTATTTCTTATATATATTTTTATATGAAAATCTTAGACTTATATATATATATATATATATATATATATATATATAAGTCAGAGAAGAAATCTTAGACGTATATGATGTGCATTGATCACGTAATATAACATAATTTTTTTTTCTATGATTGAAAAATTTTCTATAATTGACACATGACACTTGATTAATATGTGCATCGCACAGATATAACATTAGTATACTGTATAATAAAAGTTAGCTCCTATAAATTGTGACTCCATCAAATAGCTCTATGTTTGTTGTGCCAAGTAGTTGCATGTTGCGATCTCCTTAAGTCAATTGGCTACCCTTAATTTTATGACAAGAACCGCCTTATCAAGGAATGGAATTATGATTAGCTTATTTAAAGATTTTAAACTATGTGATTTGTTGAGAGTTCACTTGGTATTGTTGGAAGAATTAGAGTTGGATTCATAGAGTTTTTACAATAAAAAGTTTTAAGTGAAAAGACTTTTAGGGTTTGTTTGGTTGGAAGGGTGAAAAAGTGAGAAGATAGAAAAATGATGGGAGGATGTAAAAGTGGGAGGATGGAAAGATTTTAATTTCTCTCATTTTTGTTTGGTTGGAAGTGGAAAAATGAAAGGATGGAAAAAATCAATTTGTATAAATTTACTCATATATCCTAGTTAAAAAATGATGGTCAATTAAAAAAAAAAAAGTGACAAACAACCAAAAAAAAAAAAAAAATGCAATCACCCAATTTATTAATGAAAGCTCGAAAATGTGTTGAAAATACAAGAGCTGTTTAGACCCCCCCAATTAAAATTATGGCTCGATAGATTTTACACAACTTTAATACAAAGTGCGGAATAGTGTAAAAGCGAGCGGATGAACAAGTAAGCTACTCTAATCCATAAACTAAGCAACACAGCAGTATAATGGAATTAAACAAGAGTAGGAAAGAATGATGCAAACACAGAAAACACCGAGATGTGTTCTCGAAGAGGAAACCGAAGAACTCGATGAAAAACCTCTCCGCCGCCCTCCAAGCGAAAATCGATCCACTAGACAATCAGTTGGGATACCTGGGTTAGCAAGAGACCCTCCAAGCCTAATCTACCCGATGTACCTAAGTCCTCCAAGCTCCTACTCCAACAAGACTTCTCGGAACCGTGTCTTGTCTTAGTTCTCCGGATCCCGCAACAAGCTCCATGTTACATCTGCCATTCCAGGCTTCTTCCAATGCTTCCCAGCAGCACCAAAACGTCACTCAACACTCTTAAAGGGTGTGGTAAGTGTTTGGGCTATCAACCTCTCAATGGTGTGGAAATGGAGAGGGAAGGGTTGAGGAGATACCACAAGCAAGTGTATAAAGAAATGTGGAGATGACAATCTCTAATTCCCAATGTGTTTGGCTAGGGTTTTCTCTCTGAAGCATTCCTCAACATTTGTGGGTAATGAGGGTATAGATAGGATAGGTGCAAAATGTGTGAGTCAGTCAGTACAGGCTGGCAGAACAGCTTGTCTCGCGGGTGTCTCGCGAGAAGGCCTTACCCGCGAGATACTCGAGAGAGACAGCTGTCTCCACCTGGCCTGACACTTCGCATTCCAGCACGTGCAGGGCACATGCTTCACTTCGCGGGAAGCTAGGTCGCGACATACCCGCGAGAAGCCTTCAGCCTCCAAATGCTTGAGTCTTCACACACTCTCTCTATTACTCAACCCCTACAACAAATCCCACAACAAATACAGGGTATAAACGATTGATAATAATTACAATCAAATTTGGCACGGAATAGAAGCCAACAAAATACATAGTTGTAAATAACAACTTTACAATCTCCCCCTTTGGCTATTCCATGACAAAACCCTAAAACAGACTCTAGACTTAAACGTGAGTTTGGGAACAAAGGCAAAACTCACTCACACCTAATTCTAGATTCTGATAAGCTCTTGTAACATATGAACAAGTAACTCCTGAAACACAACAACACAATAATATCATTGTATGCAGAAAAACTTGAAAAGTATATGGAGCAATAATGGCCTGATTAAGCAAAATGGAATAAAAACAATAGACCATAGCAAGATCAAACAAGCAATCACTTACGCAAAAGTGATCACTATGCTCATTCACACAAGGAATGACCATCCGGACATGCAAGGTGATAAGCTCAAATGAAGAGTATCAATTGCAAGTCCAACACTCAACCAATGCGAAATACACGAAGTATTTGCATCTAGGAACAATCCTACTAGGGCATAAGAGTGTTCATCACTCAACCAATGCATAGAACGTATATGCATCTAGGAACAATCCTACAAGGGCACAAGAGTGATGTACTGAAGTAAAATGTATGACATTAAACTTCAAGAAAACAAGCATAAAGGTTGCATAAGCAAAGTATTGCATATGCATGGCACAAACCATAAAAGCCTGCAAACTATGCAATGAAACAAACCCTTAAAGTTTACAAAAGCAATATGGGTACATGCTAAGTATGCTGCAATGCATAGAGAATATCACAAAAGAAACATCTGAAATTATACTTAAATAAAAACAGAGTATCAAAGCTTTAAACCAAAAGCAGTAAAACAGTTATAAACACTAAAAGAAACTGAATTAAACCGTCTGTAAAACCAATAACCAAAGTTACTATGTTTCTACGCTATGCTCCCCCTAACGCTGTGCAAGCTCTTCTCCAGCTCCCCCTCAAAAATTTCTCCCCCTTTTTGACCGGAATGGCCAAAGAAGCTAGATCTTATCTGACTCTGAATCTGAGCCATGAGTGGAGGACAAGTCCTGAACCTGCGATGCTAATGCGGTGATCTGTCCTTGAAGGTACGCGAACTGATCTGCTGTGTGCTGCACATGGGAGTCAAGCACTATAGACATCTGATCCATCTTAGCAAGCAACTGATCAAGTTTGCTTAAGCCTTGTGGTGGAGCAGAAGATGATGGTTGTGCAGAGGGCTCTGGAGCTGAGGTGAACCTGTCAATCTCTTCCTCTGTATCTTCACCTTCATCCGGCTGAACACGGGGCTGTGGGATGGTATGCACACCAGTCTTAGAACCCTTGATGTGTGCAGTGCTCCTAGTCAGTGTATGACCACCAATGGGGTAGTCCCTCTGAACAACTGTGAGGCCACTGGGTAGCTTGAGCTTTGCCTTGGCAATCAATCCCATGATCAAGGAGGGGAACGACATCACAGTCCGTGAATTTTGCTTTGTGATGCTCTTCTTCAGGACATGCATGATATGGCCACAAATGTCAATCTCCTTATGTGTAAAGAGATCATACAGGAATCTTGTTCTTGGAGCAGATAGAGTGGTGAGATTGGTGACCGAATACAGATTGTGAATCATCACATAGCTTAGTGTCCTCATTTTTGGAGTGAACTTGATGGTGTTCATGGATGATTTCTTCGGTTCACCACCAAGGAGTGTAATCATCTCAGTAGTAGAACCCATTCTGTCCTCATATGCAACTGTGATTGGCTGAGATGGAGGACGAGTTTCCAAAAAATCTTGGATGCTCTCTCTTGTAATCACAAACTCCTTGTGTCTTACCCAGCACTTAATACAGTCTCCGTTGACAGTGTCATTGGAGAAGAACTCCCTGATAATCTCTGAATATACCACTCCAATCGGGTTTAGCAGCTTGGTCCAAGTTCTATCTTTGAACACTTCAGGGATGAAAGTGCCCTCAAGAGTCTCTAACTGGACTACCCGTTCCATGATGATCGTCTTATCCTTGTAGCAGTCATTGTACTTCATATCAGCTTCTATAGACTTGAAATGATCAGAATTAGTTCGGGCTCGCTTTGAGGTCGATTTCTTCTTAGTTGCATGCTTGGTGGGAGACATCTGCACAATTTCACAAAGCAGAAAAGGAAAAAGTGCACAAACACAAACCAGAACACAAAACTTGATTAGATTCAAGTTAGTTCCCAAGACAGAGGAAAATTCACTTAAAACAGAGCATAAACAACTCTAAACAGCATGCTTAAACATACAAACCCATAAAGCATAAACACAATGCATAAAACTAAGAGACTGTGCATGTGTGTGCATATGTGTGCATGTGATGATGAGTGTGTGCGGCATGAGATGCATGAGGGGTGCCTAAGTGTGCCTAGGTGTGTGTCAAGAGTGTGCAACATGTGCAAAGTGTATGAAACACCCTATCAATGACCAAATTGAGTGAAACTTGGTCATACAAGTGAGAACCCATAGATTTAAATCACTTGATTTCAATTTTGGCACAAAATTGTCATTCGGACATTTTGTCGAACACCTAACATGCACAAATGCAAATATGACATGAATAATGCATGAACATGGAGAAAACATGCCTAAATACACTTTAAAATGCCACAAGGGGCCAACACAGAAGCACAAACAACAAATGGGACACAGCCTAATTAAAAGATTTGACAAAAATTCACCCAATTTTGAAAACTAACCCAAATTTTTGAAAATCCCCAAATATCAAAACCCTAACATAAAATTCTGCATAATCTAAGTAAAAACTTAAAAAGAATTGTTTATAAAACATACCTTGAAGAATAAAATGCAGAAAGGATGCTTGGTTTGAAGGGGATTGAATGGAATAGTGATTTGGGTTGAAAAGGTTCGAGAGAGGTTGAGCGAGGGAAGTTTTTGTGATTTGAAAAACTGTCACATCAGCAATATAAAATTGAAAACACGCGTTTTTCGCGGGTTAGAGAGTAGCGACACAGTCGCGAGACAACCGCGAAAATGGCCACTGAAGCATAAAATTTTCGCGAGAAGAATTAGGTCGCGAGACAATCACGGTAACTTCTGTCTGAAATTGGAAAATTCCAATTTTTAGCCAAACAGCATTTCGCGAGAAGCTTTTGGTCGCGAGACAGTCGCGATACAGTCACGAAAGTTTCTGTGTGATAGGATGAAAAAAATATTTCCCTCAAGCCCTTTTCGCAGGAAGCTCTAAGTCGCGAGCTTCTCGCGAAACAACCCCTGAACCAGTTTTTTGAAGAAAAACACAAAAATGCATTTTGACTAAAAACACAAGACAAGAAAGTATAAAATCACTTTCAAAAACAAATAAAACACTCAAAAATCTTTTTGGGTTTGATCAAACAAAGATTGAGCATGTGAAAACACATTTAATCAAGTACAATCACACAGATGAATATGACATTCATTGAACATAGACTTGTGTGTTGTGTGTGGATATCAAAAATGAGATAGTCCTTAGTCCAATGTGAAGCTTCAATGATCAATTCAATCAAGGCATACACAACTAGCACTAGATTATGTGACCTATCTCAATTATAGAAACATGCATATATGACCTCCCACACGTACGTGATAACAATTCAATGAAGCTTTTCATTTGGCTCCATATTCAACATATCATTTGCAACTTTTAAGCAAAGAAAATCTCATTTAGAGATAGATGCCTGAAAGTTTTTGATATTTCAATTGATGAGTTAGCCTTTGGCTTTTTGGGCATCATACATTTTATTTTGGTCGCTTTCCCTTTTTCCTAGTCAAATACTAGTTTGTGCGACAGGCTTTTGCAGCTCTATATCTCTTTTCATTTGGAGATTTTCATTTAGAGAGCTCTTTTAAGCAAAAAACATAAAAAGTGGGAAGATATATAGGCATGAGTCTATGCGTGTCTCAAGATCAACAAAACCATTCACTAATCATTCATGACAAGGTTGAAGATCTATTTACAACAGTCACATAGATTTCAGAATTTCTTCCACAATGATATGAGTGCATGAGAGACAAGCTAAGCTCGTTAAATGCACAAAGCCATAAGTACAAAGGTACAAGGCAAAACATGCTTTGAGATAAAACTCAACAAAGTGATCAAACTTTTTGGATTTTCTATTTTTATGTGTTTTTGAATTTTTTGAACACATCCAAAAACAGAACAAGAAAAGAAAGATCAACAAAAACAGCTGGTACAAACCAACCAGACAAAATAACAACAGTAAAAAGAAAGCAATGCATGAAAGGATGCAACAGCAAATGTCCCTAAACATTGAAAGAATTTATGCATGGACATGTTATAATGCTTATGCATGAGTACCCCTCTTCACCCACATGTCACGTGCGTTTGGGGTGATATCCTTGACGGATTGGGTATGAGAATTTGGACTGTCAAACCTTCTGGTGAAACTCTCCAAGCAAGTGGTGAAGGCACCGATCATTTTCATCACGTCCATCATACCGGGATCACGATTTTGACTTCTCGGTTGTTCACCACCCCAAGACCTCATGTCATTTCTCCTTCCTCGTGACCGAGGTACGCTTGCATTGTTGTCTGATCTCAGTAATGACACACATAATTCGTTTTAGGACCCTGTTGTGATCTTGGGAGAGATCTTCCTCTGGTTTCATGTTTAACCATAGATTGATTTCGGGGCTTATTCACCATTCGTTGCTCAGCCACATTCTTCTTCTTTACGTCCTCAACTTTCTCAAGAATGGGCTCTTCTACAACCGTCTCGTTTGCCTTCACAAACTTTACTTCTTTGGTGACTTTGACTGATGAGCAGCTTCCTCCGGTGTATCCCAACCCGGACTTGTCTAAAGAAGGTTTTTGAGATGAGATAACATCATCTAACTTCTGGGAGGAGACTCTCTCTATCTTGGCATGAGCTTGCACTACCTCTTGCTCAAGAAACCTCACCTTCGTATAGGCTTCAGACAGCTCGCCATTTAGTGTCTCAATCTCACACTTAGCCTCTTTATATCTGATCAAGAGACTTCTGTAATCTTCCTCAGCTTTCTTCATTTTCCTTACAGCTGCCTTGGCTACTCTGGAATACTCTCCTGACTTCTCAAGTAGTAAGGAGTAATTTTCTTGAAGATTAGCTGTATTTTCTTCCTCTTCAGCATCTGATTCTTCCACAATCCCAATAGACTCTGAATCAGAATGCTTACCAAGCTCCTTCACAAGTGCACCCAAATCATCCGATGACTCCACATGAGCAATGGTCATGAAGGCGGAGTAGTTTCCCTCTCCGTCATAGCTCTCTTCCGAGTCAGAATTAGAAGAGTCTGAATCACTGAGCGTCGTGGCATAAGCTTTGCCTTTTCCCCTCAGAAAATTTGGACACTCCTTCTTTAGATGTCCATGGTCATTGCACTCATAGCATACAATGTCTGAAGAAGGTTGAGACTCCCTTCCTTCTTTCCTTGTAAACTCTTTCCTATCACCTCTTGAAGATGAAAATTTTCCTCTGTTGAATGGTTTTCCACTGTTCTTCATCTTTAGAAATTTTCAGAAGTTTTTCGCAAGGTATACTACTTCCTTCTCCACTCCATCTTCTTCGGAAGGATCATCCATTATTTCGGTGATGGTTTTAAGGGCAAGCGATTTACTCGTCTTGTGGGAAGGCAGTCCAAGCTCATACGTTTGGAGTGATCCAATGAGCTCTTGGATCTTAATTTCATCCAAATCCTTGCTTTCCTCTATGGCTATGACTTTTGCCCGAAAGCTTTCCGGTAAGGACCTCAAAATTTTTCTCACCACCTTAGTCTCTTCAATCTTCTCCCCAAGATTGAATTTAGCAATTACAATTTCATTGAGCTTCCCATAGAATGAATCAAATGGTTCATCATCCCCCATCTTGAGCTCTTCAAATTTGGTGGTAAGCATCTGAAGCTTTGTGTCCTTAACTTTCTTCGTACCCTCATATGTTGTCTCCAAAATCTTCCAAGCTTCCTTGGCTACCATCATATGAGAGATCCTGTGGAATTCATCAGGAGACACACCACAGAAAATAGCATTTAAAGCTCTACTATTAGCATTGGCGGCTGCGAGAGCTGCCTTATCCTAAGTGGACTTAGGATCCTCCGGCTTAGTCCAGCCTATCTCAACCGCATCCCACACGGTATCTTCCATAGAACATAAAAATGCTCTCATTCTGACTTTCCAGAATACATAATTGTTCCCATCAAAAAATGGTGGAACATTGAGCAATTGAGACCGGACCATTTCAAATGGGGTCAAGGATCACACTAAGGTATTTAAACCACAGCAAGTGTACCCGCTCTGATACCAATTGAAAGCTCGAAAATGTGTTGAAAAAACAAGAGCTGTTTAGACCCCCCAATTAAAATTACGGCTCGATAGATTTTACACAATTTTAATAAAAAGTGCGGAATAGTGTAAAAGTGAGCGGATGAACAAGTAAGCTACTCTAATCTATAAACTAACCAACACAGCAGTATAATGGAATTAAACAAGAGTAGGGAAGAAGGATGCAAACACAGAAAACACCGAGACGTGTTCTCGAAGAGGAAACCAAAGAACTCGGCAAAAAACCTCTCCGCCGCCCTCCAAGCGAAAATCGATCCACTAGACAATCAGTTGGGATACCTGGGTTAGCAAGAGACCCTCCAAGCCTAATCTACCCGATGTACCTAAGCCCTCCAAGCTCCTACTCCAACAAGGCTTCTCGGAACCGTGTCTTGTCTTAGTCCTCCGGATCCCACAACAAGCTCCATGTTGCATCTGCCATTCCAGGCTTCTTCCAATGCTTCCCAGCAGCACCAAAACGTCACTCAACACTCTCAAAGAGTGTGGTAAGCGTTTGGGCTATCAACCTCTCAATGGTGTGGAAATGGAGAGGGAAGGGTTGAGGAGATACCACAAGCAAGTGTATAGAGAAAGGTGGGGATGACAATCTCTAATTCCCAATGTGTTTGGCTAGAGTTTTCTCTCTGAAGCATTCCTCAACATTTGTGGGTAATGAGGGTATATATAGGATAGGTGCAAAATGTGTGAGTCAGTCAGTACAGGCTGGCAGAACAGCTTGTCTCGCGGGTGTCTCGCGGGAAGGCCTTACCCGCGAGATACTCGCGAGAGACAGCTGTCTCCACCTGGCCTGACTCTTCGCATTCCAGCATGTGCAGGGCACATGCTTCACTTCGCGGGAAGCTAGGTCGCGACATACCCGCGAGAATCCTTCAGCCTCCAAATGCTTGAGTCTTCACACACTCTCTCTATCACACAACCCTTACAACAAATCCCACAACAAATACAGGGTATAAACGATTGATAATAATTACAATCAAATTTGGCACGGAATAAAAGCCAACAAAATACATAGTTGTAAATAACAACTTTACAATTAAAAAATAAAAATCATGTCCCAAAAAAAATCATGTCTAGTTAAAAAAAAAAAAAAAAAAGGGAAGGAAGAAGGCAACGTCTAGGAAAGTAAAAGAAAAAAAAATTGGGAGAGGCAACGTGCCTAGGAAAGGAAAAGAAAATAGAAAAAAAAATTGGCAGAAGCAACCTGCCCAGCAAAGGAAAAGAAAGAGAAAGAAAGAAAAAAAAAATTAGCAGAGGCGATGTCCCCAGGAAGGCAAAAGAAAGAAAAAATTGGCAGAGGTGATGTGCCCCAAAAAAAAAAAAAAAAAGATTGCAAGTGCACATGGGCATTTTCATCCATTAAGCAGCATCATTTTCTCCCTTCAGTTTTCTCTCCATTTTAAGAAGAAAACTTTTTGGTACACCTGGCCCCATCATTTATTTTTCTTTCTCCCTCCACCCAACCAAACACACTTCAAAAAAATTTTCCTTCCCATTTTTTTTCTGAAGTTTTCTATCTACTCTATTTTACATCCAAACAAACGCATAATGTCTAGAATTTTAAGGCATAGATGAGGAGGAGACAGACAAAAATGGCCAGGTAACGACTAAGCAACTGATTTTGATTTAGCATTTTGGTTATTAGGCAATTTTTTTAAGAATATTTAAAGAATATTCTTTCTAAGACAACGCAGATTTGCATTAAAAATGAGATATTTTGAACAAGTTATCCATCACCTGTATTATTCCAAACGAGTTCAAATTTTCTGTCCTACTTTTTCTGCTCCACCCTATGCTCCACCAATAAAAACTTGCCACATGTTCACATAATTAATTAATTACTACCATTAATTAATAATGGTAGTATTAATAAGTCAATAATGGTAGTATTTAATTAGTTAGGTGAACATGTGGCAAGTTTTTATTGGTGGAGTATAGAGTGAAATAGGAAAAGTGGGACAGAAGATTTGGACTTATTGCAAACATGCATTTCGTAATTTTGAAAAAGGTTTTTTTTTTTTTTTTTTTAAATGCAAAGCCAAATGCATGGCTTCTAGCGTTTGTTTCTTTTGTTTTGTTTTTCTAATATTTAAAAACATGCTTTTTATTTAAAAATTCGTGGTCAAATGGACTTTGAAGTTTGATAGTAGCAAATAGTAACAACTTGTGAATGATTTAACCCATTTTCGTCCACAGAAATTAATCGAGCAAGTATAAAATTCATAAATTTTGATAACATAAATTGTGGTTACAAATGTAGATAGTGTCTTTAATGATTTAATCCAAAAGTTAATATAGGTGAAAAAAATGCATAATGCATGACTTATGACATACTCCTATAAATTTATAACCAAGCATACACCTGATGTTTCATCAAAAAAAAAAAAAAAAAAGCATACAGCTGTTGTGAGAGTTGATGCTTTAACAGTTTAACTACAAACCTAAATTGCATTAAAAAAAAAAAATCTACAAACCTAAATAATAAAATAGGCTAATATATATATATATATATATATATATATATATATATATATATATATTGGATCCATTATACTTTGGAGAATGTTAACAAGCACCGGAGGGTGCTTGTTAAGGTTCTCCAAAATGAGTCCCACATAAATAAATAAAAATTGAGTCAATTAGAAAAAAAAGCATGACATGACATGTAAGGAAAATTTGGACAAATTTGCCCTTTTAATATGAGACAAGGCTGGAGGGCTCTTTTTTCTTTAGACAAAATTACCCTCTTAACACATTTCCCTCCCTTTCACTTTTTATTTCCCACCAAATCTTATTTTACCAATATTTTACCATCTACTTTCTTTCACTTTATCAATATCAAACTAAATTTCTTCTCCTTTACCAATATCAATGAGAAGAAAAGATGAAGAAATGTCAATAAAAGATTGAAGAATAATTAAACAAGGTACCATTATTGTATTTTATTTGATTCATAGTTATTTTTAAAAACATAGTTTAAAATTAATATATTGTTAATTTTTATTTTTGATACATGTATATTGTAGCACTAATGGATGAGGATGTAGTTGCAAAAGATTGCTTTGACTTAAATGAACCACTTCATGAATGTATTATAATTTTATTTTATTTGTGATTTATATTTCATTTATCATAGAATATTTTTAAACTCTTGTTTTTATATAGCACCAAAATTAATATGATGTTAATTTTTATTTCTAATACATGTATTATAGCATCAATGGATGGGAATGTAGTTGCAAGTGAGAGTCACTACTTTACTCCAAAATATTGTTTTGACTTAAATGAACCCCTTCAAGAAGGTATTATAATTTTAAAAATGTGGATCCATCTAAGGAGCAAAGAAATAGGAAGTTTTTAAAATGTGAATGTAATGCTCATTTAAGTATCATTTTGTGAAAGTCATTTAATATTTTTCCTCGAGAATGGCATGTCACTAAGTTTGTTGTAGACCACAATCATGATTTGTTCTTTCCTTCGGAAGTGCAATTTCTTCCAATCAATCGAGTTATCACTATAGATTATGAAAAACGCATTTTCTTATTGAAAGAAGCTGGACTTTCAATTAGAGAGGTAATGCATGTTATGGAACTTGAGAGGCATTTGAAACATGGACAACTTCCATTTTTTCAAAGGGATATTCGTAATCTTTATGTGAAAATGAGGAGGAAGAATGCAAAGAATGATGCCATGGATCTTCTACAATTTTGCAAAGTTGCTAAAGAAGAGAACTCTAGATTCCAATATGCATTTACAACCGATGAAGAAAATAGATTGATGACATGGCTATTAATCTTTTGTCACCTTGAAATTTTGTAAGCATGAAAAATATACGAATATAATGTAATCTAACGGTAGATTTGTCAAAATTCACATCGAATTAAGAAATATAGGGTTGGGTTCGAGTTACACCTGACGTAATTCTAAAATATGTTACACTACCCAATAACTTATTACTAAATTCATATTTTGAAAATCCAACTGTTGGACTACATATTCTATATGGTCTTAACATCATGCCAATTTTCATGTCAATCGAATGTAATTTACCATTTTATCTATAAACTCATGTTAATCTAGACAATTGATTGATGACATGGCTATTAATCTTTGATCACCTTGAAATTTTTTAAGCATGAAAAATATATGAAGATAATGTAATCTAATGGTAGATTTGTCAAAATTAACATCGAATTAAGAAATATAGGGTTGGGTTCGAGTTACATCTGACGTAACTCTAAAACATGTTACACTACTCAAAAACTTATTACTGAATTCATATTTTGAAAATCCAACCGTTGGATTACCTGTTTTATATGCTCTTAACATGCATGCCAATTTTCATGCCAATCGGATGTAATTTACCATTTGATCTATAAACTCATCTTTTATGTGTTAATCTAGACAATTGATTGATGACATGACAATTAATCTTTGATCACCTTAAAATTTTCTAAATGAAAAATATACGAAGATAATGTAATCTAACGATAGATTTGTCAAAATTCACATCGAATTAAGAAATATATGGTTGGGTTCGAGTTATACCTAACGTAACTCTCAAAAATGTTACACTACCCAATAAATTATTATTGAGTTCATGTTTTGAAAATCCAACCGTTGGATGACATGTTCTATATGGTCTTAACATGCATGCCAATTTTCATGCCAATCGGATTTAATTTACCATTTGATCTATAAACTCATCTTTTATGTGTTAATCTAGACAATTGATTGATGATATGACTATTAATCTTTGATCACCTTGAAATTTTTTAAGCATGAAAAATATACGAAGATAATGTAATCTAACGGTATATTTGTCAAAATTCACATCGAATTAAGAAATATAGGGTTGGGTTTGAGTTACACTTGACGTAACTCTAAAACATGTTACACTACCCAATAACTTATTACTGAATTCATATTTTGAAAATCCAACCGTTGGATTACATGTTCTATATGCTCTTAACATGCACGCCAATTTTCATGCCAATCGGATGTAATTTACCATTTGATCTATAAACTCATCTTTTATGTGTTAATCTAGACAATTGATTGATGACATGACTATTAATCTTTGATTACCTTGAAATTTTTTAAACATGAAAAATATACGAAGATAATGTAATCTAACGGTAGATTTGTCAAAATTCACATCGAATTAAGAAATATAGGGTTGGGTTCGAGTTACACCTGACGTAACTCTAAAACATGTTACACTACTCAATAACTTATTACTGAATTCATATTTTGAAGATCTAACAATTGGATTACATGTTTTATATGGTCTTAATATGCATGCCAATTTTCATACCAATCGGATGTAATTTACTATTTGATCTATAAACTCATCTTTTATGTGTTAATCTAGACAATTGATTGATGACATGACTATTATTCTTCGATCACCTTGAAATTTTGTAAGCATGAAAAATACATGATTATAATGTAATCTAACGGTAGATTTGTCAAAATTCACATCGAATTAAGAAATATAGGGTTGGGTTCGAGTTACACCTGACGTAACTCTAAAACATGTTACACTACTCAAAAACTTATTACTGAATTCATATTTTGAAAATCCAACCGTTGGATTACATGTTCTATTTGGTCTTAACATACATGCCAATTTTCATGCCAATCGGATGTAATTTACCATTTGATCTATAAATTCATCTTTTATGTGTTAATCTAGACAATTGATTGATGATATGACTATTAATCTTTGATCACCTTGAAATTTTGTAAGCATAAAAAATGTACGAAGATAATGTAATCTAACGGTAGATTTGTCAAAATTCATATTGAATTAAGAAATATAGGGTTAGGTTCGAGTTACACTTGACGTAACTCTAAAAAATGTTATACTACCCAATTACTTATTACTAAATTCATATTTTGAAAATCCAATCGTTGGATTACATGTTCTATTTGGTCTTAACATACATGCCAATTTTCATGCCAATCGGATGTAATTTACCGTTTGATCTATAAACTCATCTTTTATGTATTAATCTAGATAATTGATTGATGATATGACTATTAATCTTTGATTACCTTGAAATTTTGTAAGCATGAAAAATATACGAAGATAATGTAATCTAACGGTAGATTTGTCAAAATTCACATCGAATTAAGAAATATAGGGTTGGGTTCGAGTTACACTTGACGTAACTCTAAAAAATGTTACACTATCCAAAAACTTATTACTGAATGCATATTTTGAAAATCTAACCGTTGAATAACATGTTCTATATGGTCTTAACATGCATGCCGATTTTCATGCAAATCGGATGTAATTTACCGTTTGATCTATAAACTCATCTTTTATGTGTTAACATGCATGCCAATTTAAGATAATGCATAAAAGATTTCACAACTCAACTGATTTGAAAATTTTGTGAAAATTTGTTGTATTGTAATACAATTTGTAAATTTTATTTTGTAAAATTCCTTGCATGATAGACAAGTACCCCATCAAGCCACCTTGTACTTTAATTTATTTATTTTTACGTCTCCTTTTTTTTTCCTCAACCACACGTATCCCATCACCCTTACACTTTATCTTCTCCCATCCTTTCAGGTTCTCCTTTCTCATCTTAAAATTTTTTTGTTCTCCTTCTCCCATAGTCCCATATGAAACTCTTGGCTCAACTTCTTTGTCTTCTATTTTTTTTTTTCACAGCTTTCTTTTCTAACTCAGTTGGTCTCCTCCTTGATTTCCCCTCCATCAACCCAGTTCGTCTCCCTCAAAAATTTTTTTTGTTCTCCCCCATATGTTCTTTTGGTTTTTTTTTTTTTTTGGATGTACAGATGTTGTTGTTTTTCTGTGAGATGGTTTTTTTTTGGGATGTATTGATCATGGTTTTCAGACTCGGACCGTTCATTGAACCGTAAAAGAGAGAGGTTCAAGGTTTTTAAGGTCGAACCGAAGTTGAACCGGGGTCGAACCGTGATGACGTCATAATTAATTTAATAATTATTTAAAATATAAATAAATTAATTAAATTAATACAAACAAAAAAATAAAATTAAACAATTAAATTAAATATATTTTTCATAAAAATTCCATAATTTATTTAACATGCCATTTTATTAACAAACACAAAACAATAGATGCAGTGATTGCTGTGATGCACTTAGATATTTTGAACAAAAATTGAAGTATAATAATAATAATAATATAAAAAGTTCTTTTTTCCATTCCATGTTGACAAGTCTTGGTTGTAGTACAAAATTTTGAATTCAAGTAGCATTGTCCAATCAAAGCACGTGGGTGGTGGTTGGCTCTACAACATCAGACTTTGCTTAGTTCTAACATGTGGCATTTTCATTTAATACCCCTCACCTACCTCCACTTTCTTTTCATCTTATCCGTTTATCTCATTGTTCTCCACTATCAGTCTTTTCCTTTCTCTCCATTAGTTTTTAAGTTCAACTCTACTCTCTCTTCTGCATCAACGGCGACGCAAGATGAAATCTACCAAAAAAAAATATTACTTTCTGTGTTGGGGCATAAGTAGGATTTCCTGGGAAGCACCGACGCGGCTCCAGAGGAGCCGCACCGGAGTCGGACTCGGCCGGACGCGGGGACGCGGCAGGGACGCCGCTGACCGCGAGTCCGTGCCGCGTCCTGCCACGTGGCAGCGCCGACTCGCGCCGACGCGGCGCGAATCGCGCCGAATCGGGCCGACTCGGGTTGACTCGGCCGTATCGGCCGATTCGGACGTATCGGCCGAATCCGAAATTTCCGGTTCCGGCCGAAATTTAAAAAAAAAAAAAAAAAAACGGTGCGAAACGCACCGTTTGAACTAAACCTAAAAAACAACTCTTTCAGTCTTTCACTCAGACCCTCATCTCTCTTTCTCTCTGTGCTCTCGCCTCTCTGTGCTCTCGCCTCTCTGCTCTCGCGGCTCTGCCTCTCTGCCGTGTTCTCTCCTTCAGGTTTGCTCTCTCTTTTCTTTGTCTTTGCTTCCCTTTTAGTCTCTATTTCTCTCTTCTCTGTGCTGTGTTTGTTGTGTTTGTTTTTTAACCCAATTTCGTCCCTCTCTGTTGTGTTTGTGTGCTTGTTTGTGTGGTCTTTGATTGTCTTGTTGATTATCTTTATTTTGTTTTAATTTCGAACTTGTGAGTTGTAGTCTAATTTCTAAACATTATGGAATGTTTTAGTTTTAATCTTGTGAGTTGTATTTAATTTATGAACATCTTGTTTTAATTATTATCTACCATTGCTCTTAAATTTGATATATGTTTATATAATGTGAAAAAGTGTGTTTAGCAATATATTAAAAATATAAATAAGTATATTTTTAATAATTTTTTAATCGCCGAGTCCCGCCGCACCCGCACCCACCTTTTTCAAAAATTGCCGAGTCCCGCACCCGCACCCGCACCCGCACCCGAGTCCCGAAACGCACCCGTGCTTCATAGAGGATTTCTTTCTAGTAATTTAATAAGAATGTTTTTCTCTTTTTTCCCTTAATTTTATTTATATATATGGGTTGGTTTTGAAAATTAGCTTCGACTGTGTCACCGCACCGGCGTCGGAAAGGTCATCAAGTTCCGTTCGCCGGCATCAACTCGTTCAGTCGGCCCAAAGCTCGGTACAGTTTGGTCGGTGAGGATTGGGTTTTTTTTTTTTTTTTTTTTTTTTTTAAAGGTTCAGACCGTGAGAAGCGGTCTGAATCCGGTTCTCAAAACCGTCGGGTCCGACCGCGGTTTACACGGGTCCCTGCTTTTTTCCCATAGAACGGTTTTTGATGCTTAAAGAACCGCAAAAATGAGCGGTTCGAGGTTTTTCCGGTCGGACCGTACGGTCCGGTCCGGATTTCAAAACCATGGTATTGATGTTAATTGTTTCTTGTGGGATGGGTTTTTTTTTTTTTTTTTTAATCTACTGATACTTTGTTGTTTCCTGAGGATTGTGATTTTAGTTTTTTTATTTTATTTTTATATTTTAGTTATTTTATTTTATTTTTATATTTTTTTTTATGTTGGTTGTTTCCTGTGAGAGGATTGTGATTTCAGTTTTTTCTTTTCTGTAAGATGTTTGGTGTTGATTTCCTGTGAAAGACGAATGGGTTTTCAAATTTTCCCGTGTGAGAGACGTAAAAAAGGGTATTTTGGTCTCTTTGTTCATTTTTCATTTTTCCTATAAAGCTGACCCACATCTGATAAAAAGATGTCGACACATAAAGCTGCGTAAAAGACTGCAAAAAAGCTGGGTATTACGGTGCCTGTTAACACAACTCATACTTGTATATGGCCATAGGATGTACCAGATGAGAAATTATAAGGTTCACATGGTGAACAAGTAATGTGGTCCACCATTCCACTAAAAAACTGCCACTTGTTTAAAATTGTTAATTAGAAAATTTTTTTAAACAGAAATTAATTATTGACTTAGTAATTTTAAATAAGTGAAATGGTAGACAAATAACGTGGTCCACCAGAAGGCTCTATAATTTCTCGCAAGAGAAAGAGAGACTATCTATGCGAAATCCTGACAGATGCAGAACTCGGTAGGTGGTACATTTATTTGGAATTAACAAATTGAAATGACAGAATTAGTACTGGTGCTTATTAAAATTATTATATGAATGGTAGATGCGCTTGAAAAGAGAAAGAAATTGAACAGATTTTCAGTGCCGCCTTTGATATTCATATGACAAGATTGCGTATATCATCTGTACGAGACTGAAAGTTAGTGCGAGTACTGCGCCACTGAAAGCAAGGACAGGAAACGATAAGGAATCGTTGAGACAGTGGTAAAGGGTTGCAGATATCCGGATCATGACTCTCTTATCGTCGCAGTAACGCTGGATTGCAACTCTGACGTCTCTATATATTTCGTGGTTAGGCACCAGGTCGGTGCCTATCTCATTGAAGACTAGAGCCACTTCTTCGTCGCTGCCAAGGAGGTTGCGGAGTATGCCGGCATTTCTGAGGTCTATAACGTCTTTGGATTCATCAATAAGTGAATCAAGGAAGGATATGTAAGAGGAGACTCCATAGTCATTATCAAAATCCGGAGACATCTCGTAGGCTATCAAGTTGAAGAACTTGGGCCCCGTTGAGTCATCCACTGCTATTGGAGGCAGACGAAGGACTCCGCCGAAGAATTTCCAGTTCCTGATGAAGGCTATGTTTTCCAAGTTGCTATCATTGCTGGACTTCAAATGAATTCCTACTGCTTTAAGCTCCTGCACATTGCGTAATGATAGCCATCGTGCATTTTCTGAGCTATTTTGTCTGAGCATTTTCTGGGCACTTACGCCTTTCACGCCATCAAGACCTAGAAGTCTTTTCCGCAGAAGATCAAGTAGATGGATGGCTTTTTGATGATTTTGAATGTCTGTTCCATCAGCTAACATGCTTTGCCTATTGATGAAAGTATGGATCGATTTCCTCAAGTTTTCCTCCTCTTTAATATTTTTCATTAAATAGTCGAGGAGTTGATAAGGAAGTTGATTCTCTAACAAGAACAAATCTTGTTGCACAAACGCCACTTGATCGTTTTTAATTTTGAAATCTTCGACTGTTCCATTAACAAACGAGTCTATGAACTGCAACGTTGCACAGCCGTCCACAAACAACATCCAAGCAAGGTCCTCATCACTATATTTCTGTGTCACTTTCTCATCATAGTACTCCCTCAGTTGTTTGATATTATCCTCAATAATACCATACAATTCTTTATCAGTCCTGCCAGTTTTTCCAATGAATTTGTCTGCCAACATAAGCTTGTACTCCTCTGTTAGCTGATATTTAGGCTTACCATGATGGATAGGACCGAGTGATACCACTCTCGGCTCACAGTACTTTCGGTAATGCTTGTGACCTCGCAGCATTAAAACCTGATGGTTCCGCAATTTATAAATTAACATAATCAATAACAGACACAAAATATAATAAATTGACAATAAATAATATGTTTTTTCAACACATTGAAATGCTATATATAAAATAATTTATAATTATAAGATATAAATATCGTGTGCATATAGCTAGTTTGATCAAGTACCATGAATACCTCGCTCCTTTTAGGCTTTCACATCACAGATTAAATATTTAATATGTATCAAGACTCTCAACCAATATAACAAGTCCAGTGACTTATTAATCTTAGCATACAACATCCACTAAAGAAGTAATTTTTTGCCCATAATAAGTCTTTCCTTGAAAAATCTTGATTAACACCTTTGTGTTCTATGCAGTCAAATGAATAGATTAATTCAACAAGTTTATTATCAATTCCATACATAGGCAAATCAATTAACCACAATATCAAAATACCAAATCTAAGGCAATAATAATAATAAAATTAGTAAAAGCACAAACAAATTTAATAATAAAGCAGAAAATCAATGAAAACAACTTTAGCGGAAAAACAATTTAAGACCAAATCCCTTTGAAAATCTACTATAAAAAAACGGTTACAACCGTCGACTTGCGAATATATTTGTATAACTAGACTCTTAATTTTAACCTCTGCAAATGCTTCATTGGCCTTCTTGCCACACAAGCCCCAAGACCCTCTAGAATCTTTCAATGGTGATTTCCTACGTGAACTCCTTATCTACACAAACTAGAACCTCTAGAACACTCCAATGAACCTCATTGAATATTTGCTGCAGTGATGAACTCGCTGTGGTTTCAAAGAAAGGTTTAAGGCACAAGGTATTATCATCGATCATCACACATTTCTTTTTCTTGTTTTTGCTCTCAGCACAAGTTTTTTTTCTCTATATAGGCTCTGGAAGAATGCTTCAAGATGTGAAGGTTTCTACTTTGGTATAATTGCCTTTCTTGCCACTAAAAATGTGAAACAAGCTGTTCATACTTTATATAGGGGCACAAAGTAAAATTAAAATTGAGCAATAATCCTTTTACTAGTAAAATTAGGAGTATAGGTCACAACAATTTTACTGAAGGGACAAATTTTTCTATTAAGTTATAGTCAAATATGTGTCTGTTTTAAGGCTCCAAATATCTACTTTCCAAAAAAACAAGTTTTGCTCAGAAATTCATTATAGTGCAAAAGATAAGGGCAAAAGCCAAAAGATCAATAAGACATAATTTTTGAGTGATCAAAATTTTCTCGACTTTGAACAACTTCTGACCTAGACTTAACCCTAACATAATTCTATTGATACATCCCAATTTTAACATGTGTTCATGCACCATAACAATCCTCTTTTATTTCTTTTACATTTTATATATGCTGGGTTCACTAGATACAGTTTGAGACCTAAGGCAACAACTTTAAATTTAAATTTTATATATTTACATATCAATTGAATAGTATTATATATATATATATATATATATATATATATATATATTATCAATTAGTTCTTTGTGCTTTTTGAGATGCAAAATTTCTAATAAATTCTTGAATTTAGGTTATGCTAACATCTCATTTTCAATCACTTATATGAATAATTGATCATAACTAGGATTTTATCAATGTTAATTTTGAAAGACTTCTTTATACAGAAACTACTGTAATAAGTGTTATCAATAAAATTCTATAAGCAATACATACATTTAGTAAAGAATCTAGTCTTTTTATATAATCATTAATTGTGGTATCACATGCCTAATTCATTAGTTATTTCATGTTATTTTTTGGTGTGTTGATTCAATATCTTATATATTTTTAATGTATTTATTTCTCATGTATTAGATTTTCATCTAATTATTTATTTTGATTTAAAAAAATATTTCAAATCAACTCTCTCTCTCTCTCTCTCTCCAAATTGATAATTTTAGTAGACAATTATAATTAAAAAAATATTTAAAAGTTAAATAAACACTAACTTAATATAAAATTATAATATAATAAGGATAAGATAAACATTACAACATATAAAAATAGAATATAATTTATGAATGCACTATTCTTTTTTCTTTTTTCTTTTTTTTTTCTTTTTTTAGAATACTAAGTATTTTAACACATACACAGGAAGAGATGAGAAAGTCTTAAAAAAACTGACAGTAATGTATATCTAAAATGACTTAACTCTTGGATACACAGTACAAGTTTTAAACCTCTTTAATTCATACTCATTTTCCAATGTAGGATTTACCCATTGTTTTTTCTTTAGAGAATACTAAGTATTTTAACGCATTGTTTCACTTAACAAGATAATGATTCAATGGCCTTAACCTATGCCAAATAAAAATGAATTCAAAACATAACTAATACTAACTAAATCAAGATCAATTTCAGATAGATAATCCAATATCATAAATTACGCATAAAATTTAATAAAATAAATGAAGAATTTTACTTAAAAATAAAATTTAGTTTTCTAGTACCTTGGGAAGATGATGCAAGTCCAAGAAAATTGAAATATCTAATTTCCAACTTTGATTTTGGTGTTGGGGGATAGAGATATTGTTTTGGTGTATGGTCATGTGGGAGATTTTGTGGCTTATGTTGATAATGTAACCTATGGGAGATTGTGTTACAAAAATTAAAACCTCTAGCTGTTAGAGGAAATTAATCATCAATGATTATTTGACTTTACTCACAATTTTGGAGCTTTTATCTAATGGGAGTCTTAGGCAAGGACCTAAGTGACCTAAACGGCTAAACCTAGAGTCAATCCATTGTTTTAGGGGTGTACAACAGATCCGGTCACCCAACCCACTCACCCCACTTGCCTGAAACCATACCAACCACCGCCTGAACCGACACATGTGGTGGTCGATGATGTGTGATCTCCTCCAAAACTTGACGGGAGCAGGTCAAGTGTCAAGTGTTCCCTCTAAAACCTGATTTAAATTGACCCGACGGACCCTTCACCCAAAAAATCTCAGAAAACTCGTCAAAATCCCCCATTTTTACCAAATATTTGACCCAAAATCACATTATCATTCAAGATTAAGCCTAGATTTGGAGAAAATACAACAATCACTACCTAGATCTAGTGGAGATAGCATGATCTTCGGCTAGATCTGGTCAAGATCTCGCGACTCTGCCTAGATCTAGTTGATATCTAGTGATCTTGCTGGAGATCTGAAGATTCTGATGAGATCCCTCATAGCACCACCACCTTCTCAGTTTCAGCCGAAACAGACTCAACCGAACCCATCTGATCACCATTTCGATCGACGACGGGTTCTCCCATTTGCCACCTTGATGGAGTCGGGTCAGTTCTGGGTTAGGCACAAACCCAACTCGGACCGACTCATGTACAGCCCTACTATATATATACACATCATAAAAACTTATAAATTTTTTTATATATAGTTAAAATACTTAGTTACAAATAAGGAATTAAATCACTGGAGAATGGAGAAATAAATCATAACTAATGGAAATAAATATTTTGTAACACTATTCTGACTAAATGGGATTTAAAGTTTCGTAGAAAATATGTGATAACGAAATTATGAAATGATTAGCCAAATAGGGATTTTTTTTCTTTTTTGAGAAACATGAATAGGACTAAATTAATAAAAGGACTATTTTACTTTTATTATAATGCAATGACATAACCTTTCGTATCTTTGGTGTTGTTCCTAGTTGCACTTTGGCTTGCGCATCCTTTAATTTCTTAAACTTCTCTTCCTTGGAACTGGTACTGCCTCTCTCTCCAGCGACAATGACAGGTTGATCATTGTCTCTGCTTGATTCACCAGCTTCTTTTCTTTCAACTTTTCTCGAATGGAACTCCTCCATGGAAATTACGTGCTCCATTCCGGACTTGGTGAGTGTTTACAAAAACAAGGTAACTTATTGGTATGATTAACCTATTGATCAAATACTAAGCTTTATATAGGCCAAGTTAACATGGAAACATTAGCTTGAAGCATTTGGTCTTAACTTTATTCATATACCAAGTCTGGAATCAAATGCACAAACTTTTGTGCACTAATAACTTCTATAACGACTCAAGTTTGTTGAAGCTGTGCATGAGAACGAAAAAAGCTATTTTCTCACCTTTTACAAAACAAGCCTGTTATTTGATTTACGAATTTGAAATTGTGCACTTTTCCAATAAACTAACAATTTTTCTAGAGAGTCATACATTTTGCCACAACTTACACATATATCAACTTAAAATTGGATTATAACACTTACATATGGGTTTCATCATTGGTACCAGGTGAAAAGTATCTACTCTATGTTAAAATATTTTTGTGAATGTCCATCCAATCACCACTTAATGCATATGTAAGTTATGACAAAGTGCGTATTTTTAAACTTTTTCACAAACTAATGGTTGTACCTTCATTTTTATGCAGCTGGCTGGTTGTTATTAATATTTGATATACATACACTTTTATTTGTTATGTTTCCTCCTCTGGACCAGTGGCTAAGGGACCAGGTGGCCACACACCACTAATGTGCATAAAATATATAAAATAAAGTACACCCATATTTGCATATTTAGGGTCCGTTTGGATACAACTTATTTTGCTGAAAATTGAAAACTAAAACCTGAAAACTGAAAATACTGTAACAAAATAATTTTTAAATCCGTAAATAGTGTCGTGAGACACATTTTTAATATTTTTTTGAATAAAGTGAATGTGGATCCCGTGAACAGTGATGCTACTAAAAGTTTAATATGTGTATAAAACACCCTTGAACGTTTAGACCCCAAATTACAAATTATCAATTCAAGCTTATAATCAAACAATTAATGTGCGGAACATGAACATAAGCCAAACACAGAATTGATAAAAAATCTAAGCCAATTATAATCACATCCATAGCAGAAAATAAAAGGCAAAGATAAAGGAAGAGAGATGCAAACACAAGGACAACACACGATGTGTTATCGAAGAGGAAACCGAAGCCCTCAGCGTAAAACCTCTCCGCCACCCTCCAAGCGGTCAATAATCCACTAGAAAATATAGTTAGGATACATGAACAGTAATAGACCCTCCAAGCCTAATCTACCTAGGTACCTAAGCCCTCCAAGCTTCCTGCTCCAACAAGGTTGCGCCGAACCTTTTTTCTTTTCTAGCTTATCGGATTCCGCTACTAAACCATAGCATCAACCAATAAATATTGGTTCCTTCCAAACTGCTTCCCTTAGCACCAAATGTACCTTCTCACAGACGTGGGTGTGATGAGAAAATGTTTTGGTCAAGAACCTCTCAAGGATGTATCAATGGAGAGGAAAAGAGTAAAGGAATTTAAAGAGTTTCTTAGTGAATATTGGGGATGAGGCAATCTGTTTTTCTTTAGGGTTTCTCTCATAAAATTCTCTCTAGAAGCTCTCTACATTTTGTGGGTATAAGGGTCTATATATAGTGGTGTGTGTTTGGAATACGAAGAGTCAGTTTTTGCCAAACAGGGTAAGTTGGCGGCTTGGCCTTGCGGCTTGTCCAAGTCGCGAGTTCAAGTCGCGAGGTAACAGCCTGGCCAATCTGGGACTTTTGTCCTGTAGTGCGACAGCTAGCGTGACCCTTCACCTTCCCGCATACTTCTTACGTGCATAGCATTTGGCAGCTTGCAAGCCGCGAGTCAGTCACGAGTCCTAGCCACGAGTCTCTGCTTCTTTGCACAAAGATGAGCAATTCTTCACACTCTCTTCACACACTATTCTTACATGAATCCCACCTAAATACAAGATTACTAAATGCTAAATTACAAGCAAATTGGCATGGAATAAAGCCAACAAGATGGTTGATAAATTTCAACCTTACAGCTACATTACGTGAATAATGCCTTGTCTCTAAAAGCTGAACCGCGTGCGACCAAAAAAAAAAAAAAAAAAACACAAACATGGAAACGCAGATGCCCCGAATGCCCAATCCAAACAGATATTTAGTTTTACTTTTATGTTATTTCGTGAATGATTATTAATTATCTTTGTTTTATAGGTAAAAAAAATAAATAAAAATAAAAATAAAAATAAAAAAAGCTTTACATGCTAATGGGTTTTATCTAAGGGATATGGATTATGGATAGACTCTAACTTAAGTGGGTTGAACCAAACTCAAACTCAGAAACCTACAAGATGTGGAGAAGCCTCATCAATTAAGAAAAGAAGCCAATTGGAGAAAAATATTTTTTAAAAAAAAACGTCAAAATTTGAAATCAACCACAACTATGCTTGACGTTTTTTTATGAGAAAAAAAATTAGGCATAGTATGTGAAGTTCCTTGATTAAATTGGAACACATGATTGCATTGACAAATAAAATACCGACAAAGTTATCTTTTATCTTTACTAAGGATAATTAATTCAATACAATTAATTTTACTAAGAATTTGGATGTTTTGCTATTATTTATCCATATTTTAATTTAACTTTTATAATTTAAGCATGTGCAAATTAAGAACTATTAATACTATATTTAAAATAAAGATGTTGCAATTTAGAAACATAACACCTATGGATTTACACTTTATGAAACTTCATTTTTTTTAAGAACATCTTAAGGATCTCCAAGGACAAGTTTTATTGTAAATAATTTAGTTGTTTACATAAAGAAAATTGCTACACTTTATATACATATTTGATACTCTGTTTTTTTTATAAATTTAATAGCTATAATGGGGGAGATAAACTTGGATCATAGACATTTCAATTCGAAACGTCAAGAGGTGCCAACTGAGCTACAAAACTCTTAACATATACTTGATTATTTTAATTCTCAAAAAGAATGTTAATTACAAGTTTAATTGGAGATATTTAATTTAGTAATTTTTTAAATTTTTATTTCCTTTTATACCTACTTAGTAACATCATAATAATTGAATAACGATACATCTGAGCACATATTTATTAAGATTGATAAACGCTTTTTGTTCAACATCTGTTTTTTTTTGGTTTTTTGGAGCAACTGTTCAACATCTGTTGATTTGTAAAATATTTCATTTATATCTTTAATTATCTTCATACTTTTTACACTATATGTAAAAAGAAATAAAAATATCTAATCTATCACATTTTAATTTGAGTCCTTATATGATAAATTTTTTACTCCACAGTCACACACCACTACTACCAACGGGCATGGTTTACAGCAGCATTTCCTAAAGAAAGAAGAAAGAATGTCACACTTTTTATTATTATTAAGTTTGGCATAAGCTCTTTTACAATAAAAGTTTTGTTCGATTGTACTTAAAATAGAAGTCACGGTTATCTTTTTTCAAAAAGAGGTAAAGGAATAGGATGCTGCTTCAGATTTCAGACACTGAGAACAAATGTAATACACGAGAGATCAACCTTGAAGCTGGTGGCACATTGAAAAATCATGTACAATATAATAAAGTTTTGGTCTTAAAAATCATGGTCATGACCAAATAGCCACATTGTCTTTATGCCAAATGGCTACCCTTCATTAAAGAACTTGATAAACTACATAATTCCATATAATTTAGGTGATTTCAAATTAAATTCTGGATTTTAAAAAGAGTAAAAGTATAAATATTTTAATCTTTTCATACCACTCCCTCAATGTGGATGCTATTAAATAAAAGTAGTAGAAACATCACATGCCGCAAAAACCTGGAGACAGCGCGTGTCGCCAAAACGCCTAGCTTGCGTTAGTGTGTCTATCATCTTCTCAATCTCAAGTAAACCAGACCCATCTTCAATTTCATTGCCCTTTGTCACAATTATTTCCGCAGCAAATTTTTGATTACTATCTGATCAAGATGATCAGAACTTTCACCACTAGAAATCGAAAACGCGTTTGTAAAAGCAGAGCAGAGTTATACACAGAGCAAAATTCTAAAGAGCTGTCTTCTTAAGCCGGTCACATATTTATAATAATATATCACCGACTTGGTTTCCAACGGTCGAAAATACATAATGGGCTTACTAATAATTTGAAATTGAAGCCCAATACGCTTGCTTTAGCTGTAACGGTCTCTGAGCGAGTTCTGATTGGGTTCTATGGCCCAATAAAGTTAATAGCCCACGCGGTTTCAACTTTCAAATTACATAATAAAGAGTAAAGAGTTATACTTATAGCAGTAGTACCACAACTTTTAACATAATTTTACCACAACTTGCTTATCAAAACAAAAACTTTACCACAACTTGTCCACACGACGAGTTTTGAGTGGTGAAGTTGTAGAATCACATGAATTTATTATTTTTACTCTACCAACAGTTTGCCATGCAGGCAAGTTGTTTTAAAAGTTGTGCTCTTAAAATTTTGTTACATAAATTCCAAGTCACCCACTATCTTATTATTAGTTCACTTATGTAAAATATGAAATTAAATCTAAAATTAACTAAATATATGGATTTTTGAAAATAAAATATTACATGTTAAGTAAAAGAGTTTAAGTAAATTGTAAAAAGAAAATATCTAAACCTAAGAAATACTGCACAATGATAATAGTAGATTCGATGTTGAAAATATTTTCATATTTAATAATTTTACCTCAACTTAGAGGGTAATGTCATAAGTATTTATAATATAGAATGTGTCATAAAATTTAGTATACAGCGCAAAAGGGCTAAACATTAAATTTTATATCTATAAAGATTAAATTTCGCCTTAAAATTCAAATTAAAGATGATGAGAGTTTTTGTTTTACAAAAAAAAAAAAAAAAAAAAAAATTATATTCAGAATGAAAAGCAAAAGAAAAAAGAGGGTAAACATGACCCAACCTATCATTCTACTGGCCCAAGTACGAGTTGACACATTTTTTCATCATGAGTTTATATTAGTTCGATCCTTTTATTATAAAAATCATCTATCTGTGCATATTTTTTAAAATTCTATGTTCAAGCAAGTTAATAAGTCCAAGTCCAATTTTAATAGGTTTACTTATTGCCCATTCTCTCTCTTTTTTTTTTTCTTTTTTTTTTTTAAGTTGTAAAGCTAACCAATGGAATTGAACAACCTTGTCCTTGTCTAAATATTGAGGAGGCAACAGGACCATTCCAAATGTCCTTTTTGCCATGTAAAAACTATATCAATTAAGTTAGTACTAAAATAATATATGTAAATATTGACTGGACAGTGGATACACCTAATATATCAGAAAGTCATTGCCCATGGATAAAGATAAAGACCATTTCGAGATTAAAAAATAAAAGACTTTAATAATGGATTTGAAATTGTAATCTTCTATTGCTTTATCTTTCATAGCATGCAACCCATAATGAAGCCTAACAATGCCCAAGACTCTTGTCCCTCCCAAACCTAAAATTTCCACTTCAAAATAGTTCCTAGGAGGACAAAGTTGTTATATTCAATGTGGATAATACCTTTACAATGATGCTTTCAATTTCATCCCTTGTCGCTTTGGGGTGGCCTATGCCATTGAGAAATTTGAACCGAAGATAGAGAAATTTTATTATAAGATTGATAACTATTTTTTTTTGGGGGCCCAAATCCTACAAAATTAAAAGCTAAGGCATTTGTAACAAAAATTAGTCCAAATTTTATAAAATCGATTATTTTTATTTAAGAAATTGAATTTAAGGGGATCAATCAGGCCCAATTTTAAATAAGGTTTATTCCAAAATTTCCCTTGGTAGGTGGCAATAGCAATAGCCGGAATACCCTAATTTTGTCTTCCACTCAATGAAAGACCCAAAACCCACTACCAGAGGCCCAAAGTACTAAAAGTGGACCTAGGCCACCGCGCGAAAAATATATTTTGGTGGCTGCCATACCAAGTGTATTGCCCAACTAGCTTTACCCTTTTGAACAAACTTTGGGCTTCTGTTTGATTTGGAAGCTGGGTACTATGTCTATGCACAGTAAAGCTTTGCTTATCCCATGTTTTAGCCCCCTCACACAAGAATAAGAACCAAAAACACTTTGTAAAATGTGTTTACATTACCCACAAACCAAAGGCAAAATCTATTTTTCTTGCAAAACATCTGTATTGATCACCCATGTCAATTAATCTGTTAAGATAAAAAAATTCATGGTCAAGTGCCGGAGTCCAAATCAATCCGTGTTGAGCTTGAAAGTCTCCAAGGCATCTCTTCCATTAAAGTGTTCTTCAGCATTTTGATTACAATATTCGTTAAATGCCTAGTTTGTCAAATTCTTCAAATATTAATGTTTTTTCCTAGATAAATCTTTAAACATATTCTAATTCATGATTTCTACCTTGCAGTTCATTTTCATGTTTTAGCCACAAGCACATTTCGATAAGATTTCTTGATCAAGATCCATTATACCATTTAACAACAACTTGAATATATGTGTGTCAAGTCTCATAAAAGAGTACGAATTTATGAAATCTTTGAAGAAAGCATCGAGTCTCAAAAAAGAGAATATACTTGTGAAAGAAAGATAAGCCTACAAATTAAAAAGCATACTCATGATGTCCTCTATCAAGTAACTCTTCTGAAGATATCTCATAGACCAAAAATACGGTTCCTATAAGCCTGTTAAGTTAGTGCTCTTGGTTTTGGTCCTCAAGGTTCAACTAAGCAATATTTTTCTTTTAAGAATGAGTGTCTTAAAAAAACAGGGTGTTATTTATTACTGCCTATGTGGCTAATACAAAAATGACGTGACATTTTTTTTTTTGTTGGATGGGCTATTTTTGAGATTTTGATATTTAGTTGGGGCTATTTTGGTATTATGCAATTGAATATTCCAATAATCAAAACGAGTCCATGTTGAGGAAAACATAGCATTCATTACACCATTTGTGCATGTCACTACTTATGCGACAAGGAATTTCACTTCCTTAGGGCAATTAGAGTTACTTCCGTCATTTACTGGGCTTTCATTTAAAGCTTATAACACTTCCCCTTCTACCCTTCCAACATTGGGTACTAAAGATTCCGCTAGGATTTAATAGATAGTTTAAAAGTTAGGGGATATTTGCTCGTTGGGATTGAAGGGGGAATTATGAATCACTTCAAAAATAATGGGCTTTTTTATTATATTAATTCTAGTGTGTAACATATTGTTCAATATATGCTGAGCATTTGAAGCTACAAGCATCAATTGAATGACTATAAGACAGTGGTGGAATCAAGAATTTTTTTTAGAGGTGGCCAAACTAACCTAACAAAAAAAAAAAAAAAATGATGACTAAAAAAAGTGGTGGTCTTCATTTCATAATTACCACACTACTAATCCATAGAATTTTGGGGTGTCTCATCATAGGTATGAAATGAAATAGTTTAATCAAAAGTCATGACACCACTTTTGTAAGTATTTAAAATAAAAATGAAAAGGTTATACCCTACCTTCTTTCATATTACTAAAATTATTTATAAATGAGTACACATATTACTATTTCAAATATAATTAATATATCTTAAACAACAATTAACAATAATGACTTTTTTTTTTTAATTTAACAATAATAATAACTTAGTTTGATTACTCAAACCACCACCAAAACTAAATATAAGTTAAAATAATATAACAATAGTGGAAGATTTAAAAACCTATACACGGCTATCAAAATTGTAGTCTGTAGATAGTACTATTACCATTTATAAAAACTAAAACTAAAAATTATATATAATAATATAATATTATAATATGTGCAAGTTGTAAACCACGGTCAAAATGTCACAATAGCACTGTTTACTGAAATATATATCAATTTACTGCTATTTCGAAAATATGTAAGGATCTACTACTCTTTAGATACTCAAGTTTGGGGAACTCGAGTTTTCCATGGTACTCGAGTTCCATGGACAAATTTTAAATTTTTTTTATGGTACTTGAGTTTCAAGAACTTGAGTTCTATAAAAAAATTTCCAGCAATTTTGAAAGTAATTTTTTCAAAGAACTCGAGTTTATGGAACTCGAGCTACACGGCAAATTTGAGTCTAAAAATGGTGATACATCCTTACATATTTCAAAAACAGTAGTAGATTGATATATATTTCCGTAAACAGTGGTATTTGGCCATTTTGGCGTGTAAATCACAACAAAACTAATAGAAAGTTGTGGAAGATTCAAAAGTCAAAAACATAAACTGATAGACTATTTTTTAGACTAACACATATATATCTCAAACATAAACATAGAGATTCAGCAAAAAAAAAACATAAACATAGAGAAAGAGATAGCTTTGCAGTCAACACAGTAAGGTTGGATCTTAGAAGCCTAAGTGGAGTCTGGCTTCGGCTTAGGCAGTGATTAGGAGTCGAAAACCGGTGAGTTGTAGAGGCAAATGAACAATTCCGGGTTAGAGAGGGTGGCAGTGGCATAAGGGATATATGTTTTAGTTCTAAATAGATTTGGGGGTTTTTTATTTTTATTTTTATTTTAAGTAAACGGGGGATATTTGAATTTACAAGGGATTTTTCTTTCTGGGGGATAATATTTGCTGATTTGGGATTTGTTGGAAATTTTTGTTGATGTTTGTATAATTTTGGACAGGGTTTGGGCAATGAATGGGCTGGATTATTTATTTATTTATTTGGTAAAGGGTTTATATGAATTAATTTTTAAAATTTGGGGGAGGCCCAGTGGATTTAAAGAGAAGAGTAATTCTTCAAAATAGTTAACTAAACCCAGTCCTTTTTTATCTTCAAAATTCTAGGGGGCCAATAAGTAAAATTAGTGAGAATTTAAGATAATTAAGAGTGTGGAAAATAGATAAGGAATATTAATGTTACTATTTTAGAGAAATGTACTTAGTGCACTAGGGTTAGCATTTAACAACGTGGTTCTCTTAACAGTGATTGAAACTACAATTGTTTATTTGTCTTGGTCTAGAAGGATCACATGTGGGATTGACTAAATTCTCTAACAAATGGACTAAAAACTTGATAGTAGTAGTGTAGCACATGATAACAACTTGTGAATGATTTCACCCTATTTTCATCCATAGATGTTGGGCAAATATCAAATCAAGAAATTCGGCTATCAAAAATTTGGTTTCAAATATGCAGTATCTAATCCGAAAATTCACAAATGAAAAAATGCATATTGATATATAAATTCAGAACCAAGCAAACACCTGATATGAGAGTTCATGCTTTAACAGTTTAACTACAAAAGCTAAATCATAAAATAGGGTAATGTATTGTATCTATTATTCATCTTCAAATTTTATTACATAATACACTGATCAACCCCTCCTCACACATAAAATTCAGACAGATAAATATATATGATGTTTATCTCAAACACACATTATATATATTACATTAAATTTAGAATGGAGTACATTGTCCACACTGACTTATTTAAACGAACATGGGAGTTCGACAAAAGGAAAGTAAACAAATGGAATGACATAACCATAGGATGCACCGAGAGAGATCGAGGATCTACCAATGCAATATCCGGACAGGCGGTGCAGAAGGTACTTTTATTTGGAATCAACAACCTGAAAATGCATAGAATTTATGTAGTTAAGCATGGTATTGGTAGATACCGTAATTGAAAAGAGAAAAAACAAACAGTTTTTCCATACCTCCCTTGTCATTTCGATGTACATATGCCAAGACTCCGTACAGAGCCTGTATGAAACTGAGAATAAGTGCAAATAACGCGGCGACAAAAGCACCGATCGTCCACGGGCTGCTGAAACGGGTATGAAGGAATTCAGCTATCCAGGTCATCCTCTTCTTGTTGTAGTACACCTCGATTTGGAGGCAGGTGAAGGGTTCCGCCAAATATGTGAAATTCTTTTTTGGTGAAGCTTATAATTTTTCCCAAACATGCTAGTAAGTTCCAGTTTTTTTGGGTGAAGCTTATGTTTCTCAAGCAACTACTGCTGCTGGACCTCAAATAGATTCCTACCGCTCTAAGCTCCTGCACATTGCGAAATGAATTCCAATATTTATGGCCATTTTGATTAGCATCATGACTTGGGGGAGTGCAGCCTAGAAGCCTGCTCCGTAGTAGATCCAGAAGATGGATTGGTTGATTTTCTGTCATTTCTATTTTTATCATACTTTCCATATAGATGAAACTTCGGATCGAGTTCCCCAATTTTTGTTCTTGTCTACAATTTTTCATTAAATCCTCAAGAAGTTGATAAGGAAGTGGATTCTCCAACAACAACAGATCCTGTTTCACGAAGGCCACCGGATCTCTTTTAATTTTGAAGTTTTTGACCTTCTCAAGAACAACAGAGTGAATGAATTAGTGTTGCACAACCATCCACAAATAACATCCATGCAAGGGCTGAAGATAGAATTAAAGAAGTGCAACGGCTAGTGTTTCAAATATAATATCGTTTCTCATTAAAGAAACAGTGTCGGTTCGATCGGGACAAGTAGCTGTGTTATTGGTCAAAGATGGTGTGTTTCAACACTGTCTAACCTTATCTTTGACTTGTAAAATATCAGAGTTCAGTAGCAGAAAAGTCCAGCTGTTGGTGATGGTAATTAAGGTCGGTCTGGAGGTTAGAGTTTGTAGCTGATGACGTGTCACTCACTTGTGTAACCATCCCGATCTTTACGGGTCTACGGTTAGGCAATTAGAGTAATCTATCTTTGAGATTGTGTATATATATGTTCACGTAAAGATGTATCAGTATGAAATATAGTTGCTATTCATTTCATTCATTCTCTCACAGCTCTCTCCACTTTCTCTCTCTCTCTCTCTCAACCTCTTTTTCTTTTCTTTCTTCCACCATTGTTGGAAAAACTTTGTTTTCTCAAGTAAACTTTCATGGTATCAGAGCTAAATACCATGGCTTCCACAACTGCCTCTGCAACTATTTCTTCTTCAACTAGCAACACCATCACTCCCACTCAATCGCCATTACTTCTTCTGTCTAACATGTCCAACCTGATGTCCATTAAACTCAACTACAACAACTATATTCCATGGAAGCACCAATTGGTGACTATCCTTGAAGCCTACTCTTTGAATGAGCACATTGATGGCTCAATTTCACCACCATGTCCTTTTCTGCATGATGCACAGGGCAATCCAACAACTATAGTGAATCCAGACTATCAAACATGGAGGATAAGAGACAAAGCTCTTCTTTCTTTGATCAACTCAACACTGACACCTCAGGCGTTGTCTTTGGTTGTTGGGATCACAAATGCTCAGGAGGTGTGGAACACTTTGGATCGAAGGTTCACATCAACATCGAGAGCCAATATACTGAATCTTAAGCTTGAATTGCAAAGCCTGAAGAAAGGTAATGAATCTGTTAATGGATTCCTGCAAAAGATCAAGATAGCTAGAGATAAGCTTCTTGCAATTGGAGTTGTCGTTGATAATGAGGAGCTGATTTGTATAGTTCTCAGAGGTTTACCTAAGGAGTTTGCACACTTTTGTTCTTCTATTCGCACCATAAGTGATCCTATCTCCTATGAACAACTCTCCATCATGCTTCAGAGTGAGGAACAAGCTATGATGGAAGTTTCAGAATCTGTTCCACATTCCCTTGCAATGTATGCTTCTAACTCTACGCCAAATGGCAATGGAGGAAATTCATAGTCCAACATGTATTTGAACCAAGGTTTTCTAAGAGGAAGAGGAAGAAACAATTTTAACAGAGGTAGAGGTGGTGGTAGATCAAACAATTACACACCTCATTCTCAAGGCAGCACCAGTGGTAATTCAGGTTTCTACAACACTAGTAGTAACTTTGGGCAAGACTGATGGCAAAGGGCTTCCATCAACAATTTGGTGTGGATTTTGATGAAACGTTTAGCCCTGTCATTAAGCCTCCTACTGTGAGGATCATTTTATCCCTTGCTGTTCAGTTTAATTGGCCCTTAAAGCAGCTTGATGTACGAAATGCTTTCCTCCATGGTCATCTCAAAGAGACTGTTCACATGGTCCAGCCCTCTGGTTATGTTGATCCCAGATTTCCCAACTATGTCTGTAAGCTTCAAAAATCTCTTTATGGGCTGAAACAGGCTCCCCGTGCCTGGTTTGAGAGGTTTTCTACTCACCTCCTTCACATGGGATTTGCATCTTCTCAGGCAGATTCCTCTCTGTTTATTCTTCGTTATAATGGAGTTCTTGTGTATCTCCTGGTTTACGTTGATGACATCATTCTCACTGGTAACTCTCCAGTGTTCATTCAATCTCTTATTGCCCAGTTGAGCCAAACTTTTGAGTTAAAGGATTTGGGGGATTTACACTACTTTCTGGGACTTCACATTCATCGCTCCCCACAGGGGCTTTTTATCAATCAAGCTAAATACATCACTGACCTTCTCACTAAGCATAATATGCTTACTTCTAAGCCTGCCAAAACACCTTGTGTTCCCAATGTTCGTCTTGTTCCAGATGATGGCTCTGCTCTCCCTGATCCTCATGTTTATCGTAGTCTTGTTGGCTCTCTGCACTATCTCACCTTCACCAGGCCAGATTTAAGCTTTCTTGTGCATCCGGTCTGTCAATTCATGTCCTTCCCCACAGATGTTCATCTTGTTGCTGCTAAATGCATCCTCCGTTATTTACTTGGTACACAACATTTTGGTGTTCTTTTTAAGCTTGGTCCTTTGTCACTATCTGCCTTCTCCGATTCAAACTGGGCTGGTGACCCATATGATCGAAGATCTACTACTGGCTTTATTGTGTATCTGGGGTCCAACCCCATCACTTGGAGTGCTAAGAAACAACTAACGGTTTCCAGATCCTCCACTGAATCTGAGTACCGTGCTCTAGCTTCCACTGCTGCTGAACTTTGTTGGATTCGTCAGGTTCTTCGTGATTTGGGCATTTTTCTTGCTCTTCTTCCCAAGATCTGGTGTGATAACGTCTCTGCCTTAGCTATTGCTTCCAATCCTGTTTTTCACGCTCACACGAAGCACATCGAGGTTAACTACCATTTCGTTCGTGAACGAGTTCTTCGCAAGGATCTTCAGATTAAATACATCTCTACATATGATCAGCTTGCAGACATTTTTACAAAGAGTCTGCCAACGCACCGTTTCCAGATTCTCTATTCCAAAATCTTGTTCACTGTGGTGCCCAAGGTTTTGAGGGGGGATGAAGATAGAATTAAAGAAGTACCTAACGGCTAGTGTTTCAAATATAATATCATTTCTCATTAAAGAAATGGTGTTGGTTTGAGCAGGACAAGTAGCTGTGTTAGTGGTCAAAGATGGTGTCTAACCTTATCTTTGACTTGTAAAATATCAGAGTTCAGTAGCAGAAAAGTCCAGCTGTTGGTGATGGTAATTAAGGTCGGTCTGGAGGTTAGAGTTTGTAGCTGATGACATGTCACTCACTTGTGTAACCGTCCCAATCTTTACGGATCTACGGTTAGGCAGTTAGAGTAATCTGTCTTTGAGATTGTGTATATATATATTCATGTAAAGATGTATCAGTATGAAATATAGTTGCTATTCATTTCATTCATTCTCTCACAGCTCTCTCCACTTTCTCTCTATCTCTCAACCTCTTTTTCTTTTCTTTCTTCTGCCATTGTTGAAAAACTCTGTTTTCTCAAGTAAACTTTCAAGGGCCTTATTGTTAAGGATAAGATCAACAACAACTCCAAAATACGAATCCAAGGTGGTTGTGATACAGAGGAGTCTTTGAATTCCAAAACTCAAAATTTAAATAGTTGTGCAGAAAACGACCAGGTTAGTGATAAGAACAGTTATCAAAGATAGAAGTTTTTCAAGATAGACTTCTTTTGTATTTTAAAATTATTCTATCTGTAACATTATCCTCTTGTAATTTGTAATTCAAACACGTATTATATATATGCAGCACAGCCAATATTGATTTGGTTAGATTGGAAAATTTAATCATTATCTAACACTTATTTGTTTTTACATGGTATTAGAGTTATAAGTTACATACGTCTTTTTTTATATATAAAAAAAATGGCTTCATCATCTTCTTCAACCTCCACTGCCAACACCAGCACTGCCACTACCACTCCTCCCACTACTCTCACCACCATTCATCACTTGATTACCATCAAGCTAACTTGTGGCAACTACTTGTTATGGAAAGCTCAAATTGTTCCCTATTTGAAAGGGCAACATCTTTATGGTTGCCTAGATAGAACTACACCTCCTTCACCACAAACCATCACTGTTGCAACAAATGGTGCTACTAAAATTCTCCAGAATCTGGAGTATCAACACTGGCATCTGTAGGACCAGATGATTCTCAATGCTATTATCTCCTCTCTCTCTCTAAGAAGATTCTAACCCATGTGGTCAAATGTCTTACTCCTCGTGATGTTTGACAATCATTAGAATGCATGTTCACCTCGCAATCTCGAGATCGAACAATGCAGATTCTTTATCAGCACGCCACACTGAAGAAAGGTAATTCTTCAATTGTTGATTATTTACACTAGTTTACTAATTTGGTTGACACTCTTGCTACAATAGACCAACCATTGAATGATTTTGAGCTTGTTACCTTTCCTTTTGGTTGGACTTGGGTCTGACTACAACTCTTTTGTTACCTCTGTGACCACTTGCGTTGATCCTCTCTCCCTTGAGCACTTGTATAGGCACTTACTAGCCCATGATGTGCGTCTAGAACAAAATAAGCCTACCGTGGATCTCACTCTTGCTACAGCAAATTTTGCTAACCGAGGAAATTCCTCAAAAGGTAGCCATGGTGGTTGCCATACTTCTCCTGCACATCAACCTGGCCGTGGTTCTCCTTCAACAAATCAAAAAACTTCTCAAGGTATGGGGCATGGTCGTGGCGACACCAACTTCTCTTCCAACAATCGGTTTGTCTGCCAAGTCTGCAACAAACCTGGTCATGTTGCTCTCTCTTGTTACCACAGATTTGACAACTCCTGTTCCACTGAAGCAAATTCAAACATGCAAGCTCTCCTCATCACTCCTCAAGGATCCTTTGATCTCAATTGGTATCTAGATTCTGGAGCCACTTACCATCTCACTAATGATCTTGCTAATCTGAATATGTGAGCCGAAGACTACCCTGGCTTTGACCAGATTCGTATTGGAAATAGTATTGGACTACTAGTGAAGCATATTAGTTCAACCAAACTTTCTACTCCTTCTTTGTCTTTTATTCTTAATGATGTTTTACATGTTCCTGAGATTACTAAAAATTTGATTTTTGTCCAAAAGTTTACTAATAACACAAATACTTCCATTAAATTTCACCCATCTTATTTTCTTGTGAAGGATCAGGTGCTGGGGAGAATTCTACTGCACGGGCCAAGTAGGCATAGGCTGTACCTCTTTCCTTCTTCATCAAATAATCGTTCACCTTCATCCATTGCTTTCATTGGTGAACAAACTTCCAAAGCTTAATGGCATCATCGCTTAGGACATCCTGCTTTTATTATTGTTTGTCATGTTATTTCTAGATTTGAATTTCCTGTATTTGAAAATAATAGTGGAATTTCATGTTTTGCTTGTTTTAGTTACAAGAGTAAACAACTTTCCTTTTCTTTATCCTCTACTCCAGTAACACAATCTTTGGAATTGATTTATACTAATGTGTGGGGACCATCTCCAATTTGCTCTAAAACTGGTCATATATGTTTCCTTTTTAGATGCTTTTAGTTGATATACTTGGCTCTATCCAATAACAAGTAAAAGTGATGTTCTCCCTATTTTCATTAAATTTCAAGAAATATATTGAACGATATTTTAACCTTAAAATTAAAGTTGTTTAGTTTGATTGGGGTGGTGAGTATCGCTCTCTCGATCTCCAAATTTTTTGAAAATTGTGGGATTATGCATCGTTTTTCCTGTCCCCATACCCATCAACAAAATGGGGCCATTGAATGAAAGCATTGTCACTTAGTTGAAACTGGTCTTGCCTTGCTTTATCTTGCTTGTGTCCCTCTTCATTATTGGGATGATGCCTTTCAAACTGCATGTTATCTAATTAATTGGCTCCCAACCAAAATTTTACAAAATCATTCCCCTTTTGAAATTTTTTTTCAAAACTCCCCTAATTATAATTTATTAAGAGTTTTTGGCTGTGATTGTTGGCCAAATTTGTGACCCGATAATGCTTATAAACTTCAGCCTCGTTATATCAAATATGTTTTTCTTGGCAACATTTTACATCATAGAGGATACAAATTTTTACATGTTTCTACTGGCTGTCTTTATATTTCTCGGGATGTTCTCTTTGAGGAGTTAGTTTTTCCTTTTGCCACCATTGTTGTGCAACACTCTTATAACTCATTCTCCACTCTAGGAATAGAATCAAGTAGTAGAGTCTCTGCCTCTCTCTTGGGCCATGCACAATGAACCGCTCCTCTACTGGGCTTGCTCTTCCACTTGATACATCACTTGACTCTCAACTGTCCCTACAGCCCACAGCCCAGCCCACACTCCTTAAGCCTTCGACATCTATTCTCCCTTCTTCTTCACTGATAAAAATCTCACACCTCACAACCAGATGCACCTACTCAACCAACTCACCCCATGGCCACCTGATCCAAGAACAACATCACCAAACCAAAAACCTTCACTGATGTTACTATCCGTTACCCAATCCCTCATGCTCTTCTTACTGATGGACTTTTTTTGGTAAACCTTACTGATGGACTAAGATGTTGATAGCAGCACATAGTAAATGATTTCACCCTATTTTCGTCCGTAGGCGTTGTGCAAATATCAAATCAAGAAGGATTACATAAATTGTGGTTTTATTATTATTATTTTTAAATTTATTTTTAGAACCAAAATTGTGGTTTCAAATACATGGTCTCTAATCCAAAAGTTTACAGATGAAAAAATGCATATATATATTGAAACATAAATTCAGAACCAAGCAAACACCTGATATGAGAGTTCATACTTTAACACTTTAACTACAAAAACTAAATCATAAAATAGGGTAATATATTGGATCAATTATTCATCTTCAAATTTTATTACATAATAATACACTTAACCCTCCTCACACATAAAATTCTGGCAGATAATATCATGTTTATCTCAAACACACATTACATCAAATTAAGAATCAAGTACATTTTCCACACTGACTTATTTAAACGAACATGGGAGTTCGACAAAAAAGAAAGTAAACAAACGGAATGACATAGCCATATAGGACAGATCAGAGAGGATCTATATATGTGAAATCCTGACAGATACTTTTATTTGAACAACAATCTGAAAATTGATAGAATCAGGGTATTTGGATGCGGTTGAAAAAGGAATAAAGCAAACAAATTTTCACTACCTCTGGGTGTCATCGATAATATGCCAAGATAGAGTACACCGTCTGTACGATACTGAGAATAAGTGCGAATAATGCGGCAGTGAAAGCCACTACTGTCCACGGGCTGCTGAAATGGTTGTGAATGACTTCATTTATATAGGTCATCCTCTTTTTCTCATGGTACTTCTGGATTTTGGACCTGACGTCTCTATATATTTCAGGGTTGGGAACCAAGTCAGTGCCTATCTCATTGAAGACTAAAGCCACTTCTTCATCGCTGCCAAGTAAGTTGCGGAGTATGCCCTCTTTCCTGAGGTCTATAACATCTTTGGCTTCGTCTATGAGTGAATCAAGGAAGGATATGTAAGAGGTGACCCCGTAGTCATTTTCAAAATCTGGGCACATCTCGTAAGCTATCAAGTTGAAGAACTTGGGTCCGGTTGAGTCATCCACTATTATTGGAGGTAGACTACGGGTTCCGCCGTAGAATTTCCAATATTTCTAGGTGAGGTTATGTTTCCTAAGCATCTATTGTTACTGGACTTCAAAAGAATTCCTACTACTTTAAGCTCTTGCACGTTGCGAAATGAATGCCAATCTTCCTGGACAAAGTTATTTTCAGGACTTATGGAAGTGCAACCTAGAAGTCTGTTCCGCATTAGATCCAGAAGATGAATTGGTTCTTTATTGGATGGCTTTTCCGATGTTTTTCCTGTCATACTTTGCATATCGATGAAACTTTGGACCGACTTCCTTAAATTTTCGCTCTTATTACTATTTTGGATTAAATCATTGAGAATTTGATATGGGAGTTGATTCTCCAACAAGAATAAATCCTGTTGCAAAAAGGCCACTTTACCTTTTTTAATTTGGAACCTTTTGACATTTTTCTCAACAATAGAGTCTATGAATTTCAGTGTTGCACAACCACAAACAACATCCATTAAAGGGCTTCATCATTATAATTGTGAATAACCTCCTCATCAAAACACTTCCTTAGTTGCTTGATGTTGTTCTTAATCACCATATACAATTCTTTTTCAGTCTTGCCACTTTCTCCAATGAAGTTTTCTGCCAATGTAAGCTTGTATTCCTCTGCTAATCGATACTTTGGCTTACCATGATGGATATGACCAATTGATACCACCCTTGGCTCACAGTACTTTTCGAAATGTTTGTGATCTCGCAACAATAGCACCTAATGGTTCCCGCGGTTTAGAAATTAACGAAGTATTAATTGACAATAATATAGTAAATTACAGTAAATAACACTCCTATTATACAAGTAACATGTTGTTCTACAATAGCCTTATTCAATAATAATAAAAAATAAAAAAACTACATGAGTCTAAGCTATACCAAACAACAAAAGTTTCAATAAAGAAATATATATATATATATATATATATATATATATAAGAATTACCCACTCTTTATGTCTTTCTTCTTTTATTTCTTTTACATTTTATGTATGTCGGGATGGCTCCATATACTTCCCAAACAAGGCAACAACTTTAAGTTAAGAATTTTTCTATATTTGAATCTTAACTTTTAATATTATATATATAAATTTAAAATCCATAAATTCTTGCCTTTTGAGATGCAAAAAATTTACAATTCAATTTTTGAATTTTTAGTTAATAATCTTTCTAATTGATCTACTTAATCTTGTTGTGAAATAGTAATTTTAAGTACGATTGTATCAATTTTATTTATTTTTTAAATCTTTACAAAAAAAAAAAAAAAACTGTAATAAGTTTTGTTAGTCAAATTCTACAAGCAATAGATACATTCGGGAAAAAAAAAATCTAATATTTTTATATAGCCAATAATTATGACATTTCATGTCTCAACATTGTTGTGATTATTTTTCCAATAATAAAAGAAACACTATCTACAATATAAAATTATAATATGACAATGATAAATAAATAAAGGCACTATTTCCTCACCTAAAAATGGAATCACCCAATGGCCTCAAGATGCCTAAGTAAAGGCGAATCAACACATAACTTAATGACGAATTAATACCAATTAAGCCAATATTAATTTTAGATAGAGAATAATTAAAAGTACACGGTTCAGGTATAAAATTTAACAAAAAGAGATGAAAATTATTATTATTATTTATTTAAAAAAAAAAAATATTCATTACCTTAGATAAGGTGATGCATGATGAAGGAAAGTTGAAATCTAATTCCCAACTTCGATTTTTGTATTGAAAAATAGAGTGACTGTTATTTGGTGTGTGACCATATGGGAGATTTTGTGTCTTATATTGACAATATAACTTGTGGGAGTTTGGCTTACAAAAATTGATACCTGAAACTGTTAGATGCAATTGATAATCAATGATCATTCAACATGCTTACAATATATATTGCTATGACTTAGAGTTTCAAATTAATTGGATTTCTACTGAGCCACAATTTTGGGAACCTTCTTGAGTTGTGGAGAGAACACACAACTCATCTATTTTATAGTAATAAAAACTACATTTTTGGGAGCTTTATCTAGTGGGGGCATTAGGCTACACATGGAGAAATTGGGCCAGACTTAAACTGGAATTTTTTTTACTCAAAGCAAAAACAAGTAGACCTATGGGCTGACCCAACCTAATTAACTTGTAGCCCAATCCATTTTTAATTTTTTTTTTGGGTCAACCTTTTTCTTTTTTCTTTCCTTAAAAGAGAAGGCGCCAGGTTGGAGGATTATTAAATTTGGACTTAGCTAATGCTAGGACTCAATTGTATTTTCTTTATGTTGTAGCTGAATTCAAGGACAGCTGGGCCTCCATAGAGAGAGAGAGAAATTGTTATTATTCTGGATTCATGCTACAACAGTCCTGCCAGTCCCCTTTATACAATCTGCAACTAACTTCTATAACCAACTCTCTCAATCCATAACCAACTGTGCATAACCAACTCTTGTACAGCTGGCTAACCTACCAACTTCCTTTATCAACTAACTCTAGCACAATCTTATACAGGTATACAATTCTAGCACAATCAATACAAGTATACAATGTAAACTAAAACAGCACTACTACAAGCCACAGCAGCCCTCAATTCAATGAACTAATACACAGTCCTAACAGCTAAGCTTGTTATGTGAAACTATTATCATTTGGTTCACTCTATAAAGAGTGAGAGTATTTGGGTTCTTTTCTTATCTGCTTTTCTAGGAAGTTGTATAATGATTGTGGAAGTATTTATGTGGACCTTGACCAAAGCTATTGCTTTTCACATCAAAGTAGTTGCAAGAGAATTAGAATATTTATCTATTTTTATAGTCCTCTACCTTTGTATTCCAACATCTATCTATTTTCATTCTCCTGTAATATAATTTAGCTTTCGACTAAGATAAATTGTTCATAGTAAAATCTTCTCTTTTTCTTCATAACTTTGTCCTACTTGTCCTTTTCCCCCTATGGTGGGAACTTTTATTTTATTCATAGGAACGAAAATGATACTTATTTCAAATAAATAGGTGTGATTTTGGATTTAAAGAATGTTGATAATTTTTTCTTCTAAAATGGAAGTGTAAGATTGTGGTTAGAAAATGCTAGAGGCTTGCAATGTGTTACGCCGTCACATATTGTGATTATATATGTGATAGCTAGTAAGACAAGAGACAAGTGAGGGACACAAATCCGGGAGTATCTAGGGCCAAAATTGCTTCTTTGAGGAAAAATGTTCACTACACTAATACTAGTATATTTTTGGTTTAAATATATTACCAAGTAGCATATATATGTTTTCTATTTTTTTTTTAAAGTGAAAAAATATGGGTCTACTTGAACTCAACCCGACCAGTTTTCTAACTTGCTAATCATGATGAGCTATTTTCAGCTTGAAACCATTTTCGACCCGAACCCCGACATGACCTGACCTATTTGCCATGTCTGCCTTAGGAAAAAGCCTAAGTGACCAATACCTCGAGCTGGTATACATGCATCAAGATTCAAGAATGTCAAGACTCTTTTATATTATAAATAGGTTAATTACAAATAAATTAAATAAGGAATTAAATGACAAACTAATGGTGAAATAAGTCACAAGATAGTGGGAATGATATTTTGTAACAACTATTATTATTATTTTTTTGAAACAATTAGTCTAACATTATGGGGTCACAAGTTTCATAGTAATTTTTGTGACAACATGGAATTTTTTTGATAGGATATAGAACTACTTTAATAAAAGAATTATTATATTTTGATAATTGAATGCACAAATTAACACAACCTTTTGTATCTTTGGTTTTGTAGTCCACCGATTCTTCCCTTTGACTTGCGCCTCCTTTAATTTCTTAAAGTTCTCTTTCTCGAAACTGGTACTATATATCTCATTCTCATGGATTGTAATACTCAGCTTCTCGGTTGCAACAACACTGACAGGTTGATCATGGCCTCTGCTTGCTTCACCCGTTTCTCTTCTTTCAACTTTTCTTGAATGAAACTCCTCCATGGAAATTACGTGCTCCATATTATGGCTTTGGTGAGTGTTTACCAAAACAAGGTAACTATTACTATGATAACCGTATTGATCAAATACTAAACATTAATTATATATGCTAAGTGAAAATGGAAACGTTAGCTTGAAGCAGTTAATTAGTCTTTTAACTTTATTCATATGCCAAGTCTGGAATCAAATGCAAACACTTTTGTGCACTAGTAACTTGTTTTACGACAAGTTTCATGAAAACGAACAAAACTATTTTCACCTTTTACAAAGCAAGGTTGTTAGAATTTGAGATTTTACTTACTTTTTCAATAAACTGATGATGATTGTACCTTTATCTTTATGCAGCAGGGTTGGTATTATATATGCATATCTAGCTACTTTTGTAAAGTTTTGCTATGATTCCACCTACCAACCAGTGGATAAGGGTCCAGGGACCTTACCCTCTTACCAAGTTACCAAGTTCAAAAAACTTAAATGCTGATAAATGATTGATTGTCAATCCCAGCAGCTTAAGCGGAATGGAAATTACCAATTATTACAAAAATTTAAGCTTAATCATTAATATAAGTTTCATCAGTTGTAAAACATAATTTCATCATGTGACATTAAAAAAATTTAGTTTAAGTGAATTTATTTCCGATGTTTAAAAAAAGTCAAAACTTCAACCAAAAGTCTTCAACAGTTTCAAGAATTTTCTAGTCTAATATCATTATTTTTTATGAAAAATTTACACTTACATGAGGCGCATTGGACATGTAATATAAAGCAATTTTTTCTTTTATTTTTACTGTCTATTTTATATTTCAATATATTCATTGAAATAATTTTCCGTATTTTATATATAATATTTGAATAATTTGTGCAGAAGCATGATATTGGACTATTAGTACTATATAATAAAATTTATTTTTTATCTTTCAAGAGACTAGTTTTTTGTTGTGCCAAGTAGTTGCACTCTCCTGGATGTCATATAGCAAAATTCTCTTTCGCTTTTTTTTTTTTCGATACTACTTGGCAGCTACTCCAGCATCATTGTATTATTATATTTATTTCTATTTGTCACCGTACACTTTTTTCACCGGTATAGCATAAACCTTTTTGACCCACATGAATAAACGATCACCTAATATACATCTGTATGGGGATTACAATTTAATTTGTTTGGGTATTATCTATAGGATTTGGATAATGCTCAGCTCTAGTGCTCTAGTTACAGTAGTGCACGGGGTCACACAAGTTGGACATGTCCCAAAAATCGGACACTTGACGGAAGAGGCAAAGTACTCCTCCTAAAAAGGCTAAGTACCCGTGTGTGTGCGTATATATATCCTCTTAATTACTCTGCCTCCTCTTATTAACTAAGAAAAAACCAAAAAGCAATCCCTGCTTACACGAGAAAACAATTCTGACACAGAAAATAGTGAAAAAATTAGGTGGTATGAAGGCATTCATGGCACTTTTTAATCAGAATTAACATTTTCATTGTTTAAAAAAAGGTTAGTGTTTATTGCACATACTTGTGCATATACACATTTCTCAAATACACTGTGTGCAACAGGTTTTTCCAAGATTTAGTATGTTACTATTCACAACACTTTGGAAGTTTATCCCCAAAAAATTTACTTTTTTATTTTTTATTTGTATTTTTTGGTATATGGTATTTTTGAGATTTTGATATTTAGTTTGGGTTATTTTAGACAATATGTAATAGAATATTCCAAAAATCAAATTGGGTCCATGTCGGAGATTATGTAATAGAATATTCATGTAGGTTATTACTTACGTGACAAGGAATTTCACTACCTTAGGACAATTAGGGTTACTATCATTGTTTACTAGGGCTTCTATTCAAAACTTATAACAATTCTCCTTCGAAACTCCTAGTGCAATAAAAGACTTCGTTAGAATTTAAATCATAATTTAACGGTAATGGGGTATTTTTTTGTTTCCAATACTTAAAGGGGAAATTGCTCAATTTTAAAGTTTATGAGTAAAATGTGAAATACCCCAAAAATAGGTGTTTTCTCTATTTTTATTATATTAATTCTTGTGGATAACATATTGTTCATGTTTTGCTGAGCATGCATATGAAGCTACAAGAATCAATTCAATTACTTATTGGAGCTAGAGTGGAAAATAGATAAGGAATATTAATATTTTATAGAAATTTACAAAGTGTTCTAGGGTTAGAATTTAACAACGTGGTCCTCTTAACAATTTAAAAACAAAAAACAAAAGTTATTTCTTTTTCAAAACCTGATTTTAAAGAGTTCAAACAGTATGTGAAACCACAATTATTTTTGTGTTGGTCAGGAGGACCACATGTCGGATTGACTCAATTCTTCAAGGAATGGACCAAGAAGTTGATAGTAGCACATGGTAAAAGCTTGTAACTGATTTCATCCTATTTTCGTCCATAGGCGTTGGGAAAAATATCAAATCAAGAAGGATTACAATGAGGTCTCTAATCCAAAATTTTATAGATGAAAAAATGCATATTGATACATAAATTCATATTTTAGCATATACACACCTAATATGAGAATTCATGGTCTAAAAGTTTAACTACAAAACAAAATCATAAAATAGGGTAATATATTGGATCAATTATTCATCTTCAAATTTTATTACATAATACTCTCAACCCTCCTCACACATAAAATTCTAGCAGATAAATAGGCCAAAATAGCCAAATACCATCTTTTTTGGAAATTTTTAGCAAAAAAACACTGTTTCGGAAATAAATGATGATCTACCACTTTTTCTAGTACTCAAGTCCATGACACTCGAGTACCCTATTTTCTATTCCACCGTGGCACGACTGATGTGGAAATTGGGCAATAAAAAAAAATAATGTGGTACTCGAGCTTGGTACACTCGAGTACCATGCAACACAATACTCGAGTATACCAGGCTCGAGTACCTTTTATTTGTCGATATTCAAAAAAAAAAAAATTACAAGGTACTCCAGCTTGGAAAACTCGAGTACCTTGTAACTTTTTTTTTTTTTTTTTTTTGGGATTATTGAAAAATAAACATAAACATAAAAATAAGTAGTTTTTTTTTTTTTTTAATGTTTTTATTGATTTAAATAGAAGCATTGTAAAATATAGAGATTTTAATTTGAGCTCGAGTACCTTGTAACTTTTTTTTTGGGACTATCAACAAATAAACATAAACACAAAAATAAGTAGCTTTTTTATGTTCTTATTTATTTAAATAGAAGCATTGTAAAATATAAAGATTTTAATTTCAAAATATGAATTTAATTTCTATATTAAGTAAAACTGTTAACTATTTTCTCATAAAAATTGTTCACTGTTTTCTGCATAAATTATTTCTAGCATTTTACATAAAATTATTTTTTGTTCAACATTATTTAAAAATCTGTTCACTCTCTTTTCTGCATAAATTATTTTCTGTTCACTATTTAAAAAATTGTTCACTATTTTCTCATAAAACACCTCCTGAAATCGTGTTCTCTAAATTTAAAAGCCAAATCTGTATGCTTTTTCATGTTTAAATTTTACAATAATCGAATCTGTTTTTCTACATTGATAAATATGTTTCTACATTAATAAAATTTGCTCTCTGCACATCATGTTTACTGTATATTCAAATTTGCTTACTGCATTTGTAAAATCTGTTTTTTGCATTAATTAAAATTATTCACTATTTTCTCATAAAAATGTTTACTAGTTTCTACATAAACTATTTTTAGCATTGGGGTGGTTATTGCACTTAAATGGTTTGTGTTTTTTTAAATATGTAACCATATGAATAATGGACAAACTCCATGAAAGAAAAATGAATGATTCGTAAAAATCACATAATGGTAAATGCCTCGAATAATTCGAATTTGTAAAAAAGTTCGAATTAGTTGAATGTAGAAATTCGGAAAAAATCGATGGAAAATCAATGAACGTAACAAATCGTGAAGGTGTACATAAGATGTACAGATAGTCTAGACTTGTTGAGAAATTTGACTTCGTTGAAAGTATGAAATAATGAAAATTCAATGGAAAAGTATGTACGTTAGATGTACAAATCGTATAAATTTGTTTAAAATTTGAATTTATTGAATGTACAAAACCGTGAGAACACAAGGAAAAATTGTGTTCATTAGATGTACAAATAGTATGAATTTGTTGAAAAATTCGAATTCGTTGAGTGTGTAAAATCATGAAAATTCAAATGAAAACTAATGCTAGGACTTAGCTAATGCTAGGACTTTATTGTATTTTCTTTATGTTGTAGCTGAATTCAAGGACAACTGGGCCTCCATAGAGAGAGAGAGAGAGAGAGAGAGAGAGAGAGAGAGAGAGAGAGAGAGAGAGAGAGAGAGAGAGAGAGAGAGAGAGAACGGAACAATTGTTATTATTCTGGATTCACGCTACAACAGTCCTGCCAGTCCCCTTTATACAATCTGCAACTAACTTCTATAACCAACGCTCTCAATCCATAACCAACTGTGCATAACCAACTCTTGTACAGCTGGCTAACCTACCAACTTCCTTTATCAACTAACTCTAGCACAATCTACTACAATCCTATACAGGTATACAATTCTAGCACAATCAATACAAGTATACAATGTAAACTAATACAACAGCACTACTACAAGCCACAGCAGCCCTCAATTCAATGAACTAATACACAATCCTAACAGCTAAGCTTGTTATATGAAACTATTATCATTTGGTTCACTCTATAAAGAGTGAGAGTATTTGGGTTCTTTTCTTATCTTCTTTTCTAGAAGTTGTATAATGATTGTGGAAGTGTTTATGTGGACCTTGACCAAAGCTATTGCTTTTCACATCAAAGTAGTTGCAAGAGAATTAGAATATTTATCTATTTTTATAGTCCTCTACCTTTGTATTCCAACATCTATCTATTTTCATTCTCCTGTAATATAATTTAGCTTTTGACTAAGATAAATTGTTTATAGTAAAATCTTCTCTTTTTCTTTAGAATTTTGTCCTACTTGTCCTTTTCCCCTTATGGTGGGAGCATTTATTCATAGGAATGAAAATGATACTTTCAAAATAAATAGGCGGGTTTTAGGATTTAAGAGTGTTGATCATATTTTGTTCAGTAATGGAAGGGTAAGATTGTGGTTAGAAAACATAGGAGGCTTGCAATGTGTTATGCTGTCATATATTGTGACTATATATGTGATAGTTAGTAAGACAAGACACAAGTGAGGGACACAAATCCGGGAGTATCTAGGGCCAAAATTGCTACTTTCAGGAAATAAGTTTATGTTCACTATGCTAATACTAGTATATTTATGGTCTAAATATATTACCAAGTGGCATATATATGTTTTCTAAATCTTTTTTTAAAGTGAAAAAATACGAGTCTACCTGAACTCAACCTGACCCATTTTCTAACTTGTTGATTATCATGAGCTGTTTTCAGCTTGAAACCATTTTGACCTGAACCCCGACATGACCCGACCTATTTGCCATGTTTGCCTTAGGAAAAAGCCCAAGTGACCCAGTGGCGACTCTAGGAATTTTTTTCAAGGTGTTCCTTAAGAATGATAAATTACATAATCTAATAAAAAAAAATTTATATATTGACGCCAACAACAACCAAAAAACACACAAATTCATATTTGAACGAAGATTTTTTAAGTTAAAGTTAATACAAATCCACTTAGAAGATGAAGATGAATCTTACACAAAAAATTAATCATAGGTATGTGATTTCTTTATCAAATATTTGTCAATAATAACTAGCAAAAGAATAAACAATAAATTATAAGTTCATTTGAAATATTAATAAAATTATTAATTATTTTTGTTTAATTGTTTCATTATTTTTCTTTACTAACAATCTAACACACATCTCACTGTTTAGTTGGCTTTGCACAATGTAAAGAATACAAATACACTACATCATCCACTGACTAAACCCACAGCCTAACATAGTTTTTTTTATTTTTTTATTTTTACTTTTTTTGTCTTTTAATAATGTGTTGTTCTGGGTGTTGCTTTTAAGTGGACCAGGACCACTACCTCAATCCAATGCCATGGCCCCACCCCCATCCACCACTCAAGAGATAATAACCAATCAACAGGCAACACAAATACACTATTACATATTTACATATATACACTTACACAAAAAGCCAATTTAGCCAAAAGATCCAGAGGAAAGCCTAAAAGTCTAAGTCAGAGCAAAGAAAAAGAGAGATTTCAAAAGACAAAAAAATAGTAAGTCAATCTAAGTCTAAAGTCAATACACTACTTATAAAAAAAAATAGTCACAAGGTAGAAAATGAGATGAAGAAAAAGAGAGAGAGAGAGAGAGCACCACTCTCAGTTAGAGGCTCAGAGCAGAGATGAGATAAAGAAAAAGAGAAAGAACTGAAATACCTTGATGTTGCCTGAAGTTCTTATGCCGATCTTGTCGTCGCCAATCTCCGATCTGGGCAAGGGAATCTCCAATCTCGGCGTTGACTGCTCTGGGTGTGGCTGTTGCAGCGTTGCTGAGTCGCTTTTGCAGAGGACCTGAGGTTCTTATATGAGAGAAACCCATGCTCTGGTTTCTTTAGGTTTAGGTTGTAATCAGGTATATAAGTATATTAGGTTTTGGTTTTTTATTTTTTATTTATTTATTTATTTTTTTGAGAATCTGTGGGTTTGCTACCATGTTGGGTTTGCTTTACCTTGTTTTTTTTCTTTAAATTGGGTTTGTAATATGTTGTTTAGGATTGACGTTGGCTTTTTTTTTTCCTGGTGGGCTTGATCTGTTACAATTATTATTATTATTATTTTTTAGATTTTAGTTCAAAATTTTTATTTGGGTTTTTTTTTTTTTTTTTTGCTTGAAAGTAGAGCAAATAATTTTTTTTTAAGGGTGTTCCTAATTTGTTTGAGGGTGTTCCTAATTTTTTTTAAAGGTAAACAAATAAAATTTTTTTAATTATTATATATAAATTTATTTTTTATTTTTTATTTCTGGTCAGGGTATTCTTAGGAACACCTTGACCAATACCTGGAGCTGGTATACATGCATCAAGATTCAAGAATGTCAAGACTCTTTTATATTATAAATAGGTTAATTACAAATAAATTAAATAAGGAATTAAATGACAAACTAATGGTGAAATAAGTCACAAGATAGTGGGAATGATATTTTGTAACAACTATTATTATTATTTTTTTGAAACAACTTTTATTTTTATTTTTTTGAAACAACTAGTCTAACATAATGGGGTCAAAAGTTTCATGGTAAATTTTGTGACAACATGCAATTTTTTTGATAGGATATAGAACTACTTTAATAAAAGAATTATTATATTTTGATAATTGAATGCACAAATTAACACAACCTTTTGTATCTTTGGTTTTGTAGTCCACCGATTCTTCCCTTTGACTTGCGCCTCCTTTAATTTCTTAAAGTTCTCTTTCTCGAAACTGGTACTATATATCTCATTCTCATGGATTGTAATACTCAGCTCCTCGCTGGCAACAACAACACTGACAGGTTGATCATGGCCTCTGCTTGCTTCACCCGTTTCTCTTCTTTCAACTTTTCTTGAATGAAACTCCTCCATGGAAATTACGTGCTCCATATTATGGCTTTGGTGAGTGTTTACCAAAACAAGGTAACTATTACTATGATAACCGTATTGATCAAATACTAAACATTAATTATATATGCTAAGTGAAAATGGAAACGTTAGCTTGAAGCAGTTAGTCTTTTAACTTTATTCATATGCCAAGTCTGGAATCAAATGCAAACACTTTTGTGCACTAGTAACTAGTTTTACGACAAGCTTCATGAGAACGAACAAAACAATTTTCACCTTTTACGAGACAAGGTTGTTAGAATTTGAGATTTTACGTACTTTTTCAATAAACTGATGATGATTGTACCTTTATCTTTATGCAGCAGGGTTGGTATTATATATGTATATCTAGCTACTTTTGGAAAGTTTTGCTATGATTCCACCCAAGGTTATGAATACCGTTTCGGTGCCCGTTTCGGTTTGTCTATTGGAACGGAATATTTCGGTATCGGCCTATTTCAACGTACCGTTTTAAACCGTTTCGGAATTACCATTTAAAAAAAAATAAATAAATATATATATATATATATACACACACACACGTATTATTAATAACAAAAATGTTATTACTCATTGTTATTCTTAAGCCAAATTTTATAAATGTAATATTATCATTTATTGAATGTAATATAGTGTTTTAAAATAAATATTATTATAATAATAAAGTGATTAGATTGATTATTTTAAAATTTAAATTTAGGTGTTTTTGTAATAAACAAACATGAATATTTATAATAAAGGAACCTCCTTTTCATCTTTTCACCTAACCCCACTCCATCACCCACGTGCAATGTCTTGTACATTCTCCTCCACTCCCTTTTCTTCCTTTCATATTCCCACCAGTTACTTACAGAACTTCTTCGTGGAAAGTTTTAGAGACCCAGACCAGAAGATTAAGTGCAGGACTGAAGAAGAAGGTTTCAAACGCAGCTAAAATTTGAGCTTCCTCCACAACTGCTCTAAATTTCTGTTCTCTTCTTCTCCTTCATTTTTTTTTTTTTTTTCCAAATCATTTGGTAGCTTTGTAGCAGATATGATTTGAACTTCTTCAGGCGATCAGTGCTAGGTGGAAACATGCTGTGCTGATGGGTTTGTTAGTTTAAGTGTTTTTTTTTTTTTTTGGCTAAAAACTGCTACCGGCCGAAATTGACCGGAATCGACCGGAATGGCCGGAATGACCCGAAACTGGCCGGAATTGGACCTGAGGTGGAATGGATGGTATTACCATTCCGGATTGCTTCCCGGTACGAAATATTCCGGCCATTCCGGCCGGAACGGAACGGATTTAATAACAATGATTCCACCTACCAACCAGTGGATAAGGGTCCAGAGACCTTACCCCCTTACCAAGTTACCAAGTCCAAAAAACTTAGATGCTGATAAATGATTGATTGTCAATCCCAGCAGCTTAAGCAGAAAGGATGCAGAGATCATATTTAGGATTTCAAACTCTAATTCCATGATAAATTACTAATTATTACAAAAATTTAAGCTTACATTAATATAAGTTTCATCAGTTGTAAAACATAATTTCATCATGTGACATTAAAATAATTTAGTTTAAGTGAAAATTTATTTCCAATGTTTTAAAAAAGTCAAAACTTCAACCAAAACTCTTCAACAGTTTCAAGAAGTTTCTAGTCTAATATCATTTTTTTAATGAAAAATTTACACTTACATGAGGCGCATTTGACATGTAATATAAAGCAATTTTTTCTTTTATTTTTACTGTCTATTTTATTTTTCAATATATTCATTGAAATAATTTCTATATTTTATATATAATACTTGAATAATTTGTGCACAAGCATGAAATTGGACTATTAATACTATATAATAAAATTTATTTTTTATCTATCAAGTGACTAGTTTTTGTTGTTGTGCCAAGTAGTTGCACTCTCCTTAAGTCAAGTGGCTACCCTTAATTTTACGACAATAACCAGCATATCATGGGATGGAACTATGATTAGCTTACTTAAAGCTTTAAACTAGGCAATTTTCTGAGAGTTCATTTGGTATTGCTATAATAATTAGAGCTTTAATGGTAGAGCTTTTATGATAAAGAGTTTTAAGTGAAAAGAGTTTTAGTGTCTAGAAAGTTTGTCAAATTACAATAATAAGGAATAAGGTGTTTGAAATTGTTGCTCCCATTTGCAAACCAATAGATAAAGAGTCTTAATAAGTTAAAATTATAAAAGATGAAGAGTGTTATTATATTACGTCCATTTATTATTGAACAATACAGAAAAAAAAAAAAAAAAAAAAAAAAAAAGCTACAATACTAAAATTAAGCTTGAAATTCCAGCTTAGAATAAGTCCCTAAGGAGTATGTCTTATAGATGAATTATGCAACACATCCTTTCCTGAAGCATGCTATTTGGTGATGCTATTGCTTTCCCTTTTTATGAATGTCTTATAGATGAATTATGCAACACATCCTTTCCTGAAGCATGCTATTTGGTGATGCTATTGCTTTCCCTTTTTATTCATAAAGTTACATATAATCTCTCCAGGATATCATATAGCAAAATTCTCTTTCGCTTTTTTTATTTTTTTATTTTTACTTTTTTTATTTTTTTTTTCAATACTACTTGCTAGCTACGCCAGCATCATTGTATTATTATATTTATTTCTATTTGTCACCGTACACTTTTTTCAGCGGTATAGCATAAACCTTTTCGACCTGAATAAACGATCACCTGATGTATATCTGTATGGCCCGTACGTGGATTATAATTTAATTTGTTTGGGTATTATCTACAGGATTTGGATAATGTTCAGCTCTAGTGCTCTAGCTATAGTAGTGCACGGGAGTCACACAAGTTGGACATGTCCCAAAAATCGGACATTTGACGGAAGAGGCAAAGTACTCCTAAAAAAGCTAAGTACCCGTGTGTGTATATGTTGAGAAAACATTAGGTCCAGAGCTGGCGTAAAACCAGTGTTTTACGCCAGCCAATTAAAGATTGCCACGTGGAAAACACTAACTTTACACTTAAAACCCCTCTCCAAAACAGACTCCAAACAGGACGAAGAAAGAAGAGAAAGAAACCCAGTCCTCGGACAAAAGCTCACGCCTTCACCTCTTCCTTCACGCCGAACCTCCACCACCGCCACACAGATCGCCGGAGCAGAACGATTTCGAAGAAGAAAGAGTTCTCATCGTGCCCTCTGCTTCCTCCTCTGGGTTATGCTGTCCTTTGCTTGCCCAAACCTCCACCACACCACACACCGGAGCTCACCGCCACAGAGTTTGTCGGAGCTGTGCGTGGAGCTTGGAAACAAACCGAAGTCGCCATGAGCCACGATCCAAAGGTTTGTTTTTCATGATTTTCCCTTTTCCCCAATTTGGGTTTCGAATTGGGTGTTCGGATTTTTTGTTTGCTTCATCGGAAAGTTTCAAATTTTGAGCATTTCCTTTTTGATGAGAACGGAGGGGGGTTTTGATATGATTTGGGGTTTGTTTGGTTTTTGAATTAGAGATGTTTGATTAATTTGATTAAGTTAGATTGACTGTTAGATAAATTGGCTTTAGATGTACAATGTGATGGGATTGAGTTTGGAAATGATAGTTGAATACTGAATTGGAACTTGCTGTGAAGAAGTTGACAATTGTGTTGAAAGTTTCAAAATTTGTTTTACTTTTTCACAAGTGGGTTTTTGTTGGGTTGCTATAGCTGTATTATGCTTATAAGATTAATATTGTGTTTTTTCTGATTTCTTTTGTTGTGGTTTGAACTGGGTAAATTTTGGTTTTTGAAGTTTATGTTGGGTTGCTAGAGTTTTTTTTTTTTTTTTTTTTGTATGTATATGCATATGTGTATGTGGGTTTTATGAAGGTGCTAATTCATTTACTGGAATAAATTCATGCTAATTCACTTTGATTCACTTTTTGCTCATGGGGCTGAATATCATTGGACTGTAATCAATGCAATTAGCCAATACTCACTTCTTAGATTTTCTATTTTCCGTTTTTTGGTCTATCCCAAAATGTTCCCCCACTTGAATAGTCGTATATATTTTATCTTCAGTTTATGTTTCAGTCCTCCATCCAACACATGAATGAATTTATATGATTCAGTGCAAATTAGTGAAACAAATTTGTTCCAATTCTCCTAGAAGTATATGGAAATTTTTTTCCTCTATCTTTGCTGACATTGCAGAAAAAAATCTCCCATAATTGATTTTTTTTCTTGGATGGTTATCAGTGGATGCTCACTTTGTCCGTTTAGATTGTTTTCTGTTTTCATGTGGTCTAACACCTTATTTTCCCATGTTAACTTTCTATCCAACAAGCACTCTGTCCTCTATCAAGCAATATCTTTCTTTAACACTAAAGTCATGAGAACCAATGTGCCAAGATATCTAATTTAGATAATTCAGCCGTTTTACCAATATTTTTAACACCAAAAACAAAACCAGTATACCTCAACCTTATGTTTCTTGCTTCTTGCTGCCTAAAATAACAAACTATACCAGTTAATTTCAGGAGTTTTGGGTAGTTTCTAATACATCAGCGACAATAGCATTTCAGACAAAAACATTTCAGAGCAGTTAATGAACCACTTGAAAGCATTTCTGTAAATCTTGGTTTCAGTGGGAATACTTTGGCAGAAGGTGACATTGAGTTGATCTTTTTCCTTAATCGCTCTAATGTGATGTCTGATTTCTGCATCTAGCTCCTTTATCTAAAAGGTTGTCATTTATTTTAATGAAGGTCTAGTTGTGAGTACATGTCTGGGTGGTGCCCTTGTTGGTGCGCTACTCAGTGGTTGGATTGCTGATGGGGTTGGTCGACGTAGAGCTTTTCAATTGTGTGCTTTGCCTATGATTGTTGGTGCTTCTATGAGGTATGCTTGCACCATAAATATCATTGCACTTGAGTACTTACTGGGTCTTTGTGTGCTTTGCCTATGATTGTTGGATTGCACTTGAGTGCTTCTATGGAATTACTTTTCAGTTGTGTGCTTTGCCTATGATTGTCTGGGTGGTGCCCTTGTTGAACCACTTGAGTGCTTACTGGGTCTTTCTGTTCCTGGTATTTTCTGATATTGTAAGGGTAAAGTTATTTTCTAAAATAAAGGGGCTTACTGTTACATAGAAAAATTTTGCTTCTTACAGGTGCCTTTTCGACAAGTTTACTTACTGTGGTTATTGAATTCTCCGCTGACAACTTTAGCCTCTGGAACACAGCTAGTATTATTTATTTGATAGCTATTAAAATATTTTTAGTTTCAAATATAATTTACTCCTACTTGTAATGTCAATTTTCTCCTACTTGTAATGTCAATTTTCTCTCTCTATATGTACCAAAGTGCACATAAGGATGTACTTGGAGCTGTTTTATGTAATAAAGTTTATTGAGTGGAGCTATTTGTATCAATGTACCAATGTACTTGGAGCTATTTGATAGCTATTTTATGTAATAGAACAAGTTTGCCAAATTGGGCAAGTTTAGTATTGTAATAGCACAAATTTTAAATTTATTCTTAATTGTTGCTTATGAATTTTTCTTTCTCTTTTGTTTTTTATAGGTCATATTGAAATATAAAATTACTTGAATTGAAAATATGAGTGTGAACAACAAAGAACCTGAAACAATCTCACTTTGTGATATGGTGGATGACTTGGTACATGATGAGTCAGAAATAAACGAAGATCAAAATAATGTAGACTTGTCATTGGATGATTCAAATCAATCTTTTGCATGCAATAGGCATTTAGAACCTCATCTTGATATGGTATTTGAAAACTTAGAGGCTGTTCATGCATATTATAATGCATATGAAGGGCGAAAGGGTTTTAGTATACGAGTAAATCATACTTGAAAGAATAAAGATAAAATAAGGGTTGGAATTGAATATGTTTGTTCGAAGGAAGGATTCCGTCGTCAATGTAATGAAGACAATGAAAGAACAGGTCCAGAGCATGCAGAAACAAGAGTGGGATGCAAAGCAATGATAGATTTAAAGAAAGTTGATGATTTATGGATTGTATGTAAGTTTGTGGAGGGTCATAATCATGAGTTTCTTACCCCTAAGAGGACAAGTTTGCTTCGTGGGCATAGAGTGATAACAAGTGCCCAAAAGAATCTTATAGATACACTCAATGAGTCAGGTATAGCCCCAAGCAAGATAATGTCTGTGTTAAGTAAAGAATCTGGTGGTGATTATAATGTTGGATGTATTCCGGTTGATATTCAAAATTATTTGCGTAGTAAAAAAAGAAAATTGCTTCAAGATGGAGATGCTCAAGGAATGTACAAATATTTTATTGACAGTCAATGTAAAAATCCAAGTTTTGTTTATGCAATTGAAGTTGATGAATATGGGTGCATGGGTAATTGCTTTTAGGCAGATGCTAGATCAAGAATGGCATACCAATATTTTGGAGATGTCGTTACCTTTGATGCTATATACCAAACAAATCGTTATAAAATGTCTTTTGTTCCTTTTACAAGGTTTAACCACCATCATCAATCTGTGATGTTTGGATGTGCTTTGCTTGTCAATGAAACAGCTAAATCTTATACATGGTTGTTGAAGACTTGGCTTAATACAATGCCTGGAAATCCTCCTTCTACAATTATAATAGACGATGACAAGGCTATGGCTAAGGCAATTGTAGATGTATTGCCAAATGCGACTCATAGATTGTGTATGTGGCATCTTTTACAGAAAGTTCCAAAACAGTTGTCCCATGTATATAATAAATATCCACATTTTCAGGAAGAATTTTACCATTGCATCCATGATACAATCACTATTGAGGAGTTTGAGTTAGAATGGAGTAAGATTATGGAGAAATATGGATTAGGGGACAATGATTGGTTGGGAAATCTTTATATGCGGCGTGAAAGATGGGTTCCAGCTTACTTACGAAGCTCATTTTGTGCCGAGATGTCTACAACTCAAAGGAGTGAAAGCATGAATAAATTTTTTAAAGATTATGTTCGTTCGAGTACAACGATAAGTGATTTTGTATATCAATATGAGCTAGCTTTGAATGCACGTTATCTTAAAGAGAAAGAACAAGATGTAAAGACAAAAGATTCAGTGCTAATTTTGAAAACATGTTATAAGCTGGAAGCAGAGGCAGCAAAAGTTTATACAAGAAAGATGTTTATGAAATTTCAAGAAGAGTTATTTTGTAGTCAACTTTTTGTGTTGGCCTGTTGCTATTTGTACTAAGCGCTCAATGACTTAGTCAATTTATAAGTTTGTCGGGGTAACCAGCTTTGTTCTGAAAGTAAATGTGAAATAAAAAGAACTTTACTCCACTCTTGAAGTGATCAACTGAAAGATCTTTGTTCTTATCAATAAATAACCAAAATTCCCATCAATAAATATTATTTCCAGAAGCATGTGTTTATACATTACAACAATAATGATCAACTCTATGATGAAAAGTGAAAACTATGGGAATGAGCCAACATCAAAGAGAAACGGCACGTGTGAATATAGATATGAATTACAAATCAGTTCAATGGATTCTGTTTCTCATGTCACTTGGTAAAAGAATCATAGTTTATCAAATATTTCTCTGGGTTGATCTTGATACTATACTCTTTCCAATGTGCTCTATAAATGTTGAAATATCTGATAAAAAACAGTGAAGATATTTCAATGCCTTCTTTGCTTTGCACGCTTCTGCAACTGCTGACCTTTTATCTTCCATTTCTCATCTCCCCCTGGTTGATTCTTTTCTTCTATCTCTCGAACCTTGCTCTTCTTGAAAATGGTTTCCACATGAAAAAGAAAACAAAGCAAGATACATTACAAAACTGAAATTGAAGTTTCATTTCATAGAGAGATTCTAGCCATCACAAAGGAATTAAATCAAATATAAACATGGATAATCATAAAAATAATTGGGCTCTTCACATAATCAAGGACAAAGGAACAACTTCCTAAAATATAATCAAAATCATTCCGATTTGGTTAAATGTAGCAATGGAAACGTGTAAGATGCACAATAGAGGACTCCAAATTAGCTTTTGCTTATAAGGGGTGAGTCAAGATGGAAGTTTCTGCTGGAAATAATTTCTAGAAATACAAAGAGGAGCCACCCATGTCCAAAAAAGCAACACCCACAACAAAGTAAGCACTGCTTACAACAAAAGGAAGGTGGTGGGTGCTGATTTGGTTAGAGAGGGAGATGGAGAGTGAAGAGTGGGTTTTAGTCTGAAATGCTACTGTCGTTGGTGTATCAGAAACTACCGGAAACTCCTGAAATTAACTGGTATAGTCCGTTATTTTAGGCAGCAAGAAACATAAGGTTGAGGTATACTGGTTTTGTTTTTGGTGTTAAAAATACTGGTAAAACGGCTGAATTATGTAAATTAGATATCTTATCACCTGGGTTCTCATGACTTAAGTGTTAAAGAAAGATATTGCTTGATAGAGGACAGAGTGCTTGTTGGATAGAAAGTTAACATGGAAAAATAAGGTGTTAGACCACATGAAAACAGAAAACAATCTAAACGGACAAAGTGAGCATCCATTGATTACCATCCAAGAAAAAAAATCAATTATGGGAGATCGTTTTCTGCAATGTCAGCAAAGATAGAGGAAAAAAATTTCCATATACCTCTAGGAGAATTGGAACAAATTTGTTTCACTAATTTGCACTGAATCATATAAATTCATTCATGTGTTGGATGGAGGATTGAAATATAAACTGAAGATAAGATATATACGACTATTCAAGTGGGGGAACATTTTGGGATAGACCAAAAACCGAAAAATAGAAAATCTAAGAAGTGAGTATTGGCTAATTGCATTGATTACAGTCCAATGATATTCAGCCCAAAATAAGAATTCCATGTAAATGAATTAGCATGAATTTATTCCAGTAAATGAATTAGCACCTTCATAAAACCCACATACACATATGCATATACATACAAAAAAAAAAAAAAAAAAAACTCTAGCAACCCAACATAAACTTCAAAAACCAAAATTTACCCAGTTCAAACCACAACAAAAGAAATCAGAAAAAACACAATATTAATCTTATAAGCATAATACAGCTATAGCAACCCAACAAAAACCCACTTGTGAAAAAGTAAAACAAATTTTGAAACTTTCAACACAATTGTCAACTTCTTCACAGCAAGTTCCAATTCAGTATTCAACTATCATTTCCAAACTCAATCCTATCACATTGTACATCTAAAGCCAATTTATCTAACAGTCAATCTAACTTAATCAAATTAATCAAACATCCCTAATTCAAAAACCAAACAAACCCCAGATCATATCAAAACCCACCCTCTGTTCTCATAAAAAAGGAAATGCTCAAAATTTGAAACTTTCCAATGAAGCAAACAAAAAATCCGAACACCCAATTCGAAATCCAAATTGGGGAAAAGGGAAAATCATGAAAAACAAACCTTTGGATCGTGGCTCACGGCGGCTCCGGTTTGTTTCCAAGCTCCACGCACAGCTCCGGCGAACTCTGTGGCGGTGAGCTCCGGTGTGTGGTGTGGTGGAGGTTTGGGCAAGCAAAGAACGGCACAACCCAGAGAAGGAAGCAGAGGGCACGGCGAGAACTCTTTCTTCTTCGAAATCGTTCTGCTCCGGCGATCTGTGTGGCGGTGGTGGACGTTCGGCGCGAAGGAAGAGGTGAAGGCGTGAGCTTTTGTCTGAGGGCTGGGTTTCTTTCTCTTCTTTCTTCGTTCTGTTTGGAGTCTGAGAGGGGTTTTAAGTGTAAAGTTAGTGTTTTCCACGTGGCAATCTTTAATTGGCTGGCGTAAAACACTGGTTTTACGCCAGCTCTGGACCTAATGTTTTCTCATATTTATAACCTCTTAATTACTTTGCCTCTTCTTAGAGCATTGGTTAAACTGCTATTTGACATTATAAAAATCTATTTTACCTTCTCCCTTATAAAACATCCAATATTAATGGTATTATTTTAACTTTTAACACAATAAAATAATATAAAATATAAACAGTACAATAAAATAATATATATACTATAATAAAATAATATATCTACTCCATTAAATAATTTATTTAATTTTTTTTTTCTATTCTTCATCGTCTTCATCACTATCTTTATGCACCACCTCCCCCAATAGTGTGAAACTCAGCACAAACCCAACAACCCCAAACTAGCACAAACCCAGCACAAACTCAACAGACAAATACAAACACAAACTCAGCATAAACTCAGTGGAACTCTAGCACAAACACAAACACAAACTCAGCACACAAACACAAACCCAACACAAACTCGGCTAAAACCCAGCACAAACACAAACACAAACCTAGCACAAACTCGGCGGCGATGGGGCTTGGGGAGATGGGGTCTCGGCAAGATGGGTCTGGGGAGATGGGTCTTAACGGGATGGGTTTGGGGAGATGGGTCTGTGGGTTGGCAAGGTGGATCGATGCGATGGCTGGCGAAGCAGAGAGGAGAAACAACGCAGAGGACAACGTAGAAAGGAGATAACGCAGAGGAGAAACGAGGCAGAGAGGAGAAATGGAGAAAAAAAAAGTAAAGAGAAAAAATATTTTTTTATTAAAAAGGAGTGTGAACACAATATTTAATAATATATATATTTTTTAACATAGGAGCTCCCGTGCATAGCTAAAATTAGTTGTGCACTGTAGCGGTAGAACTAAAAAAAAAAAAAAAAAAGACTTTGGCTCCATCACATTTTTTATATTTGATGGTACAAAAAATAGTAATATAGCTTTTTAGCACCAAATACTAGTGCTCTAATTAACTAAGAAAAAACCAAAAAGCAATCTCTACTTACACAACAAAACAACTCGGAGACCAAAAAAAGTGAAAAAATTAGGTGGTATGGAGACATTCATGGCATTTTTTAATCAGAATTAACATTTTCATTGTTTAAAAAAAAAGTCAGTGTTTATTGCACACATTAGTGCATATACAAATTTCTCATATACACTGTGTAACAAGTTTTTCCAAGATTTAGCATGTCACTGTTCACAACACTTTGAAAGTTTATCGCAAAAAAATTTACTTTTTTTTTTTTTTTTTTTTGGTATATGGTATTTTTGAGATTTTGATATTTAGTTTGGGTATTTTAGACAATACATAATAGACTATTCCCAAAATCAAATTGGGTCCATGTCAGAGGTTACGTAATAGAATATTCATGCAGGGTTAAACTTATGTGACAAAGAATTTCACTACCTTAGGACAATTAGGGTTACTATCATTGTTTACTAGAGCTTCCATTCAAAACTTATAACAATTCTCCTTCCAACCTTCTAGTGCAATAAAAGACTTTGTTAGAATTTAAATCATAATTTAATGGTAAGGGGGTATGTTTTTCGTTTCCAATACTTAAAGGGAAAATTGTTCAATTTTAAAGTTTATGAGTGAATTGTGAAATACCCCAAAATTAGATGTTTTTTCTACTTTTATTATATTAATTCTAGTGTGTAACATATTGTTCATGTTTTGCTGAGCATGCATTTGAAGCTACAAGAATCAATTGAATTACTTATAGCTAGGAGAGTGGAAAATAGATAAGGAATATTAATATTTTAAAGAAATTTACTAAGTGCACTAGGGTTAGAATTTAACAACGTGGTTCTCTTAACAATTTAAAAACAAAAAACAAAAGTTATTTCTTTTTCAAAACCTGATTTTAAAGAGTTCAAACAGTAAGTGAAACCACAATTATTTATTTGTGTTCGTCAGGTGGACCACATGTCAGATTGACTCAATTCTCCAAGGAATGGACTAAGAAGTTGATAGCAGCACATGGTAAAAACTTGTGAATGATTTCATCCTATTTTTGTCCATACTCCATAGGCATTGGGAAAAATATCAAATCAAGAAGGATTACATAAATTGTGGTTTCAAATACGACAATCAGGTCTCTAATCCAAAAGTTTACAGATGAAAAAATGCATATTGATATATAAATTCATATCCAAAAAAATACACACCTGATATGAGAATTCATGCTCTAACAGTTTAACTACAAAACAAAATCATAAAATAGGGTAATATATTGGATAAATTATTCAATCGTCAAATATTATTACATAATACTCTCAACCCTCCTCACACATAAAATTCTGGCAGATAAATATCATGTTTATCTCAAACACACATTACATTAAATTAAGAATCAAGTACATTGTCCACACTGACTGATTTAAACGAACATGGGAGTTCGACAAAAGGAAAGTAAACAAATGGAATGACATAGCCATACATAGGACGTACCAGAGAGGATTCATAACAATTTTTCAATACCTTTAGTCACATTTTGATGGTGTGTGATAATAACCCAACATAGAGTTATCCAGAGCATCCTCCCCTTGTTGTAGTATTGCTGGATTTGGCATTTGACGTCTTTATATATTTCAGGGTTAGGAACCAAGTCGATGCCTATCTCGTTGAAGACTCGAGCCACTTCATCATCGCTGCAAAGGAAATTGTGAAGTATAATGTCTTTGGATTCGTCAATGAGTGTGTGGACGACTAAATTTCTCGGTTTGAAATGAGTCGAATAAGTAAAGTAGTTTCACAAATGGGAATTTGTATTGATGAATGTGTGGTACAATTTTCTGTGATTACAAAAGAGTGATCCTCTAATTCGATCTCATTGGAAGATTTGTTGATTGGAATTGTGGTAATGTGATTTTGATTCGAACACCAAATATACTTCAATTTAGCTAGAGAATGGATCAAAGACCCTTGAAACAAAATTACAGTGAATCTCTAGCTATGAGCTTGTTAGAAATCCTTTGTTCTTCACGTTCTTCGTGTTCTTTGTGTGTTCTTCGTCTTCGAAGGTTTGTGGTGGAAGCTCTTCGGGGCTTTAGAGGCTTGAATTCGTAGAACTTCACTGATTTATGGTTTGTTGAAGTTTCTGGAGGCTTTTGAGCTTGATTCCAGTGAACTTTGAGATCTAGGAATATGATTTGGATGATTCCTCTTTGAATGTTCTTCGTATTTGAAGGTTTGTGGTGGAAGTTCTTCGAAGTTTTGGAGGCTTGAATCCGTAAAGCTTCGCTGATTTGTGGTTTGTTGAGATTTCTGGATGCTTTTGAGCTTGATTCTAGTGATCTTTGAGATCTAGGCAGGTAGTTTAGATGATTCTGCTTTGAATGTTCCTTGCATTTAAGGTTGAAGTTCTTGAAGTTCCTAAAGGCTTCAGGGCTTGATTCCAGTAGAGTTTCAGTACTTCTAAATCTTCTTTGATGCTGCTTGTGCTCTAGATGGCTTGGTCTCCCTCCCAAGATGGCTTGGTCTCTTGGTCTACCCAAGATCCTTTTTGAAATGCCTTAGGAAGGCTTCTATTTATAGGAGTTTGGGGGTGGGTGAGCGACACGTGGTGGAGTCTAATTGGTGACACATGTCACAGTTTGGTTGGTTTGCTTATGTCATTACTTACACGCGTTGGATTGCATATGTCATCGCTTACACGTGCTGGACTGCTTATGTCATTGCTTACATGTGCTGATGTGTGATTGGTTTTTGCATGACACTTGGCAAGTTTCTGTTGGTTTCTGAGTAGTGATAGCAAAACCTAGCAGAAGTACGTTAATTGGCTGTATTTTGTGGACTTGGTAGTATGATGTGTCAGCTTGTGATAGGTCGGGAATTTTCCCTCTCTACAAATGCCCCCTCGAGACTCATTCACGCAGTTTTGGAGTGTGGTGTGGGAATGAGTTTCAAAAATGGATTTTTACACTTGACTCTTTAAGTGAAGTAGTTGAAGGTGGTGAAGCTTTCAGTAGGATGAGATAAAATCCGAAGAGTAGACCTACCCATATGAAAGGCTTTGATGAGACCGAAAAGGGGTCTGCGAGTATTTGAATGTACTTGCGTGACTGAGCCTTCTCAATAGAGGTTAAGTCGAAGTAATTTCAAAAGAGTATTTTGGATTGTTGGTGGCTATCACAAGGTGTAGAAGAAGAGGTGAAAATGTAGGTTGGGTATAGCATGCAGAGTCATGGGGCTAGCCTCGAGTTTTTAGGAACTTATGGTGAAGTTATCTCGGAAGAATATGCTTTGGATTACGGTGAGGACATGTGGGAAAGTGGTAATGCACGTGTCATTATTTCACTCAGGTTAAGTTGAGGTAATTTCAGAAGCCTATGGATTTTGGGTATGCTGGTGGTGGTGTGAAGAAGATGGAAATGAAGCAAAGTGAATGGGTGAAACATATGCCACCATGGCGCTAGCCCTGTATGTTAGGGACCCTCTAGTGTAAATGTTTCTAGGAAGTACACCTTTGAATATGGGATTGACTGCATGCTGAATAAGGTCCGACGGCAAGTCATAGAATGTGCTTGCGTGATGGGACCATGCCGACGGACGTTAAGTTGAAGTAATTTCAGAAGAGTATTTTCTGAAATTCTTCAAGTTGATTTTAAGTAGGAGTAATTCCAGAAAGTGTGTTTTGAGGTACCAGCAACGATGACCTTTGGGTCCCGTGCTGGTGGGAACATGGGATGAGGCTTTGATGACCATTTACCGGCACCAAAGGCTGATTTCTGATGAGCTGGTACCTTGGAGGTCATCGTAAGTGTTGGATGAAAGACAATTTGTAGGATACCCTAACACGTTTTACCACATTCACCTAATGCCACTTGTTGGAAAAGCATAGAAAAATGAAAGGTGGAGCTAACTTATGATTCTGGTTTTAGAAACCAGCCAAGTTGCCATTTGTTCCGAACCACTGCTTCTGCTGGAAGACCAAGCAATTGGAGAGAGACTACGGGAGCCCTGAGCTTAGGAACAGGTGTCTTTGCTAGACTTAGATTTCCTGGCCAACCAAGTCCGAGGAAGCATGGCACAATGATACCAGCCTTGTTATGAGTAATTTTATGGACAAATGTGGTCGTTAAGGGGAGAAAAAAAATTTGTTTGGATCTCAAAACTACAATGATGTTGTGAAGAGGGTTTCTACCGAACCATGAGATGGTTGATCTCAAACTGATTATGAAGCAATATTGGTTGCTAGGTGTTGAGAATGATAAGGCCATAGTAAGAAATGGCTGTGAGAAGGAGGACTTGAAAATTTGAAAGAAGAAAATCTTTATTTCATAATTTAGTGTGTTTTTCTTGATGAGTTTTTGATGAATCTGACCCTTCTATTTATAGCGGAGTGATGAAGAACGGTAGATGGGTAGCTGAGAATGGCGGTTGAGAATTTTTGGTGAGAATGGTGGATGAGAATGGCAGATGGGAACAGTAGGCACCAAACGGGAATGGTAGGTTGGAGACTGGTAGGCACCGAACGAGAATGGTGGGTTGAACTCTTGACCTAGTGTCATTTCAAGTTCAAGACATGCTTGTGAGAGTTCATTTGTACTTTGAAAGGGAAGACTTGAGGAAGTTTGGAGAATAACCCTAAGGGAATCCAGACCAAGTGGATGAATCTCAAATTTTGATATTGGGAGCTTAAGTTTTGGACACTGCTAGTACTTCAGAGAAGTTGTTCACATAGGTGGCTTCCAAGTCCAAGACAAATAAGCGGATTTCAAAATCAGAATATTTGCGAAAATTTGAATAGGACAAGTTTTGCCCGGACATCTTGATTCTTGGTCAAAGTTCACATTAAAGCCAACAGCTGCAGAATCACACTATTTGAGCAATTTTGGATTCTCAAATGAAGAAATAGACCCCAAAATCGGAATCTACACGGAAAATCGGGCAAGACAGGTCATTCTTGAAAATTTTGACTTTTGGTCAGGATTTGTGCAAAAGTCAACTTTCTGGAAATTGGACTGTTTGCACAATTTCCAAGTCTTGAACAAAGAAATGGATTCCAAAATCGGAATGTACACGAAAAACTGAGTGGGACAGGCCTCTTTTGAAAATTTTGACTTTTTGGTCAAAGTCAAAGGTCCACTTGATTAAAGCTTTTTCTTTTTTAATTAATTAATTAAATTTTTTTTTTTTGGCAGACGGTTCGGATCCAGGTCACAATGAATGGGTCAAATTGGTTTGGGTGACGTCATCCATGACATCATACAACTGAGACACGTGGAAGCGCGTGGCGCATAGGAGCGTGTGCTTTGATGAAGGTGGTGTGTGTTTGCGTGTGAAACTGATGCTATGAATGCCGACTTCTCTGGTTGTGCATGAAGGCGCATGGCAGCTTTTTTGGTCCCAAATTTTTTGGGTTTTGTCAATCTAAGGCCGTTGGATCGAGCAATAGTGTTATTTTTGTGAAACGAACTTTGGATTTGCACACCTGTAAAGGAGTAGGCCGCGATCCTCCGAAGCTTTTAGGTGGCGCGTGGAGGCACATTGATGGGCACCTAGAGTTCATTTTCCTGGGTTTTGTAAATCGAAGGCCGTAGAAGATCACTGTTGGTTCAGTTTTGTGAAGTGATCTCAGGATCTCCTTAAATCTGAAAGAAAAGTCCGCAGGCATTGTTGGGTTTGTTGCCATCTTCTTCCTTCTTTTTTTTTTTTTAATGAAATGTTGCCATCTTAGTCCACTCTGACGCTGGCTGCTCTGACAGGAGGGTGCCAAGAAACCTACTAAATGTCTCTTTTTGGGTTGCTGAATTTTATTTTCAAAATTCGGTGCAGACTTCTTTGATTTTGAGTGCTGACTTCTTTGATTTTGAGTACTGTGAGTTTGCAAAATCTCACTTTGAGCTCCTATCGTTTTTGACTATAATTTTTTTCACTGGCCGGTTGGTGGAACCATTTAATGGTTTGCTAACTTTTTTCATTTTTCTTGCCTGTTATCTTAGAAGTTTTCTATATAAAGGCATGTTATTGCCTTCCTTCATCACTGAGGCATATGCTCAACCTTCAGCTTTCTTCTCCTGCTTTCAATTTTTTATTTTTTTATTTTTTATTTTTTTTACGTGCTATAAGACGTTTTCCTTGACAAATTTTTTGTTGCTTGTTTTTGTTTTGCAGCATAGTTTCCTTGATCTTTGGGTTTTGATATCAAACTTTACGCTGACGTTCTCATAGAAGTGTTTGCCTTCATTTGGTGGCTTTGTATTTCATTGATAGCAACATTCTTGCAGTGACGTATGCCTTCATGTTGTTACAGTCTTTTCTTGTAACAACAATATTTTAGTGATATTCGTCTTTGCAATGACGTTTCCATAAGGATATTCAGCTAGGCAACAATGCTATCACCAGTACTCATCTTTGAAGTTGTATTGGCTCTGGTGTTGGCAATGAAGCAATACTAGTGCTGGTCGTTAATGGAACTATGCTAGCACTTGTTTTTGCATGAACATGTTCCACATGTCTTTGCAACTTAGCCACACCAATTGTTCTTATCATGAAGCCGTGCAAAGTTTGCATTTGCATTGAGGTTGCATCCATACCTTTCTTTGCGTCGAAGTCGCGTCACCACTTATCTCTGTCGTGAAGTTGCGCAAACTCTTGCATTTGCATTGAAGCATCAACATTACTTTGTCTACTGAAGCAAATTTGCACTTTTTATTTTTACTTTTTAATGAAGCATTTTCAACATGAAGCCACATAAACACTTCACTTGCACTGCAACCGCGCCAACATTCATTTTTTCCATGATGCCATATTGACATTTGCACTTGCACTAAAGTTGCACCAACATTGGCCTTTATAATGAAGCTGCATTAGCACCAATTTTCAGAAGCAACATAGCTCAGACATCGAAGGTACATAGCACTATAGCTAGATATCAAGATTTCAGAGATGCCAACAAGACTTTGAAGATGCAAGGAGTTCTCATTAAGACTTATGCGATGCCAACGAAACCTTGAAGTTTCAAGAAGAATGCCGCCAAGACTTTGACATTGCACGAACATGCTTTTAGAGGAAAGATGATGCAATACCGACTTTAGATGCTGGAGGAAGGTGACATTGTCCAGATTTCAGAGACATGATGTGAAATGGCATCACTCAAAAGGGAGATGATGTGGTTCAAATTTCGGAGTTGTGAAGTGGCACAACCTAGAAGAGAGATGATGTAGCTTAGACTTGCAAGGTACAAGAAGATGCTCCCAGGAGATAAGTGATAAAAAGTATACTTTAGAGACGTGGGAGGATGTACACAGAAGAGGGGCCATGCCATGAAGACTTCATTCCCAATTCTTTGCAGCTATCATTTTCTACCATAATGATCTTCGAGCATCACGTAGTGAGCAATTGACTAATCTTAAGCAACGCCCACCAATCAAAGGGATCTCAAAAGCATATTGATGACCTTTGGAAAAACTCTTCAAGCTAAACTGGCAATCCTTCTTCTTTTCATGTGACTGAACTTAGTAAATGATACCAAGTTGCCTAAGTACTTTGGAGAGGGATCAAGTCATTACGTAGTTCAAAAGTTTTTTTTTTTTTTTTTTTTGGGATAATTTTGTTGTTGTTGTTGTTTTTTTTTTTTTTTTTTTTTTTTGTAGAAAGGAGGGCTCACGTGTGTAATAAGGGGTATCACCACTAATCGAACCCGAGACCTCGGCCTCAAGGGTGACAAATGCATCCAACCACTACGCCACACTAGCCATTGGTGACACAGAGGGGGATTAATTTCTCTTTATTGGTACGCTTTTAAAGCTAATGAGAAGACATCATGTACCTTTGTAGCGTTGCAGTGGGTAGTTTAAGCTTTTAATGAAGAGCAATCCTCGATTTTCAAGCATAGAAGTGTTTAAGGAACTTCCCATTGATGGGGCCGATCCTCATGCCATCATTGTCAATCAATTTGTAAGTTTCGTTGGTGTTTGCCCCCTGCTTGAGAGTTGGAAGTACATCGCAAGCAACGATCACATGGTTTTGACCTGACAACTTCATTGAAATTTAGATCAATCTTGTTTTCTTTGGCAAGCTTCATGATTTGTTCTTTGAAGACGAAGCATTTTTGGATTGGGTGGCCAATGATGCAATGATATTTGCAGTAGTTAGGGTCATCAACTTTCCCCATGTCTTCCGGCCTCTTGCATTCTGGCAGTTCAATTAGTTTCAATTGCAATAGTTGTTCTAAGATGTTTGGCACATCTTCATCGGGGAACGGATATAATTTTTGCTCATGTTCCTTAAAATTCAGACGACGCACCTCATTCTTTTGCCATCTTTCAAGCCGTTTTTCATTTGCATTTGCTCCTCTTCTTGGAACCTTGACTTCGACAATGTTAACAACCATTGGGTCTTTGTGGCTGACCTTTGCATTCCTATCATTCTTCCTTACTTCCTTTTGCTTCCTCAAGAATAGGAAGGTTTGTACTTCCATGGCTAGCAATGCTCAACTCCATGTCGTGCGCACGAGTTGCTAACTCTTCAAATGTTTGGGGCTTTATCCCTTGAAGGATGTAAAGAAGTCCCCAATGCATGCCTTGGATGCACATCTCTATAACAGAAATTTCAGAAAATCTATCCTTGCAATCCAAGCTCAAAGAATGCCATTGATTGATATAATCGACCACCAGCTCATTTCCCCATTGTTTGGTGTTAGTAAGCTCCATCATGCTTACCGTGCGATGCGTGCTATAGAATCAGTCAAGAAATCCTTTTTCCAGTTGTTCCCAACTGTCAATTGACTTACGTTCTAAGTCTGTATACCAATCAAAGGCATTTCCCTTGAGCGAATGGACAAATTGCTTTACAAGGAGGCCACCTTGAGTCCCTGCGTTCTTACAAGTTTCTACAAAGTGAGCAATGTGTTGCTTAGGATTTCCTTTGCCATCAAACTACAAGAACATGGGGGGTTGATACCCATTTGGCATTCTCATGTTGTCGATGCGTTTTGTGTAGGGTTTTGAATATGTGAGAGAACTTGTAGAAGAACCTCCATATTGTGCTCGGATGGTATTTGTTATCATGTCTTGTAATTTTTAGACTGACGACGAAGCCACCAAAGTAGATTGTTCTCGTCAGGGAGTGTTTTCAATTTCTCTCCCTTCGTTATCCTTCACATATGTGAATTTATGACTATGGCTTGATTCACTAAGATTTTGTACTTCGAGTTTGTTCATTAAAGTTGCAATTTGGAGGTCCTTATCTTTAAATGCTTTTGTGAGAAGGATGACTATTTGTTCCATTTCAGCCATCTTTTCTTCCATGGTAGAGGTGTTATTCATCATGATTGACACAACTTCCCAAGATGATGGAAAAGGAAGTGAATTGAAGTGAGCACGTGAAATCTCTTCTTTTGGGTTCCCTTTGATGGGAGAGAAATCGTGCGACCAACTTCTCGTGAAGGAAGAAGGGGATTTGCCCCCATACTTGAGGTGTTCCAAGGTGGAGATATCCTTATTGATGACCTTGTTTCTTGTAGGAGGGTCTAAGGAGATGATTGTTTGGACCTTGGCTTCCTTGGTCGATTGAGATTGAAGTTGATTGTGAGTTTTAGGTCAGCTACGATTGATTGCACCAATGCAATTGTTGGTGGTAGCCATACCAAGTTTAGTTGAAGTAGCTTTTGTTGAAGCTTGAATGTTCTTGCTAATGGCCATTGAAGTTGGTAACAAGATGATGAAGATTTCTTTCTTTGAAGGAGAATGAGATGAGAGGCAGAGAGGTCCCACTGAGTGTGCTAGAATTTGTGGACGACTAATTTTCTCTGTTCGAAATGAGTCAAACAAGTAAAATAGTTGCACAAATGTGAATTTGTATTGATGAATGTGTGATACAATTCTTTGTGATTACAAAAGAGTGATCCTTTGATTCGATCTCCTTGAAAGATTTGTTGATTGGAATTGTGGTAATGTGATTTTGATTCAAACACAAAATATACTTCAATTTGGCGGAAGAATGGATCGAAGATCTTTGAAATAGAATTACAATGAATCTCTGGCTATGAGCTTGTTAGAAATCTTTTGTTCTTCACGTTCTTCATGTTCTTCATGTGTTCTTCGTCTTCGAAGGTTTGTGGTGGAAGTTCTTCAGGGCTTTAGAGGCTTGAATCCTTAGAGCTTTACTGATTTGTGGCTTGTTGAAGTTTTTGGAGGCTTTTGAGCTTGATTCCAGTGAACTTTGAGATCTAGGAATATTATTTGGATGATTCCTCTTCTAAAGTTCTTCATATTTGAAGGTTTGTGGTGGAAGTTCTTCGGGGCTTTGGAGGCTTGAATCCGTAAAGCTTCGCTGATTTGTGGTTTGTTGAGGTTTCTGGAGGCTTTTGAGCTTGATTCCAGTGACCTTTGAGATCTAGGCAGGTAGTTTAGATGATTCTGCTTTGACTGTTCCTTGCATTTGAGGTTGAAGTTCTTGAAGTTATTGGAGGCTTTAGGGCTTGATTCCAGCAGAGCTTCAGTACTTCTGAATCTTCTTTGATGTTGCTTGTGCTCTAGATGGCTTGATCTCTTCTCCTAAGATGTCTTGGTGTCTTGGTCTCTTTAAATGCCTTAGGAAGGCTTCTATTTATAGGACTTTAGGGGTGAGTGAGCGACACGTGGCGGAATCTGATTGGTGACACATGTTACAGCCTAATTGGTCCGCTTATGTCATTGCTTACACGCGCTGGATTGCATATGTCATCGCTTACACGTGCTGGACTGCTTATGTCATCACTTACACGTGCTGATGTGTGATTGGTTTTTGCATGACACTAGGAAAATTTCTGTTGGTTTCTGAGTAGTGATAGCAAAACCTAGTAGCAGTACATGGCGCGTTTTAATTGGCTGTATTTTGTGGACTTGGTAGTATGATGTGTCAGCTTATGATAGGTCAGGAATTTTCCCTCTCTACAGAGTGAATCGAGGAAGGATATGTAAGCATCTATTGTTGCTGGACTTCAAATTAATTCCTACTGCTTTAAGCTCCTGCATGTTGCAAAATGAATTCCAATCTTCCTGGTTAGAGTTATTTTCAGGACTTGTGGAAGGGCAGCCTAGAAGTTTGTTCTGCAGTAGATCTAGAAGATGAACTGATTCTTTATTGGGTGGCGTTTCCTCTATTTTTTCACCCTCTTTATTATTTTTGGTTGGCTTTTCCTTTGTTTTTTCTTTCATACTTTGCTCATAGATGAATTTTTGGTCCGACTCCCTTAATTTTTTATCCTCTTTACTGTTTTTGATTAAATCATCAAGAATTCGATAAGGAAGTTGATTCTCCAACAAGAATAAATCTTGCTGCACAAAGGCCACTTGACCGTTTTTAATTTGGAACCTTTTGACATTAGTATGAACAACAGAGTCTATGAATTTCTGTGTTGCACAACCATCCACAGACAACATCCATGAAAGGGCTTCATCATTATAATTGTCAATCACCTCCTCATCGAAACACTTCCTTAGTTGCTCGATGTTGTTCTTAATCACCATATACAATTCTTTATCAGTCTTGCCACTTTCTTCAATGAAGTTTTCTGCTAATGTAAGCTTGTATTCCTTTGCTAATCGATACTTTGGCTTACCATAATGGATAGGACCAATTGATACCACCCTCGGCTCACAGTACTTTTGGAAATCTTTGTGACCCCGAAGCAATAGAATCTAATGGTCACGCAGTTTAGAAATTAACAAAGTAATAATTGACAACAATATAATAAATTTACAATAAATAATAGGTTTTTTCACTTATCATTTCAATGATACATGTAAATGAATTTATTTGGACAAAATTTGGCTCCAACTACCAATAGGAAAGTAACATAATATTAATACTTGTCAAGTGCAACTCACTTAAATTAACAATCCAAGTGAATCATGTGCAATCGAAATTGTGAGAGACCGCCCCTGCCCCCTTTTTTTTGGATGTTGGGCCAAACCCACGTGAATGGGTGGAGTCGTGTTATTGCCTCTCAAAATGGAGGTTCGACTAGTTATATTTTCCCCTTTAGATTAAGGGTTTTACAATGTAGTCGTCATTTATTTAATTATTTGGGATAAATAAGAAAACCAAAATTGAAAAATTCCTCATTTTATTTATTTTCAATTGAATTTACATTGATCACAGGAAAATTACATGACTTTGGTCCTAGATACAATCTAAGATAAAGTACATAACTTTGTTTTCTAATTACAATCTAAAAATTGAAAATTATAAAGATAAACATTGGTCTATCAACCCTTGATCTAAGGTCAGAGGTTATGTTATAAGGTGGGAAGGATTTAGGCACCCACCTTGCCCAGTGAAACCGATCTTCTAGACTATAGTGGCCAACATTCATATCACATCATCCAATATGTTATCAATCAATTTGCATGTTGAATTTGAAGTGTGTGCATTTGATAAACCCTAATTCAATTTATTAAGCATTTAATTTGGATTGAAAAATAAATTCTAGTGAATTTGTATGAATGGTGATATCCTAAATTCAAGAATTTAAAAGAATTATTAAACAAACATATTTTTCATGTTTTTAATATAGATTTAAGATCGAAACTAGTGTTATGCATGAACATGTGATAAACAACTAAGAACATGTGAAGAACATATAAGAACAATTAAGAACATTCAAACATATTCAAAGGAATTTAAATGATTATTATTATGCTTTAATCTTAAACTCAAATCATGGCAACATGAAAAACAATTAGGGAAATGGATTATACATTCATGCAAGATCCATATGGTGGAGGAAAAGACTCTTGAGGGAGGTCCTAAGGGTGGAGGAAAAGAAGAGTTAGGAGAGGAAGAGTGAGTCTCACTCAATACCTTGAGTCTCAAGAAGACCAAGATATGACGAGACTACTCAACTTCCTAGAACTCAAGAGAGGAGAAGAGATGGAGTTTTTGTGTGCTCTAGAATGAAGGAGATGGAGGGTTTATGTAATAGTGGTGGAGGAAATATGAATGGAAGACCATTTAATGAGGGTTGACAAAGAATCATGAACCTAGAACTCATTTTAACCTTGGGAAAAATTTGGTGCATTAAATGGAGAGATTGGTGGGAGTAAGGAGCAAGCCAAAATTTGGTTTTCCTGTAGCTGCTGTAACAATTTGTAGAGCCAACTTCGAAAAATCATATCTGATTCAATTATGATTAAAATTGTCTCGTTCTTCTACTCAAGATGTCTAGTTTTTGGGAAAATTAACCTCATTTACAGATTCAAAATATTCTGAGAGATATAGATGAAATGGTGAGTAGAGGTCATTTGTTAGAAAATGATTTCAGCACAATTAATATCAATAGGTCCCAAATTATCTCATAATTAACATTAAATGGCTCCAATCACTCCCATTTCAGACTTAATTGGTTCTAAATTTACTCTAATTAGAAGATAATTGCACAAATTACTCATTGAATAATTAATGTTTAACTATCTAATTAATTAGGTGTATGCAACCTCACCATAAAATGTAGTCCTAACCAATTAAATTATGATACATCATTGATCTCAAATTGATTACATTTATAACCAATTGAAATCAATTGTTCATAATCACATAGTCGGATTCAATTTGTGATAGTGCATCTCAGCCATTAAAACTTGATTTGATGATAACTTTCAATGGTGGTCTGATTAGGGCTTATGACCAGTCGATTTGATCGTTACAACATCAAGATCATTTTGGTGAAATGAGATTAAGGATCTAATGGCCAGAATCAAGATGCATATTTTCAAGGCAAAATTACCTTTTTACCCTCCATGTGAGGTTAAATGCGGGTTGCAAAATGAGGAATGCCCCTTATTGACAGAGCTTGAAGAGCGAATGTCAATATAAGAAAAAGACACCTAACTTTGCAATCAATATTTAACCGTGGTGAATGCAGATAAGAATGCGGACCGTCATGTAATGGATCAAAATGTGGACCAAATCTCTGGGGAGATTGCTTACATACCTCTTAGTGAGAGGATCAGGTCCAAACATAGTTCACACATGCAGCCTTTTTTTTTTTTTTTTTTGTTAGAAAAGAAATGAGTACAAGAAATGCTTACCAGTGGTCATGACAAAATGAGGATTTCAGTCGTGATCTTGAATTTTGGACATGCTTCCCAAAGGTCCGATGGATTTGAAGTTTTGGACGTGCTTCCCAGAGGTCCGTGGATTTGAAATTTGGTCGTGCATCCCAGAGGTCCAATGGTTTGAAGTTTGGACATGCTTTCTAGAGTTCCGATGGATTTGAATTTGGACGTGCTCCCCAATTTGAATTTTGGACGTGCTTCCTAGAGGTCCGATGGTTTGGAGTTTGGACTTGCTTCCTAGAGGTCCGATGGAATTGGATTTTGGACGTGCTTCCCAGAGGTCCGATGGATTGAAGTTTGGACGTGCTTCCCAGAGGTCCAAGGATTTGAATTTTGGACGTGTTTCCCAGAGGTTCGATGGATTTGAAATTTTGGACGTGCTTCCTAGAGGTCTATTGAAATTGAATTTGGACATGCTTTCCAGAGGTCCGATGGATTGAGGTTTGGACTTGCTTCCCAGAGGTCCGATGGAATTGAATTTTGGACGTGCTTCACAGAGGTCCAAGGATTTGGAAGTTTTGGACATGCTTCCCAAAAGTCCAAGGATTTGGAAGGAATTATCCATACTAATGTGTGTGGGCCTTTTTACCCTAGTACTTGCAAAATAAATACTTTCAATTAGTAACAGAGTTATTCATTGAAAAAACTTTGGCATACCTGACGAATGCCCCTAGTTTGGGACATATTCCATGCTTCAATGAATGCTGAGGGTGGACAATTGACTTGATGTTGCACCACTGGAGAATATGGAAGAGGATCATAGCTTTCTGTTCCTGAAGAAGAATTTAATGAAGATTTTTTTTCTTGAAGAAATTGAAAATTTTGACTGAAGATTCTTTTTTTTTTCAACCTAAGAAGTATGAGCCCAATGCCCTTAGTCTCAAGGCTTTTTGAAAATTCTCTCTTTTTTTTTTTTTTTTTTTTTTTTTTTTTTTTTTTTTTGAGATTTGAAGATTTGTTCATTATCAAAAAGTGAAGAAGATGAAGATGAAGATGGAGTAAAAGTGATGAAGATTTATTCATGATTATAATAATAATTATTTTTTGAAAAACCTATCCTTTGAATTAGAGTAACTTTGGCTAGAATTTTATGCGGATTGCTAGATAAGTCCTTGCTTAATTCCTGCAAAAAGATAATTTCAATTAGCAATGGATTTATTCATTGAAATGAATTGGAAGTACTTACCCATTGCCCCTAGTTTGGCACATATTCCATGCTTAGATTGAAGCTGAATTCATTTGATGTTGTGACCATTGGGGAACATGAAAGAAGATCATGGTCCAACATCCTTGGTTTCTGCAAAAAGGCTTTCTTTTTCTAGCTTGTTAGAAACCAATTATCGTGAAAACTTACGCACAATATAAATAGGCCAGTGCTCCAAGTTTAAACATGTTTAATGCAAACAAATGGGCTTAACCTAACATGCACCTAAACAATTTTGTCACATTGTTTTGACTTTGTTCTCCAAGGTTGTTTGGGTGAATGGGACTGGGCCTCTGCAAGGTTGCCTACGTACCTCTCTCATAGAGGATCAGGTCAAGACGTAGTTCAAGAAAATTGGATTTTGAAAAAGAATGATTTTTTTTTTTTGTGAAAATGAGATTTCTCTTTCTTTCTTCTTCTCTCTCCTTTTATTTTTTATTTTTATTTTTTATGAACAAGAGGTGATCCTTTGAACAACCATTTTGGCAAATCAAAGTGTTTAAGAATCAAACAAATCTCTTTTATTAGGAAGGATCAAGATCATTAAACTCATGTAATCAAATTTGCTTCATCCTTTTTAACATCGTCAGATTAAGTCTGCAAAGGCAATCAAGAAATGAAATGTGATAATATTTATGAATCACATTGTTGGGGGCAAATAAGGAGAGTGCTCCAGGTTTGGAAGTTCTTTTGAGTCATTTTGAGGATTTGAGAATTTGAGAAATTTTGTTCTCGGACATATCATCCTGTGGGGTTTGACAATTCTAAGCATTTTTTCTTTTTCATTCAAGAGAAAAATATTATTAGAGTTTAAGATGCGCCTACAATTAGCAAGACTTGAAGGAGGTTTTATTCATGGGTTGTAATGTAGGCCTGGTTTAGGTTATGAAATGAATGATATAAAAAGGTTCAAAATTTCCTATGATGTTCTCCCAAGTATGCATTACTCAAAAATCAAGTATTGAAGGAGTTTTCTCATTTCTTTGTTGTCATCTTCTCACTAGGCTTCATTGGTCACTTGTATCAACATTTGTTTTCATGCTCATTCATCTTGAATCATACCTCTACACTTTCATCTTGTAAAATTCTTCTCTTTTTAGGTTGCATTCTCAAGTTTCCAATTTGGTAGGATTTTCCAATTTTTTCTTTTCTTCTTCTTCTTTTCTTTGGCCCTAACTTTTGCCTAGACCATCCTTTTGGGTTTTCAGCTTAGCGGTTTTTTTTTTTTTTTTAGCCCTAGCTTTTGCCTAGACTACCCTTTTAGGTTTTTAGCTTAGTTTTTTTTTTTTTTGGTCTTTCATCTCTTGATTGAATGAACTTTTGCCCTCTTTTTATTTCTCAACTTAATGATTTTCGGTCATTTTGATGTACTCTCTAGACTTCTTTCTTGCCTCGATGCACTTGCACCTTTCTATTGTTGATGAATCTTTTCCTTTTTTGATGAACTCTCTCTTACATGAATCTTGTATTCCTCTTGGCATGATGAATTTCGAGCTCTTCAAACTTGATGCACACTTTTTTTTTCTCACATTGATGAAATTTCATTTATCTTTCCTTGATTGAGTGAAACCTCATTTTTCTTTGATGATATATTATCTTTAGCTTAATGAATTCTCTACTTGTCTTTCATGTCTTCTAGGAGATCTTTATCAATTAGCTTCAAAGCTACAAGGTCGACTCCTCCTCAACATGAGATTTAAGCATGCATACTTTGATTTTTCCCACCCTAGGTTTAGATTTTAGTGGGTTCATACGAAAAATAGGCTAAGTGTTTAAAGGCTCAAATGGGCTAGCAATGGATAATGATCATTCTAGGTATTAAGGTATAATCTTGTTTAACCAAAGACAACCTCCTATCCCTAGCAATGCTTACTTATAGGCACAATGACTTAGGCTCTTTTAATAAATTCCTCTTAAAAGAAAAAGTATGAATGCTCTATTGGAGACACAAAAGTTTCTAGAAATTTGGAATGAATGCATCAGCTTTTTGAATTTTTTGATGGATAGATTTTATTTGATTGCCTTTTAAGACCATTTCTTCTTTTATTCAAAGTAATTTAGCAAAAGTGTTTACACGGATCAAATGAAATTAATTCTTTCTCAGTACAAGTTGATTGTTCAGGACTTTAAACATCACAATTTAGAAAAAGTCCTGTCCAAGGGATCCTCATGTATCATTTTGAAAAAAAGACTTTAAAGAATCTTGAAATCTTTGAAAGAAAAAAATGGGCCTTTTTCAAAAAATTCACTAGGAGGTCCAATGCCCCTAGTTCAAAGAATTTTTTTTTTTTTTAAATGACTCAAGGGTCCAATGCCCCTAGTCCAAAGATTTTTCATTTGAAAATTTTTCCCTATTTTTGGGAAAGATTTGGAAATCTTGAATTTTTGTTTTTCGAATTTTTTTTTTTTTTTTGGTTTTTGTTTTGTTTTGTTTTGTTTTATACACACACACACACACACACACACAAACAAAGCTCATTGAATGCTACATGAAATTTTTGAATTAAAAAAAAAAAAAAACATAGAAACATTGAATAAACAAACAAACTTTAAGTTTAACCATGATGTTGCAAACCAAATGTGAAGTGAGGCAAAGTTGGGCCACTTGCTTCTTCTTGGTCCATTTAGGATGCTTGAGGATTGGTGTGCTTGAACCTTGATTATGATGAAATGGCTTGGGCTTGCACTTGAAATGCATGCATCTTATGAGCTTCTGACCTTTGATGTTGATCATATGTATACACCTTTGATGGGCTCAAGTATTGGGCTTAGAATGATTCAAGAAACAGTTTTCGGTTTCCATACCAAGTAGAGTTCAATCAAAAGCCTTTGGGCTTGAGTTCATTCATAGCATACAAGGTTCAAAAAATTATAATGGGCTCAAGCATTGGACTTGGGATCATCATGATTCAAACAATGGCCAAACACATGCGTAATGCAATGCAATTTACATGGACCGACCTAAAAGTAGGTTCTATGGGTCATTACAACATGGGTAGAAGGTAGGTTAAAGGTCCCCACAAACTAGGACGTTGTACCTCCCAACTTGTGATGCCAGGAGCACCGCGTTGGTCCGAACAGTACAATTTGTCCATATGAACCACCATGGCATAACCATGATGATCCTTGTCGCGGTGGGTGGTAGGTTCACCGCTGGGTATGTGAGTCTCAGGAAAACCACAATCCATGTCTAATACTACCGGGCTTCTAGGCTAGCACACAAATAAAATAAATTTCATTTAAGCAAATGATGCATGACATACAAAATAATGACATATTAGACATATTATATATAAAAAAGAAATAAACAAACAATGACATGGTTGGCTACCATAATCTAATTGAAACTTAGCCCTTAATATCCCCAGTGGAGTCGCCACTGTGAGAGACCGCGGCCCGGCCCGCTTTTAGGATGTTGGGCCAAACCCACGTGAATGGGTGGAGTCGTGTTATTGCCTCTCAAAATGGAGGTTCGACTAATTATATTTTCCCCTTTAGATTAAGGGTTTTACAATGAAGTCACCACTTATTTAATTATTGGGATAAATAAGAAAACTAAAATTGAAAAATTCCTCATTTTATTAATTTTCAATTGAATTTACATTGATCATAGGAAAATTACATGGCTTTAATCCTAGATACAATCTAAGATAAAGTACATGGTTTTGTTTTCTAGTTACAATCTAAAAATTGAAAATTGCAAGGATAAACACTGGTCTATCAACCTTTGATCTAAGTTCGGAGGCTATGTTACAAGGTGGGAAGGTGTTAGGCCCGGTGAAACTGGTCTTCTAGATTATTGTGGCCAACATTCATATTACATCATCTAATATGTTATCAATCAATTTGCATGTTGAATTTGAAGTGTGTGCATGTGATAAATCCTAATTCAATTTATTAAGCATTTTATTTGGATTGAAAATAAATTCTAGTGAATGTGTGTGGATAGTGATATCCTAGATTCAAAGATTTGAAAGAATTATTAAACAAACATCATTTTCATGTTTTTGATGTGGGTTTAAGATTAAGACTAGTGTTATGCATGAACTTGTGATGAACAACCAAAAACATGTGAAGAACACATAAGAACATTTAAGAACATTTAAACATATTCAAGGGAATTTAAATAAATACTATCATGCTTTAATCTTAAACTCTCATCATGATAACGCAAAAAACAATTTGGAAAAGGGATTATACTTTCATGCAAGATCCATATGGTGGAGGAGGAGACTCTTGAGGGAGGTCCTAAGGGTGGAGGAAAAGAAGGGCTAGGAGAGGAAGAGTGAGTCTCACTCAATATCTTGAGTCTCAAGAAGATCAAGATATGACAAGACTACTTAACTTTCTAGAACTCAAGAGAGGAGAAGAGGGGGGTTTTTGTGTACTCTGGAATGAAGGAGATGGAGGGTTTATATAATAGTGGTGGATGAAATATGAATGGAAGGCCATTTAATGAGGGTTGACAAAGAATCATAAACCTAGAACTCATTTTAGCCTTGGAAAAAATCTGGTGCATTAAATGAAGAGATTGGTGGGAGTGAGGAGCAAGCCAAAATTTGGTTTTTCCGTAGCTGCTGTAACAACTTGTAGAACCAACTTCGAAAAATCATATATGATTCAATTTTGATTGGAATTGTCTCGTTCTTGTGTTCAAATTAAAGCCTCAGATGTCTAGTTTCTAGGAAAATTAATCTCATTTACAGATTCAAAATATTCTGAGAGATATCGATGAAATGGTGAGCAGAGGTCATTTGTTAGAAAATGGTTTCAACACAATTAACATCAATAGATCCCAAATTAGCTCTTAATTAACATTAAATGGTTCCAATCACTCCCATTTCAGACTTAATTGGTTCCAAATTTACTCTAATTAAAAGGTAATTGCACAAATTACTCATTGAATAATTAATGTTTAACTATTTAATTAATTAGGTGTATGCAACCTCACCATAAAATATAGTCCTAACCAATCAAATTATGACATATCATTGATCTCAAATTGATTACGCTTATAACCAATTGAAATCAATTGTTCATAATCACATAGTCGGACTTAATTTGTGATAGTGCATCTCAGCCATTAAAACTTGATTTAATGATAACTTTCAATCTGGTGGTTCGATTAGGGTTTATGATTAATCAATTTGATCATTACAACATCAAGATCATTTTGGTGAAATGAGAGTTTTAATGATGTAATTTTGGAAACCAATAGATAAACTGATAAAGAGTTTTAATACGATATAAATGATAAAAGATGACATATTGAGTGTTATTTTATTACGTCCATTTATTATTAAACAATGCATAAAATAATAAAACTACAATACTCAAAGCTTGAAATTCCAGCGTGGAATAAGTCGCTGAAGCCTCCTGTGGTAATTTCTGCTGAGGATTTTTTATGTGCCCTTAAAGTTTTTAAGTCTCTCATAACACCATACTATAGGGCCAGTAACGCAGGAGAATGTCTTATAGCTAGATGAATTATGCAACACATCCTTTTCTAAGAGCATTCTCATCAGCCCTCTCAAATGTGCCAAATGCCAAATATTTGGCACATTTAGCACATCAAACACAAAAACGAATGCTCATCAGGTATGCTAAATGTTCCAAAATTTTGGAACATACTACAATACGCTCTCATATTTGAGAGCGTATGGATAGAAATGCCATTTTTATTTAATACTTTTTTATTCTCTTTTCTCTCTCCTCTCTCCTCACTTTCTTCTTTTCTCTGCTCTCTCCGTCACTCTCTATCTCTTCCCTCTCAGTCCTCCCGGCTCAAGATCTCTCTCATCTTTGCTCAAGATCTCTTGCCGCCTCACCTCGTCGTCAACCTCCACAGCCCTCGCCGCCGACCTCCACAGCCCTTGCCGCTGACCTTCAGATCTCTTAATCGAGTCGTGGGTGTGATATTTGGGATGGGTTTCGATGTGTGGGTTTTGGGTCATTGATTGATCGGTTGGGTTGGGATTTTGGGCCGATGGTGGTGTCATGGTTGTGGCGGTGGTTGGTTGAGTTTTGGGCCGGCGATGTTTGTGGCTGTAGTGGGCAGCAGTGTTTGTGGCTATAGTGGGTTTCGATGTGTGGATTTTGAGTCATTGATTGATCGGTTGAGTTGGGATTTTGGGCCGGTGGTGGTGTTGTGGTTGTGGCGGTGGTTGGTTGAGCTTTGGGCCGGCGATGTTTGTGGCTGTAGTGGGCGGCAGTGTTTGTGGCTGTAGTGGAACGGCAGGGTTTGTTGAAGATTTTGAGTTTCTTTTTCTTTTTCTTTTCTTTTTTGTGGAGGTTTTTGGATTTGGAATTTGTTGGAGATCCAGTGTTTGTGATTGTAGTTTGTGGAGGTTGATTTGTCGTTGGTGGTGATTTGCCGTTGCCATTGCTGTTGGTGGTTTGTAGAGGTTGATTGTGATTGTAGTTTAATGTGATGGAATTTGTTTAATATTATTTAATGTGTTGGATATATTATTTTAATGTATAGAATTGAAAAATAGAAGATGTGATAAATGGTGAATTGTAAAATGGTGTGTTAAAATGATAAAGTAAGTTTTTGATGTGTTAAAATGACATTTTTTATGAGAGAGCTGATGAGAATGCTCTAAAGCATACTATATGGTGATGCTTGCTTAATTGCTTTCCCATTTTTTATTCATAAAGTTACGTACTCTCTCTAAGATATCATATACAAAATTAACAACTTTTCTTTTCCTTGCAAGCAAATTCTCTTCCGGTTTTTTTTTTTTTAATACTACTTGGCAGCTACGTCAGCATCATTATTGTATTATTATTTTTATTTCTATTTGTCACCGTACAGTACTTTTTCCACCGGAATGGCATAAACTTTTTTTAAAAATTTTTTTTTAATACTACTTGGCAGCTACGTCAGCATCATTGTATTATTATTTTTATTTCTATTTGTCACCGTACAGTGCTTTTTCCACCGGAATGGCATAAACTTTTTTGTTTTTTTGGCATAAACCTTTTTGACCCATGAATAAACGACCACCTGACATATATTTGTACCGGGAATATAATTTAATTTGTTTGGGCATATCAATAAGATTCGGATAATGCTCGTATATAAAACCTCTTAATTGCTTTGCCTCCTGAGAAAAATCCGAAAAACAATCCTACTAGTACTAGCTTACACAAGTGAAAAAAAACTTTGACACCAAAAAAAATTGGAAAAGTTAGACGTGGTAGAAGGATTCATGGCACTTTTTAACCAAAACTAACATCACAATTGTTTAAGACAAAAAGGCTAGTGTTTATTGCATACACTTGTGCAAATACACATTGCCCAAATACATAGTATGGTTTTTCACTTAAAAAAACTTTTACCTTCTCCCGAGATTTAGTATGTTACTATTCACTACACTTGGGAAGTTATCCCAAAAATTTACATTTTATTTTTGGCATAGGGTATTTTTGAGATTTTAATATTTATTTGGGGTTATTTTAGATATTACATAATAGAATATTTCAGAAATCAAATTGGGTCCAGGGCAAAGATAATGGGGTAGTCGTACACCATTCGTGTAGGTCACTACTTAGGTGACAAGGAATTTCACTATTTGGAGACAATTAGAGTTACTATCGTTGTTTACTGGGACTTTTCTTCAAAACTCATAACACTTTCTCTTTCCAACCTTGAGTACTAGGCAAGAAAAGATTCCATTAGAACTTAAATGATAATTTAACAGCAAGGGAGTATTTGTTAGTTTCCAATACTTAAGGGGGGAAATTGCTCGATTTAATTTAAAGTTTTATGAGCGAATTGTGAACTACCCAAAAAACCAAACAGAGAAAATACTTTTTCATTTTTTTTATTATATTAATTCTAGAGTGTAACATATTGTTCATGTTCTACTGAGCATGCAATTGAAGCTACAAGAATCAACTGAATTACTTATAGGATAGCGGAAAATAGATAAGGAAAATTAATATTTTAAAGAAATTTACAAAGTGTACTAGGGTTAGCATTTAACAACGTGGTTCTCTTACCAATTTTTTTTTTTTTTTTTATAATTTTTTTAATTTTTTTTTTATCAACACCTGATTTTAAAGAGTTCAGAGTTTTAAGACAATAAGTGGAACCACAATTATTTGTGTTGGTCAGGAGGACCACATGTAGGATTGAGTAAATTCTCCAACAAATGGACTTAAAAGTTGATAGTAGCACATGGTAATAGCCTGTGAATGATTTCATCCTATTTACGTCCATAGGCGTAGGGCAAATATCAAATCAAGAAGGATTAAATAAATTATGGTTTCAAATACTGATACATAGTCTTTAATCCAAAAATTTACAGATGAAAAAAATGCATATTGACATATAAATTCATATCCAAGCATACACCTTATATGAAAGTTCATTCTTTAACAGTTTAACTACAAAACTAAATCATATAATAGGGTAATATATTATATCAATCATTCATCTTCAAATTTTATTACATAATAATACACCCAACCCTCCTCACACGTAAAATTCTGGCAGATAAATATCATGTTTTCATCTCAAACACACATTTACATCAAATAATTAAGAATCAAGTACATTGTCCACACTGACTTATTTAAAATAACAAGGGAGTTCGACAAAAGGAAAGTAAACAAATGGAATGACATAGTGGCCATAGAGGATGTGTACCAGAGACGAAGAGAGGCCTATGTGAAATCCTAACAGGTACAGAACTCTTACAGGTACTTTTATTGAACAACAATCTGAAAAGACATAGAATCAGTTTGGTTATGGTTATTTATATTAGGGGCGGTGTTTCTTTTTACCCTTTATAATATGCCAAGATAGAGCACACCGTTTGTACGACACTTAGACAAAGTGCAAAGAATGCGGCAAGGAAAGCAATGACCGTCCAGGGGCTACTGAAATGCGTATGAATCACTTGAGATATCCAGGTCATTGCCCGCATTTTGTAGTACTTCTCGATTTGAACTCTGACTTCTCTATATATATCAAGGTTAGGCACCAAGTCGGTGCCTATCTCATTGAAGACTTCAGCCACTTCTTGGTCGCTGCCGAGGAGGTTGAGGAGTATGCCTGCATTCCTGAGGTCAATAACGTCTTTGGGAACATCAATAAGTGAATCAAGGAAGCATATGTAAGAGGTGATCCCAAAGTCATTCTCGAAATCAGGACACATCTCGTAGGCTATTAAGTTGAAGAACTTTGGCCCAGTTGAGTCATCCACTGTTATTTTAGGCATCCAAAGGATTCCCGGGTAGAAATTCCATTTTTTTTTGAACTCTATCTCTCCCAAGTGGCTACTTTTTCTGGGCATCAAATGGATTCCTACCTCTCTAAGCTCCTGCACATTGCGAAATGTTTGCCATTCTAGATCTCTCTCATCATTTTCTTCATTCTTGTAAGGTACAGGGTAAGCAATTCTAGCTCTCTTGACCATAATACTTTCCATAGTCGGACTTAGGGGTTTCTTGCCAGATTTATCCTCCACAGTACTATCTTCTTCATTGTCAGATTCAATTTCTTCATTCTTGCCAGGTACAGGGTAAGCCATTCTAGCTTTCTTGACCATAGTACTTTCCATAGTCGGACTTAGGGGTTTCTTGCCAGATTTATCCTCCACAGTACTATCTTCTTCATTGTCAGATTCATTTTCTTCATTCTTGTCAGGTACAGGGTAAGCCATTCTAGCTTTCTTGACCATAGTACTTTCAATAGTCGGACTTAGGGGTTTCTTGCCAGATTTATCCTCCACAGTACTATCTTCTTCATTGTCAGATTCAATTTCTTCATTCTTGTCAGGTACAGGGTAAGCCATTCTAGCTTTCTTGACCATTCTAGCTTTCTTGACCATAGTACTTTCCATAGTCGGACTTAGGGGTTTCTTGCCAGATTTATCCTCCTCAGTACTACTATCTTCTTCCTTGTCAGTTTCATTTTCTTCATTCTTATCAGGTACAGGGTAAGCCATTCTAGCTTTCTCGACTCGACAGGGTAAGCCATTCTAGCTTTCTTGTCAGTTGCATTTTTCTGAGCACTTTCGTCTTCCACGCCATCAAGACCTAGAAGTCTTTTCCGCAGAAGATCAAGAAGATGGATGGCTTTTTTATCAGCATTTGAAGATTTCGTTCCTTCAGCTAGCATGCTTTGCTTATTGATGAAAGTTTGGATCGATTTCCTCAAGTTTTCCTCCTTTTTACTATTTTCCTCCTCTTTAATATTTTTCATTAAATAGTCGAGGAGTTGATAAGGAAGTTGATTCTCTAACAAGAACAAATCTTGTTGCACAAACGCCACTTGATCGTTTTTAATTTTGAAAGCTTTGACTGTTTCATTAACAAGCGAGTCTATGAACTGCAATGTTGCACAGCCGTCCACAAACAACATCCAAGCAAGGTCCTCATCACTATATTGCCGTGTCACTTTCTCATCATAGTACTCCCTCAGTTCTTTGATATTATCCTCAATAATACCATACAATTCTTCAACAGTCCTGCCAGTTTCTCCAATGAATTTGTCTGCCAACATAAGCTTGTACTCCTCTGTTAGCTGATATTTAGGCTTACCATGATGGATAGGACCGAGTGATACCACTCTCGGCTCACAGTACTTTTGGTAATGCTTGTGACCTCGCAGCAATAAAACCTGATGGATCCGCAATTTAGAAATTAACATAATCAATAACAGACAAAATGTAATAAATTGACAATAAATAATATGTTTTCTCGACACATTGAAATGCTATATATAAAATAATTTATAATAATAAGATAAAAATATAGTGTGCATATAGCTAGCTTGACCAAGTACTATGAATGCCTCCCTCCGTTTAGGCTTTCACATTCCAGATTAAATATTTGGAGAAATTACACTTTAAATTTCACTTTGTACTTTAAACTATTCGAACGCACACTTTGCATTCTAAACTATCACACTTTGCACCCTTTTGTTAACTTTGCTATTATGTTTAATGGAATCCTATAGCACGTGAGAAGCACATGCTTCTTGCTTAGGTAGAACAAGTTTAACATGTTATTTTTTCCTGTGTCTCACGTGTACCCACTGCCCAGACCCAAATTCAGATTCTTGTCTCTCACTCTCGCTTTTCGCCCAAAAAAAAAAAAAAAAAAGAACCTGAAACCCCAATTTTTTTCTCTAGACTGAAACCCCGATCCACCATTGTGACGAATCCGTAAGTCCCCAATTATATAACAATTCCCCAATCACACAGCAGTGCAAATGCAAACTCTGGGTCACAAACGTCGGTCAGTTCTGAGAATAGAGTTAATTGTTGGTAAATGACATAGTTGAATTATGTTGATTCAAATTTCACATATGTGAGGATGCCAATAACGTGTACATAGTCATGACATATGTCTTTTCTTGTTTCTATTCTACTTTTAATGCAGAATATATTCAGAATTTCTGAAAGGGTGTTTAGAGTATTGTTTTAATTTAATTGATTTTAAAAAAGGATGTTTCGGTCATTTAAGTTTGTTCCACCTAAGCAAGAAACATGTGCTTTTCACGTGCAGTAGAATTCCGTTAAACATAACAGTAAAAATAACACCGGAGAACAAAGTGTAATAGCTTATCAGAATTGGTTCTTATTTTAATATTCTTTCTTGGTTAGTTTTCTAAATGCTCATGAGAATTGGCCAGTTTCTCCTAGTTAATTGGAGTCCCAATTCTGAGATTGAAGTGGATTTATGGAGTAGGTGCACTTGTGAATACTCTAGCTACAGGATGTGTTGCTAATCCAACACAAGAAGATTACACTCCTTTCTTAGAAACAGTGAAGGAATAATACTCTACTCTTAGCATGGTTATTGCTGGGGCAGCAAGGTTCCTTGCCAGGAGGAAGATCTTCCACCACCAATGAGAGAGAGGGAGAAGAGGTATATGAGTTAATGATTTTAGGGATTTTGGTGATGACGTCTCTAAATTTTTTTTTTTTTTTTAAATGACGTGAAGGTATAATTAGCAAATGATGTGGCATAGAAAACAATTTTTTATTGTTCTGTTTGACAAATCAACTTTTTCCATCTAAGAGATAACGATATGAACTACATTGACACAATCCTGAAAAGGTTGGAGACTAAATTGACACAATTAAAATGTTAAGAACTAAATTGAGATATGGTGTAAAGGATAGGGACCAACTTTGTAATTTAGCCTTGATAGTTTTAGCAAACAATTATAATTAAAAAATATTTAAAAGTTAAATAAACACTAACTCAATATAAAATTATAATATAATAAGGATAAGATAAATGTTACAACATATAAAAATAGAATCTAATTTATGAATGCACTATTCTTTCACTTAACAATATAATGATTTAGTGGCCTTAACCTGTGCCAAATAAAAATGAATTCAAAACATAACTAATATTGACTAAATCAAGATCAATTTCAGATAGATAATCCAATATCATAAATTACGCATAAAATTTAATAAAATAAATGAAGAATTTTACTTAAAAATAAAATTTAGTTTTCTAGTACCTTGAGGAAGATGAGCAAGTCCAAGAAAATTGAAATATCTAATTTCCAACTTTGATTTTGGTGTTGAGGGATAGAGAGATTTTTTTGGTGTGTGATCGTGTGGGAGATTTTGTGGCTTATGTTGATAATGTAACCTATGGGAGATTGTGTTACAAAAATTAAAACCTCTAGCTGTTAGAGGAAATTAATCATCAATGATTATTTGACTTTACTCACAATTTTGGAGCTTTTATCTAATGGGAGTCTTAGGCAAGAACCTAAGTGACCTAAACGGCTAAACTTAGTGCCAATCCATTGTATTAGGGGTGTACAACAGATCTGATCACCCGACCCACTCGCTCCACTTGCCTAAAACCAAATCGACCACCGCCTAAACCGACGCTTGTGGCAGTCGACGGCATGTGATCTCCTCCAAAACCCAACAGGGGCAGGTCGAGTGTCAGGTGTTCCTTCTAAAACCCACTTTAAACTGACCCGAAAATCCCTCCACCCAAAAATCTCAAATCACTCTCAGAATCCTCCATTTCTACCAAATATTTGGCCTAGATTTGGAGAAAATACAACAATCTCTGCCTTGATCTCTGGCGAGATTTGGCCAAGATCTCGTGATCTCTGCCTAGATCTTGCTGAGATCTAGCGATCTTGCTAGAGATCTGAAGATTCTGATGAGATCCCTCCTAGCACCGGCGCCTTCTCAGTTTCAACCAAAACCAACTCAACCCAAACCGGTCTAATAACCGTTTTAGTCGACGGTAGGCTCTCCCATCTACCACCTTGACGGAGTCAAGTCGGTTCCAAGTTAGGCACAAACCGAACTTGGACTAACTTGTGGACAGCCCTACTATGTATATACACATCATAAAAACGTAGAGTTTTTTATATATAGTTGTAGGGACTCAATTTAGAAAGGTTCCCTAACAATACATTTCTAGAGAGTGGGACGAAGGATTAGGCCCTAACAGACTAACAACGGTACACAAGCCACTTTTCACCATTGAAGTGGAGTGAACCCAATTTACGACTAAGGGTAGCTCCTCGGCACTTGTCCGAAGAGGTTCCTTCCTCCTCTCCTCCCCCCTTAACTGCTTTGCTCGCCCTTCTTATATAGTCCTCTTCCTCCTATCTCATTCTTCCATCTGTTGATCATCCATTTGCCTTCCCTCTGACTGTCCGTCCCATCAGAGGCCTTATCAGTATTCAAGTGGTTCACAATGATCAATGTTACCTTGTCAAGGGGTTACATCCCCATTAATGCGGCCAGGGGGGTTAGATAAGCGCATTTAGTGTGGAGGTGACAACCTGTTCTGGGCCTGTCCCCCACCTGAAATTAGCCTCGGTACGCCGAGGACAGGGAGTCCTCGGCGTGGGTCCGAAAAAGCATAAGTCTTCATACACCAGCCTCGGACAATCATCCCTCCTCGGCATGTTCCAAGTTAGGCACAAACCGAACTTGGACTAACTCGTGGACAGCCCTACTATGTATATACACATCATAAAAACGTATAGAGTTTTTTATATATAGTTGTAGGGACTCAGTTTAGAAAAGTTCTCTAACAATACATTTCTAGAGAGTGGGACGAAGGATTCGGCCCTAACAGACTAACAACGGTACACAAGCCACTTTTCACCATTGAAGGGGAGTGAACCCAATTTACAACTAAGGGTAGCTCCTCGACACTTGTCCGAGGAGGTTCCTTCTCCTTTCTTCCTCCCCTTAACTGCTTTGCTCGCCCTTCTTATATAGTTCTTTTCCTCCTCTCTAATTCTTCCATCTGTTGATCATCCATTTGCCTTCCCTCTGACCGTCCATCCCATCAGAGGCCTTATCAGTACTCGAGTGGTTCACAATGATCAATGTTACCTTGTCAAGGGGTTACATCCCCATTAATGCGGTTAGGAGGGGTTAGATGAGCGCATTTAGTGTGGAGGTGACAACCTGTTTTGGGCCTGTCCCCCACCTGAAACTAGCCTCGGTACGCCGAGGACAGGGATGTCCTCGGCAGGGGTCCAAAAAAGCATAGGTCTTCATACACCAGCCTCGGACAATCATCCCTCCTCGGCATGGGTCTTGGGCCAAATGCAAGATGGGCCCAGGCTACCAGGCCCATGGGCCCCACAATAGTTAAAATACTTAGTTACAAATAAAGAATTAAATCACTAGAGAATGGAGAAATAAATCATAACTAGTGGAAATAAATATTTTGTAACAACTATTCTGACTTAATGGGATATAAATTTTCATAGAAAATTTTGTGATAACAAAATTATGAAATGAATAGCCGAATAGGACTTTTTTTTTTTTTTTTTTTAAGAAACACGAATAGGACTAAATTAATAAAAGGACTATTTTACTTTTATTAAAATGCATTAACACAACCTCTTGTATCTTTGGTGTTGTTCCTAGTTGCACTTTGGCTTGCGCCTCCTTTAATTTCTTAAACTTCTCTTCCTTAAAACTGGTACTGTCTCTCTCTTGGATTGTAATAGTCAGCTTATGGGTTTCTCCAGCGACAATGACAGGTTGATCTGTCTCTCTGCTTGATTCACCAGCTTCTTTTCTTTCAACTTTTCTCGAATACTCCATGGAAATTTCGTGCTCCATTCCGGCCTTGGTGAGTGTCTTCAAAAAGAAGGTAACTTATTGGTATGATTAACCTATTGATCAAATACTAAGCATTATATAGGCCAAGTGAACATGGGAACGTTAGCTTGAAGCATTTAGAGTCTAAACTTTATTCATATACTAAGTCTGGAATCAATTGCACACACTTTTGTGCACTAATAACTACTTTAACGACTCAAGTTTGTTGAAGCTGTGCATGAGAACAAAAAATGCTATTTTCTCATCTTTTACAAAACAAGCTTGTTATTTGATTTACGAATTTGAAATTGTGCACTTTTCCAATAAACTAACAATTTGTCTAGAGAGTCGTACATTTTGCCACAACTTACACATATATCAACTTAAAATTGGATTGTAGCACTTACATATGGGTTTCATAATTGGTACCAGGTGAAAAGTATCTACTCTATGTTAGAATATTTTTGTGAATGTCCATCCAATCACCACTTACTGCATATGCAAGTTATGACAAAGTGTGTATTCTTAGACTTTTTCATAAACTTATGGTTGTACCTTCATTTTTATGCAGCCGGCTGGTTGTTATTAATATTTGATATACATACACTTTTATTTGTTATGTTTCCTCCTCTAGACCAGTGGCTAAGGGTCCAGGTGGCCATGCCACTAATGTGCATAAAATATAGTCGAAAAGCACATTTTAGTCCTTACTTTTTCAGGTGATTCCCATTTTAGTCTCTATAATTTATTTTTACCGCTTTTAGTCCCTATCCTAAAAAACGCTTCTCGTTTTGGTCTCTGCCGTTACATCAGAAACAGAAAAAACTGACGTTGCAAACAGTAGGAATAAATAATATTAAATTATTGTCCATGTGGCATAAATTAATAATAAAAAAGCCACGTCAGCATCTAAATTAAAAAAATTAATTTATTAATTTTAACTAAATTAAAAAAATTAAAAACAGAATTAAAAACTAAAAATCATATGAATTGAGATCTAAGTGTGTCTTGAACAAGAACAATAAAAACACAATCCTAGATTCATGAACACAAACCCAGAAATTAAAAAAAAAAAAAAATCCAGATCTTGCTCGAATCCAAATGGCAGGCACCACCACGAAGGTGGTTCTTGCCTTCTCTCTCTAAGGTCCGAACACAGAAACTCCAAAGCTCTCGAGCAGAGTTATGAGAGAAGAGATATACCCAACGCTTTCCACGGATAGCATGGTTGGGCCTTTTGCAGCGACTACAACAACGACAGCTTGGAGTAGCACTTGGTGAATGGTTTAGCCTTGACTGTGGGTTTATGAAGGTGAAGGCGAAGGTGAAGGTGTTTGAGCTATTTTTAAGTTTGTGTCTGTGTTTTGGGTTTTGATTTTGGGGGATTTTATTTTGTCGGTTTTGCTTTGTGGCTTTATGTGTGGCTAAGGTATTGTTTGGGTTTGATGTTATGAAGTTGGAGATGGGATCAATGAAGTTGAAGTTGGTTGTTCTGTATTGACTCTGTGTTTGTGTAGATTAAGTGTTTGATGTTTGGATGGAGCTTATAGTAAAGTTTTGTTGCAGAGGAGATCACTTCTTGGCCGTTGATGTCATTCATCACTCTAGTCTTTCTTTGTAATAGCCTCAGTTCTCGCCGTGCTGCAGTTAGGAAATCTCTCTCAATCCCTCTTTGCGTAACTCTTCCTTTGTTTATGTGATTTTGAAAGAAGATGAGAGACTTTCAGAGAAAGTAAAAGGAGGCTATAGGAAGCGTGAGAATTGAGATCTGGATTAGAGCGAGATCTGGATTTTTTTTTTTTAATTTCCTAGGTTTGTGTTCATGGATCTGGGGTTGTGTTTTTGTTGATCTTGTTCAAGACACACTTAGATCTCAATTCATATGATTTTTAGTTTTTAATTCTGTTTTTAATTTTTTTTATTTAGTTAAAATTAATAAATTAATTTTTTTTAATTTAGATGCTGACGTGGCATTTTTTATTATTAATTTACGCCACATGGACAATAATTTAATATTATTTATTCCTACCGTTTGCCACGTGAGCTTTTTCCGTTTTTAATGCAACGGCAGGGACCAAAACGGGAAGCGTTTTTCAAGATAGGAACTAAAAGCGGTAAAAACAAAATGTAGAGACTAAAATGGGAATCACCTGAAAATGTAGGGACTAAAATGTGCTTTTCGCCTAAAATATATAAAATAAAGTACACTCATATTTGCATATTTAGTTTTACTTTTATATTATTTCTTTATTGATTATGAATTATCTTTGTTTTATAGGTAAAAAAAAGCTTTACATGCTAATGGGTTTTATCTAAGGGATATGGATTATGGATAGACTCTAACTTATGTGGGTTGAACCTAACTCAAACTCAGAGACCTACAAGATGTGGAGAAGCCTCATCAATTAAGAAAAGAAGCCAATGGGAGAAAAATATAATAATAAAAAAAACGTCAAAATACGTAATCAGCCACGACTAAGTTTGATGTTTTTTTTTTTAATGAGAAAAAAAAAATTAGGAATATTACATGGAGTTCCTTGATTAAATTCAAACACATATTGCATTGACAAATAAAATACAAACGAAGTTGTCTTTTATCTTTACTAAGGATAATTAATTCAATGCAATTAATTTTACCAAGAATTTGGATGTTTTGCTATTATTTATCCATATTTTAATTTAACTTTTATAATTTAAGCATGTGCAAATTAAGAACTATTAATACTTTATTTAAAATAAAGATGTTGCAATTTAGAAGACAAAACACCTGTGGATTTACACTTTCTGAAACTTCATTTTTCTAAGAGCATCTTGAGGATCTCCAAGGACATGTTTTATTGTATATAATTTAGTTGTTTGCATAAACAAAATTGCTATACACTTTATATACATATTTGATACTTTTTTTTTTTTGGATAAATTTAATAGTTATAATGGAGGAGATAAACTTGGAGGGGTGTACACGATTCGGCTCGGTTGGTTTTGGAGAGGTTTTTTGCACCACGCCTATAGGGTGCGGTTTCACCGTATGCTTGACCGCACCTCACTTTTGGAAGGTAAGAACCGGTCTACACAAGGTGCGGTTAATCTTAGCGACTTGGTGCCGTTCATTCGGTTATATGGGCTGGGCTTTTAAAAACAAGATAATCAACTAAAACCATAATAGCATGATATAATAAACTAAAATCACAAAAGTATAATCAAGGCGAAAACACCATTTTGGTCCCTACATTTTGAGCTCATAGTCAATTTGGTCCCTAAATTTTGGTAACAGTCAATTTGGTCCCTGCTATTTTTAACTTGGAGTCAATTTGGTCCCTACCGTTAACTCACTAACGGAAAATGCTTACGTGGCAAACGGTGGGCACAGTCAGCACATTTGATGCTGACATGGCAAATAAAATACTAAAAATAATATTTGATAAATATTTTAAAATTCCAAGATGGCATTTTCCCAATTAAAAATATGTATAAGTTGAAAAGAAATTGCTGCTAAATATTATTACTTTTCCTAATAAACATGTCTGGTGGACAGCTCAACTTAATTATAGTTCTTGTAAAAAATTGATCCACAAATTACAATTTCAAGTTTTCAACAGTCTGTCTCACTGTACAAAATTTGAAATAAAATAATAACAAAAACGTAAACTCAACAGAGTTATATTCATTCTTTGGGAACCAAAGAGAGAGAGAGAGGAACACTTATTTAAAAGAAAAAACATTTCCTTCGTATTAACTCTTTTAGTTTTGGTGATGGTAAAGAAACAGAAAACTAAAAGTCAAAACGTGAGAGAAATTAATGGATCAGAAAAGATCAAAACGAGTGGAAGGGATTGGGTCTCTGAAATGTAAACATGCATGCACCGTCGCCATCCTTGCCTTGCGCCGTCGTTGCCGTTCCAACCATCAAATCCTAGCGCCAAACAAAGATCTCATCACAGCCACCTGATGAGCAAGTTTGTTTCCTTCGTAATGGATTTTCTTTTGGTTGTTAGGGTTTGGAAAATTGGGTTTTAAGGTTGATTTAATTTTTTGAAGTTTCCAAGAGAAATTTGGCCACCAGATTATCTGGGTTTTGTGTAAACATATTTGGTTAGATTTGTCCCCATCAAAGCCACTGGAATGGACTCAACATAAAGATACCAACCCGAAATGAAAGGGGTCTCCATCTGGGATTGCTATTGTTCTTTTTCTTTTTCTTGGTTTCTGTTTGGTTACCGAGAAAGTTTGCTGGGGAAAATTTCTTGAATTTTTTGTATTCTAAAATTTCAGTTTCTTATTGGTTTTTATTGATCAAGATGTTTCTCAATTGTATAGAGGTGACATGTTGTGGAATATATTTATGAATTCAAGGATTAAAAGAAAAAAAAATGAACAAGGTGATTTTGTGTTTGGTTGCCATGAAAATTGAAGAAAATCAAAAGAAAATCGGATTCCTAATTTTAATTTCCACCTTTAAAATTTCGAAATTAAAATTAAAATTATTTTTATTTTAGTTGGGAAAATGCCAACTTGGCATTTAAAAATATTTATTAAATTGATTGTGCCCACCGTTTGCCACGTAAGCATTTTTCGTTAGTGAGTTAACAGTAGGAACCAAATTGACTATAAGTTGAAAATAGTAGGGATCAAATTGACTGTTATCAAAATGCAGGGACCAAATTGATTATGAGCTCAAAATGTAGTAACCAAAATTGTGTTTTTGCCTATAATCAATCAATAGCATGATATAATAAACTAAAATCACAATAGTATAATCAATCAATAGGATGATCAACAAGCAAATTTACAATCTTTCAACACTTCAAACAAACTCAAATAGCATAGGAAAAAAAAATCAAACATTAGTGACCTCAAAAAAAAAAATTATAAATAGTATGAGAAAATACCCAAGCACTCTTTAAGCCTTTGATATTTAGTCCTTCACTAGGCTGAAGCTGAATCTCTTAAATTACCCCTGAAATTACAAGAAAATAACCCAAACAAAACAAAAATTAGAATCAACAAGAAACATTTAGTGAACTCAAAAGAAAACCAAAAAATTATAAATAGTATGAGAAAATACCCAGGAACTCTTTAAGCCTTTGAGATTTAGTCCTTCACTAGGCTGAAGCTAAATCTCTTAAATTACCCCTGAAATTACAAGAAAATAACCCAAACAAAACAAAAATTAGAATCAACAAGAAACATTTAGTGAACTCAAAAGAAAACCAAAAAAAATTAGTGGTTAGGGCTACCAAAGACAGAACTATATAGTGGCAGTCCCATAAAAAAAAAAAAAAAAAAAAACTATATAGTGGCAGAGCCACTGTGGAGAACGGAGATGAGAAGGAGATTGACTAAGAGGAAAGTCTTTCTTTGTGAAAGAGACTGAGAATCAAAGACGAGTCTTGATGAGAGTGTGAGACTTGTGTTCTTAAAGAGTCTTGATAAGAATGTGACTGAGCTGAGTGATTGAGTGAGTTGAGTCTGAGAGCAAGATCGTTTGGCTGGCGCGTTAGAGTAGCACGTTTGACGTTTTGCGTTTTCATTTTTTTTTTTTTTTTCAAAAACCGTGATTGTTGACTTCGGTGGTGTGAACAGTGTTCACACAGTAACATTTGCAGCAACTGTTCAGCAATTTTTCAGTAATTTTGAGCAACTTTTCAATTATAGAACCCACAAATTTCACTTTTCAACAACTTTTTCATTAAAAATGGGTCCCACGGTACTATTCACACATTTAAAAATTATTTTGCTACAGTGTTTTTCAATTTTCAGCCGTATCCAAATGGACCCTTGTGCCCGTTTGTTTCAGCTTTTAGTCCGTTTGGATAAAACTGAAAACTGAAAACTGAAAACTGAAACACTGTAGCAAAATAATTTTTAAATGTGTAAATAGTACCGTGGGACCCATTTTTAATAAAAAAATTGCTGAAAAGTGAAAATTGTGGGTCCGTAAACAGTAAAAATTGTGGAAAAAGTCAAAAGTTGCGGCTACTGTTCAATGAACAGTAACCGCAACAGTAACTGAACAGTGCGGTTTGGGCTGAACACGTGAAAAAAAAAAAAAAAGAAAAAAAAAAAAAAGAAGAAAAAGGCTGAAACGCGAAGGGCGCGTTTCAGCTTCCTTCCAATCCAAACGGAGGCTTAGAAGTTGAAACGCACGTTTAGAAACCCCCAGCCTAAAAAGCCCGTTTGGTAAGGTTCAAAAAGCAACTTTTTGTTAAAAGTTGTGTTTTGGGTTTGTGAAGAAAATGTGCATTTGCAAAAAGAGCTCAGAGCTGCAATTGCAAAACGCACGAACACGTTTTCTCAAAACAGAAATATTACCGTTGGTGGATTTCTTTTTTTCCTAAATTGCCCATAGTTTTTTTTTTTTTTTTTTTCTCCTCCTCTATGCTACTATGCAGGATGGAGCTATTCTTGGACCGCCGGGGGGGGGGGGGGGGGGGGGGCAGTGGCCTCCCCAGATTTTCAAAAAAAAAAATTATATATATATAATATATTATTTTTAGCAATTTGTTTCAATAAAATTTTACTTTATCCTCTTAACAATATTATTGATATTTTTAAATGCTATAAAAAAAAATTATTAGCCCAATATTAAAAATTAAGCCCAACACCCAAGAAAAAAAAAAAATACCGGTTCTAATTAGATATCTACCTAGCCTAGGCCTAGGAGTAGGAAACACCCAATTTACCTAACACATATAATAAAAGGGAAAAAAGAAGGAGATTTCTAAACCATTCAAAAAAAAGAAAAAAAAAAAAGAAAACCTAACTTATGACTGAACATAGAGGAGAGGAAATCAGCAGCCAGCGGCAGCGGCAGAAGCAAAGGTAGTCAGCCAGTTAGGGACAGGGACGCTGAGCGGCTGGGGGCTGGGACGAAGAGACCTGATACCAGAGGCAGAGGGAAAGAGTTAAAAGAGAGGTTAATAAAAAGTAAAAACTGAACCAAGACCGTCTTTGTCTTTAGCATTCTCTTATTTTATAAATGAAAAAGTTGCATCTGATCTGACAAACACAACTACACACGCAAAAGTCAACAAGTCATTGATATTTTGTAATTTTTTTTTATTGTTGTTTTGTCTTTAGCAATAGTGAATAGCCTGTGTTTTGTGATTTTTATTTTTTGGTAGTTTTGTCTGGAGTGTTTTTGTCTTTTAGTTAGTGTCTTTTAAAACATTAAAGTTAGATAAATAATTAAAGAGATTATTTGTAACTTTAAAATTTATTGATTAATTGTTGAATGTTTGTGTGCATAGTATTTGTCTATTGTGTGTAATGATCGTAGATTATTGACCATATAATAACATAATAATTTCAAATTATATTTTTTTTGTAGATTATGAAAAAGTTAACTACCATATTTGATTTTTTCAAAAGAAAAGTTTCAAATGATTTAGAAGCTAATACTTGTGGTGCAACATTGCCAACCACTAATGTTGAGGAAAATCTCGACGTCCCAATTGAGGAAAATCTTGATGAACCTGTTGAGGAAAATCTTGATGTCCCCATTGAGCAAAATTCTCAAACAAAATTTCAAAAAGTTGATATGAGTTCATTGCAATTAGAACTTGATCCTAGATTGCGTAGACAAATATATACTTATCATGTTGATCAACGTGATGAAATCCGATGATGTTACATTAAGTTGGGTCCAAGTCCTGCCCCCCTAACTCCAAGTCCTGGCTCCGTCCCTGCTACTATGCTGCGGCATCTCATCTTCTTCTTCTTCTTCTTTTGTGCTGCTTCTTCCTCTTCTCTTCTCTATTTTTTTTTTTTTTTTGATTTACGTCTTACATATCTAATCTAAAAAAAAAAAAAAACATTTTGAATTCAGTAGAGTTTTTGATAAATGGAACCTTTGGAGACATGGAGTAGAGAGAGGGAGCACGAGAGAGAGCTCAGACTTGTGTGTGTGTGTGTTTGTGTGTGTGGGGCTTTGTGTGGAGGAAAGTAAAAGAAAAGGAAGATAAGAAGATGAGGAAGAAGTGAATGTGTGGATAAGAAAAAAGTGAAAAAAAAAAAAGAAAAGAGTTTTTGGGTTTGGGTAAAGCAACGTGAAAGAAAATATAGAGGGTAGGAAGACATATTATTTTACAATTTCTTTTTTATAACTGTGATGTTATAGGGTATGTTGTGGAGAAAAAATTGTGGGTGTTAAAACAACTCATTTAAAAGATAAGTGGTAATAAAATTTTATTTTACAAAGATTAATTTTAAATTAGTATTGTGAAAATATTGTGACATTTTATTATATCTCTAAACTTTTTAAGTTAGTACTTTTCTTTAGAAAAAAATAGTACTATTGACAGAATATTTTATAACAATTTCATAATAAAATTTATATAGTAAGTTGTTATTAGTTCTCATCTAAATCTATTAGTGACATTTTTTTTTCCTACTATTAGTAACTTGTTATATAGACTTTATTGTAAAATTTTTGTGAAAATATTGTGTACATAATTTGTATTAAAAGAGGTAATTAAAACAAAGAATTTTCTTTATATAGACATTTTCATTTTTAGTAATTTATCCCTCAAATTGCCACTTTTATAAGTGCTAATCAAACACTCAATTTTTTAAAAAAATATTTTTTAACATCTTTTACCAAACACTCTATTTAAAAAAAAAAACATTTTTTTATACTACACTTTTTAAAAACTCTACTTTTTAAAAAAAATCAATTTCAAAAAGCTGAACCAAATTCACTATTAAAAAAAAAAAAAAAAACTGAACCAAATTCACTAAAAAAAAGAAAAAAAAGGAAGACACGTTAGAGTCTAACTCAGTCAGGGTACGTGTGTGGCTGAAATTAAACAAGAAAAAAAAATCTTACACAGTGACTTTTAAACACTTACCAAAGACGGCATTTATTTTTTTTTTCTTTTTTAAATGCAAGACAGCTCAGAGTCTTAGACAAGACAAGACCTGAGAGTGAGCGAGACTATTTCAAACTTGAGAACTGACACACACGCTAACAGTTTTTGACTTCGGACATGGGTGAGATTGTGAGAAACTGAGCCTGGAGACACTCAGGGTAAGGGCAATATAATTATTTTATAAAAAAAATTATTTATTTAAGAATATGGTTAAGCGGGCCTTCTCAAAAAAAAAAAAAAAAAAAAAAAAAAAGGTTAAGCGGGCAATACAAAAGAAAGAAACAGAGAGAGTGAAGAGAGAGGACCAAATTAATTCAAAGGCGTGAAATGGCCGCAGGCCTCTCTTCTCGCGCGCTCTTCTTATCCATTAACAACAGCAACAACTATCATCAACACCATTGCTCCCAAACCTTTCGCTTTAGTTTCGAAGAAAGAAGAAGAAGAAGAGTGAGTCGTAGTAGAAGCTTCTCTTCGCTTCCACTCTCTCTATCTCCACCAGCAACAGAGTCTCTTCTCCTTCTTCACGGCCATATATTTTTAAACAGAGAAACTGAGAGCAGTAAAGGTAGAGCATATTACACTTTTTTTGTTATTAAGTTTGGCATAAGCTCTTTTGCAATTAAAGATTTGTTCGATTGTACTTAAAAAAGAAGTCACGGTTATCTTTTCTCAAAAAGAGGCAAATGAATAGGATGCTGCTTCAGATTTCAGACACTGAGAACAAATGTAATACCCGAGAGATCAATCGTGAAGCTGGTGGAAAAATGAAAAATCGTGTACAATATAATAAAATTTTGGTCTTAAAAATCATGGTCATGAACAAATACCCACATTGCCTTTATGCCAAATGGCTACCCTTCATTAATGAACTTGATAAACTACATAATTCAATATAATTTAGGTGATTTCAAATTAAATTCTGGATTTTAAAAAGAGTAAAAGTATAAATCTTTTAATCTTTTCATGCCACTCTCTCAATGTGGATACTATTAAATGAAAGTAGTAAAAATATCACATGTCACAACTTTTAATATAACTTTATCACAACTTGCCATAAAAAAAAAAAAAAAAAAAAAATTACCACAACTTGTCCACCATGAGTTTTGAGCGGTGAAGTTATAAATCCACATGGATCAACCATTTTTGCACTACCACTCATAATTTGCCATGCAGGTAAGTTGTTTTAAAAATTATGGTCTTAGTAAATTTGTTACATAGATTTCAAGTGACCTAATATCCTATTATTAGATCTTTGTATGTAAAATATGAAATTAAATTAAATTAAATCTAAAATTAACTAAATATATGGAGTTTTGAAAATAAAATATAACATGTTAAGTAAAAAAGTTTAAGAAAATTGTAAAAAGAAAATATCTAAACCTAAGAAATACTACACATTGATAATAGTAGATTCAATGTTGAAAATATTTTCATATTTAATAATTTCACCTCAACTTAGAGGGTAATGTCATAAGTTTTTTAATGTATAATATAGAATTGTGTCGTAAAATTTAGTATACAACTCAAAAAGGCTAAACATTAAATTTTATATCTATAATTTTTCTATAGATAGATTAAATTTCGCCTTAAAATTCAGATTGAAGATGATGAGAGTTTTTGTTTTACAAAAAAAATTATACTTAGAATGAAAAAAAAAAAAGGGTAAACATGACCCAACCTATCATTCTACTGGCCTAAGTACGAGTTGACACATTTTTTCATGAGTTTGTAAGTTCGATCATTTTATTATAAAATCATCTATCTGTGCATATTTTTTACTCTTTGCTCATTCTCTTTTATTTATTTATTTTTGTACAGCTAACCAATGGAATTGAACAACCTTATCGAAATATTGAGGTGGCAACAGGACCATTCTAAATGTCCTCTTTGCTATGCAAAAACTATATCAATTAAGCTAGTACAAAAATAATGTATGTAAATAGGGACTGGATACACCTAGTACATCAGAAACTCATTACCTATGGATAAAGATAAAGACCATTTTGAGATAAAAAAATAAAAGACTTTAATAATGGATTTGAAATTGTAATCTTCTATTGCTTTATCTTTCATAGCATGCAACCCATAATGAAACCAAGCAATGCCCAATGACTTTTGTCCCTCCCAAACCTAAAATTTCCACTTCAAAATAGTTCCTAGGAGGACAAAGTTGTTATATTCAATGTGGATAATACCTTCACAATAATGCCTTCAATTTCATCCCCTATCGCTTTGGGGTGGCCTATGCCATTGAGAAATTTGAAGTAAAGACAAAAGAAATTTTATTATAAGATTGATAACTATTTTTTTTTGGGGGCCCAAATCCTACAAAATTAAAAGCTAAGGCATTTGTAACAAAAATTAGTCCAAATTTTATAAAATCGATTATTTTTATTTAAGAAATTGAATTTAATTGGATTAATCAGGCCCAAAAAAATTGTGAATAAGTTTTATTCCAAAATTGCCCTTAGTGGTAGGTGGCAATAGCAATAGCTAGAATGCCCTATTTTTGTCTTTCCACTCAATGAAAAAGACACAAAGCCCACTACCAGAGGCCCAAAGTACTAAAAGTGGACCTAGGCCGCCACCCGAAATATATATTTTGGTGGCTAACAAGTGGATTGCCTAACTAGCTTTACCCTTTTGAACAAATTTTGGGCTTCGGTTTGATTTGGAAAGAGAATGAATTTATGAAATCTTTGAAGAAAGCATCGAGTCTCAAAAAAGGGAATATACTGGTGAAAGAAAGATATGCCTACAAATTAAAAAGCATACTCATGATGTCCTACTTCTGAAGATATCTCATAGACCCCTGCAAAATTCAATCAAGCATATCAGTGCTCATGAGCAAAAATAAATAGAGAATTTCAAAGACTTAAATGTCAACATGAGAAAGCAAATAGATGAGAGTAGCTCAAGAAAGAGAAGATAACGAAGAGAACATGAAAAAATGACAAAAATATATATATGCAAATGATAGTCCCACCATAATGCTTTATATCAAGATAGCACCCCTCTCGGCAGGAAATCCCTATCCAAATTCCAAGTGTGTGCTTAAACAAAGCAACCAAACTCTAGAACCATTACCTACCTCTCTAAGTTGGCATACAAGTAACAGTAAGAAAAAACTGACATGTTTTTTGCCATTAATCCATGATACTATTACTTTTACCCCCACTCGAGGAAGATTAAATGGTAGTCCAATCCCAAGCATCAAATCCCTAGGGGAAGCAGAACCTTTCCAATATCTAAACTATCAAGATAAAAAAATGCCTTTGCATTTACAGAAAATCAAATCCCAAGGAGAGGCAAGAAGCTGAACTATTTCCCAAATTGATGTGATAAAACCATCTTCAACAATCCGTTTACACCCAATATGCAACAAATGATCCACCTAAGACCCATCAAACAACAAATTCACTTAGTGGTTACTTCACATAGTACCCTTGATTTCCAGTTCCAGCCAAGCATCGGCAAACTTTATACATTATCAATCCAAGATGATGAATCCCTACGCTAAGCTTCAAGTTGCACTAGCTACAAATTTTAGTTTCCTCTGCTATTCCTGAGCAATCGAATGGTAGTCTTCCCTCATCTATGCAGCATTCTTTAAATTGTTCTCTGTGTCAACATAATCAGATTTCTGTAACCTATCTCAGCTCCTTTCTTCGAAGCTTCTTTGAGTGCTATGATTCTTGAAGCTTGCTACCAAATACTCTGCTATAGCATCCTGCAAATAATTTGTTTCGCAATTTGTCTTGGAGAAAATCTTTTCCCCCTTGATTTGCCTGTTTCTTCCTTTTGCCCTCCACCTACAATAGGATTTCTCATTTGGGTTTAGAGTAATCTTCCACATTTGCACTTGACCAATCTCCTTCATTTGTAGTCTTGAATTTGTTTGAGCATGCTTATACTAGTATAACTCTAGAAAGATTGGAAGATAGCTGCTGGGGTCCCATCTGGTCCCATCTGCATTTTGGGCCCATGTAATCTCTGCTTTCCTTAGTAAATGCTCCAAATCCTCGCTGAATTTGAGTTTTTCCTTTTCAGCTTGTACTTCAAACTCAAACCTTCCAAACACTTCTCTGCTCCTGAGTACCAATTTCCACTTGATTGCATGTATCTTATTTACTGGTATAAAGGCATTTAAGCAACTCACACTTTACTCCCAAGCTTTCCTAATTAGTTCCTCACATTCAGAGTGGATCAGCCATTGTTGTTTTCGTTCCCTAAAGGGAGGTCTTCCATCTTATTTACTTGTCAAGGTGGAATTTTAGTATATTCATTATAAAACGCACAAAAACCGACCAACAGACTGTCAAGAGTTCAAATTCCCCTCCCAATTGTTGTAACTATCAAAAAATCCCACAAACACACCCAAAAAAAGAAAAAAGAAAAATGTAGCACCCAGTAAAAGATTACTATGAGTATTCCATGTCTATCTTTCAATCTCCACGCATAAACATTGGCCATATGTAATTACAGTAGAATGAAACACTATAGATTATTAGTTTTGCACAATAAAGATTGGTTCTTGGCTTTACCAAAAAATCAAATTTAAACTATTTAGTAATAACCAACTAAACAGTAATCATGGATTTCATTAGCCTTACTCGTAAAATCTCTTATTGTCAAATTAAATACATTAATTCAAATCCTACCTACATTAAAAATCAATGTCTCTTGTCTTCGAATAAATGACATGGGTTCATATCCCATTAAAACAATTAAAAAAGAGAAGGGTACATTTGGAGGTGAATAAATAGTAATTATCTGACTTTCTTGACAAGAATGGCCTTGAGTTTTCTAGCAAGGTCCTGGGATTTAATCTTACGCGGTTCTTTTGGGCCAAAATGCGCTTCTCGGAGTTCTTAATGTGTTGGGTTTGTTGCTTCCTTATTAGCCGTTCGATCCCACTTGACTGCATTTTCCGCTGCATCCACGTTAGTGCATGCTCTAGGTTCCCGTCTCAGACCTTCACTCTGATCCCCCTCCATTGTTGGAGCTGCTGTGGTAGATAACGATGCCCGAAACACATGGAGTCGATGGTCTGATTCGAGTGTCTGAATAGGCTTGATATGTGTCTCGCCATTGAGTTTGAGTTCATTTTCTATGATTTCTGGTTCTTGTAGAGCTTTGTTTTGAAGAAACGAATGGGTTTTGTGGAAACTGCAGTAGGAGAATAGCGTACTAGCATAAAGGGTTAGACCCAAAAAAAAAAAAAAAAAAAATTTAAAGGTGTTCTAAAACATTCAAGAGACCGTTTTGGAGATAGAGAGGGGAAGTGTTTTTATTTTTTTATTTTATTTATTTTTATTTTATTATTATTTATAACTCGGAGTTTTTTTTGGTATGCTTTAGGAAAAACAAAACCAAAAATACGGTTCCTATAAATATGTTAAGTTCTTTCTTTCTCCGCCAAAAAAAAAAAAAAAAAAAAGTTTGTTAAGTTAGTGCTCTTGGTTTTGGTCCTCAAGTTTCAAGTGAGCAATATTTTTCTCTTAAGTTTTAAGAATGAGTGTCTTAAAAAAAAAGAGTTTTATTTATTACTGCCTATGTGGCTAATGCAACGATGACAACATGACATTTTTTTTTGGTATGGGCTATTTTTTAGATTTTGATATTTAGTTGGGGCTATTTTAGATATTTTGCAATCGAATATTCCAATAATCAAAACGAGTCCATGTCGAGGAAAACATAGCATTCATTACACCATTCGTGCATGTCACTACTTATGCAACAAGGAATTTCGCCACCTTAGGACAACTAGAGTTACTTCCGTCATTTACCGGGGCTTTCATTTAAAGCTTGTAACACTTCTCTTTCTATCCTTCGAACATTGGGTGCTAAAGATTCCGCTAGGATTTAACGGATAGTTTAAAAGTTAGGGATATTTGCTCATTGGGGTTTAAGGGGGAATTATGAATTACCTCAAAAATAAAGGGATTTATTATTATTATATTAATTCTAGTGTGTAACATATTGTTCATTATTTGTTGAGCATTTGAAGCTACAAGAATCAATTGAATTACTATAAGATAGTGGCAAAGTCAGGAATTTTTTTTAGAGGGGGCCAAACTAACCTAACAACAACAACCACACAAAAAAAAAAAAAAAAAATAATAATAATAATAATAATTTTGATGACTAAAAAAAGTGGTGGTCTTCATTTCATAATTACCACACTATTGATCCATAGAATTTTGGGGTGTCTTGTCATAGGTATGAAATGAAATAGTTTAATCAAAAGTCATGACGCCATTTTCACAAGTATTTAAAATAAAAATGAAAAGGTTATACCCTACCTTCTTTCATATTACTAAAATTATTTATAAATGAGTACACATATTACTATTTCAAATATAATTAATATATCTTAAACAACAATTAACAATAATGACCTTTTTTTTTTTTTTTTTTTAATTTAACAATAATAATAACTTAGTTTGATTACTCAAACCACCACCAAAACTAAATATAAGTTAAAATAATATAACAATAGTGGAAGATTTAAAAACCTATACACGGCTATCAAAATTGTAGTCTGTAGATAGTACTATTACCATTTATAAAAACTAAAACTAAAAATTATATATAATAATATAATATTATAATATGTGCAAGTTGTAAACCACGGTCAAAATGTCACAATAGCACTGTTTACTGAAATATATATCAATCTACCTCTATTTAAAAAATATGTAAAGATCTACCACTTTTTGGGTACTCGAGTTTGGAGAACTCGAGTTTTCCATGTCTAGGGGCCTTTTTTTTTTACCGTGTTGGGCTAGGCTGCCCTTTTGTGGTTATAGGCCCAAGTGTTCTGGGTTGCGGGAGTTGAGACCAGTCCAACTGGAACTCAACTTAGCCGGGTTGTGCACAAACTAGGCATTGTCTGCCAGGAGAGTACTTGCGGCAAGCAGAGCTGTTTCAGAGGAGCTTGCGGTAGGCAGACATAATTAATAGAAAAAAATAGAGCAATGTATTCTGGAATGACCAGATAGTTCTTTTAATAGTGAATAACCAAATGATCCATAATCAGAATAATATGAACAATTTTAACAAATAAAACAGTAAGGGCAAATGGTAATAAAGATTAATCAACGAATAAAGGAAAATAAGCCGAGTTCAGTCCGCAGGGGCAAGGTTAGGGAGGAAGAACGCCTCTTCTCAACACAATTAACCTTCGAGGAAAAGAATTCTTGCCGTGGAAATTAATGGGTTTGAGAGGGGCGGACCTGAATGGACAATGCCCCGGACGATTATATAAGAGAGCAGGAGTTTGAGAGGGAGAGAAGGGAAGAGACCTATCGGTGCATGCCACTAACACTTGCTCTTTTCTCTCTGTCTTTCTCCCTTTTCTAGTCTTTCCTCAGTGATTTCCATAATTGTAGTTTTTAGTATCGTGTTCCCCTGTTTTTCTAAGTATGTTTCAGAGTCTTTTTCTTTACGTTGTGTTGTATTGCTCCCTTCCTTCTTGTTGTTGTTTTTGTACACAGCAAAGGCTTCCTTCTTATAGTGCTTACCGCAACCAAATTTTACTATTCTACCCCTCAACCACCTTTGTCTGGTCTGGGCATACTTGCCGACCATCATTGTTCCGTCTGCGAGTTCCCCTGTTACAGACAAAGACAACGTTTTTTGTCTGTTAGTCTGCCGCGGCACCTCTTCCTGCCGCGATGATGTTTCTCTCTCTCTATCCCTCATGGCATGCATCTATTGGTTCCAACTCAGCCTTGCCTCTTTTGGGTGGTATGTCATCCCAACTGGACATATCCCCTAAAAGAGCTTGAGCAGGAATCTCAAAACAGTCTTCCCCTCTCCCCACCTCCAAACCATGCCCTCTTACCTCTGACCCACGACCCCACCTCATCCTGTATTGGCTGGGTACAGGCTGGTGGTGCCTAGGCCTTGCGTATGCATATGTCTAAAATCTGCCTGCTGTTCATGCATCTGCCGTGGACTGGAGACTTTGCTTGTATTGCCTGCCGTCCGTTTCTAGCTTTTCACGAACTGCTACTCTGATTTCCCGCTCCCATAGGGTCTGGGCTTTACCGCGTACTGGGCTTTGCATTCTCTTCAACCCAATTCTTTAATTGCCTTGGCTTCCCACCGTGTTACTCAGCCTTTCTTGCCGCGGTGATTTGTTCCTACTGGGCCTCTTTTCAGGTCTGCCATTCCTTTCTTTCTCCCAGTGGCTTAATATGGCCACTGGTGTTCTAGCTTATGGGCTCCAGTGTCCTTTTCTTTTCACTTTGGCCTATCCGGCCCATTTACTTCCTTTGGACTTCCTCGGTCCATTTACTAACTTCGCATCCCATGGGCATTTACTAACTCAATTGGGCTTCCCTGACCCAATTTCCTCATTCTCATCCTTGGGGTTCATGGGCTTGCCATTATCCCCTACTTTCTTTGTTTACATTACTTTGGGCCTGCCGCGACCCATTCTCACTTTTCCATACCACATACTGCCCATGGGTGCTGTTTTCTCTCTTTCCGAGCCTTTTAGGCCCACTTACTTCCTCAAGACCCATTTATTTATATTAAAGGCCTGTGATCCATTATTTCTGTCACTTGAGCCTAATGGTTTTTCTTAGCCTGCCGCTTATCTGCTGCCCGTATTTCTGGGTTGGGCTGCCTTCTGCCTATTTCAAAAATGACCCTCAACACCATGTTATTCGAGTTCCATGGAAAAATTTTTAAAATTTTTTATGGTACTTGAGTTCTATAAAAAAATTTCCAGCAATTTTGAAAGTAATTTTTTCAAAGAACTCGAGTTTATGGAACTCGAATTACACAGCAAACTTGAGTTTAGAAAAGGTGATACGCCCCTACATATTTTCAAAACAGTGGTAGATTGATATATATTTTTGTAAATAGTGGTATTTGGCCATTTTGGCGTGTAAATCACAACAAAACTAATAGAAAGTTGTGGAAGATTCAAAAGTCAAAAACATAAACTGATAGACTATTTTTTAGACTAACACATATATATCTCAAACATAAACACAGAGAAAGAGATAGCATTGCAGTCTGCATAGTAAGGAATTGGATCTTAGAAGCCTAAGTGGAGTCTGGCTTCGGCTTAGGCAGTGATTAGGAGTCGAAAACCGGTGAGTTGTAGAGGCAAATGAACAATTCCGGGTTAGAGAGGGTGGCAGTGGCATAAGGGATATATGTTTTAGTTCTAAATAGATTTGTGGGTTTTTTATTTTAAGTAAACAGGGGATATTTGAATTTACAAGGGATTTTTCTTTCTGGGGGATAATATTTGCTGATTTGGGATTTGTTGGAAATTTTTGTTGATGTTTGTATAATTTTGGACAGGGTTTGGGCAATGAATGGGCTGGATTTTTTTTGGTAAAGGGTTTATATGAATTAATTTTAAAATTTGAGGGAGCCCCAATGGATTTAATCAAAGAGAAGAGTAATTCTTCAAATGAGTAACTAAACCCAGTCCTTTTTTTTCTTCAAAATCCTGGGGGGCCAATAAGTAAAATTGGTGAGAATTTAAGATAATTTTAGTTTTGATAGCACCATTAGTTGGAATTTCAAAAAGTCAGGGGGGCCATGCCCCACCACCCCCCCCCCCCCCCCCCCCCCCCCCCCCCCCCCCCCCCGGCCGGCCCCTCTCTAACTCCGCCACTACTATAAGAGAATGGAAAATATATAAGGAATATCAATATTAATATTTTAGAGAAATTTACTTAGTGCACTAGGTTAGCATTTAACAACGTGGTTCTCTTAACGGTGATTGAAACTACAATTGTTTATTGTCTTGGTCTGGAGGATCACATGTGGGATTGACTAAATTCTCTAACAAATGGACTAAAAAGTTGATAGTAGCAGCGTAGCACATGATAACAACTTGTGATTCTTGTGAATGATTTCACCCTATTTTCGTCCATAGATGTTGGGCAAATATCAAATCAAGAAATTCGGCTAACAAAAATTTGGTTTCAAATATATAGTATATAATCCAAAAGTTCACAGATGAAAAAATGCATATTGATATATATATATATATATATATATATATATATAAATTCAGAACCAAGCAAACACCTGATATGAGAGTTCATGCTTTAACAGTTTAACTACAAAAGCTAAATCATAAAATAGGGTAATGTATTGTATCAATTATTCATCTTCAAATTTTATTACATAATACACTGTCAACCCTCCTCACACATAAAAATCAGGTAGATAAATATGATGTTTATCTCAAACACACATTATATATTACATAAAATTTAGAATGGAGTACATTGTCCACACTGACTTATTTAAACGAATATGGGAGTTCGACAAAAGAAAAATAAACAAACGGAATGACTTAACCATAGGATGTACCGAGAGAGATCAAGGATCTATCAATGCGATATCTGGACAGGTGGTGTAGAAGGTACTTTTATTTGGAATCAACAACCTGAAAATGCATAGAATTTATGTAGTTAAGCATGGTATTGGTAGATACTGTAGTTGAAAAGAGAAAAAACAAAATAGTTTTTCAATACCTCCTGTGTCATTTTGATATACATATGCCAAGACTCCATACAATGCCTGTATGAAACTGCGAATAAGGTGGCGACAAAAGCACCCTGATTGTCCACGGGCTGCTGATCGAAACGGGTATGAAGGAATTCAGCTATCCAGGTCATCCTCTTCTAGTTGTAGTACCCTCGATTTGGAGGCAGGCGAAGGGTTCTGCCAAATAAGTGCAATTCTTTTTTTGTGAAGCTTAAAATTTTTCCCAAGTAACTACTGCAACATGCTAATAAGTTCCATTTTTTTGGGTGAAGCTTATGTTTCTCAAGCAACTACTGCTACTGGACATCAAATAGATTCCTACCGCTTTAAGCCCTTGCCCATCACAAAATGAATTCCAATCTTTCTTGCCAATTTGATTATCATCATGACTTGGGGGAGTGCAGCCTAGAAGCCTGCTCCGTAGTAGATCCAGAAGATGGATTGGTTGATTTTCTGTCGTTTCTATATTATTTATCATACTTTCCGTAGAGATGAATTCTTGGATCGAGTCCCTCAATTCTTGTTCCTGTCTACTATTTTTCATTAAATCGTCAAGGAGTTGATAAGGAAGTTGATTCTCCAACAAGAACAAATCCTGTTTCACAAAGGCCACCTGATCTCTTTTAATTTTGAAGTTTTTGATCTCCTCACGAACAACAGAGTGTATGAATTGCAGTGTTGCACAGCCATCCACAAATAACATCCATGCAAGGGCCTCATTGTTAAGGATAAGATCAACAACAACTCCAAAATACGAATCCAAGGTGGTTGTGATAAAGAGGAGTCTTTGAATCCCAAAACTCAAAATTTAAATAGTTGTGCAGAAAACGATCAGGTTAGTGATAAGAACAGTTATCAAAGATAGAAGTTTTTCAAGATAGACTTCTTCTGTATTTTAAACTTCTTCTATCTGTAACATTATCCTCTTGTAATTTGTAATTCAAACACGTATTATATATGCACAGCCAACACTGATTTGGTTAGGTTGGAAAATTCAATCATTATCTAGCACTTATTTGTTTTTACATTGTATTAGAGTTATAAGTGACATACGTCTTTTTTTTTTATAAAAAAAATGGCTTCATCATCTTCTTCAACCTCCACTGCCAACACCAGCATTGCCACTACCACTCCTCCTACTACTCTCACCACCATTCATCACTTGATTACCATCAAGCTAACTTGTGGCAACTACTTGTTATGGAAAGCTCAAATTGTTCCCTATTTGAAAGGGCAACATCTTTATGGCTACCTAGATAGAACCACACCTCCTTCACCACAAACCATCACTGTTGCAACAAATGGTGCTACAAAAATTCTCCAGAATCTGGAGTATCAACATTGGCATCTGTAGGACCAGATGATTCTCAATGCTATTATCTCCTTTCTCTTTCTAAGAAGATTCTAACCCATGTGGTCAAATGTCTTACTTCTCGTGATGTTTGACAATCATTAGAATGCATGTTCACCTCGCAATCTTGAGATCGAACAATGCAGATTCATTATCAGCTCACCACACTGAAGAAAGGTAATTGTTCAATTGTTGATTATTTTCACTAGTTTACTAATTTGGTTGACACTCTTGCTACAATAGGCCAACCATTGAATGATTTTGAGCTTGTATCTTTCCTTTTGGTTGGACTAGGGTCTGACTACAACTCTTTTGTTATCTCTGTGACCGCTTGCGTTGATCCTCTGTGCGTCTAGAACAAAATAAGCCTACCGTGGATCTCACTCTTGCTACAGCAAATTTTGCTAACCGAGGAAATTCCTCAAAAGGTGGCCATGGTGGTTGCCATACTTCTCCAGCACATCAACCTGGCCGTGGTTCTCCTTCAACAAATCAAAAAACTTCTCAAGGTATGGGACATGGTCGTGGCGACACCAACTTCTCTTCCAACAATCGGCTTCTCTGCCAAGTCTGCAACAAACCTGGTCATGTTGCTGTCTCTTGTTACCACAGATTTGACAACTCCTGTTCCACTGAAGCAAATTCAAACATGCAAGCTCTCCTCATCACTCCTCAATGATCCTTTGATCTCAATTGGTATCTAGATTCTGGATCCACTTACCATCTCACTAATGATCTTGCTAATCTGAATATGTGAGCCGAAGACTACCCTGGCTTTGACCAGATTCGTATTGGAAATAGTATTGGACTACTAGTGAAGCATATTAGTTCAACCAAACTTTCTACTCCTTTGTCTTTTATTCTTAATGATGTTTTACATGTTCCTGAGATTACCAAAAATTTGATTTTTGTCCAAAAGTTTACTAATAACACAAATACTTCCATTAAATTTCACCCATCTTATTTTCTTGTGAAGGATCAGGTGCTGGGGAGAATTCTACTGCACGGGCCAAGTAGGCATAGGCTGTACCTCTTTCCTTCATCAAATAATCGTTCACCTTCATCCATTGCTTTCATTGGTGAATAAACTTCCAAAGCTTAATGGCATCATCGCTTAGGACATCCTGCTTTTAATATTGTTTGTCATGTTATTTCTAGATTTGAATTTCCTGTATTTGAAAATAATAGTGGAATTTCATGTTTTGCTTGTTTTAGTTACAAGAGTAAACAACTTTCCTTTTCTTTATCCTCTACTCCAGTAACACAATCTTTGGAATTGATTTATACTAATGTGTGGGGACCATCTCCAATTTGCTCTAAAACTGGTCATATATGTTTCCTTTTTAGATGCTTTTAGTTGATATACTTGGCTTTATCCAATAACAAGTAAAAGTGATGTTCTCCCTATTTTCATTAAATTTCAAGAAATATATTGAACGATATTTTAACCTTAAAATTAAAGTTGTTTAGTTTGATTGGGGTGGTGAGTATTGCTCTCTCAATCTCCAAATTTTTTGAAAATTGTGGGATTATGCATCGTTTTTCTTGTCCCCATACCCATCAACAAAATGGGGCCATTGAATGAAAGCATTGTCACTTAGTTGAAACTGGTCTTGCCTTGCTTTATCATGCTTGTGTCCCTCTTCATTATTGGGATGATGCCTTTCAAACTACATGTTATCTAATTAACTGGCTCCCTACCAAAATTTTACAAAATCATTACCCTTTTGAAAAACTTTTTCAAAACTCTCCTAATTATAATTTATTAAGAGTTATTGGTTGTGCTTGTTCGCCAAATTTGTGACCTGATAATGCTCATAAACTTCAGCCTCGTTATATCAAATATGTTTTTCTTGGCAACATTTTACATCAGAGGATACAAATTTTTACATGTTTCTACTTGCTCTTCCACTTGATACATCACTTGACTCTCAACTGTCCCTACAGCCCACAGCCCAGCCCACACTCCTTAAGCCTTCGACATCTATTCTCCCTTCTTCTTCACTGATAAAAATCTCACACCTCACAACCAGATGCACCTACTCAACCAACTCACCCCATGGCCACCTGATCCAAGAACAACATCACCAAACCAAAAACCTTCACTGATGTTACTATCCGTTACCCAATCCCTCATGCTCTTCTTACTGATGGACTTTTTTTGGTAAACCTTACTGATGGACTAAGATGTTGATAGCAGCACATAGTAAATGATTTCACACTATTTTCTTCCATAGGCGTTGGGCAAATATCAAATCAAGAAGGATTACATAAATTTGTGGTTTATTTATTTATTTTTAGAATAAAAATTGTGGTTTCAAATACATAGTCTCTAATCCAAAAGTTTACAGATGAAAAAAAAATGCGTATTGAAACATAAATTCAGAACCAAGCAAACATCTGATATGAGAGTTCATGCTTTAACAGTTTAACTACAAAAACTAAATCATAAAATAGGGTAATATATTGGATGGATCAATTATTCATCTTCAAATTTTATTACATAATAATACACTCAACCCTCCTCACACATAAAACTCTGGCAGATAATATCATGTTTATCTCAAACACACATTACATCAAATTAAGAATTAAGTACATTTTCCACACTGACTTATTTAAACGAACATGGGAGTTCAACAAAAAAGAAAGTAAACAAACGGAATGACATAGCCATATAGGACAGATCAGAGAGGATCTATATATATGAAATCCTGACAGGCACAGAACTCATATAGATACTTTTATTTGAACAACAATCTGAAAATTGATAGAATCAGTGTATTTAGATGCAGTTGAAAAGGGAATAAAGCAAACAAATTTTCAATACCTCTGGGTGTCATTGATAATATGCCAAGATAGAGTACACCATCTGTGCGATACTGAGAATAAGGGCGAATAATGCGGCAGTGAAAGCCACTACTGTCCACGGGCTGCTGAAATGGTTGTGAATGACTTCATTTATATAGGTCATCCTCTTCTTCTCATGGTACTTTTGGATTTTGGACCTAACATCTCTATATATTTCAGGGTTAGGAACCAAGTCAGTACCAATCTCATTGAAGACTAGAGCCACTTCTTCATCGCTGCCAAGTAAGTTGCGGAGTATGCCCTCTTTCCTGAGGTCTATAACATCTTTGACTTCGTCTATGAGTGAATCGAGGAAGGATATGTAAGAGGTGACCCCGTAGTCATTTTCAAAATCTGGGCACATCTCGTAAGCTATCAAGTTGAAGAACTTGGGTCCGGTTGAGTCATCCACAATTATTGGAGGCAGACTAAGGGTTCCGCCGTAGAATTTCCAATATTTCTGGGTGAAGGATATGTTTCGCAAGCAGCTATCGTTGCTGGACTTCAAATGAATTCCTACTGCTTTAAGCTCCTGTACGTTGCGAAATGAATGCCAATCTTCCTGGTCAGAGTTATTTCCAGGACTTACGGGAGTGCAGCCTAGAAGTCTGTTCCGCAGTAGATCAAGAAGATGAACTAGTTCTTTTTTGGGTGGCTTATCCGCTGTTTTTTCACCCTCTTTATTATTTTTGGGTGGCTTTTCCTCTGTCTTTTCACCCTCTTTATTATTTTTGGGTGGCGTTTCCTCTGTTTCTGCTCTCATACTTTGCATATCGATGAAACTTTGGACCGACTTCCTCAATTTTTCACCCTCATTACTATTTTTGATTAAATCATCGAGAATTCGATAAGGAAGTTGATTCTCCAACAAGAATAAATCCTGTTGCACAAAGGCCACTTGACCATTTTTAATTTGGAACTCTTTGACCTTCTTCTCAACAACAGAGTCTATGAATTTCAGTGTTGCACAACCATCCACAAACAACATCCATGCAAGAGCTTCATCATTATAATTGTGAATCACCTCCTCATTGAAGCATTCCCTCAGTTGTTCGATGTTGTTCTTAATCACCATATACAATACTTTACCAGTCTTGCCACTTTTTTCAATGAAGTTTTCTGCCAATGTAAGCTTGTATTCCTCTGCTAATCGATACTTTGGCTTACCATGATGGATAGGACCGATTGATACCACCCTCGGCTCATAGTACTTTTCGAAATGTTTGTGATCTCGCAACAATAGTACTTGATGGTCCCGCAGTGTAGAAATAAACGAAGTAATAATTGACAACAATAAAGTAAATTACAGTAAACAAGACAACAACTTTAAGTTAGAGTTTTTCTATATTTGAATCTTAACTTTTAATATTATATTATATATATAAATTTAAAATCCATAAATTCATGGTTTTTGATATGCAAAAAATTTATAATTCAATTTTTGTATTTTTAGTTGATAATCTTTCTAAGTGATCTACTTAATCTTGTTGTGAATAAAAAAATCTATACAAAACAACTGTAACAAGTTTTGTTAGTAAAATTCTAAAAACAATAGATACATTTGGGCAAAAATATAATATTTTTATATAGCCAATAATTATGACATTTCATGTCTCAACATTGTTGTCATTATTTTTCTAGGAGAAAAAGAATATATAATAAAAGAAACACTACTTACAATATAAAATTACAATATGACAATGATAAATAAATTTCAAAGCGTAGAAAAATATATTCTAATATATTAAAGGCACTATTTCCTCACCTAAAAATGGAATCACCCAATGGCCTCAAAATGTCTAAGTAAAGGTGAATCAACACGTAATTAACTTAATGAATTAGAACCAATTAGGCCAATATTAATTTTAGATAGAGAATAATTAATAGTACACGGTTTAGGTATAAATTTTAACAAAAAGAGACGAAAATTATTATTATTATTATTATTTATTTCAAAAAAAAAAAAAAAATCATTACCATAGGTAAGGTGACGCATGATGAAGGAAAGCTGAAATCTAATTCCCAACTTTGATTTTTGTATTGAAAAATAGAGTGACTGTTATTTGGTGTGTGACCATATGGGAGATTTTGTGTCTTATATTGACAATATAACTTGTGGGAGTTTGGCTTACAAAAATTGAAACCTGAAACTGTTAGATGCAATTGATAATCAATGATCATTCAACATGCTTACAATATATATTGCTATGACTTAGAGTTTCAAATTAATTAGATTTCTACTGAGCCACAATTTTGGGAACCTTCTTGAGTGGTGGAGAGAGCACACAACTCATCTATTTTATAGTAATAAAAACTACAGTTTTGGGAGCTTTATCTAGTGGGGGCCTTAGGCTAGACATGGAGAAATTGGACCAGACTTAAACTGGAATTTTTTTACTCAAAGCAAAAACAAGTAGACCTACGGCCTGACCCAACCTAATTAACTTGTAACCCAATCCATTTTTTTTTTTTTTTTTGGGTCAGCCTTTTTCCTTTTTCTTTCCTTAAAAGAGAAGGCGCCAGGTTTTGGAGGATTATTAAATTTGGACTTAGCTAATGCTAGGACTCAATTGTATTTTCTTTATGTTGTAGCTGAATTCAAGGACAGCTGGGCCTCCACAGAGAGAGAGAGAGAGAGAGAGAGAGAGAACGGAACAATTGTTATTATACTGGATTCATGCTACAACATTCCTGCCAGTCCCCTTTATACAATCTGCAACTAACTTCTATAACCAACTCTCTCAATCCATAACCAACTGTGCATAACCAACTCTTGTACAGCTGGCTAACCTACCAACTTCCTTTATCAACTAACTCTAGCACAATCTAGCACAATCCTATACAGGTATACAATTCTAGCACAATCAATACAAGTATACAATGTAAACTAAAACAGCACTACTACAAGCCACAGCAGCCCTCAATTCAATGAACTAATACACAGTCCTAACAGCTAAGCTTGTTATATGAAACTATTATCATTTGGTTCACTCTATAAAAGAGTGAGAGTATTTGGGTTCTTTTCTTATCTGCTTTTCTAGAAGTTGTATAATGATTGTGGAAGTACTTATGTGGACCTTGACCAAAGCTATTGCTTTTCACATCAAAGTAGTTGCAAGAGAATTAGAATATTTATCTATTTTTATAGTCCTCTACCTTTGTATTCCAACATCTATCTATTTTCATTCTCCTGTAATATAATTTAGCTTTCGACTAAGATAAATTGTTCATAGTAAAATCTTCTCTTTTTCTTCATAACTTTGTCCTACTTGTCCTTTTCCCCCTATGGTGGGAACTTTTATTTTATTCATAGGAACGAAAATGATACTTATTTCAAAATAAATAGGTGGGCTTTTGGATTTAAAGAGTGTTGATAATTTTTTCTTCTGAAATGAAGTGTAAGATTGTGGTTGGAAAATGCTAGAGGCTTGCAATGTGTTACGCCGTCACATATTGTGATTATATATGTTTCTTTGAGGAAAAAAGTTTATGTTCACTACACTAATACTAGTATATTTTTGGTTTAAATATATTACCAAGTAGCATATATATGTTTTCTATTTTTTTTTTAAAGTGAAAAAATATGGGTCTACCTGAACTCAACCCAACCTGTTTTCTAACCTGCTAGTTATGATGAGCTGTTTTCAGCTTGAAACCATTTTCGACCTGAACCCCGACATGACCCGACCTATTTGCCATGTCTGCCTTAGGAAAAAGCCTAAGTGACCAATACCTAGAGCTGGTATACATGCATCAAGAATGTCAAGACTCTTTTATATAAATAGGTTAATTACAAATAAATTAAATAAGGAATTAAATGACAAAATAATGGTGAAATAAATCACAAGATAGTGGGTATAATATTTTGTAACAACTATTATTATTATTATTATTTTTTTTGAAACAACTAATCTAACATAATGGGGTCAAAAGTTTCATGGTAAATTTTGTGACAACATGCAATTTTTTTGATAGGATATAGAACTACTTTAATAAAAGAATAATTATATTTTGATTAAATGCACAAATTAACACAACCTTTTGTATCTTTGGTTTTGTAGTCCATCGATTCTTCCCTTTGACTTGCGCCTCCTTTAATTTCTTAAAGTTCTCTTTCTCGAAACTGGTACTATATATCTCATTCTCATGGATTGTAATACTCAGCTCCTCTTTGGCAACAACAACACTGACAGGTTGATCATGGCCTCTGCTTGCTTCACCGGTTTCTCTTCTTTCAACTTTTCTTGAATGAAACTCCTCCATGGAAATTACGCGCTCCATTATGGCTTTGGCGAGTGTTTACCAAAACAAGGTAACTATTACTATGATAACCGTATTGATCAAACACTAAACATTAATTATATATGCTAAGTGAAAATGGAAACGTTAGCTTGAAGCAGTTAGTCTTTTAACTTTATTCATATGCCAAGTCTGGAATCAAACGCAAACACTTGTGCACTAGTAACTTGTTTTACGACAAGCTTCATGAGAACGAACAAAACTATTTTCACCTTTTACAAGACAAGGTTGTTAGAATTTGAGATTTTACGTACTTTTTCAATAGACTGATGATGATTGTACCTCTATCTTTATGCAGCGGGGTTGGTATTATATATGTATATCTAGCTACTTTTGGAAAGTTTTGCTATGATTCCACCTACCAACCAGTGGATAAGGGTCCAGAGACCTTACCCCCTTACCAAGTTACCAAGTTCAAAAAACTTGGATGCTGATAAATGATTGATTGTCAATCCCAGCAGCTTAAGCAGAATGGATACAGAGATCATATTTAGGATTTCAAACTCTAATTCCATAATAAATTACCAATTATTACAAAAATTTAAGCTTAATCATTAATATAAGTTTCATCAGTTGTAAAACATAATTTCATCATGTGACATTAAAATAATTTAGTTAAGTGAGAATTTATTTCCAATGTTTTAAAAAAGTCAAAACTTCAACCAAAACTCTTCAACGCTTTCAAGAATTTTCTAGTCTTTTTTTTTTTGAGAAACAAACACACACACACAAGGGAAAGGGAAAAGGGAAAGAGGTTCTAACACAAAGGCACACCACAACTCCACTCAAAAGTTGACACTTACATGAGGCGCATTTGACATGTAATATAAAGCAATTTTTTTCTTTCATTTTTAACGTCTATTTTATTTTTCAATATATTCATTGAAATAACTCCTATATTTTATACACAATACTTGAATAATTTGTGCACAAGCATGATATTGGATTATTAGTACTATATAATAAAATTTATTTATTATCTATAAAGTGACTAGTTTTTTTGTTGTGCCCAAGGTTTTGAAACCCGGATCGGACCGTACGGTCTAACCGGGAACCGCTCCTTGAGACGGTCCTTTAACTTCCAAAACCCGTTCTACACAAAAAACCTAGTGGATCGTGCAAACCTCAGTCGAACCGTCCGGGTTTGAGAACCGTGAACGGGTCTCAAGGTTTAGGCCTAAGCTCTTTTAAAAGAAAAAGAAGAATAAGAAGAAGAAGATGAAAGATGACGCTGAGAACAAGAATTAAAAGAAAGGATCCAGTCGTTTTGCTGCGGAGTAGACTCTTTGCTAGCTTTGATGGCTACCATTGACCGGCAAAAGCTGAAATGCTTCCGTGCGGCTGGCAAAAACTAAGAAACTGAGATTTGAGCTAGCCTAACTTTGGATGTTTCAAGAGAGAAAAGAAGGATTTGAGAAGAGGATGTTAACAAGAGAAAGAGATAAAAGTGAGATTTGAAAGCTCTGGGTACCAGACAGTGGACTCGTGGTTGTGAATTTTTGGGTTTTTTTTTTTTTTTTTTACTTAAAGCTTGCACGCCACACGAGATTGAAAAAGAAGCTCTGGACCTCCTCACCTCCTACGTGTTGTTGACTTGTTTCTTAGTTAATTTAGTTATTAGTCTAATTCTTAAATCTACAAAGTACAAATCCACCAAGTACCTTAATTTATATAATTTTTTTTTTTTTTTTTTTGAGAAGCCACCCCAGGAAACGGGGGGAAGCAATTCATTCAGGTAAATCAGAAATATACACAGCTGCTAAGTCCAGAGGAACATCCTCCATCCAGACCTAAGAGGAAGAAAAATTACAAGCCATTCTAGCCAATCTATGAGCAACTCTATTCCTTTGCCGACGAGTATGGCGAAAGGACACTTTGTGAAAGGCCAAAGATAGAAGATTAATGTCCCTGATGATATGTCCAAAGCTTGAAGATGATAAACCTCCACTGTTTATGGCTTTGATAATTACCTCCGCATCACCTTCAAAGATCACCTGATCAAAATTCAGGTCCTTTGCCAAACTAACTGCACTGCGCGCTGCCAACACTTCCACTGTCTCTACTGAAGTAGGCAATGGAATAGATTGTGAATAGGCAGCCATAACAAGACCATTGTCGTTTCGAATAATAGCGCCCAAACTTGCCAAGGCTTTTGGAGGAGAAGAGAGCGCCATCAAAATTGACCTTAAGCCAACCCGGAGGGGGAGGAGACCATTTGGGAGGGCTGACTGTGGATGAAGCACGCATGGGAGGAGATGACGCAAGCTGAAATTCAAGGAGGTTGTCAGCTGCTAAAGAACTAACACTACCCGCTGGAATTGCTGCTTCACCTACTCAAAGCTGGTTCCGCCGAGCCCAGATCAGCGAAGTTGTCATTGCAAAAAGATCCGAGAGGTTACTCTTCTCCAGGCAGAGTTGGATGATATCCAGCATTGAGGTGCAGTTCACAGCAGCCTTGATTAACCAGCCAAAATGAGCCATCCAAATTGGAGACAAGCAAGGACAAGACCACAGAGCATGGAGGGAGGTTTCACCGGCAAGGTTGCAATGAGGACAAGAGTCGTCAGTCAATATTCTTCTCTTCCTGAGGTTCGATCTAGTGGGCAGAGTCGTCAGCCTTAATTTATTTATTGCTTTACAATATAAGATTTTCTGATAAATGTAAGATTTACACTATAAGATTAAACAAATACACAATATTATATACATCTACAACAAAAAAAGATATATAACATTATACACGTACGCTAATGTCCCCCACCATTCAAGTTATTGCTCTTTTAAAAAAAAATTAATTTCATGGGAAAATGTCTATTAAATTTTTTATTGGGTTGCATAAATTAATTTAATATGAAATTTCTATTAGATCTCTATATTTATTTGGATTTTTATGTAATTTTTCAATTTTTACTAATTTAATATATATATATATATATATTTATATTTATATTTTAAATAATTATTAAATTAATTATGACGTCATTACAGTTCGACCTCAGTCCAACCTCAAAAACTCTGAACCTCATCTTTTATGATTCATTGAACGGTCCGGGTTTCAAAACTTTAGTTGTGCCAAGTAGTTGCACTCTCCTCAAGTGGCTACCCTTAATTTTACGACAATAACCAGCATATCATGGGATGGAACTATGATTAGCTTACTTAAAGCTTTAAACTAGGTAATTTTCTGGGAGTTCATTTGGTATTGCTATAATAATTAGAGCTTTAGTGGTAGAGCTTTTACGATAAAGATTTTTAAGTGAAAAGAGTTTTAGTGTCTAGAAAGTTTGTTAAATTACAATGATAAGGTGTTTGAAATTGTTGCTCCCATTTGCAAACCAATAGATAAAGAGTTTTAATACGTTATAAATTATAAAAGATGACATATTGAGTGTTATTATATTACGTCCATTTATTATTGAACAATGTTGGAAAAAAAAAAAAAAAACTACAATACTAAAATTAAGCTTGAAATTCCAGCTTAGAATAAGTCCCTAAAGATTATGTCTTATAGATGAATTGTGCAACACGTCCTTTTCTAAAGCATGCTATTTTTTTTTTTTTTGATAGTCAACATAAGATAAACTTTCATTAATCCGAAACAAAGTTCAAATTGGTTACATCACATTGTATTTGGTACTCAATAACTAAGGGGGTATCTTCTACCCAAACAATACAATCATCCACCCCTCTGGCATGTTTTGCCAGTATGTGGGCTGCCTTGTTGCTGCCCCTGCTAGTGTGAACAACTTTCCAATCTCTGAACTGCCTCAAAGCCATTTCGATACCTTCAACTACCTTTCTAATGGAGCTTTGGATAGGACTTTGCCCTCTTAGTGCATTCACCACAATCTGCGAATCACTCTCAATGATGATTTCATTTAGTCCAAGATTCCATGCCAATTGTACCCCTTCCTCCACAGCTTTAGCTTCTGACTCTAGAGCGCCCAAAGGAAACTTCAGACGTTTACTCATTGATCCCATCAATTGGCCTCTCTCGTTTTTGATTGCTACTCCCACACCGCAGCAGCCAACGTTTCCAAATACAGCTCCATCAGTATTAATTTTGTACCAACCCGAGTTGGGGGGAGTCCAAGAGGGCAAACCTGAATTGGAGTACCGAGGTTGGACTTGTTGAGGGTGTCTCACTTCCTTTACATATTCTGCAGCAAACTTTACCATTTCAGCTGTTGTCTTGCCTCTCCCTTCATGTCTGAGTTTGTTCCTATTGCTCCATAAACTCCAACCCGTAGTTGCAAACAATTCCCAATCTACCTCCGGGCATCTCTCCCTAATTTCCCAAACAATGTCTATAAAATCCAGATTAGTTTCAGGCAGCAAAGGAAGCTTCAGTTTTGTTGCACTCCACACTTCTGCAGCAGTGTGGCATCCCCAAAGAATGTGACTAACAGTTTCATCTCTTCCACATACGTGGCAGCTGGTTTCCACCTCCACTCCTCTTGTAACACCCCAACCTAAATGCATAATTAATTTTATGGGTTATATGCATGTTATTATCTTAATTACGTTTAAGTGCATGAAGCTTTGATTTTGTGATATTATTAAAACATATATGCTCTTTTAATGTTATGGATATAACTTTATAAAGGTAAGTATATATATATATGTGTGTGTGCGCGCGCAAAGTTATATTATTCTTTGGGCTTTTCTAGAAATATGAACTTATAAGGGGTGAAAAGTATAAATGTAAAAAAAAAAGTTTAAAAAGTGGGCTGAGATTTTTTTTCCTTAGCATTACATTCACACGTATTCAACCCCAAAAGTCCACTCTTCTTATCTCCTTGGCTGCACCAGGCTGAAAGTCCAGCTTCTTTTCTTCTTTCTCTCTTCCTTTTTCTTTGTTCTTGTTTTCTTCTTCTCTCTTTGCTCTTACACGGCAGCCCTCCCTCTCTCACCAAAACAAAATATCCCTCTTTAAAGATGAAATTAAGAGCCTAACACTAAGGTTTTGTGGGTAAGTAATTTAAACTTCATCTGATTTTGTGTATTTTGGATAGTATAATTGTTTTGTTATTTCTACTTCTTCATCCTCTGTTCTGATTTTAGAAGCTGACTTTGTGATTCTGTTTTAGTAATTTAATAGTTGATGATATTGTGGTGGGATTTTTTAGAAAATAACTACAAAACCCAAACAATATTATTAGTTAGGCAACGTTTCAAACATATTGCATTTCTAACAATTCGACTTCAGAGGAGTCGATTTTACTGTTCATATCGCCTATTTTTTGTGCCACGTAGATAAAGAAATCGAGTCCTTTGGACTCATTTCTTATACATAGAAGTCGACTCCACTGGAGTCGATTTCTATACAAAGAAATCGACTTCAATGAAGTCTATTTCTTTGTGTAGAAATCGACTCCAGTGGAGTCGATTTCTTTGTATAGAAATTCAGCCTAAGTTCTACTGAATCAAGCAATACATTGTCAATGCGATTGAGAGACGAAGAGACACGGACGAAGAAGCGATTGAGAAACGAAGAGACAGACGAAGAAATCACGAACTTGAGCTTGAATGCTACGTGATTTCCGCGATTGAGAGACGAAGAGACACGGACGAAGAAATCACGAACTTGAGCTTGATTTCCATGATTGCCGAGCTTAGATTTGTATTTGGGGAAAATGAGAGATTGTTTCTTTTGGAGGGGAAGAGATTAAGAGTGGGGAGAGAGCGTGATTTTTTTACAGCTACTGGGAGCTGGGCTACAGATCTAAAGAAAAAAGAAATGAGAATGCCCAGCTGTAGGTGTTGCTCGTCGGCGCCTGGGTGCCCAGCTGTAGGTGTTGCTCGTCGGCGCCTAGGTTTGGTGAATTGGCGCCTGGGTTCGTCGGTGTTGCTCATCGGCTGAGTGGAGTTCGTGGTGCTGGTGGGTTTTTAACACAACTGAAGCTTAACTGTGTGGAGTTCGTGGTGCTGGTGGGTTTTTGGGCAAATCGACTTCACTGGAGTTGTCTTCAATACAAAGAAAACGACTCCAGTGGAGTCGTTTTCTTTGTGTTGAAAACGACTCCACTGAAGTCGATTTCTATGTATAAAAAATAAGTATAAAGGACTCGATTTCTTTATCTACGTGGCGCAAAAATAGGCGATATGAACAGTAAAATCGACTCCTCTGAAGTCGAATTGTTAGAAATGCAATATGTTTGAAACGTTGCCTAACTAATAATATTGTTTGGGTTTTGTAGTTATTTTCTAAAAAATCCCTATTGTGGTCTATTGGATGCTTATTAAGGTATTTTATTATGTGTAGGGTAGGTATAAAAATACCCAAATGAAATGAAGGTCAATAGCTATTTGTTGATGATTTTAGTAATAACATATGCTGAAACTGTCACTGTGACAGATTTGATGTTTACCACAAGAAAATTCTGTATTAAATCATTTGCTGTGAATTAGGATGCTAGGAGTAGTTTTTATGAATTCTAAGACACACATGGTTGTTATGGAAAGTGGTCTCACAGTTTTTGGATGAGTAGAAAAATAATGGTTTAATTTCTAAGTTGCAAGAAATTCTGTCATGACAGATTCGAGCATGCTGCCTTGTATGATTTTTAATAAATCATGGTTTTATGATTTGACTCCGAAATTTTTATGGACTATACTGGACATACAGGGGAGTAGTTATGTAAAATTTCATGACTTTTGGATGTGTTTGAATAGCCCATTCGTAATTTACAAATGGGGCTTTTGCTGCTGTAATGACCAGTAAACAGGGTAGGATAACTCTGACTTTGTGGATTTAATTTTGAAGCTAGGGTGAATGTTTTGAGCTATAATTTAATATGTTCATCCTTTTGTATGTTTGGATCATATATAAATTTTATGCCTTGGTTTCTCTATGGTTTGGATGCATAATGTGTTTGATGATTGTATCATGTGTTTTGGGGAACTTTATGTGATAGAAATTAAGATTTTCTTGAGTTGGAGAGTTAGGTTGTGATTGAGGTATAAGTTATATATTAGGAAGAGTTTGTCCGTAATAAGTTTTGGTTTTCATTTAGGTGACGAGAACGAGAACACGGACACTTGAGCTCCTCTTGTATAATCTCTCGCGTCTTCTGTTTTCAGGTAAGAGATTTGTGACATGTACTTTTGATAAGTATAAATATTATTTGGAAAAGTATTATGCATTAAAGTTTTTATTTAGAGATATTACGTATAAGCATGAGTTAAGTAAAATATTTGTTTGTGAGTTGTTCAATCTTATACTACTATTGTGAACATGATATTTAAGAATGAAGTGGATATGCTACTATTGTGAAACATTTATGTAAAAGTAAAGTTATCAGAAAAATATGGTTTGCAGTTATTCCATTGTTATGATCTGAACTCAGCCAGTAGGGATTATAGTACTGGTATTTCCATGAAAATTCTGATTGGCCATTAAAAGTGGGACTGGCTCTGCTATACCCGCCCTTGTTGGTAATAGCCAACTTGTGGAGGATGTCAACCTACTCCCATGGTTGAAAAGATATATTATGATATGATTCCGAAATTACCTAGCATTGTGGGGAATGCTGGATGCCTGACACTCTGTGCTGGAAGCCTCCCAAAGTTGTAACAAACTTACAATTGGATTAACTAATATGTATTATAAGTGAGCTATTGATTTATTTGGAAATTATAAGAAAAGTATGATGATAAGAAAGGTATATTGAATGGGTTATAAGTTTAATGAGAAGTTATGATAAAGTATTTACAATCTATTAAAGATAAGGTTACTGAACTATGTTTACGTTCCTTATTATGTCATTTTATTATTATATGAAAGGAAAATGAAGTATGTTCATCTAAAAGCTCATAAATTATTTTAAGAACAATAAGAACAGTATGAAGACTATTTTATCAAAGTTGGCATATCCATAAAATATTTGATTTACATGCATTCTTATCAAGGGCCCATGGAGCTTAAAAACCTTACTGGGTTTCGCAGCTCATCCTTTTATATTTCAGTGCACAGGTTCCTCCTGGAAGCAGCGAGAGTGTTAGAGGTGGCAAGGATTTCGTGAATTCTCGTTTGTTAGCATGTATAGTTAGTTTTTGTTGTACAGTAATTTAGCTTTTTTGTTGTATAGGAGGAATCAAGATGTACTTGATTCTTGAGCACAGATGTAATTTGGTATCTTAGTTTGTTTTAAACCCCGGTTGTATGTCTTTGGGGTTAGGTTTGTAATAAAAGTTTTGCTAAACGTTTAGCTATGTAATATTTACACAAATACCCTAAGTTTCAGCCAAGTGGTAATCTTTCCAAGTTCAAAGGAAATGAAATTTCAGGTTTTCATCATTTTTGTATATTATAGTTTTTATGTAAGAAATAAGCAGGAATTCAAGAAAAAAATTCTTGATAAGCACTTTCAGATCAGGTTGGTTTGTGTTAGTATTAAGGTAAGCTTGATATTAACATGCCGGTCATGCTCTAAATCCTGAAGTACAGGTTTGGGTCGTGACACCTCTTGACTTTAGGCGGTACTTTGTTGGCAAAATATTTCTACAAGCCCTCCACATGAAATGCTTAATTTTGTTTGGGCTGTCTAGGTTCCATATGAGCTTCCAAATGGCTTTAGATTTTGACCCATCTGAACTCTCTCCACTTTCTCCACACGAATTTGGCTTTGGCATCAACTTCTGGGCTGCCCGGTAGGCACTCTTGACAGAGAAACGACCATTGGGAGTCCAAGCCCACACTAGGGAGTCATTAGGAAGCCAAGGACTAAGTGGAATTCCCAAGACAATTTCAGCTTCATGGGGAAGGAATGAGTGTCTTATCAGATTAACATCCCAACCACGGGTTTCCCTGCTAATTAGATCTGAAACCATAACAGCATTAGTTAAAGGACCTCTCGGGCTGATAATTTTGAACGAGTCCGAATTTGGGATCCATCTATCCTCCCAAATATGAACCCTTTCCCCATTTCCAATGACCCATTTAGACCCCTTCACGACTAAATCCTTGGCTGCCATGATACTCCTCCATACATAGGATGGTCTATATCCTAATTGCGCCTCCCTAAAAGAGCTCCCCGCAAAGCACTTTGCCTTAAAGACTCTATGGACGAGGGTGTTTGGATTTTGTTGGATTCTCCAACCTTGCTTTGCTAAGAGCGCTAGGTTGAAAGTTTTTAAGTCTCTAAATCCCATACCTCCTTCCAACTTTGGTGTGCAAAGTTTTTCCCAAGAGATCCATGCCATTTTTCGTTCCTTTTCCTTCTACTCCCACCAGAAATTTCTCACCATGGAATTCAACTCCTTGCATAACGAGTTCGGGAGTTTGAAGCAACTCATGGTATAGGTAGGCGTGGCTTGGGCCACGGCTTTTATAAGGATCTCTCTCCCCACATTAGAAAGGAGTTTTCCTTTCCAACCCGAAACTTTCCTTCCCACCATATCTTTAATGCGGTTAAAAGCTTTCCTTTTTCCCTTTCCCACTAAAGGTGGCAACCCAAGGTACTTTTCATGGTGTCTTATAATTTGAGCTCCAAACAAACCTTTTACTTGGTCTTGGACTTCCCTACTTGTATTCTTGCTGAAAAATAGGGAAGTTTTCTCCTTATTGAGCCTTTGCCCCGAATCCCCTTCATAATCCTCAAGCACCTCATGACCTGATTCGCTTCCAAAAGGGATGCCCTACAAAACACTATGCTATTATCCGCAAAAAGAAGATGGGAAATTCTTAGGGCACCCCTACACACCGCAACCCCTTTTATATTCCCAGTTGATTCCTCCTTTTTCAACATAGCCGTCAAACCCTCATCACAAAGTAGGAAAAGATATGGAGAGATTAGGTCACCTTGTCGGAGCCCTCTTGATGGGATGATTTTTCCTTTGGGTTCACCATTGATCAAGACCAAATACGACACCGATGTCACACACATCATCATAAGAGCTATCCACCTATCATGAAATCCTAGCCTTCTCATTATCGCTTCCAAATAGTCCCATTCTACTCTATCGTAGGCCTTGCTCATATCAAGCTTAAGAGTCATAAGGGCTTTCTTACCTTTCCTTCTTTGGTCTATACAGTGCATTGTTTCAAATGCCACTAACACATTATTAGTAATGAGTCTCCCACTAACACATTGCGATATGATTGCCATTCTTTCTCATTAGATTTAGGACCTTTGTCATGAGTGTAGCCTAGAAGTCTGTTCCGCAGTAGATCTAGAAGATGAACTGGTTCCTCATTTTGTGGCGTTTCCTCTGTTTTTGCTCTCATACTTTGCATATCGATGAAACTTTGGACTGACTTCCTCAATTTTTCACCCTCATTACTATTTTTTATTAAATCATCGAGAATTCGATAAGGAAGTTGATTCTCCAACAAGAATAAATCCTGTTGCACAAAGGCCACTTGACCGTTTTTAATTTGAAACCTTTTGACACTATCATGAACAACAGAGTCTATGAATTTCAGTGTTGCACAACCATCCACAAACAACATCCATGAAAGGGCTTCATCATTATAATTGTGAATCACCTCCTCATCGAAACACTTCCTTAGTTGCTCGATGTTGTTCTTAATCACCATATACAATTCTTTATCAGTCTTGCCACTTTCTTCAATGAAGTTTTCTGCCAATGTAAGCTTGTATTCCTCTGCTAATTGATACTTTGGCTTACCATGATGGATAGGACCGATTGATACCACCCTCGGCTCACAGTACTTTTCGAAATCTTTGTGACATCGAAGCAATAGAACCTAATGGTTCACGCAGTTTAGAAATTAACAAAGTAATAATTGACAACAATAAAATAAATTTACAATAAATAATATGTCTTTTCACTTATCATTTCAATGATACAAGTTAATAAATTTATTTGGACAAAGTTTGGCTCCAACTACCAATAGGAAACTAACATAATATTAATACTTGTCAAGTGCAACTCACTTAACTTAACAATCCAAGTGAATCATGTGCAATCAAAATGCATTTCATCTTCTTATTGGTGGTTAAAGTCCAAGACTCCAAACATATTTGAAGTCAAAACACTTTCCAATTTATAATAGTAAGATTAATAAACTATAATTATCCTCAACATATAACTTAAGGCATTCGCACCACCACATGTGATGAACATTTAACTTGTATCTCAGTGGGTTCCAATTAGCTCAATTAGTAAAGTCTTTTGTGATCAAATAAGAGATCTGAAATTTAATTTCTGCTTACACCAAAAACCAATTGCTGTTTTGATCTGACGATAAAAAACATCATTAGAAGCAGACGCCTAGGTTGAAACTATTTTTATAAAAAAATGTGTATCTCAACTAGAGTATTGAGTTATAGTACCAAAAAAAAATCCTAAAAAAAAAAAACCTATTGTACTTAGATCACAAACTCATTAACCTCAGCATATTCATAAAATAAAAATAAATAAAAGATACATGAGTCTATAGTCTACACCATACCAAACAGGAAAAGTTTCACTAAAGAAACATATTTTTGGAAAATTCTTGTTTAATCTACAATGTAAGATTTATATTGCTAGTACAATGTATTAACCTATAATTACCCCGTATTTTTCCCCATAATATAATATCAAAGAAGTACCCCTCTAATCTCTACGTCTTTCCTCAGTTATTTCTTTTACAATTTATGTATGTTGTGACAGCCCGATACAATTTAAGACTTAAGGCAACAACTTTAAGTTGAAAATTTTCCATATTTAAATATGAACTTTTAATATTGCAAGTTATTTATTTATTTTATTTTTTAAAATTTAAATCCAATCTTCTTGCCTTTTGAGATACATGTTAGGTCCATAGAATTAGGTTGGCAAACTGTGAACAATTGTACCACTTAGAATCTTAGTTAATCTTGGTTCTCAATTGTAAACATGTTCTAGTACAAGACAAGTGAAGATTCAAGTAATGATAGACTCAAGAAAAATAGAAACTGGACTACCACTATGCTAGTTTTCAACACCAGCTCGACATGTCGAGATTCACTTAACTCAACTAGTTGAATTGAAGAGCTTAACCAATCAAGAATCGTACATATAATAGATCTAGAAGTGTTGTTTTCTTAATTAGCTGAATGATCTAGGGTTACTTTCACTTCAAGTCTACTATATAGGCAACCTAAAGCATATTTCCCAAGTCTACGGGATAGTAGTGTATTGTACATAGATCTAGAATTTTCCAAGCTCTCTTAAAATATCAACCAGAGAACTAGTTCATACCAAAGACCCTGTGATCAAGTGAAGTTGCTGCATCCAGTTTACATCCATGTTGTTGGTTCAAATCTTTGGGAGGTGTTTTTGAAGTCGTGAGTGAAAGTTCACATGGAACAAATCCAGAATAGAATAGTCCATTAATTAGGAGATACATGTGGTCATGTGAGTAAGTATTACATGAGGTAGAAATAAATTTAGGGTTAAGTCTATTGTATAAACTCTCATTCTATTCTAGTAGATTTGTTTACCTTAAGGATTATAGGTTAAATCCCCCCAGGTTTTTATTGCAAAACACTTTGTTTCATTCATTTTTTTGAGTCATCATTTTGATTGTTTATGTGTGATCCATGTTTATGTGATGTTTATCAATTCAGATCTGAAACATAATTAATCTAATTAATTACTTGGCTAAGAATTGATTAATTGCTTCACAACCGGTACTTAAAATCCTAACAATATAGAAACTACTCTAATTTAGTTCCTGCATTCAAGTTAAGCTAAGATCTCAATTATTTAGTTGATAATATATCTCATATGTACTTTTATCTTCTTGTGAAATAGTCAATCTTAAGTATGATTTTATTAGTTTTAATTTTAATAAATTTGTTTACAGAAGAAAATATAACAATTTTTGTCAGTAAAATTCTACAAGCGATAAATACATTTGGGAAAAAAATCTAATCTTTTTATGTAGTCAATAATTATGACATTACATGTTTTAACATTATTACAATCATTTTTATTGTTATTTTTTTGTATAATATTTCAAAATATTTTAATATTATTTTGATGAATTTCATATTCATTTGTGGGAACTTCATATATATTTTTTATGTTAGTAAAAAATTTCAAATTTTAATCTCTCTCTCTCTCTCTCTAAAACTTTAAATATCAAGTTTTGTTAGTAAAGCGCAATATGATCAAGAGATTCAATTTGATATTTTATAGTAGAAATTTAAAAAAAAAAATACTATCTATAATATAAAATTATAATATTACGAGGATACATAAATTTTAAAGTGTAGAGATGAATTCAACACATAACTTAACGAATTAGTAAGTAGTATCTCATCTAACAATTAAATCACCCAACAGCCTCAAGATGCCTAAGTAAAGATGAAATCAACACATAACTTAATGAATTAGTATCAATTAAATCAATATAGAAAATCAAATTCCAAGGTTTAGGTTTAAAATTTAACAAAAATGGATGGAAATTATATATAATAATAATAATAATAATAATAATAATAATAATAATATTATTATTATTATTATTATTATTATTATTATAAAGTTTCTTTCATTTACCTTGGATAAGAAATCTAATTAATTTCAACTTCGATTTTCATTTTGAGGAATAGAGTGATTGTTTGGTGTGTGGGTCGTGGGGGGTTTTGCGTCTTTCGTTGATAATATACCTTGTGGGAGTTTGACTTACTAAAATTGAAACCTTACACCGTTAGATGAAATTCATAATCAATGATGAATCGGTATGCTTATAAAAAAAATTTCTTTGAGCTACAACTTAGAGTTTCAATTGGATTGGATTTTTACTAAGCCACAATTTTGAGAACCTTCTTAGGTGGTGGAGAGAGCGCACAACTCACCCATTTTTTTATTGATAAATCTACAGTTTTGCAACCTTTATCTAGTGAGGGCCTTAGGCAAAGGTCTAAGTGACCTAACCTTGGAGCTGGTGTACAAGCATCAAGAGTGTTAAGACTCTTGCCAACGGGGGCTTGGCTCAACTGGCATGGTTCGTTCGCTCTGCCTAACCAGTCCAGGTTCGATTCCCACTACCAACAGGAGTCTGTTGGTGGGCATCCTTGGTGGGGTAACTCCCCACACGGGTTGGTATGAGAGAGCCCCCCGAGATCGGCCTTACCCTCTCCTCTGCCACCTGGTGCCCTGCCCGAGGGCTAGTGTAACCTAGCTAACCCCCATTTTTCATTCTAAAAAAAAAAGAGTGTTAAGACTCTTTTATATAAAGTTAAAATAGTTACAGGTTAATTACAAATAAAATAAGGAATTAAATCACAAGTTAATGGTGAAATAAATCACAACATACTGAGAGAGATAAATATTTTGCAACTATTCTAACTTAATGCAATCAAAAGTTTCATATATAGTTGTATCAAAAAAACAAAAAACAAAAAAGTTTCATATATAGTAAATTTTGTGAAAAGCAGCAAATTTTTTTTTTTACTAGGATATAGGACTACTTTAATTAATAAAACAATTATTATATTTTGATTAAATGCACAAACACAACCTTTTGTATCTTTGGCTTTGTTGTCCAGCGATTCTTCCCTTTGGCACGCGCCTCCTTTAATTTCATAAAATTCTCTTCCTTGGAACTGGCACAACCTGTCTCACCCTGGAATGCAATACTACTAGAGACAATGACAGGTTGATCATGGCCTCTGCATGTTTCACCAATATGGAAATTATATGCTCCATTCCGGCCTTCGTCAGTGTTTTCCAAAATAAGGTAACTATTACTATGATAACATTGATCATATACTAAACTTTATATCTGCTAACTGATAAAAACGTTACCTTGAAGCATTTTGAGTCTTCATTACTTTATTCATATACCAAGTCTGGAATCAAATGCACACACTTTTGTGCACTACAAACTTGCTTTACGACTCAAGTTTGATGAAACTGTGAATGAGAACGAACTAAACTATATTCTCATCACCTTTTATAAACAGGCTTGTTATTTGATTTATGATTTGAAATCATGCACACTTTTCCATTAAACTAACAACTGTTCTAGTGCCATACATTTTACCACAACTTATGCATATGTCAACTTGTAATTTAATTATAACACTTACACATGGATTCCATTATTGGTACTTAGTGAGAAGTAATTTAATCACCGCTTAATACATGTGTAAATTATGAAAAAGCGTGTGCTCTTAAATATTTTTCATAAACTAAGGGTTGTACCTTCATTTTTATGCAGCCCTGTTGGAATTACACTCGCTTTTGTGTGTTACGTTTCCTGATCAGTGGCTAAAGGGGCCAAGTGGCCATACCCCGGACCCAACTAAGCTTGGAGTTTCTTCATGAGCGAAAAATTTAGGTACAATATATAAAATTCTTTAATTTAATTAAAATATTTAGTCATATTGATTAATAAAGTACAAATAATATTATCTTTGCTAAGGATAATTAAATTTAAAGCCACTAATAATTCCTTCAATTTGGATATTTCACTATTAATCCTTATTGTAAGTATACGCAAATTAAGAATTATTGATACATTATTTAATATAAAGACGTGGACAATTTAGAAATCATTTGAAACTTCAATTCCCAAAGAACATCTTAAGGATCTCCAAGGACAAGTTTTATTGAAAATAATTTAGTTGTTTATATTAAAAAGAAAATTGTTGAGAACTTAATATACATATTTGACTATGTTATGGAGTAGAATTTTGTGTTTGGCTTATTTCTATTACTTTTTTAATTGGACATGTCTTTTTGTTTTAAATATATAATGACAAGTAGTAGTGGGTTTTAATCTTCACATTTTATTTAGTTAGTGGATGATGTGGCAATTTCTTATTAAAACAAAAGGAGATTTCAGTTTAAAAAGTATTAAAGGTAAGCCAAATCCTAGAATTTTAACTATGGACGTTTCCGTTAGAAACACCAGGAGGAGCCAATTAAGTTACAAAACCATGGCATACATATTTGGTACTTAATTATGTTAAGGACAAAGTTCGGCTCTAACCATGTTTGAAGTCTTGGGCTTCAATGATCAACAAGAGATGACATTAATTAGTTCTTGTCATGAGTCATTTAACCCAATCAACTAAGTGAATCATGTAAATTACACATAACATGACATATATAATATATTGATGATTGGAACCTAAGGCTCCAACCATGTTTGAATTCAAAAAATTTATTTATTTTAATTCTTTAAAAGAGTATTAACTACAAGTTTAATATTGGAGATATTTAATAATTTTTTTAATTTGTATTTCCTTTTACACCTACTTAGTGAGTAGTAACATCATGATAATTGATTAAAGATACCTGGCTAGTACCTTCATCTTAGCACATATATTTGTTACGGTTGATAAACGCTTTTTGTTCAACATCTGTTGATTTGTAAAATATTTCATTTATATCTTGAAGTATCTTCATAATTTTTTTATGGACAAAACTGGCACATGCCCTTATCGGGCAAAATAAGTAACATTTTGCCCAATTTTTCAAACTAATTAGAGAAATGTCCATCTTTTGGAACTCGATTTTCTCAAAATCGAGTTTTAAAAAAAAAAAAATTCTGGAGCCCTATAGTGGCGTTTTAAGGAGCCTATAATGACGAGCTCCGTGAACTCGAGTTATAGGTAATTTTTTTTTAATTTTTTTATTTACCTATAGCTCTAGTTCATGGAGCTCGAGTTCCAAAACGCCACTATAGGCTCCTTTAAACATCACTATAGGCTCCTTAAAAGCGCCACTATAGGGCTTAACTCGATTTTGAGAAAATCGAGTTTCAAAAGAAAGACATTTTCCTAATTAGTTTGGGAAAGGGGGAAAAATGCTGCTTATTTTGCCCGAAAAGGGCATTTGCCAATTTTGTCTATTTTTTTATACTATTATATATATATACCCATCAAAAGGGTTGGGTTTAAGTTACATCTGGTTTAATTCTAAGCAATGTTATACTGCTCAATAACTTGTTATTGAATTAATATTTTGAAAATCCAACCGTTGAATTACATGTTCTATATATTCTTAACATGCATGTAAATTTTCATATTAATCGGATGCTATTTACCATTTGATCCATAAACTCATATTTTATGCATTATTTTAAACTACAAAAATTTGAATTTTAACAATTGATTAATGACTTGGATATTAATTTATGATCACCTTGAAATTTTGCAAGTTTAAAGAATATACAAAGATAATGTAATCTAACGGTGGATTTGTCAATATTCACATCCAGTTAAAAAATATTGAGTGGTGTAACATTGTTTAGAGTTATATCAGATGTAACTTGAACCCAACTCATATCAAAATATTTAATATGTAAAAACAAATAAAAATATCAAATCTATCACATTTTAATTTGAGCCCTTAAATGATAACTTTTTTACTCCACACCACTACTATCAATTGGCCAGGTTTACAGCATCATTTATTTCCTAAAGAAAGGAGAAAGCATGTTCCACTTTTTTTATTAGCAAGTTTGGCATAAGCTCTTTTAATTGCAATAGAAGTTTTGTTTTGTGATTCTATCTTCTCATAAGCCTCGTAATAAAGCAAAATAAGATGTTCGTGCTATATATGGTTCGATTGTACTTAAAAAGAGGTCAGAGAATACGATGCTGCTTCAGAGGATTCAGACACTGAGACAAATGTGATCATGTAATACACGAGAGATCAACCGTGAAGCTGGTGAAATAATAATTTGAAAATTTATATAATATCATGTACAATATAATAAAATTTTGGTCTTTAAAATCACGGACTCATGGTCATGACTAAATAGCCACATTGTCTTTATGCCAAATGGTTACCCTTCCTTAACGAACTTGATAAACTATATATATATATATATATGTAAAATTAAGAGAAAATCCAATTAGATTTCAAATTAGAATTCAATTAAAGTCTAATTTTGCATCATGTGTCAAATCTAATCTAAGCTTTTAAATTTTTGTGCCAAGAATTTCTATTAAAATTTAATTTTACGTTACGTGTCCCATGTAATCTATTTTTTTTTTAAATTGTTCCAAGTGAATTCAGTGTAAAAAACGAGGAGTCCAATATAAATAAACTTAGGAAATATATATATATATATATATATAACTAAAGTTTAGAGAATATTTAATTATAATCAAAATTAGATTTTGTCTTTGTTAGCTTTTCATACAAATTAAATTATTTCGTTTTTTGATGTTATTTTTTTTAGAACTAATGAGTATTTTTTTTTTTAATATTGTTTCTATTTAGATATTTTGTATGTGAAGATTTTGAACATAACAAACTGTAATTGAGTTAAACAATCTCATGCACCTATTCCCATTCAATTTAGGAGATGCTATTGAACCAATTTATTCTTTTATTTTGTGTTATATTTAGTTGAATTTCATGAACGGTGATAGTGAATTAATATTGTATATGTAGTGTTCAATTGTGATTTTTAAAATTATATACATATATAACAATAATGTAATGAGAAACCCTGCATAACCAATATCATTAAAATTGTAAGGGAAAATCATTTTAATACTTCCAAATGTCCTGGTCAAACTAATGTCTTATATAGTTAATAACCTAAACTAATATCAATAACGCCACTATAATTCATCTTTCCTGTGCATAAACACGAGTTACATACTAGTTCCATATAATTTAGGGTGATTTCAAATTAAATTCTGCATTTTAAAGTGTGTAAAAGTATAAATTTTTTAATCATTTTATACCACTGCCTCAATGAGCTACTATTAACTAAAACTAGTAGAATTTTTTATCCATTATTATTAAAACTTATCAAAATATAACAATAAAAATAAAAAATAAAAATCTTCCATGTGAAAAATTATAAGGGCTATGGTACAATATCAATCATTTAGTATTTGTTATCAAAATAGTCATAGTAAAATTAATATTATTACATAAACTCATGTAATGTCCTAATTATATCATATTATATCGTATCATATATTATATATAATAAAAGTCGTGTCATATACAATGAGGTTGTGCCAAGTAGACAATCTCTTTTTTCTTTTCTTTTTTCCTTCCTTATGTCATGTGGTACACAATACTAGTATTAAAGTAATTAGCAAAGTTGCTCTAAGTGAAACTCTATTACCAAATATTTAAAAATATTAAGGACACGTTTGGTAGACTGTAACGGTAATTATATAGGAATATAAATAGATATTACAAAGAATAAAAGATGTTATAATGTAATATTTATGACTATTCATTTGTTTGGTGACAACACAAAAATAGAACCCTGAAGACAATGGAATGAAAAAAATTTAAATCAAACCTAAGATATATTTTAGAAAATATTTTACTCATATAATTATATTTCCTAAAAAATAATATTTTTTTTAAAATTTGAAAGAGATATTAATTACTTTTTATGATTTTTTATTTTCATAATTATTATATGCATATGGAAAGTTTGTTTATTTGGAAATATATTAATTTTAAAAATTAATACACCTTCTAAGGAATAGCAATTACAGCCCTTTTAGAGATTAAAAGTTATTCATCATTTTAAAGAATAGCTATTTATAAGAAATGTCCATTCTCTGTAATAAAAACATAATCAAACTACTGAATAGCTAAATCATAGAAATAACTATTACATTACAATACATATGACAATATACCAAATGTACCCTAAGAAAAACGCTACTCCAATAAAAATTCTACTACTAAAAGGTTTTAGAGATTAAAAGAAATCTCATTATTTATTTTATATTATATAAATAATTTTCCATATTATTTTTTTCTTAATAATAAAATTTTGTTCATAAAAGTCGTACATCCACTATGTGGCTTAGTGTCCATTTGGAATAGTTTATTTAGCTAAAACTGAAATTTTTTTGCTAAAAGTGTTTAAAAAAATGTTAAAAAATAAGCTGAATAGTATAGTAAGACCCATAAATAGAATCAAAAAGTGCAGTGGGACCCATAAATAGTAGCAAAAATAAGTTAAAAGTGGAGATAAGATGAAAAATTCAGCTCATCTCAAACGCACACTTAATATAAGTTTTATAAGTCGTACAACGTACTAGTTCAACTAAAACTCATCAAAAGTTTTAAAATATTTAGAAGGAGATTTATTGTTTCTTTTTAATTATTTCTTTACTATTTTTTTATATGAAAATCTTAGACTTAAATATATTTTTTAGAAGAAATCTTAGACTTATATGATGTGCATTGATCATGTAATATAAAATAATTTGTTTCTTTTATTTTTCCTATCTATTTTATTTTTTATTATATTAATTGAAATATTTTCTATAGTTGACATATGATACTTGACATAGGAATGAAAATGATACTAATTTCAAAATAAATAGGTGGGCTTTTGGATTTAAAGAGCGTTGGTCATTTTTTCTTCTGTAATAGAAGTGTAAGATTGTGGTTAGAAAATGTTGGAGGCTTGCGATGTGTTGTGCTGTCACATATGGTGGTTATATATGTGATAGCTAGTAAAACACAATTGAAGGACACAAATCGAGTATCTAGGGCCAAAATTGCTTCTTTGAGGAAAAACATTTATGTTCACTACACTAATACTAGTATATTTATGGTTTAAATATATTACCAAGTGGCATCTATATGTTTTCTATTTTTTTTTTTTAACGTGAAAAAATACGGGTCTACCAAAACCCAAACCAGTCCGTTTTCTAACCTTCTAATTATGATGAGCTATTTTCGGCTTGAAACCATGTTCGACCCAAAACCTGACATGACCCGACCTATTTGCCATGTTTGCCTTAGGAAAAAGCCTAAGTGAGCAATACCTAGAGCTGGTATACATGCATCAAGAATGTCAGGACTCATTTACATAAATAGGTTAATTGCAAATAAATTAAATAAGGAATTAAATTACAAACTAGTGGTGAAATAAATCACAAGATAGTGGGTATATATTTTGTAACAACTATTATTATTATTATTATTATTTGAAACAACTAGTCTAACATAACGGAGTCAAAAGTTTAATAGTAAATTTTGTGACAACATGCAATTTTTTTGATAGGATATAGAACTACTTTAATAAAAGAATTATTATATTTTGAGTAAATGCATAAGCACAACCTTTTGTATCTTTGGTTTTGTTGTCCATCGATTCTGCCCTTTGACTTGCGCCTTCTTTAATTTCTTAAAGTTCTCTTCCTCGAAACTGCTGGTACTATCTATCTCATTCTCATGGACTGTAATACTCACTTCTCTTCTTTCAGCTTTTATCTAATGAAACTCCTCCATGGAAATTACGTGCTCCATTATGGCCTTTTGGTGAGTGTTTGCCAAAACAAGGTTACTATTGCTATTGAAGAGGAAAAACTGAAGGTGACAGATCGCGTATAGATGGACGTAGTGTGGACGGATTAAATAGCCACGTGTCATCCGACTTGTCCTTATGTGGATTCCAAGAAACCCTAAGCTAAAAATACTTGCGGCACATGATTAGCCCTAGTTTCTGGAGCCCCAACACAAATAGAATTCGAGAAGGAAAAGAATTCCAACATTAGTGGAACTCTAGAATATACGCATCAATAAAATCTTCCCTATAAGGAAAAGACTTGTTATGCAAGTACGAAAGCTCGATTCTACACTACTATAAAAACCCAAAAACCCTCATAAAGCAGGTACGAATAATTCATCCCAGGTCTGGCACTCTAGAGTTGTAAAAAGGCTTTTTCTGACTTAACCTTCAAAGGATCTTTAGCCAGTACCACACCAGTACTCTCCTAGGGTTTTCTCTTTTTGACTGTGCAGGATTGTTTCGGGTGTGCAAAGACTATGTAGCTCACTGGTAATTTTCTCGTTGATCAAATACTAAACATTAATTCTATATGCTAAGTGAAAATGGAAGCGTTAGCTTGAAGCAGTTAGTCTTTTAACTTTATTCACATGCCAAGTCTGGAATCAAATGCAAACACTTTTGTGCACTAGTAACTTGTTTTACGACAAGTTTCATGAGAACGAACAATACTATTTTACCTTTTACAAAACAAGGTTGTTAGAATTTGAAATTTTACGAACTTTTTCTATACTGATGATTGTACCTTTATCTTTATGAAGCAGGGTTGGTATTATATATGTATATCTAGCTACTGCATTCTGTAAAGTTTTGCAATGATTCCTCCTACCAACCAGTGGCTAAAGGGCGCGCCTTGCCCCCTTACCAAGTTCAAAAAACATAAATGCTGATAAATGATTGATTGTAAATCCCAACAGCTTAAGTAGAATGGAGATACAAATCAAACTCAGGATCTCATACTCTAATTTCATTATAAATTACAAATTGTTACAAAAATTTAAGGTCAATCATTAATATAAGTTTCATTGGTTGTAAAACATAATTTCATCATGTGACGCATTGAAAGTACATTAAAATAATTTAGTTTAAGTGAAAATTTATTTCCAATTTTTTTTTAAAATCAAAATATTACTTCAACCAAAACTCTTCGAGAGTTTCAAGAATTTTCTAGTCTATTATCATTTTTATTTTATGAAAAACTTACATGATGCGCATTTGTCATGTAATATATAGCAATTTTTCTTTTATTTTTACTATCTATTTTATTTTTCAATATATTCATTGAAATAATTTCTATAGTTTACATATAATGCTTGAATAATTTGTGCACAAGCATGATATTAGACTATTAGAACTTTATAATAAAAGTTATTTTTTATCTGTGAAGTGGCTAGTTTTTTGTTGTGCCAAGTAGTTGCACTCTCCTTAAGTCAACTTTTTTTGAGAAGTCCTTAAGTCAACTGACTACAATTAATTTTACGACATCAACCAGCATATCAAGGGATGAAACTATGATTAGCCAACTTAAAGCTTTAAACTAGGTAATTTTCTGAGAGTTCACTTGGTATTGCTATAATATTTAGATCTTTAGTGGTAAAGCTTTTACGATAAAGAGTTTTAAGTGAAAATAGTTTGTGTCTAGAACGTTTGTCAAATTACAATAATAAAGTGTTTGAAATCGTTGTTCCCATTTGGAAACCAATAGATAAAGAGTTTTTTAGCTCAAAAAAAAGAAAAAAGAAAAAAGATAAAGAGTTTTAATACTTTAAAAATGATATAAGATGACATATTGAGTGTTATTTTATTACGTCCATTTATTATTGAACAATGCATTTATAAATAATAATAATAATAATAAAAACTACAAAACTTAAAGCTTGAAATTCCAGCTTAGAATAAGTCCCAGAAGCCTCTGGTGGTAATTTCGGCTGAGGATTTTTTATGTGTCCTTAAAGTTTTTAAGTCTCTCATAACACCATACTATAGGGCCGGTAACGCAGGAGAATGTCTTATATAGCTAGATGAATTATGCAACACATCCTTTTTTTTTTTTTTTTTTTTGATAGTCAATACTAGTGAACTTTCATTTAAGTGAGGGATAAACCCAAATTTACTACATCCATACAGATCTGTGCTGAAATCATTGGGGGAGTATCCTCCACCCAAATTAAGCTATCTGTAACATTACAAGCATGCTTTGCAAGCATATGAGCTGCCACATTACAGCTTCTGTGAACATGTCGGGATTGCCAAGACTTGAAGGCCTGCAGCCTGAATTTCGCCCCTTCCATTACTTTCAGAATTGAGGATGGAGTATGCAGCTGATCAGAGTTCGCGAGGGCAGACATTACAGTCTTTGCGTCTCCTTCAATGATAACATCATTTAGGCCGAGATCCCTTGCTAACGCAATCCCCTCCTCCGCTGCCCTTGCCTCAGCTTCTAGAGGACCCAGAGGAAAAGGGATCTTTTTACTCATAGCCCCCATCAAGCATCCATCCTCATTTCTAACTACTACTCCCACTCCACAGCTGCCAGCCTCTTTAAATACTGCCGCATCAACATTTACCTTATACCATCCGGCATCTAGTGGGCGCCATTGGGATCCAAGCCTAGGGGGCTGCTTGGGAATGGTTGAGTTTGAATTAAAGCCTTGTTGAAACTCCTCAACATACCTGGCCACCTCACTGACAATTCTCTTCCCCGGCTTGAACTTCCCTTCAAACTTGAAACTGTTTCTATTATTCCATATGCTCCATGCCGTTGTGGCAAACACGATCCAATCTATATCCCTTGCCTCCTCTTTTACCTTCCAAAACACATCAATAAAATCCCTATAATTATTCTTCCATCTAGGCAGCTTGAGACCTGATCCCTTCCAAACCTCAGCAGCAACTTCACAGTCCCATAACACATGGCTCGAAGATTCTATCTCACCACACCAAGCACACCCATCCCAACTTGACACCTTTCTTCTAGCTAGGCATAAATTGGTAGGCAAAATATTTTTGCATGCCCTCCAAAGGAAATGCTTAATTTTACCTGGACATTCAAGCCTCCATATGGACTTCCAGACCTCTCCCATTGATGAGGAATCCGAGCACTCTCCCTTGTCTTCTTTCTTCTTATTATCATTTAACACTTTAAAAGCTACTCCATACGCACTCCTAACGGAGAATATCCCATTGCTTGTCCAAGCCCATATACTCGAATCATTGGGAAGACTTGGGCTGATCAGGATCCCCAAAATAGTCTCTGCTTCAAAAGGAAGAAAAGTATTTCACACCTTATTAATGTCCCAAGCCCTTCTATCCCTATCCAGCAAATGCTCAACTCTTTCCACCATCGTCCCCTAACTCCTCGGGCTGATTACCTTAAAGGATTCAGGGGTAGGAAGTCATCTGTCCCTCCAAACGTTTACGCTCCTTCCATTACCAACGCTCCACTTCATTCCTCTCTCCACAACACTTTTGGCTTCCATCAGACTTCGCCACGTGTAAGAGGGGCTGTTTCCTACCTGAGCATCCAAGAAACTTGTACTTTTGAAGTACTTTGCCTTCAGAACTCTATGCAACAGCGAATCTGGATTTTGGATGATCCTCCACCCTTGTTTGGCTAAAAGCGCTAAATTAAAAGCCTTGGGGTCTCTAAAGCCTAGCCCGCCCTCCGCTTTTCTTTGGCACATCTTATCCCACGAAACCCAAGCCATCTTCCTTTCATTTTCCTTCTGCCCCCACCAAAAATTTCTGACCATGGAGTTTAACTCTTTACCCAAGGCATCCGGGATCTTGAAACAACTCATCGTGTACGTTGGGGTGGCTTGCGCCACCGCCTTAATGAGAATTTCCTTACCCGCCTTCGAAAGCAACTTGCCTTTCCATCCGGCAATTCTTCGTCCCACTTGGTCCTTTATTCAGTTGAAAGCTTTCCTTTTTCCCCTTCCCACCATTGGCGGCAATCCAAGGTATTTCTTATGTTGTCTAATGATTTGCGCCCCAAACAATTCCTTCACCTCTTCCATCACTTCACTCCCCGTATTTTTGCTGAAAAAGAGAGATGTTTTCTCTTTATTCAGCTTTTGCCCAGACTCCCTCTCATAATCCTTTAACACTTGGCTCACCCGATTGGCCTCCTCCAAAGTTGCTCTACAAAAAATTATGCTATCATCAGCGAAGAATAGATGGGATATTTGAGGTGCTCCCCGACACACTGATACCCCTTTTATCCTCTCCAGTCTTACTTCCCTTCGAAACATGGCAGACAGCCCTTCCACACATAACAAAAAGAGATAGGGTGAGATGGGATCCCCTTGACGCAGCCCCCTTATAAGAATGATTCGTCCTTTCGGTTCTCCGTTAATGAGGACGGAGTAAGACACTGTTCTCACGCACATCATGGAAAGTTGGATCCACTTTTCCTAGAAGCCCATTTTCCTCATCACCCCTTCTAGGTACTTCCACTCGACTCTATCATACGCTTTGCTCATATCAAGCTTGACCGCCATTAAACCTATTTTCCCTCTCCTTTTTGATTTTATGATGTGCATAGTCTCGAAGGCGACGAAAACATTGTCAGTGATCTGTCTCCCTGGAACAAAAGCACTCTGAGCTTCTCCAATAACCTTTGGAAGTATTCTTTTCAGCCTGTTTGCTAACACTTTGGACACTATCTTATATATTACATTGCACAGGCTGATCGGCCTGAACTTCGTAATTTCCTGAGGACACTGCACTTTCAGGATTAAGCAAATATATGTCTCATTCAACACACAAGGTAAACTACCAAAATTAAGAATTTGTAAAACACTCTTAGTCACATAAGGGCCTACTACCTCCTAGTATTTCTGAAAGAATAAAGGGGACATACCGTCGGGGCCGAGGGATTTTGTTGGATGCATTTGGTTGAGGGCATATCTGATTTCCTCCGCTCGGAAGTTCTCTAGTAAAGAGTTGTTCATTTCCGGTGTTATACACTTTTCAACATCTTCAACCTATACTTCATACCCACTTGGATGCTCTGTACTATAAATTTTTCCAAAATACTCCAAAATGATTTCTTCAACCCTTTCTTTCTCTTCTTGCCACTGCCCATTTGCTCCCCAAAGATCTTCAATTCTATTTTTCCTTTGTCTCTGTGTTGCCGTTGCGTGAAAGAACTTCGAGTTTCGATCTCCACATTTCATCCACAGGGCTCTTGATCTCTGGCTCCACATCACTTCTTCCTTTATCAGTATTTCATTAATTTCTTTCCGCAAACCCTCTATCTCCTCAGTAGTCTCATGTAGCATATCTAGAGCCTCAATTTCTTGTAATACCTCCTTGTTCCACCTTTGCAAGTGATCTTGGCAGCACTTTAGCCTTTCGTGGATTTGGAATTCAGTGTTGCTTAATTGCTTTCCCATTTTTTATTCATAAAGTTACGTACTCTCTCTAAGATATCATATACAAAATTAACAACTTTTCTTTTTCTTCCACGCAAATTCTCTTCTTTACACAGTTACACCATGAGTACGGCATAAACCCTTTTGACTCATGAATAATGCTATGTTTAGAAATTTGGAGGGAGATGAGGGTAAATAATTAAACAAGGGTGAATAATTAGCTCTTCTTTTTGTAATTGCTATAAATGGTGAAGGGTAAAATAGGTAGTTCAAAATGCTTAATTGGTTATACCATCACTCTCCTCTACTCCCCCTCTAAATCCCTCCGACTTTTGGAAAATTAAAAATAAGAAATTAGAAGTTCTTAAAATTCTTCTAAACCCCTCCAAATCTTCCGCCCCCATCTTAAAAATATCCAAACAATGTAAATTAAATCATTCTCCCTCATTTCTCTTTACTCCCCTCAACTGGCATATATTGTATGGGGATTATAATTTATTTTTTTTTGGGTATTATTTAGAGGATTTGGATAATGCTCAGCTCTGGCGCATGAGAGCCACTTGATTTGGACATGTAGCAAAAATTAGACACTTGTCGATAGAGATAGAGTCAAGGAGTGACTCCTCCTAAAAAAGCTAATGAAGCACTGGTATATAGAACCTCTTACCTAAAAGAACAAAAAGTGATCCTTAATTACAAAAATTTAAAAAAAAAAAAAAAAAACAACAACAACAACAACTCTAACACCCAAAAGAGAGAGGAAAACACGGAGGCATTCATGGCACTTTATTCCACTTTTTAACCAAAACTAACACCATTATTGTTTAAAAAAAGGCCTGCACTTTATTCTGGTGTTTGATATGCAAATTTTTTTAAAAATTATTTCTTGTATAATTTAAAACATGTGTATTATGTAAACTAACTAATGTTATTAATATAAATAAAAAACTAAAAATTAATTTGGTTTTCATACTAAAATTTTGACAATAGAAATAATCAAAATTAGTTGTCATATTTTCATGATCTCTACTACTCATCTTGCTCATATATATATATGGACAATAACGTGTACACACACACACATGTATATGAACCATACATACATATAGAGTCAGCGTTATACTAGAAGCAAATGTTTGGGTCACCTAAGGCCCCAAGTAGAAAAAAAGGCCCCCATATTTTAACCAATAGTGTTATTTTTTTTTCATTACAATAGTATTAATTAAGCCCAAATATTAGATAATAAATAAAATCATATTTTTTATCAAATGAAAAAAAAAAGAAAAAAAGAAAAAGAGAGAAATGCTACGTTCACAACACTTTCACAGTAAATTCTAAGTAGTAGGTTGTTACATACAGGCTATTGTTAATGACAAAAGATTAATTTCAATAATGAATTCAAATTAGAACTAGTAACAACTTAACACCTAGAATTTGTTATGAAAATATTATGAATATAGCACTTCTAAAAAAAAAATTCACAACATTTTTCACGAGATGAGTTGGCAAACTTTTATTAGTTCTTATCTAAGTCCATCACTAACATCACTTTTTTCTTACCACTGTCAATCTGCCATATCAACAAGTGTGAAAAGGTTTGTCAAATTTTTTGTGTATAGACTTTGTAAAAAAAATCTATAGAGTTCATGTTAATTAGTAGTAATTTTTGCATTTAAAACAAGATAATAAAATTTAAGCAATATTTAATTTTTTTTTGAAATCATATATATTTAAATATATAAGAGACCTCAGTTTCAGTTTTTGCCTTAGGCCCCCAAATACATTAAGCTGCCCCTGCATACATAGCATATAAAAAGCAATGGGTCTAGTCTCATCCTTATTTTTATTATTATTATTATTATTATTGTGGGGCCTAAGAATCTGGCGACCCCAGCCCACTTTATGTTAAGCCCAAGGCCTATGCCAAGGATGGAGAAACGTCCGACAGTGATTGAAGAAAGCCCAAACTGCCAAGAAATATTGCCGAGGACGATCTTGTCCCCGGCATTCCGAGGTCATAGAAAAGAAGAGTAGCACACAATCAAAGGTAGCCTCCCAGAGCATCTCAGGAGAAAGAACAAGTATAATGTGTCAGCCACGGAGGCATGGTGAAGGAGCAACCCAAGGAGAAATTTCCACCTTCACATTAAATGCCCACAACTAACGTTCTGGCCACATTAATGAGGATGTGACCCCTGAACAGAGTTGTCTAGGTTACTGCAACTCACAAGAGGTTTTATAAGGTGACTGATGGGACAAGCAGTCAGGTATAGGCTTGGATGATCAACAAGAGGAAGGCAAAGATCGTTTAGGGAGGACTATATAATAGGAGAAACTAACCATGAAGGGAGGGACTGGGATCCCTTCGTCATTAGAACGAAGCTCCTCGGATCGTGCCGAGGACAAATTCTCTTAGATAATCTCAAGTTCATCTCGGTTTGACGGTTACGAACGTCATATTAATCATTGTCCGTGCACTAAAGCCTAGTTCTTTGACCCACTCTCTACAAATTCATTGTATTGAGCTAGTTGGGTTTGAGTCCACTTGTCTAGCAGCAGGAGTGCTCAAACCCCGTCCCTACAATTATTATTACTATTATTATTTGCACTTTTATTTTCAAAAAAAAGTAATTTCTGCCTGGAATCCATCAAACCGAAAATTTCTTAGAGAAAAAAAAAATCAAGCTTGAAATTCAAAGCAAAGAATATATGATTAGAGAAAAAGCAAAGAGAAGAGAGAAAAAGTGAGAGAGCTTACTGTGAGAGAGAGAAGGCACCAAAAAATTATGTTTCCCACGGCTACAGAAGAATATAATATTTATAGGAGATGCAATGAGTGAAAGAGAGATTGTTTTCCAAATTTTTTTGGAAAACAACCTATAAAAAATAAGCCTTATTTTTATTAGGTTTTCCGTTGACTAAAGATTGTTTTCCGTTGACCGGTTTTTTTTTTGTGCTACCAAATACTGGAAAATGCGGAAAACTATCTTTACAGAAGGTTTTCCAACGAAATAAACAGAGCATTAAAAAGCTTTGATTTTATCCCGAGATCTAGCATGTCACTATTCAAAACACTTTGGAAGTTTATCCCTAATTTTTCTTTTTTTCTTTTTTGTACAAGGAATTTTTGAGATTTTGATATTTAGTTGTGGCTATTTTAGACATAACATAATGGAATATTATAGATATCAAACCCAGTCCATGTCAAAGACAATAGAAAATATATTCTAAAATTTTAGAAATTATGTAATGGAATCACACAAAAAACGAGGTCTATAGCCGCGTTTGAAAAACGCAGCTATGGGCTATGAGCCACGTTTCTATAGCCGCATTTTCAAACGCAGCCTATCCTGCGCGACAATAGCCCCCTGCGGGAACCTATAGCCGCATTTTTATAAACACGGCTATAGGTCCTCCTATAGCTGTGTTTTATACCCCTTATAGCTGCCTTTTTCCATAGCCCATAAGCTGAGAGTTGTAGCTGTGTTTTTGTAAAAAACGCAGTTATAGACCCGCTTTGGGCTGCGTTTAAAACGGGGCTAGCTATAGCACTCCGATATAGATTACACACAGGTACCCAAGCACACACATCCATGTGCAATAAGAGAGATTCCCAACCACACATATGTTAATGCCAAGGATCAAGGGCATATTTTATCATACCATTAAGTCATACAACAGGTGAAAAAATAAAGGAAAAATATTAAACCAGAAGAATATCTGTTGAACTTCAAACTACCCCTACACATTATGTTGAAGAGGATGATAGTCATTGTAAACAGAGATATTGGCCCTTTCAAGTTAAACGTTTCAACATCTTCTTTGCAAAATTTATAGTTATACTTAGACAATCCATATGGTAAAAGATATACATAAACATTTTAATTGATTAACAAAACAATTGATGGATAAAGTGAGAGAAATACCTCACTCACACATGTTGCTGATGGAATATGTCGATACACAATATCAGAAGCTACTGAGGCAGTAGGTGCAGACTGAAAGGAAAAGACAATAAAGCCATCAGCACAGAAAATAATAAGCAAACAGCCATTCAATGGAATGTAGAGAAAGATACACAGAAATAGAAGCACACCTTCACCAGTGTCAGAGTATAACCAACCCCATACTGATGCTTCAAGGAAAGGGAGCTGTTGAAAAAAAAGAACATTTGAAACAAGGAATCTTAGTTCATCAGCTTCAACTTCTCAAAGTAAAATCAGTGTGTCCAATGTTTTTTAGCATATGATTCAATTAGTAATAACTTATACATTCCAAAAATGTAGGAAACCATTTTTTTTTTTTTTGGAATAATGAAATACTTTATTTATAAAATTTGAAGCAACTTGAAGGGCTGCAGCATTTTGATGAACACCTTTGGTCATCCTCGAGGGAATTCTGGAATGACCTTAATGTGGAATAGCAAGATGGGGAAAAGTTGAAGAGGATGATAGTCAATTAGTGTAGAGCTTTTTTCTTTTTCTTTTGTGTACAAAAGAATATAAGATCTCAGTGTAAGAAAATGATCATAAATTTACCATTTAAGCACCACAACCCTTCCTTTTTGGTGGAGGTTCCAGCATTAACAATTAACTATCCTATGGCCAAGAGAAGATGAACATCTTTCTTGGACTTAGGAAAGATCTGCAATCTCAAAGAGCTCATACCTCATTGTATTTACGTCACCTAGAGATGTCATTATCTTCCTAGCATTGACATCAGTCAATTCAACTTGCTTCCACATCCTAGAGCATGGCCAGTTCACTAGCTAGATTTCCTTCACTGGTTGTGATGAGGTTTAAGGGTCTTCCTTCTATGATGAATAAAAAGTGTTGAGCTTCAATATGATCATCTTGCAAGTGATGACAACTATTATAGCAAGATATTCTTCTTGGCTTATTTACAATAGCTTAAATTTTTTTAACTGATATGATAGTATCACAACCTGAGATCTGTGAGGTCTTTGATTCTGATTATCTTCGCTTTAGTTATTTCTTCTGTTCTATATGTGAGAGGCCCACAACTGGTCCAGATTTTGTTGCCACCTCGGCAGGGGGATGTTTGTGTGTTGTATGCTTGATATCTATTGTTGGCACAATTTCTAACTACTTAAGATTTTGATACTGATGTTTCACCAAAATAAACATTGTAGGATTGTAGGGTGCAGAAGAATATGTAGATGTGGTGCAGTTTTGTTTTGACAGATTAAATAAGAAAGATAAAAAATAGAAATACGGCAAAGCTCTAGAAACTCCATAAAAGATCTGAAATTACAAAGATCCAGAAACTCCAGAAAAGAAAGAGAAGAGAAACCACCAGAAGTGCCCATCTAAACGAAAAGGGATCTCAGGATTATAGACATCGACCACATCACTAAATACTCAGTTCTGTCAACAAAAAAAAAAAAAAAATTGGGGGGTGGTGGGGGGGTGTGGTGCGGGTGTTAAGTAAAGAAGAATTTATTAATCTCATAAAAAGGGTCAGCCAAATATACAGGAAGTTTACATTTGGAGACTAATACAATCAAACACACAAATTACAAGCATCCATCAAATCAAGAACTGAAAAAATAGAATGACTTCCTACAACTGACATCCAATCCGATAACGTTTTGAAAAACAAGAATTTTAGGTTTGGTGTAGTCATTTCAGAATCCTCAAAGTTCCTGTTATATCTCTCCTGCCAAATACACCACATCAAACAATGAGAGACAACCATCCAAATAGCACCATTGCTCTCCCTCCATAGACTCCACCCAAGACAAAAGTGGAATAGCTACAGACAATGCTACTCTGGTGTGTGAAAACAAATTTTTTGCCCTCCTAAAAGCTCCAGGTATAAGCCAAAGTAATCAACACAGAGAAAAACAAACCACCATAACTGCTTGTCCATGCACCATGATGAAGATGATCAATTCTCTTGCAATATTAATCACCTATTGCCTACTTTCTCTTTTTGAGATTATCAACTCTTGAAGAATTTACTATGCGCCACTTGCCCCTCTTCCCTAGCCCAAAAAGAGAAGAAAATCCTACCTTTGCATCCACTCTTACCCTCCAAAATACACACTGAGGTCACTCACCCAAAGCCCAATAATAAGATTGTAAGTAAATCATTTGATAACTTAATGTCAATCTCTCGCTCTCTTCCCTTAATGTCAATCTCCTTGATTTTTTTCAGAAACCCCCATTTCTTTATATTAACCAAATGGTTCAATAGCCTATCAAGATATTGGCATCAGATTTTCATCTTTCTGAAGATCTCAAGAAGACTTCCATTCCAACTGGGTCCATGTTGAAGACAATGGAGAAAATTCTAAAATTTTAGACATTACATAATAGAATATTCTAAAATTTTTTATATAATAAAAAATTATGAAAAATAAAAAAGTAACTGACTTTTTTTACAATTTTTTATACTTTTCATAAAATAAATTTACTATTAAAATGTTCCTAAAATTGTCCATTACCCTATGCAATTAGGGTACCTGTTAAAAGGACCATTTTATAAAAGCTACCCATCACCTACATTATGCAAATGTGCATTTTCTGTCATTTTGAAAAATGTAATTTTTTTAAAAAGAAGAGCAAAGCCAAATGCATGGCTTTCATCGTTTTTTAGTCTACAACTACAAACATGCGCTTGTATTTAAAAATGCGGAGTCAAATGGATTCTAAATTCTTCAACAAATGGACTATAAAGTTGATAGTAGCAAATGGCCTAATTCTCCAACTTGTGAATTATTTCACCTATTTTCGTCCATAGACGTCGAGAAATCAGAAAATATCAAATCAAGAAATTTTGATAACATAAATTGTGGTTTCAAATATAATGTCTTTAATCCAAAAGTTAATATAGGTGAAAAAATAGGTGTAATACATAGGGGTAATATATTGTATCAATTATTCCTCCTCAAATTTTATTACATACACTCAACCCTCCTCACACACAAAATTCTTGTAGATACTATCATCATGTTCTCAAACACACAACACATCAAATTAAGAATCGAGTACATTGTCTACACTGACTTATTTAGACTACTTAACATGCAAGTCCGACAAAAGGAGAGTAAACAAACAGAATGACAAGGCCATAGGATGGACCAGCTGAGAGGGGGAGTGACAGGTGCAGAACTCATATACAGGTCCTTTTATTTGAACTGCAATCTGAAAAGGCATAGAATCAGTGTATTTAAGCTTAATAAAGTTATATCCAAGGTATGTAAATGCACATGAAAATGGAAAAGCAAACAAATTTTTGAATACCTCTGGTCTTATTAAGGTTATTTATAATAGGGCAGTGTTTCTTTCACACACTGAAAAAGATTTTATGGATTGTAATATGCCAAGAGAGAGTAGATTGTCTGTATGACACTGAGACCAAGTACGAAGAATGCGGCAATGAAGGTAATGACCGTCCAGGGGCTACTGAAATGTGTATGAATGACTTGAGATATCCAGGTCATTGACTGCATTTTGTAGTACTTCTCGATTTGAATTCTGACATCTCTATATATTTCAGGGTTAGGCACCAAGTCGGTGCCTATCTCATTAAAGACTAGAGCCACTTCTTCGTCGCTGCCGAGGAGGTTGCGGAGTATGCCTGCATTCCTGAGGTCAATAACGTCTCTGGGTTCATCAATAAGTGAATCAAGGAAGGATATGTAAGAGGTGATCCCAAAGTCATTTTCGAAATCAGGACACATCTCGTAGGCTATCAAGTTAAAGAACTTAGGCCCAGTTGAGTCATCCACTGTTATTAGAGGAAGCTGAAGGATTCCAGGGTAGAAATTCCATTTTTTGGTGAATTTTATCTCCCTTAAGCAACTACTTGGGCTGGACTTCAAATGGATTCCTACCTCTCTAAGCTCCTGCACATTGCGAAATGATTGCCATTCTTTCTCATCATTTTTTTCATTCTTGTTAGGTACAGTACTTTTCACAGTCGGACTTAGGTGTTTCTCGCCAGATTTATTTTCCTCAGTACTATGTTCTTCCTTGCCAGTTTCTTTTTTCTGGGCACTTACGCCTTTCACGCCATCAAGACCTAGAAGTCTTTTCCGCAGAAGATCAAGAAGATGGATGGCTTTTTGATGATTTTGAAATTTTGTTCCACCAGCTAGCATACTTTGCTTATCGATGAAAGTTTGGATCGATTCCCTTAAGTTTTCCTGCTTTTTACTATTTTCCTCCTCTTTAATATTTGTCATTAAATAATCGAGGAGTTGATAAGGAAGTTGATTCTCTAACAAGAACAAATCTTGTTGCACAAACGCCACTTGATCGTTTTTAATTTTGACATCTTTGACTGTGCCTCTAACAACCGAGTCTATGAACTACAGTGTTGCACACCCGTCCACAAACAACATCCAAGCAAGGTCCGCATCACTATATTTCTGTGTCACTTTCTCATCATAGCACTCCCTCAGTTCTTTGATTTTATCCTTAATAATACCATACAATTCTTCATCAGTCCTGCCAGATTTTCCAATGAATTTGTATGCCAACATAAGCTTGTACTCCTCTGTTAGCTGATATTCAGGCTTACCATGATGGATAGGACCGAGTGATACCACTCTTGGCTCACAGTACTTTCGGTAATGCTTGTGACCTCGCAGCATTAAAACCTGATGGTTCCGCAATTTAGAAATTAAAATAATCAATAACAGACACAAAATATAATAAATTGACAATAAATAATATGTCACATTGAAATGCTATATAGAAAATAATTTATAATAATAAGATATAAATACCGTGTGCATATAGCTAGCTTGACCAAGTACTATGAATACCTCGCTCCTTTTAGGCTTTCACATCACGGATTAAATATTTAATGTATGTCTCAAGACTCAACCAATGTAACAAGTCCAGTGACTTGTAATCTTAGCATACGACATCCACTAAAGAAGTAATTTTTTGCCCACAGTATGTCTTTCCTTGAAAAATCTTGGTTAACACCTTTGTGTTCTATGCAGTCAAATGAATAGATTAATTCAACAAGTTTATTATCAATTCCATACATAGGCAAATCTATTAACCACAATATCAAAATACCAAATCTAAGGCAATAATAATAATAATAAAAGAACAAGACTTAGGTAAAGTACTTAAATGATATTCCTTAAGTTCCTCTTTTAAGATTCTGTCATATACTTAAGGTACTGTATATAAGTTTTGTCCATAATAAAATTCGTAAAAGCACAAACAAATTTAATATAAAGCAGAAAATCAATGAAAACATCTTTAGCGTAAAAACAATTTAAGACCAAATCCCTTTGAAAATCTACTATAAAAAACGGTTACAGCCGTCGACTTGCGAAAATTTGTATAACTAGACTCTTAATTTTAACCTCTGCAAATGCTTCATTGGCCTTCTTGCCACACAAGCCCCAAGACCCTCTAGAATCTTTCAATCGTGAACTCCTTATCTACACAAACTAAAATCTCTAGCACACTCCAATGAACCTCATTGAATATTTGCTGCAGTGATAAACTCACCGTGGTTTCAAAGAAAGGTTTAAGGCACAAGGTATTATCATAGATCATGACATATTTCTTTTTCTTGTTTTTGCTCTCAGCACAAGGAAGTATTTTTTTTTTTTTTCTCTATATAGGCTCTGGAAGAATGCTTCAAGATTTGAAGGTTTCTACTTTGGTATAAATGCCTTTCTTGCCACTAAAAATGTGAAACAAGTTGTTCATACTTTATATAGGGGCACAAAGTAAAATTAAAATTGAGCAATAATCCTTTTTCTAGTAGAATTAGGAGTATAGGTCACAACAATTTTACTGAAGGGACAAATTTTTCACTTAAGTTATAGTCAAATATGTCTAATCAACTCTCTCTCTCTCTCTCTCTCCAAATTGATAGTTTTAGTAGACAATTATAACTAAAAAAAATATTTAAAAGTTAAATAAACACTAACTCAATATAAAATTATAATATAATAAAGATAAGATAAACGCTACAACATATAAAAATAGAATCTAATTTATGAACTCACTATTCTTTCACTTTTTTTTTTTTTTTTTTAGAATACTAAACATTTTAACACACATACACACATGGAGAAATGAGAAGGTTTTAAAAAAACTGACAATAGTGTATATCCAAAAGGGCTTAACTCTTAGATACAAAGTACGAACTTTAAACCTCTTTAACTCACACTCATTTTCTAATGTGGGATTTACCCACTGTTTTTTCTTTTGAGAATACTAATATTTTAACTCATTCTTTCACTTAACAATATAATGATTTAATGGCCTTAACCTGTGCCAAATAAAAATGAATTCAAAACATAACTAATACTAACTAAATCAAGATCAATTTTATATAGATAATCCAATATCATTAAATAAGCATAAAATTTAATAAAATAAATGAAGAATTTTACTTTAAAAAAAAAATAGTTTTCTAGTACCCTGGGGAAGATGACGCAAGTTCGAGAAAATTGAAATATCTAATTTCCAACTTTGATTTTGATGTTGGGGGATATAGAGATTGTTTTGGTGTATGATTGTGTGGGAGATTTTGTGGCTTATGTTGATAATGTAACCTATGGGAGATTGTATTACAAAAATTAAAACCTCTAGCTGTTAGAGGAAATTAATCATCAATGATTATTTGACTTTACTCACAATTTTGGAGCTTTAATCTAATGGGAGTCTTAGGCAAGGACCTAAGTGCCTAAACGGCTAAACCTAGAGTCAATCCATTGTATTAGGGGTGTACAGCAGATCCGGTCACCTAACCCTCTCTCTCCACTCACTTGAAACCAAACCGACCACCACCTGAACCGATACATGTGGCGGTCATTGGCATGTGATCTCCTCCAAAACCCAACGGGAGCAAGTCGAGTGTTAGGTGTTCCCTTTAAAACCCGATTTAAACCAACCCGACGAACCCCCCACCCAAAAAATCTCAGAATACTCGTCAGAATCCTCCATTTCTACCAAATATTTGACCCAAAATCACATTATCGTTCAAGATTAAGCCTAGATTTGGAGAAAATACAACAATCTCTACCCTGATCTAGTGGAGATCACGTGATCTCGAGCAAGATCTGGCCAAGATCTTGTGATCTCCGCCTAGATCTTGCTAATATCTAGCGATCTTGCAGGAGATTTGAAGATTCTAATGAGATCCCTCCTGCCACCGTTGCCTTCTTAGTTTCAGCCAAAACTGACTCAACCAAAACCATTTGATCACCGTTTTGGTCGACAACGAGTTCTCCCATCTGCCACTCCGACGGAGTCAAGTCAATTCTGGGTTGGGCATAAACCCAACTCGGACCGACCCATGGACATCCCTATTATGTATATATGCATCATAAAAATGTATTGAAATTATATATTAATATATAATTCTTAGTTACAAATAAGCAATTAAATCATTGGAGAATGGAGAAATAAATCATAACGAGTGGAAATAAATATTTTGAAACTACTATTATGACTTAATGGGATTTAAAGTTTCGTCGAAAATATGTGATAACAAAATTATGAAATGAATAGCCGACTAGGATTTTTTTTTTTTTTTTTTTGGAGAGAAACATGAATAGGACTAAATTAATAAAAGGACTATTTTACTTTTATTATAATGCATTGACACAACCTCTTGTATCTTTGGTGTTGCTCCTAGTTGCACTTTGGCATGCGCCTCCTTTAATTTCGTAAACTTCTCTTTCTCTTCCTTGGAAATGGTACTGCCTCTCTCTTGGATTGTAATAGTCAGCTTATGGGTGTCTCTAGCGACAATGACCGGTTGATCACAGCCTCTGCTTGTTTGAACAGCTTCTTTTCTTTCAACTTTTCTCAAATGGATCTCCTCTATGGAAATTACATGCTCCATCCCGGCCTTGGTGAGTGTTTACACAAACAAGGTCACTTATTGGTATGATTATCCTATTGATTAAATACTAAGCTTTATATAGGCCAAGTGAACATGGAAACGTTAGCTTGAAGCATTTAAGAGTCTTTAACTTTATTCATATACCAAGTCTGGAATCAAATGCACACACTTTTGTGCACTAATAACTTTTTTACGACTCAAGCTTGTTGAAGCTGTGCATGAAAACGAAAAAAGCTATTTTCTCATCTTTTACAAAACAAACTTGTTGTTTGATTTACGAATTTGAAATTGTGCACTATTCCAATAAACTAACAATTTGTCTAGCTACAGAGTCGTACATTTTGCCACAACTTGCACATATATCAACTTATAATTGGATTATAATACTTACACATGGGTTCCATCACTAGTACCATGTGAAAAGTATCTACTCTATGTTAGAATGTTTTTGTGAATGTCCAGTCACCACTTAATGCATATGCAAGCTACGACAAAGTGTGTGTTCTTAAACTTTTTCATAAACTAATGGTTGTACCTTCATTTTTATGCAGCTATCTGTTTGTTATTAATATTTGATATACATACCCTTTTATTTGTTATGTTTCCTCCTATGGACTAGTGGCTAAGGGACCAAGTGGCCGTGCCACTAATGTGCATAAATATATTAAATAAAGTACTCTTATATTTGCATATTTAGTTTTACTTTTATGTTATTTCGTGATTGATTATGAATTATCTTTGTTTTATTCATTAAAAAAAAAGCTTTACATGCTAATGGGTTTTATCTAAGGGATATGGATAAACTCTAACTTAAGTAGGTTGATCTCAACTCAAACTCAGAGACCTACAAGATGTGGAGAAGCCTCATCAATCAAGAAAAGAAGCCAATTGGAGAAAAATATTTATAAAAAAAAAAATAAATAAAAGGTCAAAATTCATAATCAGCCACGACTAAGCTTGACATTTTTTTATGAGAAAAAAACTTAGGTATAGTACATGGAGTTCCTTGATTAAATTCAAACACATGATCGTATTGACAAATAAAATACAAACAATGTTGGTTCTCAAAAAAAAAAAAAAAAAAAATAAAATACAAACAATGTTATCTTTTATCTTTACTAAGGATAATTAATTCAATGCAATTAATTTTACCAAGAATTTGGATGTTTTGCTATTATTTATCCATATTTTAATTTTAATTTTATAATTTAAGCATGTGCAAATTAAGAACTATTAATACTTTATTTAAAATAATGATGTTAACAATTTAGAAAACATAACACCTATGGATACTCTTTATAAAACTTCATTTTTCTAAGAACATCTTAAGGATCTCCAAGGACAAGTTTTATTGTAAATAATTTAGTTGTTTACATTAAAAAGAAAATTACTAAACACTTTATATTTGATACTCTGTTTTTTTTTTTTTTTTTTTTTTTTGGATAAATTTAATAGTTATAATGGGGGAGATAAACTTGGATCATAAACATTTCAATTCGAAACTCCAAGAGGTGCCAATTGACCTACAAAGCTCTTAACATGTATATTGATACTAAATTATTTTAATTCTCTAAAAGAGTGTTAATTGCAAGTTTAATTGGAGACATTTAATTTAATAATTTTTTTTAATTTGTATTTCCTTTTATACCTACTTAGTAACATCATAATAATTGATTAATGATACATCTTAGTACATATTTATTAAGATAGATAAAGCACATATTTATTAAGATTGATAAACGCTTTTTGTTCAACATCTGTTGGTTTGTAAAATATTTTATTTATATCTTGAACTATCTTCATACTTTTTATACTGTATATAAATATATAAATATATATATATATACACACACACTAGCCTCATCACACGTGCTTTATGCTTGCGATAAGTTTTTTTTTTTTTGTCTAGTGTCATAATTTTCTTTTTTTTTTAAAAATTTGGATAAGTTTGTTTCAAATACATGAAATTAGTAAGAAAGTGTCCTATTTTGTAGGGAATTTAAGTGGAGTTGGAGATATATTTTTATCGGATTGTCCTCAAGTTTTTTTTCTGTTAAACTAAGGTTTAGGAATATTTTTGAACTACATAAAAGTCCAGTCCAAAGAAATGAATCATTATATATATATATATATATATATATATATATAATATGTAAAAAGAAATAAAAATATCTAATCTATCACATTTTAATTTGAGCCCTTATATGATAATTTTTTTACTCCACACCACTACTACCAACGGGCATGGTTTACAGCAGCATTCCTAAAGGACGGAGAAAACATGTTACACTTTTTTTATTATCAAGTTTGGCATAAGCTCTTTTGCAATAAAAAGTTTTGTTTTGTGATTCTATCTTCTTATAAGCCTCGTAATAAAGCAAAATTAGATGTCGAACCGGGCTATTTTTTGATCGTACTAGGAGTTACGTTTATCTTTTCTCAAAAAGAGGTAAGGGATAGGATGCTGCTTCAGATTTCAGACACTGAGAACAAATGTAATACACGAGAGATCAACCGTGAAGCTGGTGGAATAATGAAAAAATCATGTACAATATAATAAAATTTTGGTCTTAAAAATCATGGTCATGACCAAATAGCCACATTGTCTTTATGCCAAATGGCTACCTTTCGTTAAAGAACTTGATAAACTACATAATTTCATATAATTTAGATGATTTTAAATTAAATTCTGGATTTTAAAAAGAGTAAAAGTATAAATATTTTATTCTTTTCATACCACTCCCTCAATGTGGATACTATTAAACTAAAAGTAGTAGAAATTCTTATCATTTGTGACTAAAACCTATCAAACACAGAAATAAAATAATTCTTCCATGTGAAACTATAAGTGATATGGTACAATATCAGCCATTTAATTAGCATAGACGCTTACGTCAATTTATTAATTTTTATTAAAAACTGGAATAATGCAGAAAAAAATTTCAATACCAAAGCTTGAAATTATAGCTTTAAACTTTAAGGGAGTTCCTAAAGCTCTTGTGGTAATTTCTGCTAAGGAGCTTTAAGAGTCCTTAAGGTTCTTTGAGTTTCTAATAAGTGATAAGTGATAACGCAATACCATATCCATATGGGCAGTAAGGCATGAGAATATCTTATAAATTAATTGTGCAACGCAGCCTTATCTAAAGCCTGCTATTTGGTGATGTTTGCTTTCCCTTTTTAATTCATGAAATTACACTCCCTCACATGATTACAACTTTTCTTTCTCTTGCAATCTATTGATACCCGTTTTTGCAAATTCATACCCAAAAACCCATAAGGAGGAAAACCCAATGGATCGCAAGGCCCAAAGGCCCACCAAGAAGACCAAGAAACCAAAAAGAAATAAAAGGCTATACTTACGCTTGGGCTAAGAAAGAAATACAAGGAAAAGTGATCTGCAGCAGAATACAAATTTTATGCAAAATACAGATTTTCTGCAGAATATAGATCTTCTGTAGAATGAATTTAGTAGACTAAGGTAAATTGGGTCGAAGACCCTTTTGATCCAATAAAGAGTATTTGGCCCATAAAGGCCCAAATCCTTTTGTAAAAAAGGATAAAAGCAAGAGAAGTAAAACCTAGCCTTTAGTAAGAGACACAATGAAATAAAACAAAAGCAGCAGCAGCAGACAATGCATGAAGGAGAAAGAAAACAAAATCAGAGAAAAGTCAAAAGTAGCAAGGCAGGTGAGTAAGGTAAGGTCTGTGCTTTGCCCTTCTACGTCCAAGCCATTCAAAGGAGTAAGGCCCACGACCAATGAGGTGTAGAGGGTGTGGTTTGGTGGAGGGGGGAAATGACCTAGATTTGGTATCCCACCAAGACCACTTTTGGGAATATGCTTGCTAGGAAAGCATCTTTACCAAAAATGGGAAGAAGGTAAGCGGGAACCATCCTCTGCATACTAGAGTGTGAAGACAAAGAGAATAATGGATGACTTTACCGTCTTAGGAAAAGAGAGGTGGGGTGGCACCATGGCAAATTGGCCTTTACCCAAAATGGGAAGACCATTTGTCATAAGAGACTAAACTCCCTGGTGAGATTGAACCCACTAGTTCATGGTCAGAAGATAATGGCCAGTACATTGTGGGTGTTGGCTAAATGCTTGCAGTAGACAAAATAGTTTGTGAAAACAACGATAAAGAAGGAAAACCACCTAGGCTTGATCTTGGGTATAAAAGGAATAATACCCATGAATATGGGAACAATAACAACGGTAGGAGTAATAGCACAAAAACCAAGGAAAAACATATGAAGGAAATTTGAATAGTGAGTTGAAAGTGAAAGAAGAGAGGAAAGAGAAAGAATGGTTTATTGGAGAGAAGAGAGAAAGTAGAGAATACACAGCAGAATTAGCATGCATCTCTAGGAATCCTTTCCCTCCCTCAAAAAAAAAAAAAAAAAAAAAAACACACACACACACACACACACATTAAAGCACACTCTTTGCAATCTCCAAAGGATGACTACTCTGACTTACATTTCAAACCACATAACTTTATAGCCTTATTTGATAATAAGGTTGTGTGAGTTGGGATTGAGATTTTTTTAGTTAACATCCTGCTATACCCTTTACCCATGATTATTTCTGCTGAAGCTTTCATTATTTCTTTAGTTACTATGTGCATTACTTTTAATAAGAACTAATCATTATTCTGCCATATATATATATATATATATATATATATATATATATATATTATATGTGAATATGTATAAGCATTTATATGAATATATGTATGTATGTATTTGACAATATACTAACCCTTGTAAACTAACATTTGCTTAATGGGTTTCTTTGGGTTTTAGAGTTGTTTATGTGCAAGAAGTGGAGAAATATTTCTGCAGCAGAAAGGGCAGAAAAGTCATTCACGTTAGAAAATAGTGCAGAAAACTTTACTGCAAAACAGAAAGTTAAGAAAAGTCAGTTCCACAGCAAAAACTGGAGAAATGTTCCTTCTAGGGTAAAAACAGAGAATAAGCCCAGTTTGCAGCGCCATCTCCTAGACTTTGAACTCAATGTTTGTGCACAAACTAGCAACGGCAGAATGGGACATTGGAGCCCATTTCACGGGAGCGTCAAGCCCAACTTCCTTCTTAGAAAAAGCTTAGATTAAATGTTGTCTAATAACATCAAGACACGCGTCTAAGGTACAAGAAGTGTAAAAACACCCTAAACACAATCAAATTCTCTTTTCTTTTAAAATTAATGTCACTTTGCATCCACGTTAACGTCACTATATTATTGTAAATTTCTATTTGTCAACTCAAAAATTTTCCATTCACCGGTTGACAACATAGAACTTTTTGACACAAATAAAAAGTTATCACTTGAAAATTGTTTGGCAAGGATAATGACTAAATTTATTTCAATATATTTATAGATATACTTACAATAACAAGGTTACAGGGACGGACCCCGGGCCCCCCCTGGCCCAAAAAAAAAAAGGGAAAAAAATTTTGGGTCCCTCTAGCCCAAAGAAATAAAAAAGAATTTTTTAATGATTATATATATATATATATATATATATATATATATATATATTAGAGTTATGCCTCACTCTTCCAAAAACTTAGACTCCCTCTTTTTTATTTTGCCTAACCCAACTAGCAACTACCCAACTCAAAAACTTAACAAAAACAAAATTTTAAAATAAAAAATAAAAAATTCTAGTTAGCCTAGTATTAGAGTACTAGCATTAGATGTTCTAATTGGTAAATATATAGTATTTAGAACACCAAATACCAAAAATATTACCATATGCGACATTCCAAATGCTATATTAAAGTAGCAAAAATAAGTTTTGGTTTGTGAAAATATATATATATATATATATATTTTTTGTGCAACAGTTGATACTCTTAAGAAACAATATTATTTTGTATTTTTTTTTTTTTTTTTTTGTCTTTGTTGGTAAATGATTGCATTTTAATGTATTAAGAAATAGTGATTTTGTGTATTGATCTTGGTTGATAGTTTGTTAATACTCCCCCCCCCCCCCCCCCCCAAAAAACTTGAAATCCTAGTTTCGTCCTTGAACAAGAATATATGCATTTAAAAGATTTTAAGGGGTTAATTGCTAGCTATTTTTCCTCAACATTACTTGTAAATAAATAACTATATTAAGATAAGGAAATAATTTCAAATTTTGGAGGCTATATGGCTCTGCCACAAGTTAGGCTTAAGTTTGTTTTGAGGTTGGCTAGTTTAAGAAGGAATAGATTACAGGAATAGTATATAGCCAATTAATTCAACTTTAAAAAATCATCAATTTGTCTTGATATTATGAAATCTAAAATTCTAGAAATTAAGAGAAATGTTACGTCTAAAACATTTTCACAACAAATCTTAGATGACAAGTTGTTTTAGTTCTAATTTAAATCTATCACTAAAATTACTTTTTTGACTACTAGTTATAATTTGAATCTATCACTAAAATTACTTTTTTAATCACTAGTAACAATTAGTAGAAAAATGTCAAGAATTTGTTGTAAAAGTATTGTACAAATAGCATTTTTCAAAATCCAACCGTATGCGGTGGGAAAATAATTAATTAAGTCAATTACTAATTTATTGCATTTCGTCCAAATCCATCTATTCTATATGAGTGCATATTCTATCCAGTTATGTAAAACCCCAATTTTACACCCCCAATCACACTATGCCATGTCAACTTATTGCAAATTAAAGAATAACCATGCCACACACAATCATGCCTCATAATTAATAGTACTTTATTATTTCTCCTACTGATTTAGATACCAAATCTCCTTTTCCAAAAATATGAAAATATTAACGTTTAACATAAATTGTGAATATTTTTTTTTTCTCGCCCTAGCCGCTCTCTGAGTTGCCCTAGCCGCTCTCTGAGTTGCTAGAACGTAGAACCCTGTTATCTTCCTCGGAATGATAACTCATCCCCTCTGTTAATCATCCTTAGCAGTAGGGCCTTCCTGACCCTCGTTTTTCCTTCACGAGTGGTCTGTTTCTTCTCTTATACCCTTTCATTCTAGCGTTACCACCATGGACGATATTCTTCAAGACTGGAAAAAACTATCATTGACAGAGGAGGAGGACACAAAACTTAGTCTGTCAAAGTCGAAAAACCTGCGCAGCAAGGAGTTTGTTTTGGCTGCAAAATTCCTTACAAGGAGAGCCCTGAATGTGGAAGCGATAGGCCGCACTTTTAAACCACTTTGGAGAGCCAAAAAGGAGTTCAAGGTGCGTGAGGTTGGCGACCATATCCTTTTGTTTGTCTTTGAAACCGAATCAGACGCTGAACGGGTTCTCGCCAACGAACCTTGGACCTTCGACAAACATGTGGTCCTGTTACAGAGGTTTGATGGATCTACTCCAGCGAGATATTTGCGATTCACTAAACTAAAAATCTGGGTACAACTTCACGGATTGCCAATGAGGATGCTTGATCCAGAGACTGCAGTCGAAATAGGAGAATCACTCGGTCAGGTAATACCATTCGAAAACTCTAGTGAACTGGTGGGGGGTGACTTCCTACGTGTTCAAGTGGAAATAGACATCTCGAAGCCTCTGTGCCGAGGTCGTCGGATCGCACTGGAGGATAATGAAGAGATCTGGGTCTCTTTCAAATATGAGAAACTCCCTAATTTTTGTTATTGGTGTGGATTAATCTCACATGATGGAAAGGACTGTGAAATCTGGTTAGCAAAAAAAGACTTGGAAAAAACAGAGCCTCACGAATACGGACCGTGGATGAGAGCTTTGCCATATAACCCCGAAAAAACTCCATTCGTGGTGGTTCCTGGCATGGGCGATGGATTGGGTGGAGCTCCAAGTTCAACTCAACGTCCAAACATTAGTAAGTCTACTGAAACGGTGATCAAGTCCACCGGGGAAAAACATGGCCGATCTGAGTCAAGGGAGAAGGACGGCGTTGACCTGAGGAATGGTGAAAACTGGGAATCACGTGTTTCAAGGGAGCAAATCTCGCTGAATGGCCAAGAATATCGCAACCTAATATCTGAGGTAAGTATCTCTAATTCTAATTTAAATGCCTTCCATACTAATAACGCTGCCTTTGAAGCACAGATACAGGAACTAGATTCAGAGATCAGTAAGTTTGACAAGTGTGAGAGACACGTGGGAAATAGCTCAGTTGATGCACCAATAGTCCCACCAATCAATGAAAAGCAACATACCCCCTCCATGCAAACACTAGAAACCCAGGATCAAATACACCACGTGACAGACAACTTCCCTCCATCCAATCAAGGAAGCAAAACTTTGCGTACTTGGAAAAGATTGGCAAGAGATAATCCCATGGAGACTGACCCACTTCAAAGTCCCACAGCAAAAAAGAGAAACAGAGAAGAAGAAGCAGAGTATCTTCCCGAGATACCCATTAAAAAATCACAGGTTTCCAAGGGAGAAAGTCAACAAAACATAATGGCGGAGGCTGCTCAGCAGTCCCGCCAAGCACAATGAGTCTCATAGTTTGGAACTGTCGCGGGCTTGGGAACCTGCGTACAGGGAAGGAGCTCGAAGTAGTGATTCGGGCAAAAGATCCCTCCGTTGTGTTTTTAGCCGAAACATGGGCGGATGAAGCTAGGCTAAAAGAAGTTCAAAGAAACATCAAGTTTGATAACATGTTTTATGTGGAAAAAAATCCTAGAGGTGGTGGTGGTTTAGCTCTTTATTGGAAAAACTCCATGGATGTTCGGGTGGATTCTTTCTCCAAATACCACATTGATTCTATAATCAATAAAGGTAGTGATGAAGCATGGAGATTCACAGGTTTCTATGGAGAACCGGCTACACACAAGAGAAAGGAAGCATGGGATAAACTGAGGTTGCTCAACACTAGACATAATCTTCCTTGGCTTTGTGCTGGGGACTTTAATGAAATCACAAAAAGCTTAGAGAAGTTGGGAGGAAATAATAGAAGCCAGGCTCAGATGCAACTATTCCGGGATGTTATAGATGAATGCGGATTTCTTGACCTTGGATATGTAGGAGACCAGTTTACTTGGAAAAAACATTTTGTGGATGGCCATTCATTGTGGGAAAGATTAGATCGTGGGTTGGCTAACCATGAGTGGTTCATGAAATTCACAGGCACAAAAATCCACCACCTGCACTCAGACTCTTCGGATCACTCCCCATTGTGGATCTCCTTGGATGGATTAGACATCCCATCTTTTGCTAAACCATTCAGGTTCGAAGAAATGTGGCTCTCCGACCGTGGGTGCTCAAATATTGTTGAAGCAGTTTGGTTGTCAAGGGGAGAAGAAGAGGGTCAAAACCATGTCATGCACAAAATTGATAGATGTGGCAAAGAACTCCGAAAATGGGAACGGGATTGCTTTGGGAATGTAAAAATGATTTTGAGCCGAAAGAGAAAGGAATTAAAGGAGGCCGAAAAATTAGCCATGAGAACTGGGAATAATCAACATGTTCGTGAGTTGCAAAAAGAGATAACTGAACTAGTTGATAAGGAAAATAGACTTTGGTTCCAAAGAGCGAAGGTCACGTGGGCTAAATTTGGGGACAGAAACTCAAAATTCTTCCACAGCCATGCATCTCAGAGGAAGAGGAAAAACTTGATCCGAAAACTGAAAGATCCAAGTGGCCGAGTGATGGACACCAAAGAGGACATTGCTGAAAGTCTGGTGCACTATTACCAGGACCTGCTTCAGTCTAATAATCAACCCTTCTGTCCCATGGCTACAAATTCCATTCAGAAAGTTATTACCGAGGAAATGAACTCCATGCTCTCATCTGAATTCACTCACTTGGAGGTAAAGCAGGCCATCAGTCAAATGGCCCCACTAAAAGCACCAGGACCTGATGGTATGCCTCCTCTCTTTTATCAGCATTATTGGAACTTAATTGGACATGACATTTCTATTTCGGTGTTGCATTATCTTAATTCTGCATCTTTACCTGACCACCTCAATCACACTTTTATAACTCTCATACCAAAAAAGAAAAATCCTGAATTTGCCTCTGAATTTAGACCGATCAGTTTGTGTAATGTGCTGTATAAAATTTTCTCTAAAGTGCTAGCAAATAGACTTAAGAAAATTTTGCCTAATATTATTACTGAGAATCAGAGTGCTTTCACAAAAAGTCGCCTTATTTCTGACAACATTTTGGTAGCTTTTGAATCTTTACATAGTATGCAAAGACACACAGGGAAGGACAACTATATGGCTATCAAGCTTGACATGAGCAAAGCATATGACAGAGTGGAGTGGGATTACCTGTCTTCAGTTATGGAAAAAATGGGGTTCAATGAACATTGGATCCGCCTTATGATGATATGTGTCAAAACTGTGACATATTCCATATTGGTAAATGGGGAACCCACAGGCATGATCACTCCAACAAGAGGCATTAGACAGGGAGACCCTCTCTCGTCGTTCCTATTCCTGCTTTGCACTGAGGGTCTCAATGGGCTGATCAACCAAGCCTCTCAACAGGGCCACGTAAAGGCCTACGCTCTTGGTAGAAATAGTCCAAAACTAACCCACTTTTTGTTTGCAGATGATAGCTTGCTGTTTTGCAAGGCGACCATAGAGGAGTGTCAAAGAGTTCTAGATATATTGGAAGTCTATGGGAGATGTTTAGGACAACAGATTAACCGAAGCAAGACAACAATTTTCTTCAGTAAATCTACTTGTGACGACATCAGAAATCAGATAAAGCTGGCACTGGGGGTACCAGAAATTGTTCAGTATGAGAAATACCTGGGTTTGCCATCTCTGGTGGGCAGAAACAAAAAAGCAAGCTTCAATTACATAAAGGAGCGAGTTTGGAAAAAACTACAGGGATGGAAGGAGAAACTCCTCTTACAGGCAAGAAGGGAAATTTTAATCAAAGCAGTTGTCCAAGCTATCCCAACCTACACTATGAGCTGCTTCAAACTTCCTTTGGGTCTTTGCTCAGAAATTGAAAGTTTGATACGGAAATTTTGGTGGGGCCAAAAAGGTTAAAGGAGGAAAGTGCACTGGGTGAAATGGGAAACACTTTGCCTCCCAAAAAAGGAAGGTGGTATGGGCTTCAAGGGTCTAGCCAGCTTCAATGATGCTCTCTTGGCTAAGCAAGCTTGGAGATTACTTCATAATAAGGACTCCCTATTCTATAGAGTCTTTAAAACGAAGTTTTTTCCAAATTGTAGCATTTGGGAGGCTCAGGAATCTAGCACTAGTTCACACACTTGGAATAGCATCTTGAAGGGAAGAGATGTCCTACTCAAGGGTGCAAGATGGAGGATTGGTTGTGTAGAAGCTGTGAGCATATGGAACGATGCATGGTTACCATCTTTAGAGCATCCACGAGTCTTATCTGAAATTGTTCCAGGCTTTGAAGATGGGAGAGTATCTGATCTCATCAATCCACTCACAAGAACATGGGATCTCAATTTAGTGCATGGATTATTGTCACCGGATGATGCTGATTTGGTTCTCAGCATCCCTTTGAGTCGCACACCTGTGGAGGACAAGATCATTTAGCCCTTCACCCCCTCAGGTAAGTATACTGTAAATTCGGGTTCAAAATTTCTAACTAAATCCAATTTTGTGCAGACTCCTTCAGCCAACTAGCAGCGGCAAAGTGGCATTTGGAACCAGATTTGGGGGCTTAATGTTCCTAATAAAGTGAGGCATTTCATATGGAGAGTGTGCAAGGAAGCGGTACCATCAAAGCATAACTTAATGAGGAGAAAGATCTTAGTGGAAGATAAATGTGAGCAATGCGGTGTGGAGTCCAAATCGGCAATTCATGCAGTCTGGGAATGTACCATGCTCGATGAAATATGGGAGGTTGTTCCAGGTTTTGAAGATCGAAGACAACATGCCATCTCAAACACTAGAGACCTGATTAGTGTACTTCATGAGAAAAAGAAAAATTTGGAAATAATGGCCATGGTGATGTGGACGATTTGGTATCGACGTAACCAGCTCCGAGTCAGTTCAAACGATTTTCCTAGATCGTAAGTCCTCCAACAAGCGACTCAGTCCTTGGCTGCCTTCCAACAAAGCCAACAAGCCTCCTGTCAGCGTTCAGTAACACCACGATTTCCCCCTCGTGCACAGTGGAGTCCGCCCCATATGAATTGTTTCAAACTGAATTTCGACGGGGCATCTTTTCTGGAGTTGGGTAAGGTCGGACTGGGAGTGGCCGTTCAGGATAGCCAAGGAAACATGATTGCTTCGCTGTCAGAACAAGCGCCTCTACCGTTCTCATCAGATATCGTGGAAGCCATGGTAGCTGCAAGGGTGTTGGTTTTTGCTCAAGAACTGGGTATAGCTGATTTTGTTCTTGAAGGAGATTCAGAAGTGGTGATTAACTCCCTTCGCAGCAATGAAGCCTCATTCTCTTCGTTTGGCCACCTTCTGGAGTCAGCAAAATCCATGCTTGTGTCAAGTACTTGCATAAACTTCTCCCATGTACGTAGAAGTGGTAATAAAATAGCCCATAACCTAGCTAGACAAGCAAGAAATGTCAGAGGTTTGTCTGTGTGGGTGGAGGATGTTCCACCACACTTAGTTGATGTACTCTTTGCCGAACCTGGCTAATTTTATAAAAGTAATAGTCTTTTTTCTCAACAAAAAAAAAAAAAAAAAAAAAATTCTCGTTTTCCACCTTCAAGCCAAATGAGACACTACCGTGGGTTCCAGTTAGCTCAACTAGTAAAGTATCTGATGGTTGTATAAGAGACCTGGGGTTCAATCCCCGCCTACACCAAAACTGATTGGTGTCTTGGTCTGATAATAAAGAGCTATTATCAGGAGCGGGCGCTATAAGTTAAAACTCTTTCAAAAAAGGAATGAGACACTACCCCATCCTGCCGCCTCTGTCAACAAGTGGGTTGCCATCTCCACCGCCACCATAGTTGTTTGCTTCAACAAAAAAAGATTCATTCGTTACACATCACATCACCACTGCCAGTGGAGAGGAATAGCATTAACTAGAAGAGGTACCGTGAAAGCCCTCACTGATGATACAAAAACAACCAACAAATCCAGTACTACTAATTTTATGTCTATCATTGGCTTCTTTCTTTCACCACCTCGTCATTTTTGTCCATATCTATTTATGTGAGTGTGATTGTGTGTGTCATGCATTATTTTTTTATGTGTAAAAATATGATGAGTCACATTCCTATTGGAGGGTGCAAACAAGACCTTTTACACCATGACCAAATTGAATTTAATCTCTTTCAATAATAATGGGTTTTAAATTTCTTGGTTAAAGGTGTACCATGTGAATGCAAAACCAAGAACTACAAGAAGAAGAAGAAAAAGGTTTTGAAACAGTGGAAGGATTTTAAGATGCTCAAATCTTTGTTCAAAATGTCGAGCTTCACAAGTGTTTATAGGTAGGTTAAACAAAATAGTACAATTAGTCCTTGAAAAAAAAAAAAAAAAAAACTAATAATCTTTGTTCAAAATGTCGAGCTTCACAAGTGTTTATAGGTAGGTTAAACAAAATAGTACAAATAGTACAGGTGAGCTTTCTGATTCAATTATTCTTTTCCCCCAATGAGAAGAAATTTTTTTGGGCAAGATTTCCCCGATTGCACTTCTTCAAGCAACTTCAGGGCCTATTTTTTCTACACATATGCCAAAGTATTACAAAACATTTTTAAAAGTAAAATGTTAATGCATATTACCAATCTAAATCCTAACCCAATCTAAATCCTAACCCAGTCTAAGGAATCAAATCCTAAAAATGGTAATATTTGTTAAACTATTGATTCTCCCAAAAACTTAAATTGTTAAGAAATAATAAATTTAATCATTGGAAATGGTAAGATTTGTTAAATTATCGATTTTCCCAAAAGTTTAAGTTATTAGGAAATTGTAAATTTAATCATTTAATCATAATTCTAACAAGATTGCATTATTATTGGTCAATCTTTCTTGATTTTAGAATATATTTGTAAGGTTGAGTTTTATCAACTATCTTGTTGGCTTTATTCCGTACTAATTTGCTTGTAATTTAGCACTTAGTAACCCTGTATTTAGGTGGGATTCATGTAAGGGTAGTGTGTGAAGAGAGTGTAAAGAATTGCTCAACTTTGTGCAAAGAAATAGGGACTTGCAGCTAAGACTCGCGACTAACTCGGGGCTTGCAAGCCGCCAACTACTGCACACGTGAGAAGCATGCAGGGAGGTAAAGGGTCACGCCAGCTGTCACACTACAGGACAAAAGTCCCAGGCTGGCTAGGCCGTTTTCTCACGGCTTGAACTCGCAACTTAGACCAATCGCAAGGCCAAGCCGCCAATCAGCCATGTTTGGGAAAAACTAACTCTTCGTATTCCAAACACACGCCACTATATATAGACCCTTATATCCACGAAATGTAGAGAGCTTCCAGAGAGAATTTTGAGAGAGAAACACTAGAGAAAAACAAGATTGCCTCATTCCCAATCTTCATCTAAGAGACTCTTCAAATTCCTCTACTATCTTCCTCTCCATTGATACATCCTTGAGAGGCTATTGACCAAATCTTTTTTTCATCACACCCACGTCTATGAGAAGGCATTTTAGTGCTAAGAGAAGCAGTTTGGAAGGGACCAATGGTTATTGGTTGATGTTATGCGTTATAGCGGAATCCGGTAAGCTAGAAAAGAAAAAGGTTCGACGCAACCTCGTTGGAGCAGGAAGCTTAGAGGACTTAGGTACCTGGGTAGATTAGACTTGGAGGGTCTATTGCTGTTCATGTATCCCAACTACATTTTCTAGTGGATTATTGACCGCTTGGAGGGCGGCGGAGAGGTTTTACACCGAGGGCTTCAGTTTCCTCTTCGATAACACATCGCATGTTGTCCTTGTGTTTGCATCTCTCTTCCTTTATCTTTGCCATTTATTTTCTGTTGTGGATGTGTTTATATCTGGCTTAGATTGTGTATCAATTCCGTGTTTGGCTTATGTTCATGTTCCGCACATTAATTGTTTGATAATAAGCTTGAATTGATATTTTGTAATTTGGAGTCTAAACGTTCAAGGGTGTTTTAGACACATATTGAACATTCAATATTAAAGGGTGATTTTGTACCCTACTATTGAAGGACAATTTTGCAAAATCATTTTCAAAAAATTAGCTTACCAAAGTGAGAAGTCTTTTTTTTTTTTTTAATACAAAATAGAAATTCTACTCTAGCCTAATCTAAATGTATGTGTGTGTGAAGTCTCCTTTAGCTCACACTCCACAAACACTTATACTTGTAGAGTGACCACTACACCAAGAGTGCACAGTGGGGAGCAGAGCCAGCCTTAGGCTTAGGCCAATTATGTCATTGCCAAGGGCCCCCCTTACTAGAGAAGGCCCCAAATTTGGGGGCAAATTTTTTTTATTTAAAAAAAAAACATTTATATATAAATATTTTTGGGAGATATTAAAACATTTTAGTTTACATTTTCTTTCACTATTAAGAAGGCTTAAAGAATTAAGTAATGCTAGAGATAGAGATAAGACAAATTTAAATAAATAGGTCTTACAAATAGACGTGTTACTAATCACAAGTAATTCAAATAGGAAAATGTTAAAAATACTATAAATTTTACTACATAACTTTTATTATTTAATTATTTTTATACAAAATAAAAATTATACCCTAATCTAATCTAAGTGTATATGTGTGCAAAACTCTCTTCTAGAAACTTAAATCTTAGCCGTTACCCCCCCACACCCCACAAGAACTTATACTTGTGGAGTGATCACTGCACCAAGGGTGCATGGTGGTCTCCATAACTTTTATAATTTGATGTGACAATGAATATGATAGGTAGATTTCAACAAACTATTGAATGCATTTTTGAATGAATTTTTGTGATTGGTGATATATCTTTGTAATTCTCATGTTGTAAATTTTATAATATTTCTAGTATTTTTGTAAGCTTCATGTCTCTGATAACATCCATTACAACATCAGTTTGTAGTAAAATTTGTTATAATTTTAGCATTTTCTCAAAAAAAATCATATTAAAAAGTAAAAAAGAATGAATTTTTTTTAAAAAAATTATTATATAAAATGCTAGTTAAATATTATTTAAGTGATAACATAAAGGCCCCACTTGAAGATTTCGCCTTAAGCCTCTGAAACGATTGGGCCGGCCCTGGTGGTGAGAAGTCATTTTTGGTATGTGAATAAGTGAATTCCATTACTCCTTTCGAAGTTACCTTCTTAATTTGAGTTAAGGAAATTATTTAAAATTATTACAAAACGTTTCATACTATAAATGGTGCCTCACTAATCAAAAAATATATATATATATATATATATATATATATATCGTGGGAAAAAATTTGGCTCCAATTAATACGAAACGTTTCCTCCAACATTCTTCTTCCCATCTTCAACACCTTCTTCTTCTTCTTCTTCTTCTTTTCATACACTAGGTAAGTAAACGTCTTATAGTTATAACTGTTATATGGAAAAAATAAAAAATAAAAATAAAAAGCACCATTGCTGACAAGAGGATTTTTAAGAAACCGCTAAGAGGCTGTTTGGCACTAACTTTTTCATCACTCAATTTCCGTCACTCAATTTTCATAACTCATCACTCATTACTCATAACTCATAACTCATCATTCATCACTCATCACTCTAAAATACTATGTTTGTTTGGCACCATCACTCATTTCTCATCTCTCAATATGTTTCACACTATTTGTGGGCCCCATTTCTATCACACCCTACAGCTTTTTTATTTTTTATTTTTTATTTTTTGCTTTTTTTTTTTTCAGAGTACCCACAAACCCGAACCCAGAAGAAAGGAAAAAGAAAAAGAAAAAAGAAAGTTCAGATCATCCGAACCCAAGAAAGAAAAAAAAAAATAAAAGAGGGAAGAACACCAGGAGACTGAACCCAGGTGAAGAAAGGAAAAAAAAAAAAAAAAGAGGAAGAACAGGAGAGACGTGAACCCAGGTGAAGAAGGAAAAAAAAAAAAGAAAAAAAAAAGGGAAGAACAAACCCAGGAGAAGAATGGGGAAAGAAAAAGAAAAAAAAGAAAAAAGACAAAAAAAAGGGAAGAACGAACCCAGGAGAAGAAAGGGGAAAGAAAAAAAAAAAGAAAAAAAAGAAAAAAAGAAAAGGGAAGAACGAACCCACAGGAGAAGAAAGAAAGAAGAAAAAAAAAGAGTTGGTTTGGTCAAAAGGTGCGGCTGTGGGTCCCTTATGTGTGTTTTATTACAAGTTTGCCATTGAGTTATGAGAATTGAAAACTGAAAACAGCCATAAGTTGTTTTCAGTTTCCACAACTCATAACTCAAAAAGTAGAGAATTGAGTATTGGAAATAGAATTATGGAAATAGAGTATTGGTGCAGGCAGACGAGTATTTTGCTATGGGTCCTGATGATGCCGAAAATTTCACCAGTGAGTTGCACGATGCTTGTACGCTCGAAAACTGCACCTGCACAAGAAAGGAGAAGACCTAACAGAGAGCACCGGTGTGGTGCCGGCCAAATACCCTCCGAAGGTCAAGTTAGGACTTGTTTCAACTCTAGAGTGCTAGAGAGGGGTTAATTATGCGTACCTCGATTTGTGAGGGTATTGGGGCTTTTATAGTAGTAGAGGGTTGACCTCTCTTCCTTGGAGTAGAAGTCTTTTCCATATAGGAATTCATGTGAGCGTAGAATGCGGAACCCTTTCCTTATAGGACTCTATCACTGGGCGTGGTGTCCAAGTAAAGGTTTTTATTGAACCGTCGGCCTCATAATCCGTCGGCCTGACCAGGGATGTCATCCTCGTCAGCTTCCAGAGTTATCCTTCGCCGCATGAACCGTCAGCATACAACCTATGGGGCTGTATAACCGTCAGCCTGACGTATGCTGACGGGTTAAGCCTAAGGCGATGTCAATCCGTCAGCCTTAGTATATGCCTACAATGCTGCTATTATTTATTCCTTATCAGTTGCCCCCTACTCCATATATCCGTCGGCCATAACTGACGGGTTATGGAGTTTTCATCCGTTCCTACTGCTTTAACCAGGAGAGAGAATAATTATAAACTGTCATACCAACATTAAATGCTAGGACACGTGGCGTGCTCTGGTTGGCTCGGCGTCTGTTTTGAGGGCGTCGCTTCGTCTTCCGTGCATTTCCCTTATATATATAGATGGCCCACCTCTCCTCATTTTCACTATTTCACTTTCCCTGATTCCTGGAGAGCTATCCGTCGCTTACTTCCGTCAGCACTTGCCAACATTGTTTCCGTCACTTCTTCGGCCGTCACTTTCGAGGAACTTGTAAGTTCTCTTCTCCTTTTGTTCCTGCTTTATCTCTTTTTAAGCCGAGTCGTCATCCTAGGTGCTTAGATTACACCCGTCACTTGTAGGTAGTTAGATGTCGAGTGACGCGTCGAGTGACCGGTCGTCGGTCCGCGATGGAGTGGGCTACGACGAGGTGTTTGGTTCAGGTAGTGAGTCAGGGAGCTCGTCCTGGTCTTCAGAGAGGGAGACGTCGGCCCAAACTCCCATCGAGGAGGTAGGAGGTCACAGAGATAATGGCCCGGAGAGGGAAGTAGGTGAGGGGTGTGACGAAGTGGAAGGAGAGAGATATAGTGACGGGGATGAAGGTGAGGACGGGTCTAGTGAAGGGGATGAAGGTGATGACGGGTCCAGTGAAGGGACTCCTGTGAGTCCTGGAAGCAACCGTCCCTTCATCCTTCCCAAAGAGTGGGCTGTAAATAAGTTTCTCCCCAAGATGACCCTTAAAATTTTTAATGAGTTACGAACCCGTTTCCAAATCCCTGACCATATTCCCATCCGTCTGCCTGAAAATGGTGAAAAATGTTATACGGGAAGAACTGCAGACGTCGGTATGTACGACGCTATGTTTGCCGCCGGTCTTAGGCTCCCCCTGACGGCATTGCACCGTCAGTTAGTTGACTTCCTAGGCTTATCCGTCAGCCAAGTTGCTCCGAATTCGTGGAGGATTTTTATAGGTGCCGAGGTGTTGTGGGGTCGTCTGAGTGGAGGAAACCGTCAGCTTACCTTGGACGAATTCTTTTATTGTTATAGACCTCGGCACCTTTCTTCTTCCAAAGGGATGTACCATTTTGCCGTCAGGGAGAAAGATCTCAGGTTGGTGTCTGAGACGCCGGATTTGAATAGAGCCTGGAAGAGCAGGTTCTTTTTCGTTGAAGGGACAGACTGGGTGTGCCGTCAGGAAGAATGGGAAACGATACCTCACGGCTATTTTGACAATACTTGGGCGTTTACAAAGGAGTCAGGTCTTAGTCGTCAGCTTTTGTCTTTAATTTATGCAAGTAATAATTTTTGGTCTTTTAATGGTTCTAACGCCGTCGGTTTATTTGCACTTCTCAGCCCTCATTCGCCCCTCCATCACTGGTGAGCAAGAGGATTTAATCCGTCGGGTTTTGGAGATTCCCTTAGAGGAGCGGTCGTGTCGGGACTTAATCACCATCGACTACCTTCACGCTTACTGTGGTGGTCCTGTACCGACGCCTGAGGCTCGCAGGCTAGAAGAATTCTCCCGTCATCGTGAGTACCTTACCCTTTGAATTTATCCTTTTATTACCGTCGGTTTTACTAATGCGTTTTTTTTTGTAGAGATGGACGTGGCCAAGCAACGGATAAGGGCTGCCGCTGCCCGTTTAAAGGAGGAGAAGAAGGCAAAGGGGGAGACGGGACCCTCGTCGACCCCTAAGATCGTCAAGAGTTCTTCCAAGAGGAAAACTGACGGGGACAATAGCCGTCCACCTAAGAAGGCAGCCGTCGGTTCTGGGAGTGAGCCCCCAGAGAAGCCGTCGCCTAAGCTTAGTCATGGGGCAGGGAAAGGTGTAATGACCTCTTCCGGTCCCGTCCTGCAGGGGCCCCGTTGCCTGCTAACTCACAAGGATTTTGCTGTTGAGGCAGTGGAGTCATTCATCAAGCCCGCTGACATAGATCCTTGTGACTTGTTGGCGACGGATGAGTTGGGGTCGTCAGCTTTGTTTGACCTCACCCGAGTAAGCCATCTCTCCTGGATGTTTCTTTTTTTATTATTGTTATTATTATTATTATTATTTGAAATGACTGACGGTTGTATCCTCTTCTAGGCCCTGGTTCGTGTAAAGGCGCTTCAGGACAGATATGTGGCTAAGGAGGGGGTCGTCGCTCGCGTGAATAAGCACAATTCCAACATGCGCGACCAGCAGGCTCAATATAAGGAGGCAATGCGTCTTCTTAACGTGGAGCTGAAGGAAGTGAAGGAGAAGTTAGAGCAGGCGGGCCGTCAGAAAGGCGAACTGGAGCGAGAGCTGACGACTCTCCGTGATCAGTTGGAGACGGCGGGGGCTGACGCGGTCAAGAATTTCAAAGCGTCAGACTCCTTTATTGATTCCTGTGGCGGATACTACGGCACGGGTTTTGATGATTGCCTCAGACAGGTGGCGTCGGCTTTTCCTGAGTTGGATCTATCTGGTATCTCTCTGGATGACGCCCAGCCTATGACGCCTGCTACTGATTCCGTCACCGTTGGTGTTGATGACTTAGTGGGTTCTCCCCATGGAGGTAGTGGAGTCGTCCTAGCCCAGCCTGTAGTGAACCTTCCAACAACTACCGCGACCCCTCATGTGGTGCTGCTTGACGGAGAGGTCCCTTCTGCTAAAGAGTAGAGAACTTGTTTGGAGCAACTCATGTTTTTTCCCTTCTTCTTATGTCTAGCAAACAGTTTTATTAAGTGCCCCTTGGGCCCTTGTTTGTAATATTTTAACAGCTTAGTGCCTTTTTGGACTTTTGATTTGCTTATAACATCGCTGCTTTTAACTGTATGTAATTGCTTTTGCTTGACATGTTTTATTTCGCATGTTTTGTGGACTCCATTTTTATGTCGTCAGCTATTTGGTTTGTACGATCAGTGGGCTTGGTCTTTTTAGACGTCAGCCTTTTGGCTCGTCTACTTTTGTGGACTTGGTCATTTAGAACCGTCAGCCCTTTATTTAGGTCGTCAGCTTAATTGCTGATATGTGGATTTAGCCACCTGTCGTCAGTCTTCTATTTAGGCCGTCAGCTTAATTGCTGATATGTGGATTTAGCCACCTGTCGTCAGTCTTCTATTTAGACCGTCAGCTTAAATGCTGATTTGTGGACTTAGCCACTTTTTGTCAGCCTTCTATTTAGGCCGTCAGCTTAAATGCTGATTTGTGGACTTTGCCACTTTTCGTCTGCCTTCTATTTAGGCCGTCAGCTTATTTGCTGATATGTGGACTTAGCCACTTTTCGTCAGTCTTCTATTTAGGCCGTCAGCTTAATTGCTGATATGTGGACTTAGCCACTTCCGTCAGCTTAACTGCTGATTTGTGGACTTAGCCACTTTTCGTCAGCCTTTTATTTAGGCCGTCAGCTTAACTGCTGATATGTGGACTTAGCCACTTTTCGTCAGCCTTCTGTTTAGGGCGTCAGCTTAACTGCTGATTTGTGGACTTAGCCACTTTTCGTCAGCCTTTTATTTAGGCCGTCAGCTTAACTACTGATATGTGGACTTAGCCACTTTTCGTCAGCCTTTTATTTAGGCCGTCAGCTTAACTGCTGATATGTGGACTTAGCCACTTTTCGTCGGTCTTTTACTAACTTTCATTCGTAAGTAGAAACTTCAGTAGTTCTGAATAAATTCCTCTTATTGTCATGCATCTGTATAAAAAGTATCTTAATGAAGAAAAAACCTGCCCTTATGGGCTTATTGTATCAAAACCAAAGTAAAAGACATGCCCGTTGGGCTTATTGTAGTGAATACTTAAAAGTAAACAGTAAATCTAAAAATAAAAAGATAGGTGTTGCTCTTCGTGTCGTTGCTTCTACTGGTAGTACTTTCGCAGGTGCTCAGCATTCCAAGGGTGCGGTAGCTTCCGTCCGTCTAGTGTCTCCAGATGATAGGTGCCCTTCCTCTGCCAGGCCGTGACTCGGTAAGGTCCTTCCCAATTCGGGCCGAGTTTTCCTTGAGTTGGGTCTCTTGCTGCGCCCATGACTTTCCTTAGGACGAGGTCTCCAACCTGGAAGTCTCTGTGCTTGACCCGGGAGTTGTAGTGCTTGGCCATGTGGTCCTGGTATCGCGCGAGCCTTTGCTCTGCTGCTGTCCTGACTTCGTCCACTAGATCGAGCTGTAGTCGTAGGGCTTCGTCATTCTTCCCTTCGTCATGATTGTGCACCCTGTAGCTTCTGAGGCCGACTTCGGCTGGGATGACTGCCTCGCTCCCGTATGTAAGCCGGAACGGTGTTTCCTGTGTCGGTGTCCTTGCCGTTGTCCTGTAGGCCCAAAGTATGCTTGGTAACTCTTCAGCCCATATACCTTTTGCCCCCTCGAGCCGAGTCTTGATAATCTTCAGCAAGGATCGGTTCGTGACTTCGACCTGTCCGTTGGCTTGAGGGTGGGCGGGGGATGAGTAGTGGTTCCGTATTCCTAATTGTGAGCAGAAGTCCCGGAAGGCCTCGTTGTCGAATTGTTTCCCGTTATCCGAGACTAGGACTCTAGGGATGCCAAATCTGCATATGATACATCGCCAAACGAAGCCGCGGACGTTCTTCTCCGTAATGGTGGCTAAGGCTTCAGCTTCGACCCACTTCGTAAAGTAGTCGATGCCCACAACCAGAAACTTTAGTTGTCTTATTGCCGTCGGAAACGGCCCCATGATGTCCAGTCCCCATTGAGCGAACGGCCATGGCGCCGTCATCGGGGTAAGTTCTTCAGGTGGTTGTCTGATGACATTGCCGAACCTTTGGCATTTGTCGCATTTCTTTACATAGGCCTCGGCATCCTTCTGCATAGTTGGCCAAAAGTACCCCGTTCGTACTAGTTTGTGGATTAGCGACCTCGACCCTGAGTGGTTTCCACAGATTCCTTCGTGTACTTCCCTCATGACGTAATCTGCTTCTTCAGGACCTAAGCACCGTAGGTAGGGGCGGGAGAAACCTCTTTTGTACAAGATGTCTCTTATTAGGACGAACCTTGCTGCTTGAACCTTCAGCTTCCTTGCAGCCTCCTTTCCGTCCGGTAGTGCGCCGTTCTTCAGGTAGGAAACTAATGGCGTAGTCCAATCGTTTTCGGAACCAAGCTCCTGTACATCGACAGAATTTATAAGTGGAGAGAGCTGAACGAAAGAGAGTACGTTACCAAGGGTGGCCATATGCTCGGCTGAAGCGGCTTTGGCTAGGCGATCGGCTTGCTCGTTTTCCCCTCGCGGTATCTGTGTGATTTCGGCTTTCAGCTCGCTGACCCTCCATCTTGCTTGGTCCAGGTATTTTTTTCATCCGTTCGCCTTTGCACTCATAATCCCCATTTATCTGGTTAACCACGACTTGAGAATCGCAGTGAATGATCATTCTTTCGGCTCCTGCAGCTTTGGCGAGATCAAGTCCTGCTATCAGAGCTTCGTACTCTGCCTCGTTGTTGGTGGTAGGGAACTCAAGTCGGATCATACATTCGACCATGTCTCCTTCGGGTGAGTGTAGCACGATGCCGGCTCCCCCAGCCTGCCTGTTGGAGGATCCGTCTACGTGTATGCTCCATTGGGGAGATTCCTCTGCCCCCTTGTCTTCGCCATTTGTAAATTCAGCTATGAAATCTGCAACGACCTGTCCTTTAATGGCGGTTCATGGGCGATACTGGATGTCAAACTCGCTTAATTCTATAGCCCATAGTGCCAGTCGCCCAGCGGCTTTAGGGTTGCTCATTGCCCGTCGTAAAGGCTTGTCGGTTAGGACGATCATCGTGTGCGCTTGAAAGTACGGCTTTAGCTTGCGTGCGGCTGTAACCAGCGCAAATGCGAGTTTTTCCATGGGCGGATATCTTTCTTCAGCTCCGCGTAGCGCTCGACTAGTGTAGTACACGGGTTTCTGCACTCTCTCTTCTTCCCTGATCAAGGCGGCGCTGACAGCGGCCGGGGAGACGGCGAGATAGAGAAAGAGTTCTTCACCTGGTTGTGAGGGACTCAGCAATGGGGGGGAAGAGAGATAAGCTTTCAATTCTTCGAACGCTTGCTGGCATTCGGCAGTCCATTCGAAAGATCTCTTCAATGTTCGAAAGAATGGTAAGCACTTGTCCGTTGCCCTTGACACGAACCTATTTAGCGCTGCTATCTTGCCGTTAAGGCTCTGCACTTCCTTCACATTTTTTGGTGGTGCCATCTCTATTATAGCCCGGATCTTGTCCGGGTTGGCTTCGATGCCCCTTTGGGAAACCATGAATCCTAGGAATTTTCCTGCCGTCACCCCGAAGGCGCACTTTCCTGGATTCAGCTTTATGTTGTAAGAGCGAAGGGTGTCGAATGTTTCCCTAAGGTCTTCCAAGTGATCTTCCTCCCTTCGGCTTTTTACCAGCATATCATCTACGTAGACTTGGACATTTCTCCCGATTTGGGGTGCGAACATTTTGTTCATAAGCCTCTGGTATGTCGCGCCCGCATTTTTTAGACCAAACGGCATTACTGTGTAACAGAAGAGGCCTTGGCTGGTCACGAACGAGGTTTTCTCTCGATCGGCTTCGTGCATCTTGATTTGGTTGTAACCTGAGAAAGCGTCCATGAAGCTTAAAAGCTGGTGCTGAGCCGTAGAGTCTACTAGAGTGTCGATCCTCGGGAGGGGGTAGCTGTCTTTGGGGCATGCTTTGTTCAGATCGGTGAAGTCTACGCACATCCTCCACTTCCCGCTCGCTTTTTTGACCATCACTACGTTGGCTAGCCAGTCAGGGTAGTAAACTTCTTTGATAAAGTTTGCTTCCTGTAGCTTGCAAATTTCTTCGGCTATGGCTCGATCCCGTTCGGGGGCAAACACCCGCTTCTTTTGCCGGACGGGTGGAAAGGACGGTGATACATTCAGCTTGTGCACCATGACTGAAGGGTCTATCCCTGGCATGTCCTCGTGACTCCAGGCAAACACGTCCCGATTTTCTCTGAGAAAGGCTGCAAGCGTCTGTCGGACCATGGGACTTGCAAGGGTGCCAACCTTTGTTGTTCGGTCAGGTCTGGAATCGTCAAGGGATATTTCTTCGAGCTTTTCGATGGGTTCCGTTGTACTCCGATGTTCTTCTATGCTCATGGCTTGGAGTTGATCATCCATTTCCATCATAGCCACATAGCATTCGCGCGCGGCCACCTGATTTCCACGCAGTTCACCTGTTCCGTACTCGGTAGGGAACTTGATCATTAAGTGATAAGTCGAGGTTGCCGCTTTCCATGAATTGAGGGTGGGTCGCCCCAAGATGGCATTGTAGGCCGATGAACAGTCGACCACAAGGAACGTTACGTCCTTTGTGATCTGCTGCGGATAGTTGCCTGCCGTTACAGACAGTGTGACCGCTCCCAGGGGAAATACCCTCGTTCCTCCAAAACCGATGAGGGGGGCATTCGTCGGAATCAATTGTTCTCTGCTGATTCCCATCTGCTGGAATGCGGGGTAATATAGGATGTCTGCTGAGCTCCCATTGTCAACCAGTACTCGGTGCAAGTTGTAGTCCCCCACTTGCAAACTGATAACGAGCGCGTCGTCGTGCTGGTGGTGAAGACGTCGTGCATCTTCTTCGGAGAACCCAATGACGGGGCTTTCTCTCCGTGCTACTTTTGGTACTGAGCCCGTCAGCTGGACATTTTGAACCATCCTAAGGTACGTCTTCCGAGCCTTTTTGGATGACCCGGCAGGTGTCCCTCCTACAATCATCCTGATGTCGCCAATGGGCGGTCTAGGGCGGTCATTGTCCCGTCTTGGGGGCTGTTCCTGAGGCGGTGGATCCGCTCTTTCCTTGCTTACAAACTTCTGCAATTTCCCTTGTCTTATAAGGGCCTCAATTTGCTGCTTTAGGTCGTAACAGTCGGCCGTGTCATGGCCGTGATCTCGGTGGAAGCGGCAGTATTTGTCTCTAGAACGCCTGCTAGGGTCCCCCTTCAGCTTTCCAGGGAAGGCCAGAGTCCCTTCGTCCTTGATCTGCATTAGGACTTGATCTATCGGGGTGGTTAGCGGGGTGAAGGTTGTAAACCTTCCTCCCGGAGGTTTAGAACGCCTCTCGTCCCTACGATCTCCTGTTCTTGGCCTCTTTCGCCCTTGATCTTGTCGAGCGTCTTCCTGCCTTTCCCTTTTTCTTGGTTTCTCTTCTCGAGCCTGCAGCGCGTCTTCGGCATTCATATACTTAGTGGCCCTGTAGAGTACTTCCGACATGGTCTTCAGGTCGTTTTTGTATAAGGAGAACAAAAACTTACCCTTTCGCAACCCATTTGTGAAGGCTGCTACAAGTATTTTGTCGTCGGCTTCGTCAATTGATAGCGCTTCCTTGTTGAAGCGTGTGATGTAGGATCTCAGTGTCTCGTCCTCTCGCTGCTTGATACTCATCAGGCATGCCGTGGACTTCTTATACCTGTGGCCTCCAATGAAGTGTGTGGTGAACTGAGCGCTTAGTTCCTTGAAGGTGTTGATGGAGTTGGGAGTCAGCCGGCTGAACCATACCCTCGCGGAGCCTTTGAGTGTTGTAGGGAAGGCCCTGCACATGATCTTGTCTGCTACACCCTGAAGATGCATTAGGGTTTTGAAGGTTTCTAGATGGTCCAGAGGGTCCTTTACTCCATCATAGCTGTCGATATGCGGCATGCGAAATTTGTGGGGTAAGGGGAAAGAGTTCACAGCCACAGTGAAGGGCGAGTCGGTGCGGTTGACTAGGTCGTCAAGATCGCTGGACACCCGTCCTTTAAGTGCGTTCATCATAACCTCCATCTGTTCCCTCATCGCCTGCATCTCTGCGATAACATGTGGTGTAGTTGCATCCGTGAGGGATGGCATGCTCAAGTTCTGCCTCTCTGGTTTGCTTGGGGCGTGGCTGCCTTCCGGTTTCTCCTGATTTTTCTTGGGAGTGCTGTTCCCCTCCTGGTCCCCTTGTTGGTCGTTCAGTGCTGCATTCTTCTGGCGCAGCTGCTCCTCCAAGTCGTGGTTTTGCTTCGTGAGGCGCTCCACGGCGGCACCAAGAGTCCGCACTTGTCTCTCGAGGGCAGTCGTGGGTTGCTCCTCTTCTTGAACGTCGTTAGTAGTTGCCATTGAGCGAGTGAGTACCATGCAACTCTTTAGTCCGGGAAACGATAGTATGGCTTATAGCGTTTTTCCCACAGACGGCGCCAACTGATGATGCCGAAAATTTCACCAGTGAGTTGCACGATGCTTGTACGCTCGAAAACTGCACCTGCACAAGAAAGGAGAAGACCTAACAGAGAGCACCGGTGTGGTGCCGGCCAAATACCCTCCGAAGGTCAAGTTAGGACTTGTTTCAACTCTAGAGTGCTCGAGAGGGGTTAATTATGCATACCTCGATTTGTGAGGGTATTGGGGCTTTTATAGTAGTAGAGGGTTGACCTCTCTTCCTTGGAGTAGAAGTCTTTTCCATATAGGAATTCATGTGAGCGTAGAATGCGGAACCCTTTCCTTATAGGACTCTATCACTGGGCGTGGTGTCCAAGTAAAGGTTTTTATTGAACCGTCGGCCTCATAATCCGTCGGCCTGACCAGGGATGTCATCCTCGTCAGCTTCCAGAGTTATCCTTCGCCGCATGAACCGTCAGCATACAACCTATGGGGCTGTATAACCGTCAGCCTGACGTATGCTGACGGGTTAAGCCTAAGGCGATGTCAATCCGTCAGCCTTAGTATATGCCTACAATGCTGCTATTATTTATTCCTTATCAGGTCCCATCATTTTTGAGAATTGAGTTATGAAAACTGAGAATTGAGTCATGAAAATTGTCAATCCAAACAGCCTCTAAAAGCTCTGACATTTCTGTGGATTTTTCTCTAACTTCTTTGGCAGTTTTCTTTATTGGCAATTTGGCACCAGCTCATCTCTTTTTCCTGAACCTGTCCCCAAAACTGAAAATATTTTTCCATTTCTTTCTCCCACTCTTTTCCCATTTTCTCTCTCAAAAGTAGTACATTTTTTTTAGTCACGTCTAGTCTCCCACGCCTTCTATGCTCCAACTACACGAATCATGTCAGTGACTTCAAGTTTTGATCTTCTTCTTTTTTTCTTTTTTTTTCACTTCAAGTTTTGATCTTTGAAATCATTGTTTGACCATTCTTTATTGTCATATCAACGATTTTGTCTGAAAACTTGCACACCCATTTGAACTTTTGTTTACAACCATGTGATTTTGATCAGAAAAACATTACTTAGTCATCTATTATTCTAGTGTTTCAAAATTTTTTAGACTACTTCTCAATACCCATTTACATTTCATGAATGTTAGAAAGAAATTTTATATGGTAGCAGAAAGTGTATAAATTTTTTCTTTTAAAACGTTCAGCAAGAAATTCCATTTGATTATATATTTTCTTTCAGGTTATCACTATGAAAGATAAAGAGTGAATTGTAGTATTTTTTAGATTTTTGAAAAAGCAATCACAGTGGCAGCTACCGATCACCCAAATGAGTTCAAGACTCAAAAAGGGAAGGGGGTCCTAATGTAGTTACTCATAATAATTATGAATGAGCTGTCAAGTAGAAGGATCCAATCTAGGCCAAGATCTAAATCAATACATATCAACCCATTAATCACCACAATTAAAAAGAATAAAATATTCTCTCTCCTTTTCAATGTGGAATTAAACATTCTACTAATTCATTGTCTTCCATTTATTTTTATTTTATTTTATTTTTATTTTTTATTTTTTTTTGAGGAACCATTGTCTTCCATATTAACTTCTTGTTTTTATATATTTATATTTATGTTGTAATATTAATCAATTTTTATTAAATAATATTAAAATGCTTCAACAATATGTTTGCTTGAAGCTAGAGTTCTAGGATCTCAGTGCACGCTGTAATGCAAGGCACAGAACGATGTGGTTTCAATAATCATGGGTTTTGAAGCTCTTGGTTAAAGGTATACCATGTGAGTGCAAAATCAAGACCTAGAACTAAAAAAAAGAAAAAGGTTTTGAAACAAAGGAAGGCACTTTATGGTGCTCAAAGGTATGACAGCCTTCTTTTGTCAAAAAGTAGAGCTTCACAAGTATCTATAGGTAGGTTAAACAAAACAGTACAATTCATCCTTAGAAATTTATATAATATCTAAAAGGAGAAACATAAAATTTATTGTTGCTATGCATACGCTCATGTTGAGCCACATAAGTGTAGTATTATGGTCTATTGCGGCCCAATTCAATCCATTTGGTCCACTTCGGTCTATTCGGTCTATTTTGGTCCACTTTGATCCTTTTGGTCCATTTTTGTCCATTGCAATCCATTTCAATCCATTGTCCACTTTGGTTCATTCGGTCTAATTATGTCACATTTTTATTGTAATATTTGTAAGTTCTTAATAAAATTATTTTTTTTCTTATGTTATTAAAAAAAAAAATTTCTTATATAAATGAATAATTTACTTATATCTACTACCTCTTTAAGTAATCTAAGACATATAGAAGACGAATCATATGTAAGGAGCACTAAAAATAATTTTCAACTACACATTACATTATTTAAAAGATATACTATCTTATATAATAATTGAATGTAAAATGCAATATTTTTCCTTAAAAAAATACTTATAAAATTTAAAACACATTCAACTAACAAATGTAGATAACTTAATTTACAAAATTTAATATATTATATCAAATATATTTTGTTAGAAAATAATCATATCATTTTAAAAAGGATTTAAGACTACACCTATAAGTCATATCTATTATTTTCATACCATTTTTAAAAGTACAATGTCAATGGATATTCCAATCTAAATCCTAACTCAGTCTAAGAATTCCGAGGGTGGGAAGAATAAGATTGAATTATTATTGGTCAATCTTTCTCAATTTTAGATATATTAAATGTTGATTTTGTACACTTCTATTAAGGGACAATTTTGCAAAATCATTTTCAAGAAATTAATTAGCTTACCAATGTGAGAGTCATTTTTGGTATGTGAATAAGTGAATTCCATTACCCCTTTCGAAGTTACCTTCTTAATTTGAATTAAGGAAATTATTTAAAATTCTTACAAAATGTTTTATACTCTAAATGGCGTGGACTTCAATTGAGGCGCTTGGTGCCTCACTATATATATCGTGTAAACTTTGTTAGGATTTAGATCATTGACAATTACAAAATATATTGTTTCTCAGTGGATTCTAGTTAACTCACTAATAAAGTCTCTGATAGTTGAATAAGAGATCTGGGGTTCAATTTCCGTCTACACCAAAAACTGATTAGTGTCTTGGCCTGATGATAAAAAGCTATCATTAGGAGCGGATTGTTTGTTTGTTTGTTTGTTTTTTTTTTTTTTTTTTTTTTTTTTTGAGAAACACAGAATATATAGTTCTATTACATATTTCTTCAAATTCTAACTTATACATATATTAAATAGATGGTTTACATGATTCTCAAAAAAAAAAAAAAAAAGATGGTTTACATTTTGCCATGATATCAGTAATTCAATTGTTTAAATGCAAATTATGTTACATCATCTAAATCACTCATTTAATAATCAATGGCCAAAATTTAAAAACTTTATGGTGAAGTTATTGTAGGATCTGATCCAACTTTGTGATTATTAACTAATATTAAATAAGTTGTCTTATACTAATATTGAGCATAGGAAGTATTTCTTTTCCTGAAATTAGCTCCATTTATATATATTTATATTTATACTAACTAGATGATGTCCCGCGCGATGCGCGGACTACTTTACGATTTCATTTGAAATCATTTTTATATATATTAAAACCTATATATAATACATTTTTTATTATATAATATTTATTTTTGCCCACAATATTGTTAAATACTTTGAAACTTGATTTTCTTAATTCATATTTTATCTTTAAAAAACTGTATAATACTATAAGACTATAACAGATTATAATATTTACCGTTAAAAATAGATTTCATTTTTTAAAATAATTAAATGATTTTGAAATCTTTAGATAAGAATTTAAAGCATAAAATAAGATTATATCAAAATTTAATTGTTTTTAGTAGGGATTTTGTATCCTTTAAAAAAAAGCGATTTTTTTTTTTGAAATCATCATCGATTTTTTTTTTTTTTTTTTTTAATCACTATGGCTCATATTACACAAAATAGTAGTAAAAAACCTACAAAGAAACCTATAAATTATGAGTTCTAACACAGAATAAATAAAAAATAGCTAACTTCATCAATAATCAGTTAGAATTTTTCTTTTTCTTTTTCTTTAGTTCTAAAACAAAATACATTTATGACTTTCCCAAACCAAAATCCCAAACATCCAAAGACTCAAAGCGAATCACAACCTTCACAAAATCCAAAATGTCCAACTATAACATCTGAACCGTAAACTACCGTCACTAAATAAAAACCAAAGCCTACTCATACGGGTTAGCATCAAATAGTACTGCAATGTTAGAGTTATGTAAGTGTTGTTGAAAGGTTGAATGTAAATTGTATAGTTTTTTGTCTTAGTGTATTTGAGATGGAATGGCATGAAGCTAAGGGCTATGGGCATGTGTATATAAAGGAATAGAAGTTAGAAGGGTGAATAGAAATGCAAAGAGTTTTTTGTGTGTGAGAAAGAGGAAAAGTCTTGAAATATTGAACTAAATGAAACAAATAGTAGCCTTAAAGCATTGAATAAAAAATGTAATAAAAATTAATCTTGAAACATTGAATCAAAAGAAATAAAGAGTCCTTATTTTTAAATTTATTCTTATCTCAGATGTGGCTTAAGAGTATTTCAATTCTCTTCATAAAGTGCAAACCTCATACTCTCTCGCATGAGGTCTCTGCTTTTATATATATATTGATTACAGAAAATTTAACTATCTTTCACTCACAAAAGATTAAGTGAACAAAAAACTTCTAAATTCTAGCAGTATCTGTTTTACACAAATTAGTACAGTATACTCACTCTTTAGGTGGCAAAATTTTCATATGCCTCAGCTTAAGCTCCCTATATGAGTTTGACGTGCGAGTTCCTTAGGTGAAACCCACTAGTCAATCTCATATAGGGCGCATAAGCTTGGCATAAGAAATACCTTCTCAGGTGGATTTTGACAGCCCTTGGTTCTTCTGAGTTTTAACTTTCCGTTTCTTGTCATTTTAGATGATCAAAAAAATTGCACAACTACCAAGGTGAAACTTTTTTATTAATACTTTTATTAATGCAAGTGAGAGAGAATGAAATTTTAACACAAAATCACACTATAAACTTTACCAAAAAGCCTCAAGTGACAAGTTAATAGTAAGTAAATCGGTAATATCAATAATAGACCCAAATGAGAACTAATAAAAATTTAGCAATTAAAACTGTTTGTCAAAACTTTTGTGCATGTAGTGTCCGTTTGGGACAAACTGAAAATTTTAGTTTATTTACAACTTCTGCTTATTTTTGCTACTATTTATAGGTCTCATTACACATTTTTATACTATTCATAATTCTCACTGTACTATTTAACTAACTTTTACCTTTATCTATAGTATTTTCAACCAAAAAAACTTTCAATTTCAGCTGAATAAACTATTCCAAACGTACACAGAGTGTGGCTTATCTGTTTTAAACAAATTGGGCCGATATCATCTTCGAAGCAAATGCTGAATATGGTAAGACTATGATGGTTGTAGCATTTAATGGAAAGACATTCACCAATGGAAGAAGTGAGCTCCAATACGAGGCACTTCCTCCAACATCCTTCTTGCCATCTTCACTTCCTTACTATATTTTTCATAAACTAGGAAAGTAAAGTCATTATATGTCAAAGCACATAACAGCTAGTAAAAGAAAACCACCATTGCTGATAAGAGGTTTGTACGAAACCGCTTAAAGCTCTGAAATTTCTGTGAATTTTTCTCTTTGGCAGTTTTATTTTATTGGCACCAACTCATGTCTTTTTCCTGAATCACTCCTCAAAACAAAAAATATTTATCCTTTTCTTTCTCCCTCTCTTTCCCCATTTTCTCTCTCAAAAGTAGTACGTTTTTTTGGTCACGTCCAGTTTCTCATTTTGATCTGAAGGCCACGTCTTCTATTTTTTTTTTTTTTTGGTAAACTGGAATAACATATAAAACAAAACTAAAGCAAATCAAGGGCAGGACACAGCCTACTAGAAAACAACCCTTGGCAGTCTGCCTCAAAGCACCCAAGCAGGTCCACAGGCGGACATGCATGGATTACAAAATCTAAAGATTGGTTCAAACCTAAACTAGCAAGTTTATCTGCGCACTTTTTAGCTTCCCGGAAGATGTGCCTGATGCAGAGACAAGGGATCTGGCTAGCCAGCTGCTTGCAATCTTCAAACAGGGAAGAAATCACCGAATTGGAGTAGGCTGGGTTTTTAAAGGCATCAACCAGCGCCTTAGCGTCAAGTTCAACATCCACGCCACTCAGATTCATCTGGTTGCACAACATAAGCCCATCTCGAAGAGCCCAGACCTCTGCCATAAAACTATTCGTGATTCCTATCCTTCTAGAAAATCCAACAATCCAATTTCCTTGACTATCTCTAATCAAACCACCTCCTCCTGCCACACCCAGCACTCTATTAGCGGCACCATCCGTATTTAGTTTCAATCTTCCACTTTCAGGCATCTCCCATCTAATTTGCTTCATAGCCATCCTTTTGCACTTGGTCGGGTGATAAACGCAGTGAAAGAGTTCAGTAGCTTGAGTGGTTATCTGATTAACTAAGGCTGGGTTAGTACTCTTATTGTTGAACACGGCCTGGTTTCGTTGCTTCCAGATAGACCAAATGGTAATTGGGAAAAGGATGTTCCAGGGAATGCCTTTAGGATTATGAGTGGACTTCAAAGTGGCATTTGACTTCAACCAGCTTCTCAAATCTTGGTCAAAAAAAGCATTGTTAGTTCTTTGCACTCCAAGTTGCTGCCAGATGGGCAGAACTGTGCGACAATCGCCCAAGGCATGAACAATTGTTTCTGTCTCTGCATTACACAGGGGGCAGGTGCTGTCAATGGGGATACCTCTTTTTGCCAGGCACTCCTTCACCCCAATACTGAAGTGCATGCATCTCCATATGAAACTCTGAATTCTAGGCAGCGTGTGAAGCCTCCATATCCAAGCTCCCGAGAATAACTCCTTGTTCCCTGGGTTCGACGCTAGAAGGTATGCACTTTTCATGTCAAACCCACCCTTAACCGACTGCTTCCAAGCCAATCTGTCCTCATTTCTAGCAACAAGAGAAGTAGGCACTGCTTGAATAACATTTTTGATCTCAGGAGGGAAAACAAAAGGGATGGCTGCCCAATTCCACCCAAAAGGACCTGTAGCATCCTTAATGGTTAGATTGGAGGATTCTTGGGTAAGAGGCCCTTGAATCAAAGACCTGATGGGCCCGGGGTCGGACCAGCAATCATTCCAAAAACTCAAGGAGCTACTATGACCCGGGATCCACTTAATTCCTTGTCTAAATATAGCTTCTCCTTTTTTTCAGACCTTTCCAAGTGGAAGAGCTTGGAAGTCTTGCTGCATTTCTAGAAGTAATTCTTTGCTGAGTACAATACTTAAACTTAAGCACTTTGGTCCACATAGAGTTCTTTTCCGTATGAAATCTCCAATTGAGCTTTGCAAGGAGGGTTGTGTTTCTTCCTTTGGCTGCTTGAAGACCCAAACCTCCTGCACCCTTAGGTTTGGTAACAGCATCCCAATTAACCCAATGCATTTTCCTAACATGGTCATTGGACCCCCATAGGAAATTCCTATTAACACGGTCAATACCATCAAGAATTTTCTTGGGAAGGAAGGTGTTTTGCATAACATAGCTAGGGATGGCAGAAGAGGAGGCCTAAACAAGAACCATTCTGCCCACCATTGATAGCAGATTCGCCTTCCAACCAGCGAGCTTTTTCTTCACACGATCTAGGACGAAGTCGAAATCATGCTTTCGAGTGCCAGTGTGCTTTAGAGGGAAGCCCAAGTACTTGCCTAGGTTGGTTGTTGACTCAAAACCAAGCAGATTTGTCAGGTTATCCTTGAGATCAGAGTCTACATTTGGGGAGAAGAAAACACGGGTTTTGGCAAAAAGGACAAGGTCATCTGCAAAAAACAGATGTGAGAAAGCCGGGCCACTCCTTGAGGCTTTGACAGGTTTCCACAAATTTGCCGTGCACTTCTTTTCTATTAAATACCCCAAATACTCCATACACATGATGAAGAGGTAAGGGGAAAGGGGATCCCCTTGTCTAATACCTCTGGAAGGGGAAAAAGAATCAAGGCAACCCCCATTAAATAAGATGGCTGTCAAAACTAAAGTCACACAGCTCATGATGATTTCAGTAAGCTTCTTGGGGACATTGAAATTGATTAACATCTCCCTTATAAAACTCCATTCAATCCTATCATATGCCTTCTCCAAGTCAACCTTGATAGCCATGGCCCTTCTACTTCCTTTCATTCTACTTATGGTATGCACTATCTCTTGCACAATGATGGCGTTGTCTACCCCTCTCCTTCCTGGCACAAAAGCAGTTTGGTATGGGGAGATGAGCGTGTCCAAATGAGGCCTAAGGCGGGCGACAATGATTTTAGAAATGATCTTATAAACGGAGTTACATAGACTAATAGGTCTGTAATTTCCGATAGACTCCGGCCCTTGGATTTTAGGAATGAGGACAATATGGGTCTTATTAAGGTATTTAGGCACCTTCCTTGTAAGAAAGACTTTTTCGACTTCCTCTCTCACTAAGTCCCCCACAAGCAGCCAAAACCTTTGAAAAAACCCCACATGAAGCCCGTCGGGACCTGGAGCTTTATAGGGCTGCATGGACCAAAGCGCTTCCTTAATTTCCTCCTAGGTAATCATTGCATCTAAAGTCAGCTTAGCTTCTTCAGTTAGCTGCACTTGCCACTGATCAACTGGGGGAGGTGTCCAGGGAACCTCCGTTTGAGAGGTGGTGTATAAAGTAATAAATCCCTTTCTAAAATGCTCCATGACTTCCCTCTCCTCTGTTAACCACTCCCCCCTTTCATCCTTAACTGAGGCAATGTGATTCCTCTTTCTTCTCGCAAGAGTGGAAATGTGGTAAAAAGAGGTATTGCGGTCCCCTTGTATCATCCAGTTCAGCCTGGACTTCAGCATCCATAAATCCCTCTCTTGATCCAGAATTTCTTCAAGCTCTGTTTGCAGCTGACCTTCCAAATTAATGAGGAAGGTGTTAGGGTTGTTTGCCAGAGCTGTTTGGGCCCCATAAATTCTGGCCATAACTCTTTTCTTTTTGTGAAGGATGTTGCCAAAATGACATCTATTCCACTCAGTAGCCTCCTTTGAAAACCCTTCAATGGCTTCAGCTAAACTTCGGCTTCTGTCCCATGCCTTTGAGATAACATTGGGAAAAGAAATGTCTGATAACCAGAACTCCTGAAATCGGAAGGGTCTAGTGAGGTACACTGCTCTACCCGGATAGGCTTCTAAAAGGATCGGACAATGGTCCGAATGGCATCTGGGCAAGTGGGTAACCTTAGCGTCCAGATAAAGAGTACACCACTCCGGGTTCATAAAAACTCTATCAATCCTTTCCAGAATGAGATTGTTGATATCCCTTTTATTTGTCCAGGTATACCTAGGACCAAAGAACCCCAAATCAACCATACTACATCTGTCAAGACACTCTTTGAAAGCAAGAGAACGACTAATACTAACTCCTCTACCTCCAAATTTATCTTCATCAACTAAGGGCTCGTTATAATCTCCCACCATAATCCAAGGCATTCTCTGTAATTCTGCAACCTTGGTAAGATTTTCCCACAATATACATCTCTCTTCACTCCTAGGACTAGCATAGATAGCAAAAAGAAACCAAGTGAAATTTGAGGAGCATACCTTAACTTTGGCATGAATCTCTTGCTCAATATTTGCTAGAACCTCCACTTGCACCTTGTCAGAGTTCCAAAGCAGCCAGAGACCTCCGACATACCCAATAGTATTTGTATGAAAAGCTCCATCAAACGGGAGACGATCAGTAACCTCCTTTGCCCTGCAGCCACCCAGTTTGGTCTCCATGACTATCATGATCGCCAGATCATGATTCAACACAAGATCGTGAATGTGACCCTGAAATGTAGGTTTCAGGGCTCCTCTGCAATTCCAAGCAATAATATTCATAACGAATGGGTGATGGAAAGAGGAAGAACTCATCAAACATCGGAAAAAGCTCCGCTTCCATCCTCAGATTCCATCCGGTCTTCATCCTTGAGCTGAATATCCGTTCCTTCCCTGTGAACAGTGTCACACTTTGTACCACCACTCCCATCTTCGGGATCTGAGCAAGTGAAGTTAGGTTGAGAATCAATTTGCATAGGGCTGGCCATAGAACCTTCCTTACCTCCTCTGGCGCTGTTACGACCGTTGGAGGCGGCCACCACGATATTGGGATCAACCATCTCGGCGTTCGGCGAAGCCGTGAACTCAAAGGTTGCATCATCGGCTTGCTTGAGGGCAGATTGAGCAACCTTTAAAGGGGAAAGCGAGATATGTGAAGGATCTCCTCTCAGAATCGGACCAGCAGCACTGGTAGTGACAGGTGGGAGACTCAGTTTCCTTGCAAAAGCTTTTTTGCCTTTCACTGAGAGTGGGACGGTTTTACTCAAAATGGTTGGTGGTCTTACAATGGGCCTGTGTGCCTTGGAACCTTCAGGGTGCCTAGGCTCACCTGATGCAGATGCTTCCTTGTGTGGGCTTGAGAGCAACTCCTCTCCACGCCCAAATGACTCTCCAAACCCAAAACCTTGCTTTCGGCCCATTCCTCCAAATCTGGCCGGATCCTCTGTTTTTTTTTAAAAACCCTCCACGTGACTTATTTTGGCGAAGTAAGGGACCACCAACGATCACGTTAATCCCATCCGTGTAATCAGGAGTATGGCTGGGTGAAGAATTCCAGGTTGATGCACCTGGACCCTCCTTAGTCCTACCATGCCTTGGACCGTTATGCCAATTCTTTTTCCTGCGCACTACCATCCAAGTCTTCTATGCCAATTCTTAGTATGGCCACGTCTTCTATGCTTCAACTGCATGCAAAAGATAAAGAATAAAATAGTGAGCTTCAAATGTATCATGTCATATAGTGACCTCAAGTTTTGATCTTTGAAATCATTGTTTGGCAATTCTTGATTGTCATATCAACGATTTTGTATGAAAAATTGCACACCCATTGGAATTTTTGTATATAATCATGTGATTTTGATCAGAAAAGCGCTACTTAGTCATCTTGTTTTTCAAAAATTTTAAGAGTACTTCTGAATACCCATTTCCATTTCATAATTTTTAGAAAGAAATTCTTTAGAGTGACAGGAAGTATTTAATTTTAGCTTTTAAATCCCCATACGATGATATGTTTTGTTTCAGGTTATCACCATGAAAGATAAAAGCTTTAGTTACTGGATAGACTATTTTCAGGGAGTGAATTGTAGTATCTTTGAGATTATTGAAAATGCAATCATAGTGGCAGCTACAGATCACCCAAATGAGTTCAAGTTACAAAGGGGTCAGATTGTTGAAAAACTTTACTCTTGCCAAGCAGGGACTCAATGTTGTGGGCAAAATCACAATGAGTTAGCAATGCTCAATGAGACCAACAATGGCAATTTCAATGATGAACATGCAATTGTGATGGCTAATACTAGATTAACTAGTAATGCTGCTGATCTGGAAGTTGGTGGCAGTGAGCAGAGTAAGGTTGATAGCAGTAGTGATCAGACAGAGATGAATACGACCCAAAAGAGAAAATACAGTTACAGCGAAGCAGAGGCATTGACAGATGAGATTGATGAAGAGAGTGAGATTTTTGTAGAGGTTTTAAGGACCAAGGAGATTCTTGAAAATAGCCAAGATGAGGTTTGTATAAATTGTTGCTTTAAAGGTGTAATTCAGTTTTAGAGTATAATTGAATGAGATAATTTTGTTAGATCACACATTGGGAATGTGCCCTGATCACTTTTAGGATTTTACTTTTTGGTTTTTTAATAAGTTGTGCTTTGTTTTCATCTACAGTCTGAAACAGTAATATTCGAGTCCTTAAGGAAGCTGCAATTGATGGTTCATTCTGTTGAGGTTCTGCAGGTAAAAATTGAGCCCATTTTCACTTATTAATGATGGTTTTCCTCTACAAACAAGGAATACCAATCATCATTTAGATAATACATTACTAAGTTAGCTTGCAATTCTTGCAAAAATTTAAATCTCTAATGGCGCGCTTATTCTTCCTATAGAAATGAACCAAAATTTAAATCAAGCTATTTCTTCCTCAATCAACTGAATTTATTGACTTCTTTTTATTATTATTTTTCTATTAATAGATGCTTGAACTGTTAAGATCTTTTGTTACTAACATTGTCTTTCAGGAGCAGTTTAAATCTATGACAGGGTAGTTGCATCTTCATCCCTTGGCAGTGATACATTCAGCGTATTTTGCATTCTTTTCTAATCATCTTTTTGCTTCTTATAGCACTTAAATTACTAAGTGCTCCACGTGCGTGCCCATTTAAGAGTTTAGTGACATTATGTCTTCCCAGCTTTATAAGGCCATTCTTGAGAATCACTCAACGTTATCTTTCATGTTATATTGGTTCCAATCACTTGGAAATGCTTCTCTGTCAAAATTATATTTCATTTGTACAATTGTATATTCAACTAATTAGGTTAATTAAGTTTTCTATGACATTATATGTTTGAGCTTGTGGGTTTATGATCAAGTTCCTTCCTTTCAGGCCACAAATATAGGAAGAACGGTTAATGCTCTTCGAAGGCACAGGTCAAAACAGATTAGAAAGTTTATACAGACACTTATTAAGTACGAATCTGTTGCCTCTAGCTACTGCCTGTTTACATTGATGGTTATCCGTAAACAAGTGACTTGAAACTGTTTTGATTTTAATGCTACTATACTATCTCTTTTAGAATATATTGATAATGAAGATTCTATTTCCATCTTGTTGAACCTTAAAGTGGTATCTTTAATGTTATTTTTCAATTATTAATAATTCGTTACGTAATTATAGCAAAATTTTATAAACATTGCAATTCAGTTTTGTATTCTACTATTAGTTTCTAAGATCATGCATCCCCCTCTTTAGTAATTTACTGATCTACAATGTAGTGGCAGACATCACCAGGAACCCTATTTATTATTGAACTTTTATTGACCTACAAATCTTCTTGCCACGGCTGCTGAGTTATTTTTTATTACAGTACACTCATTTCCTTCGACAGATACGACAAATATGATATACTTGAGTTGCATTAATTACATTAGTATTTGAAATGTGATCTATAGCATATGCCTCAAGTTCTGCTTTATAGCAAAAAAATAACAGATCAGTTTTTTTGAGGCATAGCAGAATAGCTCTGCTAGCTTCCAGGGAATGTACTTGGCTATGCTATATATTCCAAGGTATTATGAAGCATATACTATTTGGTGTAAGGCATACTGAGACATATGCTTCGGATAATATGAACTTCAGTTACTTTAATCAGGTGACACTGATTTAGATAATTTTTCAAACCTGATGGCAATATTTTTTAAATGCCCAAAATAATCTTGACTGCCTTTCAATGTTACATGATAAAAGATAATGGAAAGAAACTCATTTGCCTAATTTGACGGCAATTGGATACTGCAGCATTTGGAATGTATTCTATCATCATTATCCTTCTTTATTAAATGGATCTTCTCTTTTTCATTTCATTGCTTTCGTGAAGTTGCTTGAACAGACGTGTTTCATTTGCATTTCCATGTTATTCGATTAATTATTGATATATATACACAAACACCAATATAGGAAAATATTACAATGTCACCCTAAAAATGTTGAGTGGTCATCTCATGCATGGAACGACATGGACATTTGAGCTCTGACTCGTCATGCTGTTAAACATATATTGAAATCAAAATTAATGAATTCTTCATTTGCTAAGATTTTAGTTTGATACGTGCATCTTAGAGGGATGGCCAAGTTTCAAGCCCCATTGTAATGTTTCGAATATACTTTTTTACTGAAGATATGAAGAAATAAGAACAGACACAATAATGCTATTCTGTTCTAAGATTTCAGGTCTAATTTCTACACATACAATGTACCTGACAAATACACTTTTGGGAAATATAAATATTTCCGGAAGCTTTTTAACCTTTTAATTATATCATCTCATCCTATGACCTGTGTATTGGGGTAGGCTGTAGGTTGGGTGCCAGTATGCTTCAGAAGAGTTGGATGATTTATGTCCATTTTTGGAATTTTCAGGAAAGAAATTTGAAACTACCTTGTAAAAGAGTAATACAAGTATAAAACATAGAATAAACTTTTAAACTAACAATTTTTTCTTACTGTTTGTATGGATTTTCACTAATGGTAATGTTTTGCCTAGAGAAAGCTATAATAAGCTGCTGATAGGGGCTATAAAATGATTAGTTGAAAAGATGGCATAACTTTACAATGGTGATTGATGAAAGTGTCTTATGGAAAAAAAATAAAAAATAAAAATTCCTTTACATGCTGCCATGTGTAGCATTTACATGAGTGTGTTTTGATGCTTTCCATCTCAAATCAACATGATGAAATTTAGCTTAGAAAGAAGAAGTTCTTTTGAGGTTTACGATTTATCTTAAGCCCTAGAGATGTGTGATATCTCAAGTTTATTAGCAGCTTTAACCATTGTCTACATTGGGGAAACATCTCTTAGAATCTAATTGTCTTCGTTTATTCCAGTGGCTGGAAGATACTAACAAATGAGTGGCTTGATGCTGCAGCAATTATTGCTGGTAATGAAACGAAGAGTTTATATATAGAATGTCTTCCTCTTCAATTATCCATCGTTCAATTTACACTTTTATAACTATTTTCTTAATGTTTCCTGTGCAGAAGGTCCTGTAGACTCTGACCCTTCCACTGTTTTTGATGAGGAAGGGCTCCCTTCTCCTCCATTGGATGAAGGGGCTCTCTTTGCATCAAAAACTCCAATAAAGCTCTCACAGGTATAGGCTCTGTTAGCTTGTGTCACAGTTTTTTGTTAGCTTTTGAGGTTCGATTATAGTTTTGGATTTTATGGTGATTTACTGATTGAAAGCTGATTCTTTGTGCTTTTTAACCGGCCTGATGCAAAGTTCTTTGATGGCATCGATGATGATGGAAGTGAGTTAAAAAACCTTAGTTTTATTCAGAATAGCTTCTTGTTTTGGAACTTAAATTTTAGGTATGTTATGTTTTTTGCAGATTTTGAACTCAACGTGGAGTATGACAAGAATCTTGAAAGTGGAACAAAACCCCTGCCAGGAAACCAAAATAGTACCAAGCATAACTCACAGCTTCCCATGGAGGCCACTACACCTATCCATGACAAGAAGCACCAGCTGACACAGCAACAATCTGTCATTAAATTAACTAGTAATACTGAAACATCAAATACTATATCTAAGAAAGGAAGAACTCATAATTTGAATTTGGAGCAAAAGGTCAATAACAAAATAGAGTTCCAGAACAAGAAGAAAATCCATAATAGCCCATCAACCAGTGAACAAGATGTAAGTATCATGACTATGAACTTTTTGCAGTTTTCAACTTCAAGCCTCCATCTCCATCTCATCCATGATCTTCTTCCAGAAATCTAGGCTTTTAGATGATGCTGCAGTCCAAGCGAAACTGAATGCTACAAAGAGGAAACTTCAAGCTTGTTACCAACAAGCTGAGAATGGTTTGTATAGTACCACTGTCTTTTGGTTTTTTCGGTTTGTGAATTATAGCTTTTCACTCTTACATGGGCTTTGAATTTTTCTTTTTCTTTGTTCTGCTCCAGCAAAAATACAACGGAAAACAAAATTTGTGGATTTGCATGAACTTCCTAAACAAAGGCTTCGCCATAAAAAACCATATTCGAAACGCTAGACTTATTTCGGGAATTTGACAAATGGAAGGCACTCACTACTTCATCCTGTGGGATTGGGCATATCATATGTTTTACCTTTTTTTTCGAGACAATGTAAGTCAATAATGGAACAAAACATATAACTTGTTTCTTTGCAGTGACTTGACCCCACTGGTGTGGGAAATGGATATATCTGAATTTTGAATTAGCCAGGGGGCTAGTTATACTGTTGAAACCTGATTGCATTGCCAGATTACTTCATGTAGATACAGGAAAGTTTTCCAGAGCTTTAGCTCAGGAAGACATATAAGACTATTTTACATTGAAATCAGTAGATTATAGAAAAGATAAATAAAAAATAAAAAATCTTCCGTGAATGAGAACATTTTTGCAAACAAAAACCTTTCACAAACGATTCCAGAGAATCCACCTTGGAATTCCCTGTCTACCACTTTTGCTCTCTAGATAACCAGCTTTGATTTTTGAGATGATATAATGTGTATGCAATATAACATGTGCTGGTGAAGGGAAGATTTACTGTTGTTGTTTGCTGTATCACATCATTGTAGAGATGAATACTTAGCTGAAGAATTCATCACTGCAGAAGATTATATCTATTCAATAATATGTGCTGGACGGTGAGAAATAGCCCCAGTTTAACATAGAAAATCTCATCTGCATGACTACATTGTGTGTATGTATGTTCAACTGAGTTTAACCTCAATATAAAATGATATATATGAATTATTACTTACCGCTCAACATATTAAAGTAGCATTTTCATACTCATCTTTGTCACTACATTTTCTGAGTGTGGTTTTAGTTGAATAAATATTTCAAGATAATTGTTTTACTGTCTCTCTATCACCTGTTTCAGTGTCCTGTCTCCGCTGGGCTAGTAATTTGAATTCCTTTATATCTCTGTTTACAAAACTCTTTTTAAGGCAACTATTTTGGGTTCAAAACATGGTATTCAACAAAATCTAATACTATATATAATAGCAGAAGCATTTTTCTACAATTAAGGCCGTTTTCCAATAAAAGAGAAATTTGATTATTAGAACCTCACCCAGGGAACAACTAACTAAAACAGGATAACCTGGCAGTGATGCCATTGTTTTAGAACTTTATCATGGTCACACTCACTGGGAAATATTTCCCAAAATATAGCTTCATTCTACCGAAAGTTTTTTCAAAACCCTAGAAAAATTTCCCTGAAAATATTGAAGTTGTCCTAATCCAATACCGAAATTTACTTACCAAAAAAAAGAGTAGTTATTTAGGAGTAGAGCAACGTGCTACTCTCTCATCTCAAGTAATAGTAAATCCTACTAATTAAATTTAGGATCCACCATTTATGTCAGAATTTATTGTACTACTAAAGTATCTGTCTCTACTGAGATATTGGAAATGAGAAACTATTCAGTACACCCAATGGACTACACCCTTCCCTCACATAAATGTTGGTCCTATGTGTGGGATTCACATGCAGGTTCCACCTTAATGTGAAAATAAGGTGGTCCACCTAGGTGCACCAAATAATTTCATGAAATTGTTGAGACATGCCATACTAAATCATGTGATTGATTTTTTTGAGATTTGACATATCATATTTCATGTCATTTGGTTTTTCAATTGAATTTGAGGCATCAAGCATTCTTGTGTATGTAACATTACTCTTCTTTATTGTCAACACCAAAGCATAGAAAGTACATGGACAAGCCTGACCTAGCAAAATTGAAAATAAAACCTAATCATTTAAGTGCATTTAAGGTCAATTTAGTGTAAAGGAAGGAGAAATTTAAAAAAGGTAAAATTTAAAGAATTTATATTGTTTACTCTAGGGAAGAAGGTTTTTCTTTATAAATAGAGTTTCAATATTAAAAACTTGAAATGTTTTCAGAAAGTTTTGGTTTTTTTTTTCCCCCTTTGGGAGAAAAAAGACACAAATTTATTTCAGCAAAAAGGAAGAATTTGAAATTTCCATTTTGACCCCAATACCAATTTACTAATGAAAATTCAACAAATTCAGATGTAATTCAAGCACACGTAGCAATCTAATCTCAATTACCATATCAATCAATGTATAGTGAAGCAATAAAACAATTAAGGCGTTTAGAGTACTCCAATGTAAAAACGAACTGCAAACCAAATTTAATTTGAAAAATCAAGGGGGAAGGGGTTTGATTTCATAAAGATTAGGAATCAAAGAGCTAGTCAACATATAGGATGCATAGACGCGGCTGGGAGGGTGCCGCACCGGAGTCCGATGCTGCCCAACGCGAGGTGTGGAGTCTGACGCGGCTGCCTGCACGTCGGCGGCTCGTCTGAGCTTTTTTTTTTTTTTTTTTTCTCGGATTTGTGCCGACTCGGCTTCGATTCACGCCAAACTGGGCCGATTCAGCCAAAATCGGCCGTATCGACCATATCAGGTCGTATCAGCCGGTGACCAAAATGGCCGAAACAGATCAAAACGGCCTAAATCGACCTTGAATCTAGCCGGAACAGCCAAAATTCCTACCTCCTGAGGCATAGTAATGTGTTTCTTGCCTTCTTCTTTCTTTGTTTTGTGAATCAAGGCATAGTAATGTGTTTTTTAAGAATATTTTAATAGTAAAAATATATAGAAAATATTTTTAATAATTTTTTAATCGCCACACACCGCCACACCCGCACCCTACATTTTCAAAAATTACCGAGTCCCGCACCCAAATCCGGAAACACACCCGTGCTACATAGGTCAACATAAGATCAAATTTGATGACGCCATTGATAATTTAATTGATTATGTGGCAAGGATGGAGTAATTGCGGACATTAGTGATGAGGTGATGATTGACGTGATAGGGATGATATCACTATTGACATCAATCATGATGTGGTTGTTGATGTGGCAAGGATGACATCACTAATGACATAGGCAGATCAAGGGAACAATGATGTGTGGGCGCATAATTCAAATCTATTGTTGGTACGAGAAGACGCAAGCACAAGGAGGCAGGTGAGTTTCTTTCGGTGGCGTGTGAGAGCGCGTGGGGTGGTGGGAAAATACCTGGGAAGCATGGACGCGACGCCAGAGGAGCTGCACCCGCGTCCGATGCGACGCGACGTGGCAACGCGTAAGGGACATCGCTACTCGCTCGTTGGTGCCACATCTGGCCGCGTCCTACCACGTGTTTTTTTTTTTTTTCATGACTCGCGCCGACGCAGCTCAAACTCAGGCCGAATCGTGCTGATTCACGCCGACTCGGGCCGTATCGGCCGTATCAGCCGAAACCGCCAAAATGGCCGAAATCGCCGAAATGGCCGATTCAAGCTGAAATTCAAAAAAAAAAAAAAAAAAAAAGGTGCAAAACGCACCGTTTGAAATTAATAACAAACCCTAAAGGGCCTAAACTCTCTCACACATCCTCACTTCATCCAAACACTAACTTTAGCTATCTCTCACTCTGTCACTCGTTTCTCTATGCTCTCTGTGCTCTCTGGAAAAAAAAAATTCAGTTCACTTTGGCTTTCTCTCACGCATTCAGCTCTCTCTCACTCCGAAATTTCAGTCACTTCATTCAAACTTTAGCTCTCTCTCACGCATTCTCAACTCAGGTATTGATATAAAGCTTTCAATCTTAGTTTGATTTGTGATTTGTGATTTGTGAATCTGTGATTTGTGAATCTTAGTTTCTTTTCAATCTTAGTTTAATTTAGTTAATAGTTATTACTTGGGTTTGATTTGTGAATCTGTGAACTTGGATTTGATTTATTATTAATTTATTTAGTTAATAATTATTATTTGTAGGTTAAATTGAATCTATTGAATTTGCAATGGACGAAGTTACTAGCACAGAAACTTCACCTTCATCTAATCAAGAAGTGCCAAATGAAGAACCTCCTCTTTGGCAGTATGTGAATAAAGTAGAAAAACCACCTGGTGCTTCTGTTAAATTAGGTGGATACACATACTTTAAGTGCAACTATTGTGGTGTAGTTTATATGGGATCCTATTCTAGGGTTAAGGCTCATTTATTAAAAATTCCTGGCAAAGGTATTAAAGCATGCCCTAAGGTGACACCGAGCCATAGGCTAGAAATGCAGCAAATGCTTGATCAAGTTGAGAATGATAAGTTAGAGAGAGAATGGAGAAGTCAAATTCCCTTACCCCCACCTCCCCCAGGCCATGGGCCTCTACCTATTTCCCCATTTCGGGAGACAAGAAGGGAGTGATAGTATAAATCCGGTTGATGGTAAGAGGAGGAAGGTGACTATGAATTCTCCTTTGGAGAGAGCATTCCAGAATAATGCTAGACATGATTTGGATAGCAGAATTGCTAGGATGTCTTACACCGGTGGGCTTTCGTTTAACTTTGCAAGGAACCCCTATTATCGTAATTCCTATGCATATGCTACTACCCATAACATTCCGGGTTATGTTCCTCCTGGATACAATGCCTTGAGAACAACACTTTTGCAAAAAGAAAGAGCTCATATTGAAAGAATTTTGAAACCAATTAAGGACTCTTGGCTTGAAAATGGTGTAAGTATAGTTTCTGATGGATGGTCAAATCCGCAAAGGATGCCTCTTATTAATATTATGGCTGTATCAGATGGGGGTCCAGTGTTTATAAAGGCAATTGATGGGTCAGGTGAGTTCAAAGACAAACATTATATTGCTTGGGTGTTGAAGGATGCTATAAAAGAGATTGGACATGAAAAAGTTGTCCAAGTCATCACTGATGATGCTAGTGTGATGAAGTCTGCCGGAGCTCTTATTGAAGGTGAGTATCCTAAAATATTTTGGACACCCTATGTTGTCCACACTCTCAATCTAGCTTTGAAGAATATTTGTGCAACAAAAAACACTGAAAAGAATGAAGTTACATATGATGAATGTAGTTGGATTACACGTATTGCTGATGATACATCCTTCATACGTGTTTTTATCATGAACCATTCAATGAGGTTGGCAATGTTTAATAAACTTTGTCCATTAAAACTGCTCCAAGTTGCTGATACTAGATTTGTTTCGGTTGTTGTAATGATGAAAATGTTGAAGTTGATAAAAAAATGCCTTCAAGCCATGGCTATAAGTGACCAATGGGCTTCTTATAGGGAGGATGATGTTGAAAAAGCTCAAAAGGTGAAAGATATGATTCTAAGTGATCTTTGGTGGGATAATGTTGATTATATCCTTGAATTCATAGCGCCTATTTATGATATGCTACGAGTAGCCGACACAGATAAGCATTGTCTTCATCTTATGTATGAGATGTGGGATTCAATGATAGAGAAGGTGAAGGCAGCAATATATCGGCACAAAGGCTTGGAAGATGATCAGTATAACTCATTTTGGAGTGTCGTGTATGATATACTCATTGATCGATGGACTGAAAATTGTACACCAATACATTGCTTAGCTCATTCCTTAAATCCTAAATAAGTACATTCATTTTCTATTTTCCTTAGTTCCCCTTTCTAGTAAAACACACGTTTCATCTATATTTGTTTTTTAATCTTTAACTAGGTATTACTCCATTGAATGGCTTTCGGAGAATCCAAATCGCATCTCTCCACATCGAGATCGTGAAATTTCTATGGAAAGGAGCAAGTGTTTGGATCGATATTTTGAAGATGAGAATGAATTAATTTGCTGCATTTTCAGGAGGGAGGTTTCCTTCACCAGATGTCTTGACAGATAGGTGGGTCTTACAACCTTTGGTTTGGTGGCAATACCACGGCTCCGCATTTCCAACTCTTCAAACCCTTGCCCTTAAACTTCTTGGACAACCTTGTTCATCCTCATGTGCTGAGAGGAATTGGAGCACATACAAATTCATTCATTCTTTAAAAAGAAACAAAATGGCTCCTGCACACGCTAAGGATTTGGTATATGTGCATTCTAATCTTTGACTCTTGTCAAGGCGCAATGAGGAGTACGTAAATACAGCAACAAAGATGTGGGATATTGTAGGAGACTTTTGGAATGAGAGCGACATACATGGAGGAGCTAGAATTCTTGAGAATGCAGCCGTTACACTTGATGAGCCAGAGTTGGAGGCCATGGTTATTGGGAATGCTAGCACTAGTGTTACTACTAGTGAAAGTGAAGTTCGAAGTGAAGCTATTGATCTTGATGAAGATGATGTTGGTGTTTGATTGTCTTGTTGATTATCTTTTATTTTGTTTTAGTCTCAAACTTGTGAATTGTATTCTAATTTCTGAATATCATGGAATGTTTTAGTTTCAATCTTGTGGGTTGTATTTAATTTATGAACATCATGTTTTAGTTATTATTTACTATTACTCTTAAATTTGGTATATGTTTATATAATGTGAAAAAGTATGCTTAGCAATATATTAAAAATATTTTTAATAATTTTTTAATCGCCGAGTCCCGCCGCATCCGCACCCACCTTTTTCAAAAATTGCCGAGTCCCACACCCGCACCTGAGTCCCGAAACGCACCCGTGCATCAAAATACCGAAAAAGGGGGTATGTTGTCCAGGAGTTCGTGTAGTCGTCATGTTGGAAAATTCCAAGAAAAGATGGCTAGAGATTGGTAGTTTTGTGATGACAAATTTGTACTCGTGGTTAACAGGGAATAATGTGCATGAAAGTTTGTGAGATTTTTGTAGCGATTAACTGAGAAGTGAGAACAAAAGGCATGGTAGTTTGTGAGCACAAAACCTTGGCTTGTGACTTGACAGAGGACAACAGGCGGGACGACTCTAAGTCTTTGATTGAGGAGATGGACAAGACCAAGACCAATGAAGACATTTTTGAAGTAGTTTTTCTTTACCATTCACAGTCTGTCACTTGGATAATTATAGGATAATTATAGTATAAATTGTGCCATTTTTCGTCGTCTTAGAATTTTTCTATTTAAAACCTGTCTTTAGCTATAGGAAACCTGTAAAAAAGCTAACACAATGAGTGATTACTTTACAACTTACAAGGGTTACAGAGATACAACTTCGATAGTATGAAAGGAAAGAGCTGACCGAATCTATTCACAACAACAACAAAAATGTACATCGTTGGGTGTTTATATATAGGAGTAGCTAGCGTAACTCTAATCTAACTTAGTAAGACTAGGATACTTGACTTGCAAGTACATGCTTAATAGATCTAACAATGTAGATTTTGAAAGCAATCATGACATGTCATGATTAGAATATGTTAGAAGTTGTAACTAGGTTTTTTTTTTTTTTTTTTTTTGGAAAATCATCTTTGAAAGGAGTTTTTGTTGTGGGAGAAACACTATCATTATTGCTGTACGAGAGTGGGGAAAATCGAACTTGTGGAGTATAAGTTGCTTGTACCAAAAAGGTAAAAAAGAGCACAAGCTGTCGGATAAATTTCTCTGTCGATGCTTAGTTATGGAATATGGTATTGAAATCCTTGTATCAAGCTTATAATGGAAACCAAATCAAGCATAACTTATTCTATATATATCAACAAAATTCTCAAGTTTAGATTCTTGGAAGAGTAAGTATCTGCTAGAAAATAGAGAAAAGAATCTATGAAAACCACAGCAAGTTAAGGATAATTTTGGTTCCTTGTGCTTATACATTAGTTGAAATATTGAAATAAGTACCTATCATGCATGCTGAACATATTATTCTCTCTTGCCCTTTGTTTGGGTCTTCTTCTTTGCCTTGCCACGCTTCACGCTTGCATTGGCTTCGCTTTTGGACCCAGGTTCGAGATAGGGGTTGAGTCTGCTACTCTCGTCAACACATATTGTGATTAAGGCTAGCGGTGTTGTCACAAAAGCTGCACACAAAAGCATTAACTTGCAAATAAGAGTTTGAATAAAATAACAAGCAAGCAAAGAGGATGAGCCTTAAAATATAACTAGCCTTATTACACACGCTCCACATATGCGATGAGACTTTTTTTTTTTTTTTTTTGAGTTTAATATAATTTTTCAATTTAAATTTATCTATCATTAGTGAGTTTATAAAACTAAAATTTAGGATTTGAATAATTTATCTATTTTTTTTAATTTTGTTGAATTACAATTTAACCTTATTTTTTATTTGTTAAGAATAAAGATTATCTAATTAAATTAAGAGTATTTTTGATATTTTCTGAAGACAAAACTAATTTTTTGAATTCTCTTAATATATAAAGATATAAGAGGGAAAATTTAGAGCGATGTGGCGAGGGAGAGAGAAAGGATTCTACACGTGTGATCAAGGATCTAAGAAACTCATTATGGCCTCCACTGTATTTCATACAAGAATGATGTATTTTTGTGGGATAAATAGTAGATGAAGAAATTTAAGGTTGGTAAAACTTTTTCTTCTTTCTTCTCTTTTTCATGTCCCACCCACTTCGGCTTATAAAGGTCTTTCAGGGTCTCTAAAGTCCCCAAGTACTGCTCTTCGCTAATGACTCTTTCGAGTTTTGGTAATTTTGAGCCGTGGGTTTCAAAGAGAAGTGAAGTTGGTTTGGCTTGGGGTTGATTTTGGGTAATCTCATCATTCATAGCTAACTTTCTTTGACTATTTTCTATCTAATGTCACTATTGATTTTAGAGGATTATAGCATGAAATAAGGAATTTGCAACAAGGAATCAATATTAATATATATATAAGCAGAGATCTCATACGAGAGAGAATGAAATTCTACCATATGGCGTATTCTATGAAAAGATTTGAAATACTCTTAAGTCATGTCAAAGATAAAAACAAATTTAAAAATAAAAACTCTTTATTTCCTTTGGTTCAATGTTTCAAGACTACTTTTTATTACATTTTTTATTCAATATTTTAAAACTACTATTTATTTCATTTGATTCAATGTTTCAAGACTTTTCCTCTCTCGCATACACAAAAAAACTCTTTGCATTTCTGTTCACTATTTTCACTTTTACTCCTTTATATGTACATGCTCATAACTCTTTATGTTATCCCATCTCAAATACACTATGACCAAAAACAATATCATTTACCTCCAACCTTTTAATTACACCTACATAACTCTAACAATGTACTACCATTTGATCTTAACCCGTATGAGTAGGCTATGACCAAGGAAGGCGGCTTGCATTTTTTATTCAGTGACAGTAACTTACAGTTTTGATGTTGAAGTCAGACATTGTGGATTTTGTAAATGTTATGATTCGCTTTGAGTCTTTGGGTGTTTGAGATTTTGGTTTGAGAAAGTCATAAGTGTATTTTGTTTTAGAACTAGAGAAAAAGAAAAAGAAACATTATAATTGATTATTTATGAAATTAGCTATTTTTTTATTATTATTTTATGTTAGAACTCATAATCCGTAGGTTTCTTTGTAGGTTTTTTACAACTATTTTGTGTGGTTTAAGCCATAGTGATAAAAATTAAATCGGTGATAATTTCAGAGTATTTTCTATTTTTTTTTTTTAAAGGATACGGAAGCCCAATTAAAGATAATTAAATTTTGATAAATAGATGTGTTTTTAGCCAATTTCTTTTTGTTTAATCACCAAGGCCAGCTGAATGGTGGAGCAAAAGATGCAGTCGCCTAAGGCCCCAAGTAAAAAAAAAAAGGCCCCCAAACTTTAACCAATAGGGTTATTTATAATCAATAAATAAAATAATATTTTTTTACCAGATGAGAAACAAATAAAAAATAAAGAAAAATGCAACGTTCATAATATTTTTCACAACACTTTTACAACTAATGCTGAGTAGCAAGTTGTTACCGCCTTTTATTAATGACAAAAAAATAATTATAGTGATATTTTCAAATAGAAAGTAAAAAACAACTTAAAACCTAGGATTTGTTATAAAAAAAATATTGTGAATGTTGCACTTCTTAAAAAAAATAAGAATAATAATAAGAGTTTAGTTAGCAAACTTTTACTAGTTCTCATCTAAGTCTACCACTAGCACCACTCTTTTACTTACCACTATCAATCTACCACATCAACAAGTATGAAAAATTTTGTCAAATTTCTTCTATCTATAAAATTTCTTAAAAAAGAAAAAAGTCTACATAGTTCATGTTAATTAGTAGTAATTTTGCATCTAAAACAAGATAATCAATTTTCGCCTTAGGCCCCCAAATGCATCAAGCCGCTCCTATTAATCACATTCTCTTTTTGTGAATACTTACAAATGATTTCTTTAATTTCATTGAGATAATAAATTGGGTGTTTGCAATTAAGGTCTCCATATTTGATTGTGAAAATAAAGTGGTTGAGGAAATATTTGGAAGATTACTTAAATTTATGTAATTTTAGGATATAGAAGTATTCTATGCTTTAAATTCTTATTTATAAATTTCAAAATCATTTAATCAGTTTTGAAAATAAAATATAATTTTACAATAGATATTATAATATGTTATAGTCTTATAGTGTTATACAATTTTGTTAAATAAAATATGAATTAAGAAAATCAAATTTCAAAGTATTCAACAATATTATGGGCAAACATAAATATTAAACAAAATAAGTATTACATGTAGGTCTTAATATATATAAAATAATTTTAAATGAAATTCTAAAGTAGTCCACGCATCACACGGGACATCATCTAATATTTCCTAATTTTGACTTACATAGTTACATGTGAGACACTTATGGGCTCATGGAATTGTATGTGCTTCAAGCCCCGTGTTTTTTCTTCCTTTCAATTCAAAAGTGTATCAAAATCCTCTCTTGGGCCCTCCAAATCACATCTCCATTAAATTTTGGGTTTAGACCATGTAAAAATACAAAATGCTACAAATAGAGATTTCAGGCCCAAAATTATTTGGGCTTTGCTTCATGCGGGCTTAGAAAATATTTGCAAAAATAGCCTGCAAGCACCCTTCTAGTGGAAAATTATACTCAGTGTCAGTGGTGATTTGTAGCATCTCAATCTTGAATTTGAATAACCCAATCATTTTCAAATGTCAATTCCTTTTACCACTGTTGTTCTTTTTACAACCATCAATGCTTAACTACTGTGTTGTTACTTTCTTACCTTAGATTATCAATTCATATTACCCTTTAATAAGTGAAAATTTCAATCATACAGATGGCATGATAATAAAAATAATAAATAATAAATTCAAGATATATCACTATCTATTAGTATTACATATCCCTATTCTCATTTATTCTTATATTTCACAACAATTTTCAAACTCACAGCCTCTAAAGCAACTTATCCCCATGTGCCACGCCTTTGCCATTTTGGTTTTGCTTCTTCCAATGCTCTATTTTAAACTAATGGCATGTTTGATAGGTGAAAACAGTTTTTGTTTTCTAGGAGTTTTGTTAAACTGTTCCCAAGAGCGTTTTCTCATAACACCCCACACAACACACCAATCCATTTGAGTTTTTTTTTTCTTTTCTTTTTCTTTTTCTTTTTTGTCTTTCCGTTTCCTTTTTTTCTTTTTCTTTTTTCGTTTACTCTTTTTTTTCCCTTCAATTCTCAGTTTCTCCTCCAATAAAAAATTACCACCAAACACAATAGTCCACGATCACGCCCACCAGACTAATACAATGTTGCCATCACAACCCCCAAACCCAGCCATCAAATGAAAACCAACCCAACAAACCCAAAACTAAAGCACAACCACCAAACCCTGTCCAACAAACTCATTGCAATTCCAAAACCAATTCACCCCCAACTCACCGTCATCGCTTAGAGAGAGTGTGAGATAGGTCGAAAATGGTAGTGGCATGGCATAGTGTCGCTACAAGATCACAATAACAAACGGTAGACTTGTCTCATGGATTCATATCTTGGCCTGCCACCTCAACCCAATGGTGTGAGATTAGTTTTGCATCGAATTGCAAAGAGAAAACTTCCATATACAACTCAGTATGCAAAACCTCTCAATATTAGATCCCTTAAATGTTTGCATTGGAAACGGGGGCATAAGGTGTATGGGGTACAAAATGGGGTATTTACAACTCCTTTTACTCTTCAATCTCCTCTTTTTTTTTTCTTTTTCTTTTTTTTTCTTTTTTTTTTAGTGACTTTTGTGAGAGTTTTTTGATGAACCACTTAAGAGGGTCGATAAGGCCTTTGGTAGGTGGAAATTTAAGGTGCAAAACTTGATGCAATCAATTTTGCCCTAGATTTTCGAGAAAATATTTCCATAAACAACTCCACCAATCCCAAATTACATACACAAGGAGCAACTTTGCATACACAACCTCGGACTCAAGTATGCAGGAATTAATTGATCCATACATAAGCATAATTAGGAACTTTCGGAAAAAAAAAAAAATGGATGGTCTCCGTGCTCTAAGTGATCAAACCTTACACTAGGCTTCTTAAACTATCATAAGACTAAGCTTAAGTTGTATGGGGTACAAAATGGGGTCTCTACAATAGTAAATCCACCAAAACCCATGAGCAAACTCAAAATACTCATTTATCCCAAATCCCACCCCACATCATTGTTTGAAATGCAACCATTCAAAGCAACCATGCATGCCAGCCAAAGCTTGATCCACTACCATGCATTGCCCTTTGAAACCCACCCAGCCTTCAAACTAGCTACGCATATCGATGAACTCAAGTTAGAAAAAAAGAGAGAAAAATAAGAATTTGAGAGTGAGTATACTCAAGAGATAAGAGAATATGGTGAGAAAGAGAGAGAGAGCGAAGCCAAAACAGAATTTAGGGGTTAGAAACTTACCTTTTCAAAATCAGTACCCTAAAATGCTTGAGAAATCCAAACAAATCAAAAGCCTCAAATTGATTGCGAGCGTGGATAGAGTTAGTGTTTGAAAATTATGGCCAACCGGTGTGCTATGTTTGGTTTAGGTTTACTCCAATAGAGGGTAGGGTTCAGTTAACATGTGTTTTTTGGGTATTTGCTAATGAATTATTTAAAAAAAAAAGTTGATGTCACTTTATGGAAAATTGAAAAATTTGTCAAAAAAATTAGTTTTTTTTTTTTTTCTTCTTCTTCTTTCCCACCAAAAATTTTGAAAAATATTTCCTTAACAAGGCCCTAACGGTTAGCAAAATCCAATTTTTATTATCAAGAATGGGGCTGTTACTTACACAAAAAATAAAATAAAATTAATTAATTGAAAAACTGGGTAGCTTTGGAAACCAAAAGCAACAATTAAAACACATTGCATTCAATTCAGATTTTCTGTAGTAATGAATTTGCTAGAACAACTGCCAACTCCAAAATACAACTAAATTTGTTGCCTTTAAAGGCTTGGCGGGTTGACCGTTGACGTATTGGCGGGTTGACTGTTGACGTATTCCATGTGGTTTGGTAGAATACTACTCTGTATTTCAAAGTTCAAACTATAAAACTTAAAACAGAGTTGACATTCGACTGCTAGTAGTTGCGAAACTTGCGTTACTTAATAGAGGTTTGACAAAATAAAAAACACGCGGAAGTTTTTTTTTTTTTTTTTAAATTACTTTCTATTATTTTTTATTAACTTCACATGCATCCTCTCTTCTTTATTTATATTTTTTATTTACTTTTGCCATTTTAGCCTTTTATTGGGATAAAATTTTCAGATGTCATGGGATAGGATCACAATCCATAGTTATTAAACTTAGTCCAAATAGTGAAGCCAATTAATGTGCTGATGCATTGGCATTAAGGGCAAACTCCTTGTCAACTTTTGTTGTATTTTTGAACCCACCACCTGTGGTGGAAAGTTATCCTGACTTTTGATAAAGGTAGCTTGTATTGTAATAGACTTGTTAATTTTTAATTTTATGCATTAATCATGGTTTACCCAAAAAAAAAAAAAAACCTACTCCAAATATTAACCCAATCTATAAGTCAAGTCACCAGTTCAATAAGTAGGTCATCGATCGAACTGCAGGGCAAATAAAAATATTTTAAAATTTTTATACAACTTTAAAAATATGTTTTAATAAAATTTATGATGAAATAAAGATACAATTACACTAATTATAAAATTTTAATAAGATTAATTAAAACAAACACATGAGAAATAATAAAGCAATACACCATCAACAATTCGTGTAAATTGCAATAATTAACAACTACAATCATTAATTTTATACCTAAAAATGCTAAATAACACAAGAATGCTTATAATTTTATCTTATACATAGAAAGCAGTAAAGTTAAACGAGATATGCTAAAGGAATAAACAAATAGAACAACAAAATTCAAACGAAGAAACAAGGGTCACACAACAACAACAACAACAACAACAAAAACCTAACCCCCCTTTAAGCCTAAAAAACTTCGGAGTTGTGAAATATAAACTGATATGGTAATACATACCTACAGGCTACGAGTGAAAGCGAAAAGGCATCAAGTCAGTAATAAAAAAAATGATGCAAATTCACAGAGGTTGAAAATTGAAAAGTGATAAATAATAATACGATAATAACATAGTAGTCTTTTGATGAGATGTTAGTCTTAAAGGTAGGCAGACGTAAAGAGTAGTGCATTTTTTTTCCCCCCCGAATCTTTAAGTTTTCTCATCTTTTAAGTTACCATATTATCACACATGAAACAGTAAAGAAGTCAATAGAATGCACTTATAGATGTAATTTTACAAATTTCACAAACTCAGATGGGTTACACAAGTCCCTACAAACCCATCAAGTTTGACTCGGTCTTGTGCAGAAACGATCCAATTAAAATATTGAACCAGTCTAGATGCCGAGTCACCGAGTTTCTAATGGGAGTCTTAGGCAAGGACCTAAGTGACCCAAACGGCTAAACTTAGTGCCAATCCATTGTATTAGGGGTGTACAGCAAATCTGATCACCCGACCCACTCGCTCCACTCACCTAAAACCAAACCGACCAATGCCTGGACCAACACTTGTAGCGGTCGACGGCATGTGATCTCCTCCAAAACCCGACAGGAGCAGGTCGAGTGTTAGGTGTTCCCTCTAAAACCCGCTTTAAACTGACCTGAAAGTCCCTCCACCCAAAAATCTCAAAACATTCTTAGAATCCTCCATTTCTACCAAATATTTGGCCTAGATTTGGAGAAAATACAACAATCTCTATCCTGATCTCCGGTGAGATTTGGCCAAGATCTCATGATCTCTGCCTAGATCTTGCTGAGATCTATAGATCTTGCTGAGATCTAGCGATCTTGCTGGAGATCTGAAGATTCTGATGATATCCCTCCTAGCACCGCCGCTTTCCTCAGTTTCAACCAAAACCAACTCAACCCAAACTGATTTGATCACCGTTTTAGTTAACGGCAGGCTCTCCCATCTACCACCCTGACGGAGTCAAGTCGGTTCCAAGTTAGGCACAAACCCAACTTGGACCAACTCGTGAACATCCCTACTATGTATATACACATCATAAAAACGTATAGAGTTTTTTTTTTATATATAGTTAAAATACTCAGTTACAAATAAAGAATTAAATCACCAGAGAATGGAGAAATAAATCATAACTAGTGGAAATAAATATTTTGTAACTATTCTGACTTAATGGGATATAAAGTTTCATAGAAAATTTTGTGATAACAAAATTATGAAATGAATAGCCGAATAGGACTTTTTTCTTTATTTTTTTAGAACCACGAAGAGGACTAAATTAATAAAAGGACTATTTTACTTTTATTATAATGCATTAACACAACCTCTTGTATCTTTGGTGTTGTTCCTAGTTGCACTTTGGCTTGCGCCTCCATTAATTTCCTAAACTTCTCTTCATTAGAACTGGTACTGCCTATCTCTTGGATTTCTCCAGCGACAATGACAGGTTGATCATTCTCTTTGCTTGATTCACCAGCTTCTTTTCTTTCAACTTTTCTCGAATGCAACTCCTCCATGGAAATTCCGCGCTCCATTCCGGCCTTGGTGAGTGTTTTCAAAAACAAGGTAACTTATTGGTATGATTGACCTATTGATCAAATACTAAGCATTATATAGGCCAAGTGAACATGGGAACGTTAGCTTGAAGCATTTAGAGTCTTAACTTTATTCATATACCAAGTCTGGAATCAAATGCACACACTTTTGTGCACTAATAACTACAAAAAAAAGCTATTTTCTCATCTTTTACAAAACAAGCTTGTTATTTGATTTACGAATTTGAAATTGTGCACTTTTCCAATAAACTAACAATTTGTCTAGAGAGTCATACATTTTGCCACAACTTACACATATATCAAGTTAAAATTGGATTATAACACTTACATATGGGTTTCATCATTGGTACCAGGTGAAAAGTATATACTCTATGTTAGAATATTTTTGTGAATGTCCATCCAATCACCACTTACTGCATATGCAAGTTATGACAAAGTATGTATTCTTAAACTTTTTCATAAACTAATGATTGTACCTTCATTTTTATGCAGCCGGCTGGTTGTTATTAATATTTGATATACATACACTTTTATTTGTTATGTTTCCTCCTCTGGACCAGTGGCTAAGGGACTAGGTGGCCATGCCACTAATGTGCATAAAATATATAAAATAAAGTACACTCATATTTGCATATTTAGTTTTACTTTTATGTTATTTCGTTATTGATTATGAATTATCCTTGTTTTATAGGTAAAAAAAAAGCTTTACATGCTAATGGGTTTTATCTAAGGGATATGGATTATGGATAGACTCTAACTTATGTGTTTGAACCTAACTCAAACTCAAAGACCTACAAGATGTGGAGAAGCCTCATCAATTAAGAAAAGTGTTGAGGTCCAAAATTTCACAACAAAGTCCATTCCATAAAAAATAAAGAAGGCACAATTCGTGCAGCAAGAAGAATCGACATCAAGGCCCTATATATGTTCAGATTTCCAGAAAAAAAGGCCATTAAAAAGTCCAGCAAATTCCAGTGAAAGAGCTGGGCCGGGATCCCCAGAGGCTCGGGATCCTCGGATGTGCAGCACAGCTAAAGTGGATTGAAGCAAGTTTAAAAGAGGGATAAAAGACAAAGAGCATGCGGGTCTCATGCACGCAGACATACAGTGGGATCAGAAAGTATGAAGCAAAACGCAGGAGCTGTGCCTCAAGGAACCAACAATTAAGAAAAGTGTTGAGGTCCAAAATTTCACAACAAAGTCCATTCCATAAAAAATAAAGAAGGCCCAATTCGTGCAGCAAGAAGAATCGACATCAAGGCCCTATGTATGTTCAGATTTCCAGCAAAAAATGCCATTAAAAAGTCCAGCAAATTCCAGTGAAAGAGCTGGGCCGGGATCCCCAGAGGCTCGGGATCCTCGGACGTGCAGCACAGCTAAAGTGGATTGAAGCAAGTTTAAAAGAGGGATAAAAGACAAAGAGCATGCGGGTCTCATGCACGCAGACATACAGTGGGATTAGAAAGTGTGAAGCAAAACGCAGGAGTTGTGCCTCAAGGAACCAACAATGAGAAAACCATAAAAAAAGAGGTAACCGGAATGAGCTTTCAACCCAGCAGTAAAATATTCCAACTATTTGAGGAAAATGAAAAGGATGGAGTGCAACCAAAAAATTGGAAAAGTGGAAGAATGGCCAAATAGTTGAAGAATCAGCGAACAGAGGGAACCTTGAAATGGAAAACCAGCTAGGGGCTTTCAGCTTGGTCGGACCAAAAGGAAGAAATTATGAGGAAAAAGGAAAGGACAAGCCTCTGGGTAACTGACACAGTACAAGCTCACAAGGGGCAAAAGAGAGAAATCGCTCGTGCCTCGAAGCCCTAGAGTCGCACTATAAAAGGAAGAGAAAACCCATGCTGAGGGACATTCATTGATCACCATTTTGATCTGAGAAAAGATATCACAACAGAGCCATAGGAAAAGCTCTGTAAAATCAAAAGAAAACAGAGGAACCGCTCTCGGTATCCCAGAGACAGCCACTATAGCACATGCTCGGATTTAACAAATTCAAACTTTGCAAGTCTTGGAAGCTTGAATAGCTATCAAAGTATGTAATTTTTGAACTTAGTTGAACCTTGTATCACGTGAATATAGAACTATAGGAAACGCTATGTAAAATCAAAAGAAAACAGAGGAACCGCTCCCGGTATCCCAGAGACAGCCATTATAACACATACTCCGATTCAACAAATTCAAACTTTGCAAGTCTTGGAAGCTTGAATAGCTATCAAAGTCTGTAATTTTTGAACTTAGTTGAACCTTGTATCATGTCTTAGTGAGTATATTGTAATCCACAATCAAGAAAATAATGAAATACCTCATATTGATTTGAGGATCTCTAACAATTATTTCGTGTATTTCTTTATTACATTGTCTTCCTTTACTGTTTCTTGCTAAAATCCTTCTCATCTAACTATCTTGGAAGGCAAAGCCCAAGCAAAGCCACTCGGACTTGAGTTCCAAATCCCACAAGTCTTGTGCAAAAGCACCAAGTCTATGAGAATTGGGGCCAGGATCCTCGTGGCAGAATCATTCTCATGAAACTCATTTACATATATGTATATGTATTAAAATGTATATCCTAATCTAAGAAACTAACAATTATTTAAAGATATATGTAGTGTGTTTTTATGTAGCACCCATAGAGGTAAAGGGAAAGGACAAAGCTCTGTTGCATAATAAACATAGAAAAGATCATATAGTTCAGAGAACCAAAGCATTCTGGGTTCTTACAGGCCTAGTACGCCCCGGGATCCCACGACAGTATGCCCGGGATCCCACGACAGTACCCCCCAGGGTACCAAGAGGAATTGCATTTTTCATCTTGAGGAGCTTATGTGACTTGCGCACAACTTGGTTCGTAATCAGCCCCATTTAGCTGCGGTGAACCAAGCCCAGTCCACCAAAACAACAAGTATTTGGGCCCGGGATCCTTGTCTATACTTGGGCCTGTGTGCTAAGAAAAAAAGCACTCTCACATTTTGGCGACTCCACTGGGGACTGGGAAAAAGGAGAGGGAAAAAGCAATCCCTTCGCAAGCGTGGCTCCAAAGCTAGGAAACACCTAGAGGAAGGAAAGTTTCTCTTAGTGCGTTCAACATCAAGATCTCAAAAGTGCGGGTTCCTCCAACGAATGTTCTACGAAGGGACTCTATATGGAATTTTGGGGAACTTCCCAACACAAGATAAGTTTTATGCATCATTATTTTCTCCATTTTATATTTTGAACATAATGGACTGAAGTTTATGGTTTTCAAATGGATAGCTATCACTGTGTTGCATGAAAGCAAAAGCATTGTATTGTTTAATAATAGATGTAGACACTTGTTCTACACAATATAGAATCATAAATAAGTTTAGTTGTCATACTCATCCTCCAATTAAATGGACCTCATTTAAAGATGTTCATAAAAGATAACTGCCCAGCTGAATCAATTAGTTTTGAAAAATAATAAATAAATAAAATGAGGTCCTAAACTTTGATTAACATTTATGCAGTTAGTTTAGTCCTAAACTTTGAGGTCCAAAACTTGAAAATGCTTGTTAAATGAGGTATTGGTGGTGTGAAACTACTTTGTACCATTGATCTCCAAAGGCAACTCACTGATCTCATAAAACTTAACTAATACTAAAGGTGTTTTGAGAGTACAGCCAACCTATATAGTACAACCAAAAAGTTGAAAAATAAATGTTGAACTCAGCTAGAAGAAACAAAATCTTGTTTCTCATGAGGATTCTACTCTTTACAAAAAGGGGGTAAGAGGGGTCATGTAATAATATTTTAACAATCAAAACATTGTCTCATTACTAAAAAAAAAATGGAGAAGTGAGCAAAAAAAAAAAAAAAGATTGATGGAATGAAGATTGTATGAGCTACACAGTAAAGCAATTGCCTCACGTTTGGGGGCTGATTTATTTTCTTTTAAAAAAAATTCATAATATTGTTTCATTTCTTTTTAAAAAAGAAATAAAGAAAAAAGAAAGAGAAGTAAGCGAATCAAAGAGGCTTGATGAGATGTAAATTACATAGCAAAGCAATCGCCTCACGTCGTGGGGCTAAATAATTTTGCAGCAACTTGATAATAATATCATATGGCGCAGGTTAACAAATGGACAAGTTTCCTTGGCTCCGCCCATGGATTTGGCGAAATGGAGTAGTTCCATGATCCCAGCAAAGCCTAGGAGATTCTTCACTCCAGGAAGCAAAGCCTGGGAGATCCTTGATCCCATCAAAGCTGAGGAGATCCTTTATTCCAACAAGGCTGAGTACACCCTCGATTCCAGCAAAGCCTAGGAGATCCTTGACTCTAGGAAGCAACGCCTAGGAGATCCTTGATCCCAACAAAGCTAAGGAGATCCTTGATTCCAAATGAGATCCTAGATTCCAGTAAAAAAAAATAATAATAATAATAATAAAAAAAAAAAGGAAAGAAAAAAAAAAAGAGTAGTTCCCTGGGTCTAGACACGAATCCAACAAAAATAGAGTAACTCCTTGATTTCAAAGAAGTCAAGTAGTTCCTTGGTTCCAACCATGGTTCTAGCAAAATGGAGTAGTTTTTTGGTTCCAAGAAAAAAAAAAATTTCGAGTTGTTCCTTGATGGAATAGTTTTTCTGATTCTTGCAAAGTAGAACAATTCTTTGGTTCCAACAAAGTTGAAGTACCTCCATGGATCCAGCAAAGTTAAATGGTTATAAAAAAAAATGGAGGCATAAAAAAAAAAAAAAAAACTTTGATAGAAGTTCCACAATAACATCAAGAGAAGGTGGATCAAGCATGGTTCAACAACTACCTCATGTCCTGGGGGCTAAAGCCTACTGTGCGATGGGCCTTGAATATATTTTGAAGAAAATCAATAGAAACACTACATTGCAAATCAGCAGCAAAATCAACATTATTGAAAACAACTATACAGTACATCTATCATTTCTTATAGCTCAACAAATGGGCCCACCCATGGAAATAACAAGATTTGGAGGAGATACAGAGACCACTAAAGGACACCTACAACTAGCTCTAAAGGCCAACCATGAGATCACAAGTATTGCCTAATCCTCTCAATGTACCACTAGTACATGAAAGAGGAATTGAATGGGAAGTCCACAAAAAGTCACTGCCAATCCTAGTCCTTTCATCCAGTACAAAGTAAACTTTGTGGAAAATATACTTTATGATGAATCGGCTCCCGCTGGAGAATATCCTATTGTTAGGATCCCGGGGGGCTCCCATCTCGAGGATCCCGAGGGGCTCCTATCCCAGAAGAAGAAGAAACCTGGAGGGAAGGCAGAATTTTACTTATGAAGGCACGTGGGACCTGAATGTAGCCTACAAAAGGATCTTGGACCACCATCTTACATGATAGCCCAGGAAGAGATCTTGGAGGAACCTGGGGATACGATGAGTCAGAATATCCCATCTCCAGGATCCCGAGGGGCTCCTATCCCAGAAGAAGGAAACGATACCCATGGTTTGAGGGACCCCTTGGACAGAAAAAAAAGACAGAAGAAGGAAGGCTAATATACTGCTTTTGAAGATCCCAGAGAAACTTATGGATATGGAAAGGAAGGCATAAATCCTACCAAAGGAAAAACTAGAAGAGGTGAACTTGGGGGCTGACCTAAGGAACCCAGGGCCCATCCTAATCAGCAATCAGTTATTAAAAAAAGAAAAAGAAAAGAGCAACTGGTGGAGCTATTGAAAAAAATATGAAGATTTATTGGCGTGAACTCCTTCAAATTAAATAAGGCATGTCCAAAGGATAAACTTCCTTTGCCTAACATCAATCTCCTCATAGATCCAGCCAAGGCAACAACAATATCAACCATGAAGAGGCATACCATGGTCAAGGAACTCAAGAGCTTCTTGGAAAGAGTTTCTTACATTAGGAAGTTCACACCAAGACCAGCCTTGGTCACTAGTGGACTATCCAAACTGTTGAAAAGGGAGAATGTTTTCATATGGGGAGCTGAGCATCCAATCATAAAACTTCAACATGAGTCATTTGCCTACCTTATGGGTACTAGTCCATGGCAAAATCATTATTGTTGTACCTGGGATCCCAATCCCAAGCATACAGAGCATTAAAGGAAACTGAAATGAGGTGTCCCAACATAGAAAGAGCGCATTTGGCGGTCATGCATCTCAACAACTGAATCATTACTTTTTACCACCAAATCCTATTGGTGATAAGCTCTCATCCAATAAAAGCCCTCCTCCATCAGCCCTTGCGATCTTGAAGAGTGGCCCAATGGCTAATATTAATTTCCCAATACAACATAGGTCCGAGGGATCCCCAGAGCTGTCAAGAGCTAAGCTGTAGCAAACTTACTGGTCTAGTTCCCTGAAGAAGAGGAGTACCTGTCGAGTGAGGAGATCTCTAAAAAAGCAGTAGCGGTAGAGATCCTTGTAAAGAAACAGACTATGAGATTTGTGAAGACAGCCTTCAACAAGCATGCCTAGAGGAAGCCTTCCTCTTCCAGGATCCCCGTAAGAGGATCACCCACTTGAAAAAAAAACACCATGACAGAATCATCTTGGTGGAGCTCCTGGCCACCAATTCACCAGTGAGAGCAACCTTAAATGACTCATAAAAGAAGTTTATTTTCATAAAAGATTTGTTCACAGCCAAGAGAGGATATTTTAGAAGATCCTCGGAGAAGGAAACAAATCCTCAACCCTTTAAAGAAAAGAAAAGAAATCAGTTCAGTGAGTCCACTTGAGAACGAGGGGCTACGAAGGAACTTTCTCTGAAAATTGAAAAATTCAATAGTCATGAACAAACTTCCCAAGTGGCATGGCCTAGGACTTGGGAAAAGGAAAATTTTCCATGTACCTAGCCCAGGACTTGATCATAATACAAATTCTTCCAAGTGACATGGCCTAGGACTTGAGAAAGGGAAAATTTTCCATGTACCTAGCCTAGGACTTGACCAAAACAGAATTTTCCAAGTGGCATGGCCTAGGACTTGGGAAAAGGAACATTTTCCATGTACCTAGCCCAGGACTTGATCATAATACAAATTTTTCCAAGTGACATGGCCTAGGACTTGAGAAAGGGCAAACTTTCCATGTACTTGGCACAGGACTTGACCAAAACAGAATTTTCCAAGTGGCATGGCCTAGGACTTGGGAAAGGGAAAATTTTCCATGTACCTAGCCCAGGACTTGATCATAATAGAAATTTTCCAAGTGGCATGGCCTAGGACTTGGGAAAGGGCAAACTTTCCATGTACCTGGCACAGGACTTGACCAAAACAGAATTTTCCAAGTGGCATGGCCTAGGACTTGAGAAAGGGAAAATTTTCCATGTACTTAGCCCAAGACTTGATCAAAACAGAATTTTCCAAGTGACATGGCCTAGGACTTGGAAAGAACAAACTTTCTTTGTACCTGGCCCAGGACTTAGCCAAAACAAATTTCAAGTGACATGGCCTAGGACTTGGGAAGAGTAAACTTTCCATGTACCTAGCTCAAGACTTGGCTTAGAACAAATTTTCTAAATACATGGCTCAGAGATTGGCCAAGACCAAAAGTTTCCAAGTACGACCAAGAAAATGGTCAAAAGCAAAAGTTTATGGGTACAAGCTGTAGCACGTACCAGCAATAAGTACAAGTGCAGATTGTAAGCATATCCTAGTCATGGCTACAACTTGTAGCATGTACCAGCAATGGGTACAAGCTGTAGCACGTACCAGCAATAGGTACAAGCCGTAGCACATCCCAACAAAGGGTGCAAATTGTAAGCAAGGCCCAACAAGGGGTACAAAGAGAAAGAGCCTCGAGTGGGTATGAAAACCCAAAAGTGGGTGTATAAAGTGCACAAGATTGACCTCCTTGAAAGGAATTGGTTCAAGGGAGCCTAAGGAACCAAGGAAGGCGTAACTTAAAAAAAAATTCTAAGAGTACGTCACTCGATGCTGCAAAAGCAAGGATACTTTTGCAAGTCTCTATACAAAGAGATTTGTCAATGACATTGCAAACCAGCTAGCGACATTTCCCTCCTCATACAAGGTGCAAACTCACCAAAGGCTTGGAGGTACTTTGACTCAACAAAAGAAAGGTACCCTTTTGGTAAGCCCACTCATCAATACTATGTTTGAATATATCAAAACACTGCAAAATGTTGTGCAAGAGGTATCACCCATGCACTAATACTTTATTTATGTAGATTAAAATGAAAATTCTAATATTTTGGTCTTCTTACTTGACCAATTATCAAAAATCAAAATTTGGAATTCTTGTGTGGTTGAAATCCTCACATGGTTTCATATACATGAAATGATTTTATTGCTATGTCTTATTTGGCAATTGGCTTTTCCAGTGCATACACTAGGTGCTATGATAAGATTAAAAAAAAAAAAAAAAAATTCCTTAGATATATCTTTCACTTGATGAAAATTGAGAAGCCTAGTGCAAACATTACTATACATAAGTTCAACCACTATTATTTTCTTTGGCTCATGAACTATATGTATATAGCAATATAATTTTGGCTATATATGAATATCTCATTTTTGGCCTGACAAAATTGACTTGTTTTATGGAAAATTGAATACCAATCTACAGCTTAATACTAACATGAAGGTGAATTCTAATCTTTGGCAACATGTTAGTTCATTCCATGAAGGAAGTGTAGCAATTCATTTGGAGTTTCCTTCAAGAATTATTTGATCTACACATTGGTTCTACAAAGCAGGAAAGTGTCCAAAAACAATTTATTTTCTCGCGCGTGGGCTACAGGTAACCCACGAGCTCGGGGGGCTAATGTTGAGGTCCAAAATTTCATAACAAAGTCCATTCCATAAAAAATAAAGAAGACTCAATTCGTGCAGCAAGAAGAATCGACATCAAGGCCCTATGTATGTTCAGATTTCCAGCAAAAAAAAGGCCATTAAAAAGTCCAGCAAATTCCAGTGAAAGAGCTGGGCCGGGATCCCCAGAGGCTCGGGATCCTCGGGACGTGCAGCACAGCTAAAGTGGATTGAAGCAAGTTTAAAAGAGGGATAAAAGACAAAGAGCATGCGGGTCTCATGCACCCAGACATACAGTGGGATCAGAAAGTACGAAGCAAAACGCAAGAGCTGTGCCTCAAGGAACCAACAATAAGAAAACCATAAAAAAAAAAAAAAAGATAACCGGAAGGAGCTTTCAACCCAGCAGTAAAAGATTCCAACTATTTGAGGAAAATGGCAAGGATGGAGTGCAACCAAAAAACTGGAAAAGTGGAAGAAATGGCCAAATAGCTGAAGAATCAGCGAACAGAGGGAACCTTGAAATGGAAAACCAGCTAGGGGCTTTTAGCTTGGTCGGACCAAAAGGAAGAAATTATGAGGAAAAAGGAAAGGACAAGCTTCTGGGTAACTGACACAGTACAAGCTCATAAGGGGCAAAAGAGAGAAATCGCTTATGCCTCGAAGCCCTAGAGTCGCACTATAAAAGGAAGAGAAAACCCATGCTGAGGGACATTCACTGATCACCTTTTTGATCTAAGAAAAGATATCACAACAGAGTCATAGGAAAAACTCTGTAAAATCAAAAGAAAACAGAGGAACCGCTCCCGGTATCCTAGAGATAGCCACTATAGCACATGCTCGGATTCAACAAATTCAAACTTTGCAAGTCTTGGAAGCTTGAATAGCTATCAAAGTCTGTAATTTTTGAACTTAGTTGAACCTTGTATCACGTGAATATAGAACTATAGGAAACGCTCTGTAAAATCAAAAGAAAATAGAGGAACCGCTCCTAGTATCCCAGAGACAGCCACTATAGCACATACTCCGATTCAACAAATTCAAACTTTGCAAGTCTTGGAAGCTTGAATAGCTATCAAAGTCTGTAATTTTTGAACTTAGTTGAACCTTGTATCACGTCTTAGTGAGCATATTGTAATCCATAATCAAGAAAATAATGAAATACCTCATATTGATTTGAGGATCTCTAACAATTATTTCGTGTATTTCTTTATTACATTGTATTCCTTTACTATTTCTTGCTAAAATCCTTTTCACCTAACTATCTTGGAAGGCAAAGCCCAAGCAAAGCCACTCGGACTTAAGTTCCAAATCCCACAAGTCTTGTGCAAAAGCACCAAGTCTGTGAGAATTGGGACCAGGATCCTCGTGGCAGAATTATTCTCATGAAACTCATTTACATATATGTATATGTATTAAAATGTATATCCTAATCTAAGAAACTAACAATTATTTGAAGATATATGTAGTGTGCTTTTATGTAGCACCTATAGAGGTAAAGGGAAAGGACAAAGCTCTATTGCATAATAAACATAGAAAAAATCATATAGTTCAGAGAACCAGAGAATTCTGGATTCTTACAGGCCTAGTACGCCCCGGGATCCCACGACAGTATGCTCGGGATCCCACGACAGTACGCCCCAGCGTACCAAAAGGAATTGCATTTTTCATCTTGAGGAGTTTATGTGACTTGCGCACAACTTGGTTCGTAATCAGCCCCATTTAGCTGCGGTGAACCAAGCCCAGTCCACCAAAACCACAAGTATTTGGGCGCGGGATCCTTGTCTCTACTTGGGCCTGTGTGCTAAGAAAAAAAGCACTCTCACAAAAAGAAGCCAATTGGAGAAAAATATAATAATAATAAAAAAAAAGTCAAAATACGTAATCGGCCACGACTAAGTTTGACGTTTTTTTTTTTAATAAGAAAAAAAAAAAGGAATATTACATGGAGTTCCTTGATCTAATTCAAACTCATATTGCATTGACAAATAAAATACAAACAAAGTTGTCTTTTATCTTTACTAAGTATAATTAATTCAATGCAATTAATTTTACCAAGAATTTGGATGTTTTGCTATTATTTATCCATATTTTAATTTAACTTTTATAATTTAAGCATGTGCAAATTAAGAACTATTAATACTTTATTTAAAATAAAGATGTTGCAATTTAGAAGACAAAACACCTGTGGATTTACACTTTATGAAACTTCATTTTTCTAAGAGCATCTTGAGGATGTCCAAGGACAAGTTTTATTGTATATAATTTAGTTGTTTACATAAACAAAATTCGAAACACTTTATATACATATTTGATACTCTCTTTTTTTTTTTTTTTTGTGGATAAATTTAATAGTTATAATGGGGTAGATAAACTTGGACTAGGGGTGTACATGGTTCGGCTCCATCGGTTTTGGAGAGGTTTTTTGCACCACGCCTATAGGGTGCAGTTTCACCCTATGCTTGACCGAACCTCACTTTTGGAAGGTAAGAACCGGTCTACACAAGGCGCAGTTAATCTTAGCGGCTCAGTGCGGTTCAATTGGTTATATGGGCTGGACTTTTAAAAACAAGATAATCAACTAAAACCATAATAGCATGATATAATAAACTAAAATCACAACAGTAAAATCAATCAATAGCATGATATAATAAACTAAAATCACAATAGTGATTAATCAATAGGGTGATCAACAAATAAATTTACAATCTTTGAACCCTTAAAACAAAATCAAGCAGCATAGGAAAAAAAAAATCAAACATTAGTGAACTCAAAAAAAAATTATAAATAGTATGAGAAAATACCCAGGAACTCTTTAAGCCTTTGAGATTTAGTCCTTCACTAGGCTGAAGCTGAATCTCTTAAATTACCCCTGAAATTACAAGAAAATAACCCAAACAAAATAAAAATTATAATCAACAAGAAACATTTACTGAACTCAAAAGAAAACTAAAAAAATTAGTGATTAGGGTTACCAAAGACAGAACGGAAATGAGAAGGAGACTGACTAAGAGGAAAGTCTTTCTTTGTGGGAGAAAGATTGAGAATCAGAGACGAGTCTTGAAGAGAGTGTGAGACTTGAGTTCTCAAAGAGTCTTGATGAGAATGTGACTGAGTTGAGTGATTAAGTGAGTTGAGTCTGAGAGCAAAAGACTAAAAAAAGAGAGAAAGAAACAAGTTAGAGTCTAATTTAGTCAGGGTACGTGTGTGGTTGAAATTAAACAAGGAAAAAAAAAATCTTACACAATGACTTTTAAACAGTTACCAAATACGGCATTTTTTTTTTCTTTTTTAAATGCAAGACATCTTAGAGTCTTAGACAAGACAAGACCTGAGAGTGAGTGAGACTATTTCAAACTTGAGGACTGACACACGCTAACATTTTTTAATTTTTGATAGGCACACTAAGTATGTGTTTGGATTCAACTGAATCTTGCGTCTGCGTTTCACGTTTTCCCTTTTTTTTTTCCATACGCGTGAACAGTAACATCACATGAGTTCACTGTGCAGGGGACAAAAAATATTGTTCATGCACTGTTTATCACTGTTCATAGCACTGTTCATGCACTAAAAAATATTAAAAATGGGTCCCACAGTACTATTTACACATTTAAAAATTATTTTGCTACAGTATTTTTAGTTTTCAGTTTCAGCAACAATAAGTTCAATCCAAACGGACCATAACGTTATATTTTTTTGACTTCGCTCATGGGTGAGATTGTGAGAAACTGAGCCTAAAGACACTCAGGGTAAGGGCAATATAATTATTAAAAAAAAAAAATTGCTTATTTAAGGATATGGTTAAGCGGGCCTTCTCAAAAAAAAAAAAAAAAAAGGTTAAGCGGGCAATACAAAAGAAAGAAACAGAGAGTGAAGACTGAAGAGAGAGGACCAAATTAATTCAAAGGGGTGAAATGGCCGCAGGCCTCTCTTCTCGCGCACTCTTCTTATCCATAACAACAGCAACAACTATCATCAACACCATTGCTCCCAAACCTTTTGCTTTAGTTTCGAAGAAAGAAGAAGAAGAAGAAGAAGAGTGAGTCGTAGTAGAAGCTTCTCTTCACTTCCACTCTCTCTCTCTCCACCAGCAACAAAGTCTCTTCTCCTTCTTCACGGCCATATATTTTTAAACAGAAAAACTGAGAGCAGTAGAGGTAGAGCATGGCATGCTCAGCACGCCATATATTAAAAAAAAAAAATTATATATATATATATATATATATATATATATATTAAATATCCTCAGTGTGGTTTTGTTCTCGGCGGTGTGCATATCCTGGTGCCGATGGCTGCATCGGTCCAACGTTGGCACTGAAGAAATGCCGCCGACCACCGTACTGAAAACCTTCAGCGGCGGCCTGAGGGAGGCGGATCAGTGCAGTTAGACCGGTTTCAGTTGGCCCTATGGATCAATGAACAGGCCTACTTGGACCATAAACATTTCAATTTGAAACGCCAAGAGTGACAATTGAGCTACAAAAAATATTGATACTTGATTATTTTAATTCTCTAAAAGAATGTTAATTACAAGTTTAATTGGAGATATTTAATTTAGTCATTTTTTAAATTTTTATTTCTTTTTATACCTACGTAGTAACATCATAATAATTGATTAACGATACATCTTAGCACATATTTATTAAGGTTGATAAACGCTTTTTGTTCAACATTTGTTGATTTGTAAAATATTTCATTTATATATTGAAATATGTTAGGGGTGACAAAGTAAGTCCAAACTCATTTGCCCACTCAAACCCACCCACTCTAATTGAACGCAAACTCACCCAATTATTAATTGGGTTAAATGGGCATAAACCCAATTAGACCCAATGATTATTGGGTTTTAACTAAAAACCTATTGGGCCCCATTTAACCCAAAAACAATATACCTAGATTCATCTAGGCCTTCCCATTAAAAAAAAAAAAAAAAAAAAAACCTACTTTTCAGTGTTTGGTTTCCCTTTCCTCTTTCTCGGCTAATTTCTTGGGAACCAAACGGAATATAAACAAAAATATGATCAATCCAAAAAAAAAAAAAAAAAAAAATATTATCGAGAACCGATCTCACAGAGTTAAGTGAAATTCCACGCTCCGCCGAAGGACCACCACAAATGATACCGACTCTAAGAACTCTACATTTCTTCACCGCTTGCTCTTCCTTCTCTGCGATCCGGTCATCCACAACCTCCGCGGCAGCGTCGTCGTTGTGGTAGTTCTTGCAGCAGAGCAAGGCGAGGATGGAAGCGTAAGCTATCGACGAAGCCATTGGAGAAAGAAATAGCGAGAGAAATTGAGAGTGAGTGAGTGAGTGAGTAATTAGTTAGAGAAATAATGGAGAATGTGAAGTGGTGATGGAGTTTGCTGATTGTCTTTCATGTTTTTAAAAAAACTGTTTCGGACGGCAGAGTAATTTTGAGCTTGAAATGACTTTCATTTTTTTTTTCTTTTTTCTTTTTGTCTGTTTGGTTGCCAAGAAAGTGAGAGAAAATAGAAAAGGAAAGAAAATATTTTTTTATTTGGATTTTTAATATAATTGCTGATGTGGATTGGCTTATGTGGAATTTTTTAATCCCAATAATGGAGACTATAGAGAGTGGAAAAGGAAATCCAAGAAAGTGTTAGAATTTCACTTTAATGGCATTTTGGTAATTTTGATAATTGGGTAATTGGGTAAGTTGGGGTTTACCCATAATAATTGGGTTTGGTTGGATTTGGGTTAGAAGCAATTAGTTAAATGGATTTTAATGGGTAAATGAGTTTTATATACCCAACTCAATTATGCCCACCCCAAACCCACCCATTTGACACTCCTAAACTATCTCCATACTTTTTTATACTATATAAAAATATCTAATCTATCACATTTTAATTTGAGTCCTTATATGATAAATTTTTTACTCCACAGTCACACACCACTACTACCAACGGGCATGGTTTACAGCAGCATTTCCCAAAGAAAGGAGAAAGCATATTACACTTTTTTTGTTATTAAGTTTGGCATAAGCTCTTTTGCAATAAAAGATTTGTTCGATTGTACTTAAAAAAGAAGTCACGGTGATCTTTTCTCAAAAAGAGGCAAATGAATAGGATGCTGCTTCAGATTTCAGACACTGAGAACAAATGTAATACACGAGAGATAAATCGTGAAGCTGGTGGAAAAATGAAAAATCGTGTACAATATAATAAAATTTTGGTCTTAAAAATCATGGTCATGACCAAATACCCACATTGTCTTTATGCCAAATGGCTACCCTTCATTAATGAACTTGATAAACTACATAATTCCATATAATTTAGGTGATTTCAAATTAAATTCTGGATTTTTAAAAGAGTAAAAGTATAAATCTTTTAATCTTTTCATGCCACTCTCACAATGTGGATACTATTAACTGAAAGTAGTAGAAATATCACAGGCCACAACTTTTAACATAACTTTACCACAACTTGCCATAAAAAAAAAAAAAAAAAAAAAAAAAATACCACAACTTGTCCACCATGAGTTTTGAGTGGTGAAGTTGTAAATCCACATGGATCAACCATTTTTACACTACCACTCACAATTTTCCATACAAGTAAGTTGTTTTAAAAATTATGGTCTTAGTAAATTTGTTGCATAGATTTCAAGTGACCCAATATCCTATTATTAGATCACTTTTTGTATGTAAAATATGAAATTAAATTAAATCAAATCTAAAATTAACTAAATATATGGAGTTTTGAAAATAAAATATAACATGTTAAGTAAAAAAGTTTAAGAAAATTGTAAAAAGAAAATATCTAAACCTAAGAAATACTACACAATGATAATAGTAGATTCAGTGTTGAAAATATTTTCATATTTAATAATTTCACCTCAACTTAGAGGGTAATGTCATAAGGTTTTTAATGTATAATATAGAATTGTGTCGTAAAATTTAGTATACAACTCAAAAAGGCTAAACATTAAATTTTGTATCTATAATTTTTCAATAGATAGATTAAATATCACCTTAAAATTCAAATTAAAGATGATGAGAGTTTTTGTTTTACAAAAAATTATATTTAGAGTGAAAGCAAAAAAAAAAAAAAAAAAAAAAAAAAGGTAAACATGACCGAACCTATCAATCTACTGGCCTAAGTACGAGTTGACACATTTTTTCATGAGTTTGTAAGTTCGATCATTTTATTATAAAATCATCTATCTGTGCATATTTTTTACTCTTTGCCCATTCTCTTTTATTTATTTATTTATTTATTGGGGGTTGTAAAGCTAACCAATGGAATTGAACAACCTTGTCCTTGTCTAAATATTGAGAAGGCAACAGGACCATTCCAAATGTTCTTTTTGCCATGCAAAAACTATATCAATTAAGCTAATACAAAAATAATGTATGTAAATAGAGACTAGATAGCGGATACACGATTATACACCTAATATATTAGAAAGTCATTACCCATGGATAAAGATAAAGACCATTTCGAGATTAAAAAATAAAAGACTTTAATAATGGATTTGAAATTGTAATCTCCTATTGCTTTATCTTTCAAAGCATGCAACCCATAATGAAACCAAGCAATGCCCAAAGACTTCTGTCCCTCCCAAACCTGAAATTTCCACTTCAAAATAATTCCAAGGAGGACAATGTTGTTATATTTGACGTGGATAATACCTTTACAATAATGCCTTCAATTTCATCCCTTGTCGCTTTGAGGTGGCCTATGCCATTGAGAATTTTGAAGTAAAGATAGAGAAATTTTATTATAAGATTGATAACTATTTTTTTTGGGCCCAAATCCTACAAAATTGAAAGCTAAGGCATTTGTAACAAAAATTAGTCCAAATTTTATAAAATCGATTATTTTTATTTTAGAAATTGAATTTAATTGGATCAATCAGGCCCAAAAATTTTTTAAATTAGTTTTATTCCAAAATTTCCCCTAGTGGTAGGTGGCAATAGCAACAGCCGGAATACCCAATTTTTGTCTTCCACTGAATGAAAGACCCAAAGCCCACTTCCAGAGGCCCAAAGTACTAAAAGTGGACCTTGGCCGCCGCGCGAAAAATATATTTTGGTGGCGACCATACCAAGTGTATTGCCCAACTAGCTTTACCCTTTTGAACAAATTTTGGGCTTCCATTTGATTTGGAAAGAGAATGAATTTATGAAATCTTTGAAGAAAGCATCGAGTCTCAAAAAAGAGAATATACTGGTGAAAGAAAGATATGCCTACAAATTAAAAAGCATACTCATGATGTCCTCCTTCTGAAGATATATCATAGACCCCTGCAAAATTCAATCAAGCATATCAGTGCTCATGAGCAAAAATAAATAAAGCATTTCAAAGACTTAAATGTCAACATGAGAAAGCAAACAGATGAGAGTAGCTCAAGAAAGAGAAGATAACAAAGAGAACATGAAAAATGACAAAAATATATATATGCAAATGATAGTCCCACCATAATGCTTTATCAAGATAGCACCCCTCTCGGCAAGAATCCCTATCCAAATTCCCAGAGTGTGCTTAAACAAAGCAACAGAACTCTAGAACCATTACCTACCTCTCCAAGTTGGCATACAAGTAACAGTAAGAAAAAACTGACATGTTTTTTGCCATTAATCCATGATACTATTACTTTTACCCCCACTCGAGGAAGATTAAATGGTAGTCCAATGAGCACCAATCCCAAGCATCAAATCCCTAGGGGAAGCAGAACCTTTCCAATATCTAAACTATCAAAGATAAAAAAATGCCTTTGCATTTACAGAAAATCAAATCCAAAGGAGAGGCAAAAAGCTGAACTATTTCCCAAATTGATGCGATAAAACCATCTTCAACAATCCGTTTACACCCAATATGCAACAGATGATCCACCTAAGACCCATCAAACAACAAATTCACTTAGTGGTTACTTCACGTAGTACCCTTGATTTCCAGTTCCAGCCAAACATCAGCAAGCTTTATACATTATCAATCCAAGATGATGAATCCCTACGCTAAGCGTCAGGTTGCACTAGCTACAAATTTTAATTCTTGCAGTTTCAACTAATATCATCCACATCTATGCTCTATCGGTGATTGCCAATTAGTAATGCGGCTTAACAGCAGCCTCACAACCGCTTCCGTCATCTATGCAGCATTCTTTAAATTGTTCTGTGTGTCAGCATAATCAGATTTCTGTAACCTATCTCAGCTCCTTTCTTCAACGCTTCTTTGAGTGCTATGATTCTTGAAGCTTGCTACCAAATACTCTGCTATAGCATCCTGCAAATAATTTGTTTCCCAATCAGTCTTGCAGAAAATCTTTTCCCCCTTGGTTTGCCTGTTTCTTCCTTTTGCCCTCCACCAATAATAGGATTCCTCATTTGGGTTTGCACTTGACCAAATTTCCTTCATTTGTAGTCTTGGATTTGTTTGAGCATGCTTATACCAGTATAACTCTAGAAAGATTGGAAGAAAGTTGCTGGGGTCCCATTTGGTCCCATCTGCATTTTGGGCCCATATAATCTCTGCTTTCCTTAGTAAATCCTCCAAATCCTCACTGAATTTCCTTTCTAACAACATGTTATCCATCGAGCTAATATTGAATTGAATGAATTTGAGTTTTTCCTTTTCAGCTTCTACTTCAAACTCTGTAAATTTCTATAACTCTCTCTCTCAATAGAACTCTGATATTATTGATTGATGAAAAGAATCCAATGAATGAAAAAAACACATAACTACTCCTATATATACAATCTAAGCAATTGAAGAAAGTAACTAACTCCCTATTTGGAAGGAAAATCTGTTACAAAATATCCTATATATTTAACCACGTGTTCATTGATCAAAACCTGTAACTGCCTCTGCTATCCACGTGGCATTGCTTCTTCAAAGGAGTGAATGAATTGTTCATGGTAAGGAAATGCTTCAATCAGGTCCATTAACTCAGTGTTAGCCCACTCTCTTTGTGTTTTGATTGCTTGATCACAACTGCCTTCTTCAATTCTGTTTCTATACTTGCTCTTGTCCTGAGTACATTCCTTCTTATTTTCAACACTCCCCCTCAAGAGCAAAGGTCTTGCTTCTTGATTTTGTGTTAGGTACTCAGGATACTGGATATTTTGAGCAAAAATATTGATGATGCCTAACCTTTTAAGAAATCTTAGAAAACTGTCCACTCTAAGAGCTTTAGTAAAGATAGATGCCAATTGATTTCTAGATGTCACATGGAAAGTTTTGATTGTTCCATCCAGAAGTCTATTCCTCACAATATGGAAATTTGCCTCAATATGCTTGGATCTTTCATGGAAGACTGGATTGGCAGATATGTGTAGAGCAACTTGGTTATCACAATACATTAGGACTGGCTTGTCATGTGAGACATGAAGATCCTTTAGCAAGTACAAGAACTAGGTTACCTCACATGTGGTTGAGGCCATTGACCCTGCATCACAATAGTTTTTAAGCTACAAATCTGAGTCCATAGGGAAGAACACCCCTTGTCCTGGTGTTCCTTTGATGTATTGCAATCCTAGTAGATGCCTTCATGTGTGGCACTCTAGGTTATGATAAAAACTGGCTGAGTCTATGAACGACATAAGTGATATCTAGTCTACTAAGAGTAAGGTACATCAACTTCCCTATCAACCTCCTATATTGACCATAATCCTTAAGCAATTCTCCATCGCCCTTTGATAGTTTCAATTGCTGTTCCATAGGAGTTTTGGCAGGTTTGCAGCCAATCATCCCTGCTTCTTTGAGCACCTCAAGAGCATACTTTCTCTGGTTTAAACTAATACCCTTATTACTTCTTGCATTTTCTAAACCCAGGAAGTATTTAAGGGAACCAAGATCCTTGATTCCAAATTTTTGGTCCAAAATTGACTTCACTGAAGCAACACAGCCTTGATCATTCCATGTAATGACCATATCATCTACATACACAAACAAAGCAGTGAACAAGTCGCCATTAGAGTGAACAAACAATGAATGATCAGCTTGTGATTGTGTAAAACCAAGCTGTAAGATGGTAGCAGACAACTTAGCATTCCACTATCATGCCTGCTTCAAACCATAGAGTGATTTTACAAGCTTGCAAACCAAAGGAGTAGAAGAAATTGAAGTTGAAGGCTCCCCCTTATTGTGAAAACCAGGTGGTAAGCTCATGTAAACCTCTTCTTCAAGGTCTCCATGAAGAAAAGAATTATTTATATCAAGCTGATGTAGAGGCCAGCCTTTGGCACAGGCTAATGCAATCAAAACTCTAACAAACACAATCTTTGCAATAGGGGAGAAGGTTTCCAAGAAATCAAGCCCTTCTCTTTGTGTATAACCTTTTGCCACTAACCTTGCCTTATACCTTTCAACACTGCCATCAAGATTTAATTTCACCTTTGTACACCCATTTACAACCAATGAGTTTCTTACCAACAGGGAGAGGAGTAAGAACCCAAGTGCTAGTCTTTTCTAAGTTCTGTATCTCCTTATCCATTGCCTCCCTCTAGACAGGATTCTGAACAGCTTGAAAGAAGGTTTTTGGTTCTTGATGACTAGCACTAACAGCCATAAGATAAGACTGATATGGAGGGTTGAGATGAGAATATGTCAAGAAGTCTGCTATATCATAAGGTGAACCTGAAGTGTGAGATGTTGCAGCTGAATTGCAAGCACAGTCTTGCAGATAGGCAGGTGCTTTATGAACCCTGGTGGATTTTCTAGTGTGTGGTAAGGCAGGAATAGGCACAGGAGGAGAATGTGGTGTAGTGGTAGACAAGGATAGAGACATGGTAATGTCATTGGACATAGAACCAGGTTTGTCAGCATCAAATGAAGGAGAATGCAACGCACAAGTAGATGATGATGGATCATCACAACCATGAGAATGAATGAGAGCTTCTGGAATGCTAATAGGAGTAACAAATGAGTCTACAATGCTATCATTAGGAGAGTTAGCAAAAACCTCAGAAACATAAGTAAAGGATTAGTAAGATCAGATTCATTACTAGCATAAGGAAAAATATTTTCATGAAACATAACATCTCTGGAAATGAAGACAGTATTGGTTGACAAATCAAGGACCTTATACCCTTTAACTCTAAAAGGGTATCCTAGAAAGACACATTTCTTGGCTCCTGGATCAAATTTAGTCCTATTATGAGAAAGAGTTGAGGCATAACAAAGGCACCCAAAAACCTTTAAGTGAGAATAAGTAGGAAGATGACCAAAAAGAACTTCATAAGGGGTTTTATGATTTAGAATTGAAGTTGGAATACTATTTATCAAGTACACAGCAGTGAGTATGCAATAAACCCAGAGATGCAAGGGCAGATTAGACTAAAATTTGAGTGCTCTTGCAACATTCAAGATGTGTTGATGCTTTCTCTCCACAACAACATTTTGTTGTGGAGTTTCAACACAACTGAGTTGATGCAAGATGCCCTTTTGAGCAAAAAAGCTTTTCATTATAAACTCAGTACCATTATCTGTTCTAATGCATTTCACCTTTCTTGCAAATTGTGTTTCAACCATTGTACAAAATTGTTCTAAGAAAAATTGTGTTTGTGACTTGTGTTTTAACAGATACACCCAAGTACACCTTGAACAATCATCTATAATAGTTAGAAAAAACCTGCAACCATCAATGGTGGAAACAGAAAAAGGTCCCCACAAATCACAATGAATTAAATCAAAGCATTCACTTGAAATATGTGAACTTGTATTGAAGGGCAACCTTTTTTGTTTGGCAAGAGGACAGATATCACAATGAAACTTTTCATTAGAATTGATAAGGGGTACATTGTTCTTATTCATCAAAGCCAATTTGGCATTTGATAAATGCTCTAACCTAGCATGCCATATATGTGGCTGAACTTTATTAACAGAAACAGAAGCAGAAGCAGAAAAACAACTTGAGGTTGAAGTTAAGTCTCCTTTTTACTGCAAGTAAAGACTATTAATCTCCTTACCTAGACCAATCGTACTCTAGAGAGCAAGGTCCTGGATAAAGCATAAATTTCCAAAAAAATATGAGACAAAAAAGGATAGATTTGCCAATTGATTGAAAGAAATAAGATTCAAACTAAATGAAGGAACACATAGAACATTATAGAGGACAAGACTTTCTGAAATCCTAACAGTTCCTACATGTGTGACCAAAGCTGTAAGGTAAGAATTTGTGAATTCCACCCACATCTGATTGTTATCCGACCGCGGTGCCAGGCGCGATGCGGTTTTTGTCCTCTTCGGCTGAGTGTAGGCAAGTCAAGGGGGGTTTCATAGTCTCAGCCCCAGGACTTAGAGTCCCACATCGGAAGGAGGAGCGCCCCACCCATGCTTTATATGCCTCTGGGGCTTGCATGAGTGTACCACTACTAAGCCTCTGAGGCCTAGTAGTGGTACACTCATGCAAGCCCCAGAGGCATATAAAGCATGGGTGGGGCGCTCCTCCTTCCGATGTGGGACTCTAAGTCCTGGGGCTGAGACTATGAAACCCCCCTTGACTTGCCTACACTCGGCTGAAGAGGACAAAAACCGCATCGCGCCTGGCACCGCGGTCGGACAACAATTAGATGGGGCGGAGGCAAGCTAAGGCTCATCCCAACCCCAAAAAGTGCTTTTTGTAAGGTAAGAATTTGTGAATTCCACCCACATCTAATTGTTATCCGACCGCGGTGCCAGGCGCGATGCGGTTTTTGTCCTCTTCGGCCGAGTGTAGGCAAGTCAAGGGGGGTTTCATAGTCTCAGCCCCAGGACTTAGAGTCCCACATCGGAAGGAGGAGCGCCCCACCCATGCTTTATATGCCTCTGGGGCTTGCATGAGTGTACCACTACTAGGCCTCACTCTAAGTCCTGGGGTTGAGACTATGAAACCCCCATTGACTTGCCTACACTCGGCCGAAGAGGACAAAAACCGCATCGCGCCTGGCACCGCGGTCGGATAACAATCAGATGTGGGTGGAATTAACAAATTCTTACCTTACAAAAGCAATTTCACCATTTGGGAGGTTGACATGTGTGTTTAGAGTTGCAGTGATAGAAGTGAAATAAGAAATAGAATGTAACATATGGTTAGCTCCTGTATCTATGACCCAATCAGATTCCCTAAAAGCTTCTATATTGATGGTTTTTGCAGAAAAAATAGAATGTGTTAGAGTTGGAATGAAAGGTATCTTGTAAGAAGTACCTGACATGAGAGTGGAACAAGATGAGAGATTGGTTTGTGGTTGTGAGGAAACCACATCAAGAACACCACTAGGATCTCCTTCCACACTAGCCACACTAGAAGCTCTCACAGTAGTTGCATGGTGTGCATCACTAGCTCTAGATCCAGTGGTAAGATAAGCCAATAACTGCTCACATTGTGCCTTAGAGATATGACACAAATTGCTTCCAGTTGAGGGATTCTCAGCTCCATTGCTCAGATTAGAAGAAACCTGATTTGCAGTGGCATTGCTCTTTCCTTTTGGCTTATATCCTGGTGGATACCATGTAGCTTGTAACATTTCTCAATGGTGTGCCTAGGAATATTGCAGTGAGCGCAAAATGGCCTCTCTTTCTTTCCATTCCCTTTGTAAGTAGAATTTCCAGAGCTGCTCTTTGAATTAGCATACATTGCTACTGCATCAGGCTAAGTTGAACAAGATCCTCCATGACCAAAGCTTTTATGTGATTCTTCTTGAAGAACCAGAGAATAAACTTTGCTCATTGATGGAAATGGATCATACATGAGAATTTGACTATGAAGAGTCTCAAAATTCTGATTTAATCCTATCATGACATAGGCTTTGTTATGTGAAGCACTTAACAACTTCATAGCACCACAAGAACACTCTAGAAGTGGCACGTAATTAAGCAATTGGTCCTAAAGCCTCTTGAATTTGGTGTAATATTCTGTCACTGACATCTGGTTTTGAGAAATATGAGAAATTTCTCTTTGTAAATTGTAAATCTTGGGACCATTCCCTTGTGAAAAGAGATTTTGCAATTCAATCCACATCTCCCTCGCTGTTTCACAGTACATAATGCTGCTGGACACATCTACATGCGTAGAATTGATCATCCAAGAAAGCACCATAGTGTTACAGCTCTCCCAATCTTCATACAAAGGCGAATCCAAATCTGGCTTTGAGATCTTTCCATTGACAAAACCAATTTTCTTCTTCGTAGTAAGAGCAAGAATCATTGCTTTGGACCATGATTGATAATTCTTCATTCCAAGCAATGGTTGTGTAACCAAAATGTTGCCTGGATTTTCACTCGAACTAAGAAAATAGGGATTGGGAGGATTAGGAGTAGTAGAATCATTGCTGGAGTTCAAAACAGATTGTGAAGGTTGAACTTGAATTGGATTAGATGGATTGGTTGACTCAGTGGACGCCATTGTTGTGCTTCTCTGATCTCTGATACCAAGTAAATTTCTAGAACTCTCTCTCTAAATAGAACTCTGATATTATTGATTGATGAAAAGAATCCAATGAATGAAAAAAAACATAGATTATTAGTTTTGCACAATAAAGATTGGTTCTTGGCTTTACCAAAAATCAAATTTAAACTATTTAGTAACAACAAACTAAACAGTAATCATGGGTTTCATTACTTCAATTAGTAAAATTTCTTATTGTCTAATTAAACGCATTGACATTAAAAATCAAGTTCTCTCTTGTCTTCGAATAAATGACATGGGTTCAAATACCATTTACATTAAAAAAAAAAAAAAAAAAAATTGGTATTTTTTTCCAACAGTAAAGAGAAATCATTATGAAATGGACGCCACAAAGTTAAATCACATTAAAACTATTTAAAAAAAGAAAAGGGCACCATAATTTAAAGAATTTGGAGGTGAATAAATAGTAATTACTTGACTTTCTTGACAAGAATGGCCTTGAGTTTTCTAGCGAGGTCCTGGGATTTAATCTTACGCTCGAGGTTCTTTTGGACCAAAATGAGCTTCTTGGAGTTGTTAATGTGGCGGTTTTGTTGCTTCCTTATTAGCTGTTTGATCCCACTTGACTACATTTTCCGCTGTATCCATGTTAGTGCTTGCTCTAGGTTCCCATCTCGAATCTTCATTCTGATCCCCCTCCATTGTTGGAGCTGTTGTGGAAGATAACGATGCCCGAAACACATGGAGTCGATGGTCTGATTCGGGTGTCTGAATAGGATTGAAATGTGTCTCGCCATTAAGTTTGAGTTCATTTTCTATGATTTTTGGTTCTTGTAGTGCTTTCTTTTGAAGAAACGAATGGGTTTTGTGGGAATTGCAGCAGGAGAACAGTGTAATAGCATAAAAGGATTAGACCAAAAAAAATAAACCTGTGATGTCCTCCACTTGATACATCACTTGACTCTCCCTTCTTCTTCATCGATGCAAACTTCTCACACCTCACAACCAGATGCACCTACTCAGGGGCGTAGCCAGGATTTTATACATGGGGGGGCCGATTTTCGACGACGATAATTATCATTGTTGTATAGATAGTCTATATATTTAGGTTGATATGAACCTTCTTTGAGATAAGCTCGTTGGATTTCATCTTGTTTGTTGATAGGAAATTCACATATTTGTTTACGTGATCCTAGATCACGATCTATCTCTTCAGATTGAATTCTTGAACATTTGGTGGGGTGTTCATCAGGCATAATTGAAGTATCAACATTTATTTCTACAACCACAAGTGTCCTAAATTTTGAATTGCTAACATCTTTTTTCTTTAAAAATGCATCAATTGTTTTTCGTTTGCTCATAATTCTTTTAACTTTAAGAATATGACTCAAAAATTAACCTGAAAAGAACTTAAAAATTAAAATCTTAATTAGAAATTTTTACTTAATTATATGGATGTTATTCATACTCAAGAAAAAAATAAAATTTCCACTATAATTTAAACAGTCAACCCATCATCATTCCTATTATTCAAATTTTCCTGTATTTTAATTTTTTTTAATTAAGAATAACCCCTCAAACAAAAGCAAAAATTAAACACACAAGTACACAATATAAACCAAACAATTTAACAACACTCATTGTCACATGATATCTAACTAATCAAAAATAGTTAATAAATAAAAAAAAATTGGTTAGAAAGCAAGTGATTTGTTTTTTTTTTTTTTACAATAAAATATGCTAAGTAATTTATTTTAGAAAGCAAGAAGAAAGAAAAAATTGGTTAGGATTTTTTTTTTTTTTTTTTTTTCGGACTGGAGGACTGATGCTGAGTTTTGGGGCTGATAGGCGGTACTAGTGGGGAGTGAAAGTGTATCACAGAAGACCAAAAAAACAAAAAATGAAGTAAAGAGAATAGGGATTCCGTGGGTGGGTTTTTGAGAGGGAGAAAGTAAAATTTTATTATTTTTGTGTTTAGATTTTGAGTATTTAAATGTAAGTGGACCAATTTTTTGTTTTATTTGGAGTATAAAAGCCTAAAATTAAAGCTGGGAGTCTAGAGGCCTAAAACTAAAAGCTTTTAGCTGAGAGAATAAAGACTTAAAACTAAAATTAGAGGGAGAATAGAGTGTCTCACACAGACACACGCATACACACTGTGGGTTTTGTCTAAATACTTTAATCCACACTTTTCAAACACCAAGCGCACACACACAAACACGGATCCAGCACTTACTCTGTTTTTGCACACACAGTTGTTCATGCGCCACCATGGTCTCGCGCCGTGCAAGCCGCCCTTAGCTTGTAGATCGGAGAGTAGTTTCTGGGTTTGAGAGGTAGAGAGACTTGATGATCCGGGTTCGGGTTTAGAGAGGCGGGTGTTGGGTCCTGGTTAGACTGAGATGCAGAGAGCAGAGGAGTGGTGGTGGTCTGTGGGTGTCACGGTGGAGCTTGGATGATGCTCCGATTCCTTTAGACCGTTGAAACCGAGGTCTAGGAAGGAGGATGGGCTTAGATCGGGTCTGGGTTTGAGGCATTTGAGGGATGAACCACCGTGAGTGGTGGTGGTTGATGATCGGAGAGGAGCTTGAGAATGGGGGGGCCGGATCAATTTTCTTACATAGTCTAATGGATTTTTTTTTTTTTTTTGCAGGGGCCACGGCCCCCCCAAGGGACAACGTGGCTCCGCCCCTGCACCTACTCAACCAACTTACCCCATGGCCACCAGATCCAAGAATAACATCACCAAACCAAAAACCTTCACTAAGTTTCCTATCCGTTATCCATTCCCTCATGCTCTTCTTACTGATGGACTAAGATGTTGATAGTAGCACATAGTAAATGATTTCACACTATTTTCGTCCATAGGCGAGGGGAAAATATCAAATCAAGAAGGATTACATAAATTTGTGGTTTATTTATTTTTAGAATTAAAATTATGATTTCAAATAGGTGTGTTTGGATACCACTTATTTTGCTGAAACTGAAAATTTATTACTGAAAGTATTGTAGATAAATGTAAAAGTTAGTTGAAATAGTATAGTAGGATCCATAAATAGTACCAAAAAGTGCAGTAAGACCCATAAATAATAGCAAAAATAAACTGAATAGTAAAATGATTTTAATTTTTTATCCCAATCCAAATGCACACATAGTCTCTAATCCAAAAGTTTACCAATGAAAAAAATGCATATTGAAACATAAATTCAGAACCAAGTAAACACCTGTTATGAGAGTTCATGCTTTAACAGTTTAACTGCAAAAACTAAATCATAAAATAGGGTAATATATTGGATCAATTGTTCATCTTCAAATTTTATTACATAATAATACACTCAACCCTCTCACACATAAAATTCTGGCAAATAATAACATGTTTATCTCAAACACACATTACATCAAATTAAGAATCAAGTACATTTTCCACACTGACTTATTTAAACGAACATGGGAGTTTGACGAAAAAGAAAGTAAACAAACGGAATGACATAGCCATATAGGACAGACCAGAGAGGATCTATATACGTGAAATCCTGATAGGTGAAGAACTCATATAGATACTTTTATTTGAACAACAATCTAAAAATTGATAGAATCAGTGCATTTAGATGTTGTTGAAAAGGGAATAAAGCAACCAAATTTTCAATACCTTTGGCTGTCATTGATAATATGCCAAGATAGAGTACACCGTCTGTGCGATACTGAGAATAAGTGCAAATAATGCGGCAATGAAAGCCACTACTGTCCACGGGCTGCTGAAATGGTTGTGAATGACTTCATTTATATAAGTCATCCTCTTCTTCTCATGGTACTTTTGGATTTTGGACCTGACGTCTCTATATATTTCAGGGTTAGGAACCAAGTCAGTGCCTATCTCATTGAAGACTAGAGCCACTTCTTCATCGCTGCCAAGTAAGTTGCGGAGTATGCCCTCTTTCCTGAGGTCTATAACATCTTTGGCTTCGTCTATGAGTGAATCGAGGAAGGATATGTAAGAGGTGACCCCGTAGTCATTTTCAAAATCTGGGCACATCTCGTAAGCTATCAAGTTGAAGAACTTGGGTCCGGTTGAGTGATCCACTAATATTGAATGTAGTGAAAGGATTGCACCATATAATGAAATCCAGTTTCTGGTGAAGTTTATCTTTCCCAAGCAACTACTGTCGCTGGATTTCAAATGGATTCCTACTGCTCTAAGCTCCTGAACATTGCGATATGATTGCCATTCTTTCTCCTTAGATTTAGGACTTCTGTCATAAGTGCAGCCTAGAAGTCTGTTTCGCAGTAGATCCAGAAGATGAACTAGTTCTTTATTGGGTGGCGTTTCCTCTATTTTTTCCTGTCATACTTTGCTTATCGATGAAACTATGGACCGACTCCCTCAATTTTTTACCCTCTTTATTGTTTTTGATTAAATCGTCGAGAGTTCGATAAGGAAGTTGATTCTCCAACAAGAATAAATCCTGTTGCACAAAGGCCACTTGACCGTTTTTAATTTGGAAACTTTTGACATTATTATGAACAACGGAGTCTATGAATTTCAGTGTTGCACAACCATCCACAAACAACATCCATGAAAGGGCTTCATCGTTATAATTGTGAATCACCTCCTCATCGAAACACTTCCTTAGTTGCTCGATATTGTTCTTAATCACCATATACAATTCTTTATCAGTCTTGCCACTTTCTTCAATCAAGTTTTCTGCCAATGTAAGCTTGTATTCCTCTGCTAATTGATACTTTGGCTTACCATGATGGATAGGACCGATTGATACCACCCTCGGCTCGCAGTACTTTTCGAAATGTTTGTGATCTCGCAACAATAGTACCTGATGGTTCCCGCAGTTTAGAAATTAATGAAGTAATAATTGTCAACAATATAGTAAATCTACAGTAAATAATACTCCTATTATACATGTAACATGTTCTACGAGCCTGATTCCAAAAAAAAAAAAAAAAAAAAAAAAAAAAGAAAAGCTACATGAGTCTACACTATACCAAACAAAAAAAGTTTCAATAAAGAAAAAAATTTGTCCCCACAATATATATAATATACAGGAATTACCAACTCTTTATGTCTTTCTTCTTTTATTTCTTTTACATTTTATGTAGTTGGGATGGCTCCATATAGTTTCCCGCTCAAGGCAACAACTTTAAGTTAGAATTTTTCTATATTTGAATATTAACTTTTAATATTATATATAAATTTAAAATCCATAAATTCTTGCCTTTTGAGATGCAAAAAATTTATAATTCAGTTTTTGTATTTTTAGTTGATAATCTTTCTAATTGATCTACTTAATCTTGTTGTGAAATAGTAATTTTAAGTACGATTGTATCAATTTTTTTTTTTTTTAATCTTTACAAAACAACTGTAACAAATTTTGTAAGTAAAATTCTACAAGCAGTAGATACATTTGGGGAAAAAATCTAATATTTTTATATAGCCAATAATTATGAAATTTCATGTCTCAACATTGTTGTGATTATTTTTCTAGTAGAAAAAGAATATATAATAAAAGAAACACTATCTACAAAATAAAATTATAATATGACAATTGTGGGGCCCGTGGGCCTGGAAGTCTCGGCCCACCTCTAGGCTGGCCCAAGGCCCATGCCGAGGATCGATGGCTGTCCCAGGCAGTTGTCTAGGGGCTTTTAGCCCTCTGGGCCACGCCGAGGACGACCATATCCTCGGCACACCTATCCTAATCCCAGGCGGGGGACAAGCCCAGTATAGGCGGTCACATCCACACTTAATGCATCCACCTAACTCTCCTGGCAATCTTAATGCTGAGAGGACTCCTGAACGGGGGAACCTTGGGGGTTGCGACCCACAATAAGGGGGGGAACGTGGCTGATGGGACAGGGGGGAAGCAGTGGTCTAGATGATTGACAGTTGGAAGGATATGAGGAGAAAAAAAGGAGGGTATACAATGCAAGGTGCCCTTCAGAATGGGGGGCCTCTCGGCCGTCCGAGGGGCAACCCCCAGGCCAAAGAACAGGGCCAAGTCCCCTCAAAGAAGGAAGTCTCAGGAGAACGCTTCCGGCGAGCCGGTGGCAAGCCTGTTAGCGCCAAACCCTACGTCCCACTCTCTAAATAAATATATTGATGGGGGATCGACCACAAAACGAGCCCCTACAACAATGATAAATAATTTTTAAAACGTAAAAAATATATTCTAATATATTAAAGGAACTATTTCCTCACCTAAAAATGGAATCACCTAATGGCGTCAAGATGCCTAAGTAAAGGCGAATCAACACATAACTTAATGAATTAGTACCAATTAAGCCAATATTAATTTTAGATAGAGAATAATTAAAAGTACACGGTTCAGGTATAAAATTTAACAAAAAGAGACGAAAATTATTATTATTATTTATTTCAAAAAAAAAAAAATCATTACCTTAGTTAAGGCAATGCATGATGAAGGAAAGCTGAAATCTAATTCCCAACTTTGGTTTTTGTATTGAAAAATAGAGTGATTGTTTGGTGTGTGACCATATGGGAGATTTTGTGCCTTATATTGACAATATAACTTGTGGGAGTTTGGCTTACAAAAATTGAAACCTAAAAAATGTTAGATGCAATTGATAATCAACGATCATTTGACATGCTTACAATATATATTGCTACGACTTAGAGTTTCAAATTAATTGGATTTCTATTGAGCCATAATTTTGGGAACCTTCTTGAGTGGTGGAAAGAGCACACAACTCATCTATTTTATAGTGATAAAAACTACAATTTTGGGAGCTTTATCTAGTGGGGGCCTTAGGCTAGATGTGGCGAAATTGGACCTGACTAAAACCTAAAATTTTTTACTCAAAGTAAAAACAAGCAGACCCATGACCTGACCCAACCTAATTAACTTGTAGTCCAATCCTTTTTTTTTTTTGTTTTTGGGGGTCAACCTTTTTCTTTTTTCTTTTCTTAAAAGAGAAGGCGCCAGGATGGAGGATTATTAAATTTTGGACTTAGCTAAGCTTCTTATATGAAACTATTATCATTTGGTTCACTCTATAAAGAGTGAGAGTATTTGGGTTCTTTTCTTATCTGCTTTTCTAGAAGTTGTATAATGATTGTGGAAGTATTTATGTGGACCTTGACCAAAGCTATTGCTTTTGACATCAAAGTAGTTGCAAGAGAATTAGTATATTTATCTATTTTTATTCTCCTCTACCTTTGTATTCCAACATCTATTTATTTTCATTCTCCTGTAATATAATTTAGCTTTCGACTAATATAATTTGTTCATAGTAAAATCTTCTCTTTTTCTTCATAACTTTGTCCTACTTGTCCTTTTACCCCTGTGGTGGGAACTTTTATTTTATTCATAGGAACGAAAATGATACTTATTTCAAAATAAACAGGTGGGCTTTTGGATTTAAAGAGTGTTGATAATATATATATATATATATATATATATATATATATATTCTTTTTGAAATGGAAGTGTAAGATTGTGGTTAGAAAATGCTGGAGGTTTGCAATGTGTTACACCGTCACATATTGTGATTATATATGTGATAGCTAGTAAGACAAGACACAAGTGAGGGACACAAATCCGGGAGTATCTAGGGCCAAAATTGCTTCTTTGAGGAAAAAAGTTTATGTTCACTACACTTATAATACTAGTATATTTATGGTTTAAATATATTACCATGTGACATACATATGTTTTCTAATGTTTTTTTAAGTGAAAAAATACGGATCTACTTGAACTCAACCTGACCCGTTTCCTAACTTGCTAATTATGATGAGTTGTTTTCAGCTCGAAATCATTTTCGACCTGAACCCCAACATGACCCGACCTATTTGCCATGTCTGCCTTAGGAAAAAGCCTAAGTGACCAATACCTGGAGCTGGTATACATGCATCAAGAATGTCAAGACTCTTTTATATAAATAGGTTAATTACGACTAAATTAAATAAGGAATTAAATGACAAACTAATGCTGAAATAAATCACAAGATAGTGGGTATAATATTTTGTAACAACTATTATTATTATATTTTTGAAACAACTAGTCTAACATAATGGGGTCAAAAGTTTCATAGTAAATTTTGTGACAACATGCAATTTTTTTGATAGGATATAGAATTAGTTTAATAAAAGAATTATTATATTTTGATTAAATGCACAAATTAACACCACCTTTTGTATCTTTGGTTTTGTAGTCCATCGATTCTTCCCTTTGACTTGCGCCTCCTTTAATTTCTTAAAGTTCTCTTTCTCGAAACTGGTACTATATATCTCATTCTCATGGATTGTAATACTCAGCTCCTCGTTGGCAACAACAACACTGACAGGTTGATCATGGCCTCTGCTTGCTTCACCAGTTTCTCTTCTTTCAACTTTTCTTGAATGAAACTCCTCCATGGAAATTACGTGCTCCATTATGGCTTTGGTGAGTGTTTACCAAAACAAGGTAACTATTACTATGATAACCGTACTGATCAAATACTAAACATTAATTATATATGCTAAGTGAAAATGGAAACGTTAGCTTGAAGCAGTTAGTCTTTTAACTTTATTCATATGCCAAGTCTGGAATCAAATGCAAACACTTTTGTGCACTAGTAAATAGTTTTACTACAAGCTTCATGAGAACGAACAAAACAATTTTCACCTTTTACGAGACCAGGTTGTTAGAATTTGATATTTTACGTAACTTTTCAATAAACTGATGATGATTGTACCTTTATCTTTATGCAGCAGGGTTGGTATTATATATGTATATCTGGCTACTTTTGTATAGTTTTGCTATGATTCCACCTACCAACCAGTGGATAAGGGTCCAAAGACCTTACCCCCTCACCAAGTTACCAAGTCCAAAAAACTTAGATGCTGATAAATGATTGATTGTCAGTCCCAGCAGCTTAAGCAGAGTGGATACAGAGATCATATTTAGGATTTCAAACTCTAATTCCATGATAAATTACCAATTATTACAAAAATTTAAGCTTACATTAATATAAGTTTCATCAGTTGTAAAACATAATTTCATCATGTGACATTAAAATAATTTAGTTTAAGTGAAAATTTATTTCCAATGTTTTAAAAAAGTCAAAACTTCAACCAAAACTCTTCAACAGTTTCAAGAAGTTTCTAGTTGTAGGGTCAGTTTTTGTAGCCCAAGCCCAAAAAGGATGGGTTAGAGGCCCAACGAACCCAGCACAATGAATTTGTAGAGAGTGGGTGAAAGAGCTGGGCTGGATCTGAATTAAACAATGGATGGCTAGGTTACGTGAGGCAGAAATAACATAAAACAATGACAAAGAGGCTTCTTAGGTGAAAGTCCGAAGAGTCGTTTTATTGAATGAACAGTAATTACAACATTCAGAACTACAGTAAAGCTTTTTTCTCTCCTTTTTCCTCCCTCACTTTCTCAGGGATCGACCTTCTTTATATAGCACCTTTCTCCCTCATCTCCATCGTCCACCTGTTCTTCATCTGGGTATCCACTTGAGCGCATGTCACATCATGTGCCCACTTTAGTTCTTTGTGAGTGGCGGTAGCTGAGCTTTCACTGTTCAGGGGTCTTCTCCACATAAATGCGGCCAGAAAAGCTGTTGCAGTGCATTAAATACGGTGGTAGCAGCTTTTCCTTTAGATATTTCTTCATTCTTATCATCCTCAGGAGTGCCTAGAGCTTATTTTTGTCACCCAGATTGCCAGGAAGGGCACTCGGGCTTCCTGTACATGTATTTAATCAGAACTACCCGTATCCGAGGAGTAAAACCTCTTCGGACGATGAATGACCTCTTCGGATTATACTTTTCGGCCATCTTTGGGCCTGATGTCCGCAGGAGAACAGTGTCCCAGCCCGCTTTTGCTCTTCGGACGTAGGATGCCATAAAGAACAGGGCCCCAGGCCCAATTAATAGATCTGGGCTTTTGCCCCCCACAATAGCCCCTCAAAATCTCAATTTTTCCCTCGCATCCGAAGAGAAAAAGTGGGATTTTGACTTGCCACGGAGCAAAAGCTTGGGAACAGACAAAAAATCAAACTGGCACGTGTGTAGATATGGACGTGCACGTTCCATCATTGCTGCAGTTGTTTTCCGTATTCCCAAAGCGCTATATTAATTACTCCAGGCGGCGTCTTGTCCTTTGCATCCAACGGCGGACTGTTGATCCAACGGATAGGGTTCTTTCTTGGGATTTGGGCGAAATAACTTCTGCCCCTTCGTTCGACCTCATATAAAATCTCAGAGGTTAGCATTTCCTTTTTACCTTGCAATTCTCAGACTATCCAACAAGAACAAGCATCCAAACGCTCTGAGCTTTCTCAATCGCTGACCCCAATCCTTCTCAGAGCCTTCAAGAATCTTCCTACGAGTTCAAGGATCGATCCTTAGTTCCGTGTCTGTAAGTTTTCATCGCCCCAAGCCTTCTGTTTTCTCTTCGGCTGTCTTCTACGTCGTGTTTTCATTTTTCCGTTTAAGAAAGATGGGCAAACTCGAGTACATGGTAGACAGTCCTGCCCAGTTGGAGAAGTTTAGGGCTACATACCGTATACCCCCAAACGTGGGGGTGAGGTATTGTCCTCCAGAGAAAATACTGACTGATTGGAAAACCGGGGAAGTTGTGATCCCCCTCATCGCTTTCCTGGAGGGAGGAATGACAATTCCTATGGGTCCCATCACCACTGGTTACCTCCGAAACCATAGGATTACCCCTTGGCAGTGCGCGCCTAACATGTTTAGGATCCTAGGAGCAATTGAAGACCTTAATCATCACCTAGGATTGGGACTCACTTGGCTCGACGTGGTGCACAGGTACGAGTTCCACAGCCAACAAGGGGCGGGATATTATTTAAAATCCCGGTCCGACATTGTTCGGCTGATTTCCTGCCTCCCCAAGTCCAACAAAGGGCTGAAGGACGACTATGTGATCGTCTCGGGCGCGTGGTATAACGGCCCTCACTGTCCGACCAAGCCAGGAGAGCCAAATGGGACATTAGATTTAGGCACTCTGACCGTAGGCTTAGGATCCGTGTTTTTTAACAGTTTCTGATTCTCTGTGTTGCTGCTTTCGATTTTCTAACCAAACTCTGCTGTGACTTGTAACAGATAAAGAACACATTTCTCCTTGGCTCAGCCTCACCAACGTCGCTGCGCTGAACTTTTTATTACGGTCGGAGATCTTTGTTAGCGAGGACGAACAACTCCGATCGGCTCCCCTCATCCTAGGGTACACAGCGAAACCAAAAGACTTCCAACTGGTGGGCAACGCAATAACCCAGGGAGATCGCCGCCTCAACCGTATTGACATATCTTGGAAGGGTTTTTTGGCACCGCACGAACTTCCACCCGTGCCACATCCAAACCCTCGGAATATACCTCCTCTCGTCCAGCCACTCCAACAAGTTCCCCTGGGACAAGAGGTTGAGGGTGAAAGAGTTGGCTCCTCTACTTCTTCGCTTGAGGAGCAAATAGACAAGTTCCATTTCGAGGGGGAAGCTTCAGGGGGAAAACAAGTAGTAGAGGTCTCGGACGCCGAGGAAGAGGTCGACAGGCATTCAAGCATTCACCCTGTTCTGACCGTTGCCAGTCCCGAAGACTCGTCGGACGAAGATATGGACCTAAAGAGTTTAATGAAGAAGAGGGGCCAAAAGACCGAGCACAAAGATGCTGGGACGTCTAAACCAGTGGTGACCCTGCCCCCCGTGCCTACCTAGGTCCCTGACCCAGGTTTGAAGCTCGTACCAAACCTGCAGAAGAAGAGGCCCCACGAGCCTGAAGAGAAGGAGGTGGTTGTGCCACCCAAGACGAATAAACAACAAAAGGTGGTACGAGACCACCGAAGCAGGAGGGCCTCCTCTACCGAGAGCCGAGAGGACGTGGTTGTGGCTGACGTCCGCCGAGGAGGGGGAACTCGCATTTGGTCCCCAAGGCTAGAGCTGGATGGCGCTCCCTTTCCTTGGGACACCTCCCTCAAGAACTACGATGGGGGAAGGGCAGGGTACGTTGTTGAGGCCCTGCAGCAGCCACTCCTTCTCCCTCATGACATGGACTCCTACAAGCGCTTCAACCAGAAGGAGCTCTTCTTGTCCCTTAAGAGGAACGTGGCCATGGTAAATAAACTCTTTCTTAATCCAGGTTTTATCCTTAATTGGCTTTGCTTCCCTTCTTTACTCAATGTTGAAAATGTTGTCATGCAGATTACTCAGCAAATTTACGTAGCCGAGGAATGGAATAAGAAGTCCTACCTCGAGGCTCAAGCAGCAGCTCAGTCTCAATCCGAGACGGAGAGATCTCTGGGTCAGCTGAAGGAGGACTATGCTCACATGTCAGAGCAACTCAAAGACATGACCAATCAGAGTAACAGCCTCAGAGCCGGCCTAAAGAACGCCGAGACTCAAGCCGAGGAGCAGCGCAAACAGCTGAATATGTCAGAGATCAACCTGGCGACCGAAAGGGAGATAGTGACGGGTCTCAGAGCTGAGCTCCAAAAGGCCAAAGAGAGCGCCAAAGCAGCTGAGCAGAAGGCTCAACTGGCCAAGGAATCAGTTGAAATTGAGAGGAAGGCGGCATATCAGTTGGGGGTAGATGAGACCGGGCAACAGCTTACCGAGCAATTTGCCTCGGTTAGTCGTGATTACTGCGACATAACCTGGCAAAAGGCACTGGATGCTGCTGGGGTCCCCTCGGACTCCCCCCTGAGGTTACCTGGGAGCACATATTATGATCCTGAAATCCGAGAGCTCCCAGGTCCTGACCCTCATACTGCTCCACAGCTTCCAGAGGTTTCAGAGCAAAACTTGGTCAGTCAAGCACCCCCCTCCACCCTTGATGCCCCCAAAGAGACTGGTCAGCCAGGTGATAAGGGTAAACCGGCTGAACCAGGAAAAGACAAAGGCAAAGGGTTAGAGGGAGAGAAGACTTCTGCTGAGCCCGAAGGTCAAGCCCCAGAAGCTGCTACTCGGATGGGCCAGGCTGCTGACAATGTGATCCCTCCAGCAAAAGAATAGACTGATAGGATTTTTTTATTATTATTATTATTTTTTATTTTTTTACTTTATTTTTTATTTTTTATTTTTTTTTTTTTGAAAGAGATTGTAAGTTACTCTTTTTTAATCAATGAAGTAATTTTTCTTTTACTTTTGTTATAAAGTCTTGTACTTTAATATTATGGGAATATAGGTAATCGTGATCCTAATATTATGTTAACAACGTGCATGATTATGGTTGTTACTAAAAATAACCAGAATGTATAGGAACTATCAATAAGAGGCAACATGAGCCAGGGATAATTTAAATATATTTAGGAGTTTCAATCATGGCTTATCAGAGAACGATATTTCAGCAATAGCAGTTGCATTAGATTTAGATTTAAACACTCAGATAGCTATAATGAAGTGTAAACTAACCCAAATCATCTGGTCCGAGGACTACAGGCATGATTGGATTTAAGTTTAAACACTTAAAAGAACTGTAATGGAGTGTTAACTAACCCAAATCATCTGGTCCGAGGACTACAGGCATGATTGGATTTAAGTTTAAACACTTAAAAGAACTGTAATGGAGTGTTAACTAACCCAAATCATCTGGTCCGAGGACTACAGGCATGATTGGATTTAAGTTTAAACACTTAAAAGAACTGTAATGGAGTGTTAACTAACCCAAATCATTTGGTCCGAGGACTACAGGCATGATTGGATTTAAGTTTAAACACTTAAAAGAACTGTAATGGAGTGTTAACTAATCCAAATCATCTGGTCCAAGGACTACAGGCATGATTGGATTTAAGTTTAAACACTTAAAGAACGTTTTATATGACATGTTGTTGTGTTGATTATAAGGAAAATTCGATTAATAATAATACCTTTTGAGGTTATTTACATTCCAAGGGCGCGGTATCACATGACTATCCAAGTCTTCAAGGAAATACGCCCCAATGCCAGCCCCTGAAGTAATACGATATGGCCCTTCCCAATTAGGCCCTAATTTTCCCCAAGCTGGGTTCTTCGCAGTGCCGACCACTTTTCTTAACACCAGATCACCAGGTTCCAAAGGTCTGAACCTTACGTTGACGTCGTAACCCTGTCTGAGCTTTTGCTGGTAATGCGCCAATCGGACCATTGCATTTTCCCTCCTTTCATCAATTAGGTCCAAACTCCTCTCTAGCTGCTCATTGTTGCCCGTCAGGTTGACTGAGCTAGTTTTCAACGTTGGGAATCCAGTTTCCAGGGGTATGACAGCTTCAGCCCTATAGGTCATCGAGAAATGAGTCTCTCCAGTAGACCTGCGTGGAGTAGTTCTGTAAGCCCAAAGCACATGTGGCAATTCTTCCACCCATTTGCCCTTCGCGTCGTCAAGTCTCTTTTTCAGGCCACTCACAATGACCTTGTTGACAGCTTCTGCTTGGCCATTACCCTGGGGATACGCTGGGGTGGAATATCTGTTCATGATTCCCAGTTCGCTACAATAACTCCTAAATGCTTTGCTATCAAACTGGAGGCCATTGTCCGAGATAAGACTATGTGGAACTCCAAATCGAGTAACTATACTCTTCCACACAAACTTCTGCACATCTACGTCTCAGATGTTGGCCAGAGGTTCTGCTTCAACCCACTTGGTGAAGTAGTCAGTGCCGACCAGCAGATATCTCTTGTTTCTTGCAGCCTTAGGGAACGGCCCCACGATGTCCAAGCCCCACTGGGCAAAAGGCCATGGGCTGGTTAGCGGGTTAAGAGTTCCCCGGGGCTGATGAATGCGTGGGGCAAATCGCTGGCACTAATCACATTTTTTAACATAATCCAGGGCTTCTTTTTGCATGTTGGGCCACCAATAACCCTGAGTAAGAGCTCGGTGAGCCAAAGACCTACCCCCAGTGTGGCTTCCACAGATTCCTTCATGCAATTCTTCTAGTAATAGCTCAGCTGCTTCAGGATGCATGCACAACAAGTAAGGTCCTGAATAGGAACGTTTATATAGCTTCTGATTTTCGGATAACCAGAACCTGGTCGCTTTCCTCCGAATTTTGTCGGCCTCCCCCTTTTCTTCAGGCAAGACATCTTCCTTTAGAAATTTAACTAAAGGGTCCATCCAACTGAGTCCAGCCCTGACTTGATGTACTTGAATTACTTCTCTTCTTGCGTCGGTAGGCTTATGCAAGTCTTCAACGAGGATAACTCTCGGCAAATCTTGTGCCGAAGAGGTGGCTAGAGTGGCCAAGGAGTCAGCGTGTGTGTTACCACTCCTGGGTACATGCACCAGGCTGAAAGATTCGAACCCCGTTTGCAGGTGTTTAACTCGGCTCAAGTACCCCTGCATTCTTTCATCTTTTGCCTCAAACTCCCCCTGTACTTGACCCACAATCAACCTTGAATCCGAGAATAGCTTTACTGCCCTTCCTCCCATCTTCTGGACCATATTCATCCCCATCAGTAGGGCTTCGTATTTCGCCTCATTATTTGTTGCCGAAAAGCCCAGCCTTAGTGCTTTTTCAATAATGATTCCCTCGGGGATATCAACACTAGCCCCACTCCAGAACCTTTTTGGTTCGCAACACCATCCACGTACGCCTCCCAAAGGGAAGGGCCTTGTTGAGAAATCATGCCAACTGATTTTTCATCCATATCTGACGTCGGCTTTACCTCTTCTAATTGGGGCTCCGTGAACTCAACTACCAAATCAGCAATCACCTAACCCTTGATCGAGGTGCGTGGCATGTACTTGATATCAAAAGCCCCTAGGATCGTCCCCCATTTAGCAATTCTTCCAGTATAATCCGCACTTCGGAGTATTGCCCTGAGCGGAAGCTGGGTGAGAACAATGACTGTATGGGCTTGGAAATAATGTGGGAGCTTTCGCGTACCAAGCACCACTGCTAGAATAGCCTTTTCTAATGGTAAATAACGGATCTCGGCTTCATGCAGCGATTTGCTTACACAGTAAACTGGTTTTTGTACACCGCCATCTGCTCGGATCAGCACCAAGTTGACCGCATGGGGAGCTACAGCGATGTACGCAAACAAGACTTCGTCTAGCTCAGGGCTGGACATAATTGGCGGTCGAGCTAAATAATCCTTTAATTGCTGGAATGCCGTAGCACACTCTTCTGTCCACTCAAACCCTTTCCATTTATTAATCAAGGAAAAGAAAGGCCGACACCTGTCTGCTGATCGTGAGATAAATCGATTTAGGGCTGCGGTCATCCCCGTCAATTTCTAAACTTCCTTGGGATTCCGAGGAGCTTGTAGCTCATTAATGGCCTTTATCTGATCTGGGTTGACCTCAATTCCTCTGTGAGTCACCATATATCCTAGGAACTTGCCTGATCCCACACCAAATGAGCACTTAGAAGCATTCAAGCGCAGCTTGTATTTCCTGAGAACTTCAAAAGTACTTTCTAGATCCTTTACATGCTCGGCCACCACTTTGCTCTTCACCACCATGTCGTCTATGTAAATCTCGATATTTTTTCCTAGCTGTGGTTCAAACATCCTCGTCATCATCCTTTGGTAAGTGGAACCCGCATTTTTCAAGCCGAATGGCATCACCTTATAATGGTAATTACCAATGGGAGTTACAAAAGCAGTCTTCTCCTGGTCATCCAGGGCTAAGGGTATCTGGTGATAGCCTTGAAATGCGTCCAAGAAGCTCATCTGGGGGTGTCCGACAGTGGCATCTACAAGCTGATCGATTTTTGGCATAGGAAATGGATCTTTAGGGCACGCCCTATTTAAGTCAGTGAAGTCCACACATACTCGCCATTTCCCGTTCTTCTTCTTCACCACCACAGTATTTGCCAACCACTCTGGGTAGAAAATCTCTTTAATAGCTCCAGCCTGCTTGAGCTTTGCCACTTCTTCTCTAACTGCATCGGCATGTTCTTTAGATGGACGCCGAGGAGGCTGCTTCTTAGGGGTGACCATGGGATTTACTTTCAAATAGTGGCATATGAATTCCGGATCCACCCCAGGGGCTTCATAAGCGTTCCAGGCGAATACGTCGAGGTTTTCCTTAAGAAGTTGCACTAACTTCTCCTTTTCCTGTAAAGGTAACTGGGATCCGACCCGAAAGAATTTTTCAGGATCATCCGCAATGATGACCTTTGTTAAATCTTCGCACCCTGCGCCTTTATTCGGATCTTTAGTGGGCGATAACCGATGCTTTCGTTGCTATAAGCCCTCTTCGGCTTTCGCTGGTGACTCGTCTTCTGGCTCGTGTTGGATGGCGACCACCAAGCACTGTCTAGCCACGGATTGGTCCCCGCGAATTTCACAAACCTAGCCTTCGGATGGATATTTGATTTTCTGATGTAAGGTGGAAGAAACTGTCCCCAAAGCATGAAGCCAGGGTCTGGCTACAATTGCCGTATAGGGCGAAAAGACATCCACAACTATGAAATCCACTTCTACTACCTCTGAGCCAGTCTGCACAGGTAATCGTATTTGCCCCTTAGAGGTCATGGCCCTTCCTTCGAAACTAATCAATGGAGAATTATACGGCGATAAGTCACTGGGTTTGAGGTTCAGCCCCCTGTAGAGATCAGGGTACATTATTTCTGCAGCGCTGCCCTGGTCAACCATCACCCGCTTCACATCGTACCCTCCGATTCTGAGGGTTATGACCAACGCATCATCATGCGACTGGACAGTCCCCACCTTGTCAGCATCCGAGAACCCTAAAACTGGATGACCGTCCAATTTGCATCTCTTCGGACCCTGGCCAAAGTCCCCCGCAAGCAACCGATCTACTGACATGACCTTAGATGGCCAGGATCCTGTTCTTCCTGGGGTTGCAAGGATAACGTTGATGGTTCCCAGAGGGGGTTTTAAAGGATCGTCCCTCCTAGGCTCTGAGTTCACCTGGCCCCCTCGACTACTGGAGTGATGCAAGAGATGCCTCAATTTCCCTTCACCGACCAGCTGATCCAAATGATCCCACAAACTTCTACAGTCCTCGGTCGTGTGTCCATGATCCTGGTGGTACTGGCAATAGAGATTGCGATTGCGCCTATCAGGATTCCCTACCATTTTATTCGGCCACTTGAAGAATGGCTCCTTCCTAACATTTTCCAAAACTTGGTGGACTGGATCTCTGAATACGGTGTTGACTGCCTGAGGATTAGCTGATCCTGACTGCGTAGGAAAATCCCTCCTCGGTTTGTTATTGTGATATCGATCTGACCTGAAGTCCCTCCTCTCCTGGGGGATGACCTTGTCCTTGCCTTTTCCTTGTTGTTGATCTTCTTCGACCCTCTTATACTTCTCAATGCGATCCATTAGTTGGCGCATGCTAGTAATAGGTTTGCCAGATAAAGATGTCCTTAAACCATGGTCGGTAGGAAGACCGAGCTTAAATGTTTCTAGGGCCATTGTATCAAAATTGCCCTCCATGTCGTTGAACATCTCCCAATATCTATCCGAATACATCTTCAGGGTTTCTCCCTCTTGCATGCTTAAAGACAGCAATGACGACAAAGGTTGGGCCACTCTTCGGCAGGTGACAAAACGCGAGCCAAAGGCTCGGGTGAGATCTTTGAAAGAGTTGATGGAGTTTGGGATTAGCCCATCGAACCACCTCATTGCTACTGGTCCAAGACTGGAGGGGAAAACCTTACACATCAGTGCCTCGTCCCTGGAGTAGACAGCCATTTTCTGGTTAAAATGACTCACGTGTTCCACGGGGTCCGTCTTACCATTGTAGACGGTGAACGTTGGCTGGTTAAAGCGCCGAGGAAGTCTCGCCTCTTCAATCCTGCGCGTGAAAGGTGACCTAGAAATCTGATTTAGAGCCCTGCTCATGGCGTCATTTGCCACGTCTTCATGTGATGGACCTCTACGTTGCCCCTTACGATGGGATTCTCCCTCATAAGAATAGGACTCACTGGCTGGTGTCCTGGATTTATGCTGATAAGTAATGTCTGGCTCATCGTCAGGGTCCTCATCGGAATACGAGGAAGCCCGTTTCCTCTTTGCATGGCGCAGCTCCCTTTTTAAGTTTTCAACCTCTCGCTGCAAATCTCGGTTCTTTTCTGCATGGGATATGTGACTCTCACTATGTGATTGGCTCTGGTCAAGGGGCACGGTGTGTACACTTCCTTCGCGGTTTTGTCTTCTCTCCAAGTTGAAAAAAGGGTCCACGTGCTGAGACGCCCTGGATTCCGCTTCTTGCTGACTTGGTTCAGCCATTACCTATTGTTGTTTTCTCCCCTGCACAAGCTCTTCCCACAAACAGCGCCAATTGTAGGGTCAGTTTTTGTAGCCCAAGCCCAAAGAGGATGGGTTAGAGGCCCAATGAACCCAGCACAATGAATTTGTAGAGAGTGGGTGAAAGAGCTGGACTGGATTTGAATTAAACAATGGATGGCTAAGTTACATGAGGTAGAAACGACGTAAAACAATGACAAAAAGAGGTTCTTAGGTGAAAATCCGAAGAGACGTTTTATTAGATGAACAGTGATTGCAACATTCAGAATTAGAGTTCCTTTTTTCTTCCTCTTTTTTCTCTCCCCTTCTACTCAGGGATCGACCTTCTTTATATAGCACCTTTCTCCCTCATCTCCATCATCCACTTGTTCCTCATCTGAGTATCCACTTGAGCACATGTCACGTCATGCGCCCACTTTTAGTTCTTTATGAGTGGCGGTAGCTGGGCTATCACTGTTCAGGGGTCTTCTCCACATAAATGCGGCCAAAAAAGCTGTTGCAGTGCATTAAATACGGTGGTAGCAGCTTTTCTTTTAGATATTTCTTCATCCTTATCATTCTCAAGAGTGCCTATAGCTTAATTTTGTCACACAGATTGCCAGGAAGGGCACTCGGGCTTCTTGTACATGTACTTAATCAAAACTACCCGCATCCGAGGAGTAAAAAACTCTTCGGACGAACAACGACCTCTTCGGATTATACTTTTTGGCCGTCTCTGGGCCCGATGTCAGTGGGAGAACAGTGTCCCAGCCCGCTTCTGCTCTTCGGACGTAGGACGCCATAAAGGACAGGGCCCCAGGCCCAACTAATAGATCTGGGCTTTTGCCCCCCACACTAGTCTAATATCATTTTTTTTAATGAAAATTTACACTTACATGAGGCGCATTTGACATAATATAAAGCAATTTTTTATTTTTATTTTTACTGTCTATTTTATTTTTCAATATATTCATTGAAATCATTTCTATATTTTTTTATATAATACTTGAATAATTTGAGCACAAGCATGATATTGGACTATTAGTACTATATAATAAAATTTATTTTTTATTCATCAAGTGACTAGTTTTTTTGTTGTGCCAAGTAGTTGCACTCTCCTTTAGTCAAGTGGCTACCCTTAATTTTACGACAATAACCAGCATATCATGGGATGGAACTATGATTAGCTTACTTAAAGCTTTAAACTAGGCAATTTTCTGAGAGTTCATTTGGTATTGCTATAATAATTAGAGCTTTAATGGTAGAGCTTTTACGATAAAGAGTTTTAGTGTCTAGAAAGATTGTCAAATTACAATGATAAGGTGTTTGAAATTGTTGTTCCCATTTGCAAACCAATAGATAAAGAGTTTTAATACATTAAAAATTATAAAAGATTACATATTGAGTATTAGAGCATCACCATCAGATGTGGTAAATGTGCCAAATGCTAAATATTTGGCACATTTACCACACCAAACACCAAAAAACCCTTTTATTAGATGTGCCAAATTCCATAAAATTTGCCACACGTGAACAGTACTATTGCAAATTTGCAACGGTATGGACTCAAAATGGTATAAGTTTTATTATTTTTTATTCTCTTTTCTCTCTCCTCTCTCTTCACTTTAATCTTTTCTCCTTTCTCACCTCTGTTCTCTCTCACAGTTCCCTCTCTTTTCAGCCACCGTTCCCTCTGTTCTCAGCCATTATCACCGGAGGTGCAAGCGGCCGCTTGCATGGGCCGAGCCATCGTCATTTGCCGCTCACGACGCACAAGCCATTGTCGCTCACGGCGCACGAGCCCTCGTCATCGCCGACGTCCAAGACGAGAAGGGCCATCGTCATTGCTCTTCGATCTCGCCGATCTCTCTCTCTCTCTCTTTTGGTGGTTGGTTGTTTTGATTGTTGTTGGTTGGATGATTTGGGTTATTGGTTGATTTGGGTTTCGGTTTGTGCGATGGGTGGGTTTCGGTTTGTGTCGTGTGTGGTGGCTTACGTTTCAGTTTGTAGGGCTTTTGTGGGTTTTGATTTGTGTCGTCTGTGGGTTTTGGTTTGTGTAGTTGGTGGACTTTAGTTTTTCTGGGATGTGCAGTGGGTGGTGGTTGTGGCTAATTCAGCGGAGCTGTGGCCGTGGCTAGTTCGGCGAGGCTGTGACTGGGTTGGATAGGTGGCTGTGCCGTTGATAGGTGGGCGAATCGGTGATTGTGGCCGCATTGTTGTAGTAGTTGTTGTTGTTGTTGTTGCTGTGGCGGTGGTCGATGATGACGATGATGATGGGAAGGAATTTAATATATTATTTTAGTGTGTAGGAAATATTATTTTAATGTATAGAATTGAAGGATAAAAAATTTGATAAATGAGATGTTGTAAAATGATGTGGTAAAATAATAAAGTAGGGTTTTAATGTGGCAAAATGACATAATTTTTGCCACATCTGATGCGGATGCTCTATTACGTCCATTTATTATTGAACAATGCAGGAAAAAAAAAAAAAAAAAAACTACAATACTAAAATTAAGCTTGAAATTTCAGCTTAGAATAAGTCCCTAAAGGGCATGTCTTATAGATGAATTATGCAACACATCCTTTTCTAAAGCATGCTATTTGGTGATGCTATTGCTTTCCCTTTTTATTCATAAAGTTACATATACTCTCTCCAGGATATCATGTAGCAAAATTCTCTTTCGCTTATTCAGCAAAAAAAAAAAAAAATCTCTTTCGCATTTTTTAATTTTTTTATTTTCAATGCTACTTGGCTGCTACGCCAGCATCATTGTATTATTATATTTATTTCTATTTATCACCGTATACTTTTTTCACCGGTATAGCAAAAACCTTTTTGACACACATGAATAAACAATCACCTGACATATATCCGTATGAGGATTGTATTTTCGCTTTCACCCCTCAAAATAGATTGTTTAACTTAATTTATTAATTAAGTGATTACTTAGTACTCGTTTGGGTACTATGTTTTGCGTTCATGTTTGGGTGCAAAATGCGTTTCAGCAACTTTTTTTTTTTTTTCCTTTTAGCTGCAAAGGTTGACTAGTCAACCATGAACAGTGTATCAGTGTACTATTCACGGACATACAAATATCACTTTTCAGCAACTTTTTCATTAAAAATGGATCCCACGATATTATTCACACATTTAAAAATTATTTTGCTACAGTGTTTTCAGTTTTCAGTTTCAGCAAAATAAGTTCTATCTAGACGGACCCTTAGATTAATTATTCAGATTTAGGTCACAACTAAATCATATCATGCAAAGCAGCGGAAAATAAATAACACCATGATATGATGACTTAGGAAAACTAATTAAACAATAAATAACACCATGATATGATGACTTAGGAAAACTAATTAAACAAACCGTTTCAAGGTAAAAACCTGGAAATGATTTAATCTAGCTATCCTCAAGGTAAACTAAATCCACTATAAGAGAATTGAAGTTTTTATAAAAAATTTAACCCTAAATCTAATGTTATCTTAAGCTTCGAATCCACGGACTCTTCTTCTTGGATTTACACCAACACAAGCCGCCTTGCTTGTGACTTTGAGATCCCACTCAAAAGTTTCAGATCACCCTCAGTAATGATCTTGATGCAGCAACTAAATTTTACCAATGCTTGATTGTAGTTTTGGCTTCGGTAGATTCTTGTGTAGTTAGAAGGTACAAAACCTCTCAAATCTCACAAAGAGTAACATCAAGTCTTCTTTAGCACCCTTAAAATGTGGCTAGGGTTTCCCTTTTATATGTGGAGAAGTTTAGATGAAACTCTAAATATTTTCGCGGGCTTGGGCCTGTTTAAAATTCTACAGAAAAACTGTGCCTTTGGTTTTCAATCGGTCGAACCTAATTCTCGATCGGTTGAGTAAGGTAGAACTTCACTTTTCTTTTCTGCAATCAGCTGGACTTGAACCTTGAAACACACATATTTAAGCATTACCTAAACACTTAGACTAGACATGTTTTGTTCTCGGTTTGCCAACACAATACAACAATGATTCCAAATATTTGATTCTAAATCTTTAGGACCTAACATGGATTATAATTTAATTTGTTTGGATATATTTATAGGATTCGGATCATGCTCAGCTCTAGTGCTCTAGGAGTCACACAAGTTGGACATGTCCCAAAAATTGGACACTTGTCGGAAGAGACAAAGTACTCCTCCTAAAAAAGCTAAGTACTCGTATAATAAGGGAGTGTATATATATATATATATATATATATATATATATATATTTAACCTCTTAACTAAGAAAAAACCAAAAAGCAATCCCTACTTACATGAGAAAACAACTAACATTGAAAAAGGTGAAAAAGTCAGGTAGTATGGAGGCATTTATGGCACTTTTTAATCAAAATTAACATTTTCATTGTTTAACAAAAAGTCTGTGTTTATTGCAGACACTTGTGCATATACACATTTCTCAAATACACTGCACAAGGTTTTTCACTTAAAAAACTTTTATCTACTTTCAAGATTTAGCATGCCACTATTCACAATACTTTAGAAGTTTATCTCAAAAAAATTTACTTTTTTATTTTTATTTTTTGGTATATGCTATTTTTGAGATTTTGATATTTAGTTTGGGTTATTTTAGACAATACGCAATAGAATATTCCAAAATCAAATTGGGTCCATGTTAGTAGGGCTGTACGCGGTTTGATTCGGTCGGTTTTGAAGAAGTTTTTTGCACCACACCTATGGGGTGCAATTTCACCTAATGCATGACCGCACCTTAGTTTTAAAGAGTAAAAATTGGTCTACACAAGGTGTGGTTAATTTCACTGGTTCAGTGTGGTTGGTTCGGTTATTTGGGCAAGGCTTTAAAAATTATTATTATAAGTTTTGGCCTTTTAGGCCTCTAAAGAATAGCATTTGAGCCCATTTTGACTTAATTACAACATATACACAACCATTCATCAAGTTCTATAACTATTTGCAGATAACAACCATTCAAGCAGCTTTCTCAATGCTAAAATGACACATTAGCTTGGATAATAAAATGCGATAATTACAGTAAACCCACCTGTGGTTTGGGCGAAAATCACTTTGCCTACCCGTGGTTTTAAAAGTGTCACTTAACCCACCTGAGGTATGTTTCCGTCAATCCCCGTAACCCACCTCGGCCTCTGCCGTTACAAAAACACCTTTTAACCCTAAAACAGAACATAACGCGAATCAAAACTCAAAAACTTTGCGAGAGAGAGACCTGAGGTGAGATCGGCTTGTTCTTTGTGGTTTGGAGTGTTTGGAAGGGGGGAAAACACTTGTTTTGCATCATCGAAGCTAGGCAAGGTATGTGTGACTGCTGTTCATCGCGACCCACCCACGTATTTGTGTCTGTTCTCGATTTAGGGTTTCAAATTTTGTTTAAGTACGAACTTACTGTGTGAATGTCTAAATTTGTACTTCCCAGGAATCGTGTTTTGTTGATATGTCTTCATCAAGTGGTAGTTTCTCGGGTTCATGTGGGCATATGTGCAATGAGCAGACTTGTGTTTTGAGAACAAGTTTGAGTTTGTACAATTTTGGGAGGAGGTTCTTGGGTTGTAGCCGTTGTAAGGTTGGTTCTAAGTGTCCTTTCTTTGTTTGGCTTAATAACCTAACTTGTCCTCGTGGGAATGAAACTGCACCTTTGGCTCTAGAGAGGATGTCTAGGCTTCAGAGTGCTCTCCAACTTGCCAATGAGAGGGAAATGACAGCCCTGGAAACGACAGAAAAAGCTAGGCAAATGGCAAAAAAGGCTCTTGAAGAGGAAGCCAAAGCCAAGGAGAGTGAGAGAAAGGCTCGAGCTGTCTGTGCAAGAGCTAAGGAAAATGCCATGTTTGCTGAAGAGAAGCAGAGAATGTGGAAGTTTACATACATTTTGTCTTGGATCTTTTTTGTTATTGTTATGTTGTTGTGTTTTGGCTCAATTGAGTTCTCTGGAGTGAATAGACCTAGATTGTTGCCCTGAAGTAGTTAATTGGTTAGTAGAGATAGTTATGGCAATGGTGTTAATGAATTTGCATTGTAATAGCACTAGCCTACTGATGTAATGTTTTGATGTGTCAATGAATGAAGAATTGGTGAATTATTGAGTATTTTGTGCATACCATAACAACCATTCAATGAAAGAAACATTGGTCATGCCACTAGTCTGTGGGCATATAATGAAAGAAGTATTGGTAAATTATCAATGACTTGTGCATACCATAACAACCATTCTACAATAACAACTTCCATACTCTATATTGGAAAAATCATCTTGGACAAAATATGTAGTAGCAATAAATAAACTTCCATATAATCTAGTTTGGACAAATAATGTTCCATACAGTTACCTGCGCATGCCATAACAACCATTCCACAATAACAACTTCCATACAATCTATATTGGAAAAATCTACTTGAACACAATCTGTAGCAATAAATAAACTTCCATATAATCTAGTTTGGACAAATATTGTTCCATACAAACTGTAATACCACAACTTCCATATAACAACCTGAAGTGTATTGTACCTTAACTTCTAGTAAATTACAGAAAAGCACATTCTAAGGCCAGCTACATATATATATATATATATATATATATATATATATATACACACATATATACATATATACACATACATATAATTGCTCAAAACAAGGTGATTGTTTTTTACACTAATTGATAATTACAAAAAGCCAACAATGGTCTTCACAAAAAACAAAAAGGCCCACATGTTCCCACTAGCTTTACTCCCAATGCTGACATGCGTACCCACTAGCTTCATTTATTTCTTGCCTTTACTCTTCCCTCTTTCCACCCACTGAATTCATTTTTAGTGGCCTTTGTGCAGCAAGCTGTCCTCTAGTCCTCACACCACCAGTGCTCCTATTTACATGTGAAGGCTACAAAATAAAAAATAGACCCACTTGTTAAAAAATATCTCAGTCTACACAACAATCTAGGAAAGAGGTTACTCAACTAAGTTACTTGTGAAAAACTTGGTAGGGTATCCTAGGTCTCCTTAGGTGTGTGAAACTCTGGCTGTGAGGAAGAGAACCATCTTGCTCTCTTGTGAGATGGCCTAGCTTGATTTCCTTGTTGTGAGGATGAAGGCTGAGTGGCAGATATCATGTTGTAAGTCTGGGTAGGCTGCTGGGATGGTGGCTGGGGTGCTGGCTGGGATGCAGGCTGAGGTGCAGATCTGCTACTAGGTGCAGGCACCCCTCCCCTTGCTTGCAACAAAACCCAATTTCAATACATAAATACCTTTGTAAGTTTAAAAACAAGTTTTTTTTTTTTTTGGTTTCCATTTAAATCTCAATTACTTACAGCTTTTTCTCTTTCAAGCCTCCGTCTCCTCTGCCATGGTGTCTCCCAGTGATGCCAGCCTTGCACCCTCTTGAGTTATGCCCTTCCTTTTTGCATTTCCCACACCTTACAGGTCAGTTTAGCCTACTTGCTTTGTAAGGGTTCCTAGGCTCATTAGAAACCCTCTTTCTTTGCTTGGGTGGTCTGCCTAGTGGTTTGTATATGTGAGGTGCTAAAGGAGCAGGCTGTCCAGTCTCAGCCCATTCTGACTGGCCAGGCATGGGAGGAAGTACCTCCTTGTATATCTCCATGTAAGTTTCTTTGAAGTAGCATGGGTGGGTGTAGTCTTTTGGTGTCTCAATGTTTGTATAAATGGCTGTTATGGCATGTTTGCATGGAATGCCATTTAAATCCCAAGACCAACATCTACATGTCTTCTTGACAAGATCAACTACATGCCTCTCATACTGACTGGCTACCTCATAAAGGAAACTGCCAGCTGGGGTAGCACTAAATGACTTACTTTCAACCTTCAATTTCTCCAACCTATCTTGTATGCTTGGACACAACTTTCTAGCATACTTCTGTATCCCTTCCCTTTTTGTGTAAAGCATAGTCATAAGTCTAACCCTAATCCACTCCAACATTGCCAAGATAGGCTTATCCCTAGACTTCAATATCATTGCATTAAAAGACTCACTCAAGTTATTTACCAAACAATCTGTTAAGGCCCTAGGAGTGAAGCGTGACCTTGTCCACAGTGCAGGTGCAATGCTTGCAAGATACTCATATGCCTTTTCATCCAAATCCCTTATGCACTGCATGCATCTCTCAAACTCCCTTACTGTTGTGGCAGCAGCACACCTCCACAATGCATCCTTCAGCTTCAATCCCTTGTGATCAACTTTGAAATTGTTGTAGATGTGTTTCACACAGTATCTATGCTCCACAGTAGGGAATAGTGTCTCTATTACAGGAATAAGCCCCTGCAAATAATCAATCAAACAAACAAAACAAGTTAGTTTAGCAAACAAAGTAAACTATTCAAGTGTAACTGAACAAACCAAAACTTGCATACCTTTTGCCTATCAGAAATGAAGACCAACTGAAGCTCCTCTGGCCTCTCTATATCATCAACAAAAATTTCCAAAAACCATATCCAAGACTCCCTAGTTTCTTGTTCCATAACAGCCATGGCTATTGGAAAAATGTTGTCATTTGCATCCTTGGCAGTGGCAGATAAGATTTGCCCACCAACTCTGTGCTTTATGTGACAACCATCTAAACCTATAAATGGCCTGCATCCACCTAAAAATCCTACCTTCTGAGCATTGAACCTAATATACATCTTCTTAAATTTTGGCTGGGAAGTCTCATCAGTTTTTTGTCTGTAGTATAACCCTACTCCCCTTGTCTACAGTGTTTATCATTTGTGCATAGTCCCTAAGGACACCATATTGCAGTTGCTCATCTCCATTGATAAAATCCTTTGCCTTTCTCTTTGACCTATACACTTCGTTTACACTTAGGTCAACAGATAAATTTTGCATCACATGGTTATGTACACCACTCACCTCCCAATTCGGATTTTTGCTAAAATCCTCAATGAACCTCTTAGCAACATAAGCTGATGTTGCTTGGCTATTTTTAAAAGACTTGGGGCAAGTACAGTCATCAGTCAAGGTCTTAATCTGAAATGTTAGCTCTCCACTTATTTGAGATGCATAGCATCTCCACCCACACCCATTCTTGCAGTGAACTGATATCTTGGTCCTCTCATTAAGCTTGAATTTGATGTTAATAGGTTTTTGATTGCATACTCCCTCAAAGTAGCTCTGAACACCTTTGCATTAGGAAACTTCATCTCTTTCTTCAGTACAACATTTCTCATGTCACTCTTAGCATTGAAATCTACTTGCTCAGGTACCTGCTCATCATCAGACCCATCCATGCTTACCAGGTCATCCTCAAGGGCTAGCTCAGTCCACTTAGGGTCTGCATGGACTGCATTGCTTGATTTTGGGGCTGTGTGGGGTGCATTGCTTGATTTTGGGGCTGTATTGGGAGCAGAATCTTGTGGAGCTGAGTTTTGAGTAGCAAATATGTCATCACCAAAGTCATCCCCCTCTAGGCCTTTATTTAGCCAATCATCATCATCATCTTCTTCAACATTCTGTTCTTCAACCCTTGTACTAACCTCAACTTCCTGTTCTTCATCTCTTGCGCCAATCTCAACATCCTCAACATCTTCTTCTTCATCATTCTCATCATCTTCATCATAATCACTCTCTAAATCTATTTCATCCCTTACTGCATCACCACCTACACCACCTACATCATGAGCTACATCACCACCTACACCACCATCTACACCATCATCTGCCACTCCCTTTCCATCAGGACACTCAACTGCCAGTGGCTCCATATCTATGTCAGTATAGATTATGATTTTGTTAGCTGACCATGCCTTATAAAGGGTAGTCATGTTCACCACATCTGCATTTGTTTCTATGGCCCTTAAATCATCCTGTAGACCACCTTCAGGAAGTAAATCTCAAATTTCAAAGTAACTCAACTTGTCAGGGTCAATCTTTGTCAGTGTATGTACAGACCCACCCACATATTCAAGGGTTGGCTCCTCCACAAAACATCCCCCAACATGAATTTCAATGTCAAATGTGAAGTCAACCATCTGCAAACAAAGTAAGTAGTTTGTTTACACACTGACATGCAGCAAATGATAAGAAGCCAAAAGAGACAAATTGACAATAAGACAACAACACACGGACAAAGGGACCACATAAAGCACATGCAAAACCAGATTCCCAACAAATTCATAGGGACCACACTACCCACAGTTCACAAACAAGTGTAATCATTGACAAATAAACTTGATTCTTTCAGGTATACACATTATATAAACACCCATAGCAGTACATTAGCTACATCCTAAGCGATTCTACATATAAATAGCAAATTGCACATTTAACATACACCAATTTTGAGAAAATTTTACAAAACCTAACTACGTGGGTGGGTCGCAATAAAAAAATGACATCAAGAACCCAAATGCAGATGAATAGCAGTCACACATACCTTGCCTAGCTTCGATGATGCAAAACAAGTGTTTTCTCCCCTTCCAGACGCTCCAAACCACGAAGAACAAGCCGATCTCACCTCAGGTCTCTCTCTCGCAAAGTTTTTGAGTTTTGGGTATTTTGATTTGCGTTATGTCCTGTTTTGGGGTTAAAAGGTGTTTTTTTAACGGCAGAGACTGAGGTGGATTACAGGGATTGACGGAAACATATCTCAGGTGGGTTAAGTGACACTTTTCAAACCACGGGTAGGCAAAGTAATTTTCGCCCAAACCACAGGTGGGTTTACTGTAATTATCCCTAATAAAATAATAACATTAGCTTTTTCATTGCTAAAATCACAACAAGATAATCATTGAAAACCACAATAGCAGGACATAATTAACAAAAATCACACCAGAATAATGGAACAATAGGATAATCAAGAAATAAAATTACAATCTTTGAACCCTAGAAAAAAAAAAAAATCAAACATTAGTGAACTCAAAACAATTAAAAAATAGATTTAGAAAATACCCTAGAAATCTATGATCCTCCAAATTTATTCCTTTATGAGGCTAAATCGCTTAAAACACCCCTGAAATTGCAAGAAAATAACCCAAAAAAAAAGAAAGAAAAAGATTAGAATCACCAAATAAGTTGATCGGTGAACTAAAAAACCCAAAAAACATTAGGGATTAGGGTTTACCAAAGAAAGAGCTACATAGCTCTGCGGCGGAGAACTGAGAGGAGAGAGAGAATGATTGGCTTGGGAAGTGTGAGACAGTGAGAAGAATTTTTTTTCAGAGGGTGGGAGAGAGTGAGACCGTGACTGTCAGAGTGAGTTCTGAGATAAGCGAGAGGAGAGGCGGAGTATAAGGGCTTGTTTGGATTGGTGATGATTCAATTTTCATAACTCATAACTCAAACTCAGAAACCATAACTCATAACTCAATCCTCCCAATAACTCAAAAACTCAAAAACTTTTGTTTGGTTACTAAACCGAGTTACATATCTTAGCTTTTAACTCCACTTTTTGCCAAAGCGGTGGAGTCCACCCTACTGACTGTAAACAGAACTACTTGGTTCCTACTTGCATTCTGATTTTTGCTCTTCCTCCACTTCATATTCATCAGAAAACCCAGAAATGCAGAGTTGCCCATAAAAATTGATCCCCCTCAAGGCAAGCAATGCTGCACAATCTGCCAAGGAATCATGTCTTCTCCCCTCTACAACAACATCAACACTCCCTTCAATTCCAAACCCAAAAATCACCCAGAAAAATTCTCGCTTTTCCCCATTTTTATAGATACAAGACAGCCATTTAAACAAAGCCAAAAATTCCCAAGAAAGCTTCAGACAAAATCCTTGCCTTGCATAACCCGAAAAGACACCCGAAAAATCTCTTCAACCATCCACCACACTAACCCACCTCCATCACAGCCCAAGCTTCCAGCCATAACCACAAACACAGAAAATCCAAACTCATCAACATAAAATCTTTAGATTGGTGATTCAAATTTCCAAATCCAAACCCACAAACACAGAAAACCCAAACCCAAACCCAGGAATCCTTAGATTGAAAACCAAAATCACGAAAATGAGGCATGGGTTTCTGTTTCGGGATATAAATTTATGTGTGTATGCAAATGGTGAAGTGGGTCTGAAGAAGAAAGAAAGAAAGAAAAAGAAAGAAGAAAGAGAACCAAAAAAAAAAAACATTAGAGTAGGTCTGAAGAAGAAAGAAAAATAAAGAAGAAGACGAGGAAAAGAAAAAGCCTTGGAGTGAGTCAGAAGAAGAAAGAAACAAAGAAAGAAATAAAGAAGGAAAAAGAAAATGTCGTTGGTGATTAATGAGTGGGTTTGACTTGATAGTGACAAGTGAGAAGAGTGGGTCCTACAAGTTTGGTTTTTTTTTTTTACAACTTTGTCACCATAACTCATATTCCTAAATCTGAAAACACAAAAAATCTGTTTTCAATTTTCATCACTCAAACTCATTTTTTTTGAGTTTTGAGTTATGGAAACAAAGGTTAAAAACTAAGCCAAATACATTTTTATTCGTGGGACCCACGCATTTTGGAAACTCAGTAATGAAAACTGAGTGATATCACTCAATTTCTTGGTGATCCAAATAGGCCCTAAGTATTTTAGAATTTTAGTGAAGGGTTAGGTGAGAATATGAGAATAAGAGGGAAAAATACTGTTTGTTGGGCGGGATTGGGCTGTGTGTATTTTAGAATTGGAAAAATACAGAGCAAAAGAGTTGAAAAAAAATATTGCACAGTAATAATAACCTAAACGACTTCGTTTCACTTGAAAAGGAGATTGAGAGTTGTGTAAAAAAAGAACTCTAAAACGACATCATTTGGTGATAATGGTTTAAACAGAGAAGTCTAAAACGACACAGTCATTTCAAATTAGATATTATATTACTCCTATATTATAATGGCCAAACTACCAAACGTGAAATGACATAAACTTAGTTATTCAGCCAAAGGAATAAAAGAAAAAAAAAAAAAAAAAAAAAAAACGAAATGGTCTTGAACACGCTAACCTGTCCTTCCCAAAGCAAATAGAAAAATCCAGATGTATAACTCACTAACTCTGTAAGTTTGTAACCTAGGTTCCAATATATATATATATATATATAGATATATTGGAACATCCCTAAAGTCCCCACCAATCAGATTTATAAGTCTTCTTGGTCTCTTAAAAAAGCTTTTAAGATAGATTACCATGTTAAAACCATAGAACAAGTTTATGGAATAAACAAAGAATATGAAACATGTTATTTGCTTTCACAATCAACCCTAACTACCCGTAGAAAAGATGGACATAACTTCCTACACATAGGCCTAGTCTAGGTAGAAGTAAAGCCTTTAATTAGATAAGGTTTGAATTGTTCAATCCTTATGGCCCTGAGAGACACAAGGCACATCAGGTTTGATGATAGTCTCTTAGGAACCATCCAAACCAGTCTTAGTAATGGACCAATCCATTTTGATTGTTTCCCTAATTTCATAGTTTCCCTTCATGAACCACATATTAGGAAAGCTTTCACTTTAAACATCAAGACTTCAAGAACCCTCATGGTACTAGAAGCCAAATAGTTATCTTTGATATATAGGGTCTACTACAAGTGCATTAGAATGAACTTAAATGTCCAAGCCCTTAACAAAAAAGCAAAAGAAGAAACCACTCTTATCCATACCACAGCCCCCGAATCACAAATTAAAGTACCCAAGACACTTAAATGGTCTGAGGTCACATTCCCTCAAGATTGGACCTTGCAAAATGAAAATTTTCCTCTTTAGGCTCAATGCCCTCCCCAAACCCCAGATATAGATTTTGTCCAACAGTTAGCCGATGGAAATGTCAGGTTAAGTTTTGACCAGTCTAGGTTTAGATTTCCTTTAGATCTTCATCAACTCAGATTACAGCTACCTATTTTCCTCAGAGACTGACCTGCATCCCAGTGTAGCTCATCCGGGCCTCCAACCCCTAGAAAAGATCTAGACCTACACTTCAAGGAGTTAAGACTAGATCCCAAGTTAGCACACTATGCTACACAGCCAGACAAGAATCAGTTGTTAAAGAGGAAGAAAATCATGGTCCATCCTCTCCAACGCAGTCAGACTTTGAGCAACCTGAACCCCTAGTAGGTCACCAGCTTAATGTTATGAAAAAAGATTACATCCTAGATCACAAGTCTTTAGGTGATGATTTTGACTCAGAAGTCAATAAAGTCAAAAGGGAAGCCTATAAAGCAAACCATACCAAAAAAAAAACAGAAGATAGAAGTGCATACAAAATGGCAAGAGTTCATGAAAGAGATATCAACAAATATCCATTTCTTTGAATATTTTGAGAACCATTTTGAGTGGCACAGAAAGTCTTGTGTCATTACCAAAACAAATTGGACCAAAGAAAACAAGGAATTAGTCTGGTCTAGTCACCCTCCCCTAGAAAATATAACCATTAGACATCAAGGTTTTGATGTAATTGCTACTCCTCTTAGGAAACCTACTAGTGAGGATAAACCAATAAAAAAGATCTTAGAACAAAAAACTACACCAACCAGTGTTTAAATGTCATAGGAAAACAGTTAGACAGAATAAAAGATAGGATAGAAGCCAAGACCATTCCCCAATCAGGAAACCTTACTAAACCCATCCCGTCTTTAGAAAAACCTTTGGTTAAGTTACCTGTCACTAGACAAACTAGCCTCAGATCCAAAGACAAGACATCATTAGAAATAGTCAACCAGAAGTTAGAAGAACTAGTAAAAAAGGAACCAATTGCCTCTTCGACTAACAGAAACCCTAGAATAGAAACCCAATTAGCCACACTAAACGTCCATGTTGCTTCTAATAGCAGTAGCAGCAACACCTCTTCAGAATCTAAAGAAGAGACAAAAAAATTAGAAAATCAGTTTCAAGATCTACAAGTAAACAAGCTATATCATCATAGACTAACCCTAACCAGTCTCACCAAAAATAGGTATCCTAGACCAATACCCCCTGAGCTCTAGTTTGAGGAAAAGAATGTTAGCAACCAGTTCTCAGTATCTTCTGATAAGCTCTATGAATGGAATATAGATGGATTATCAGAGCAAGAAATCATAATTAAGACCCAGCACATGGTTATGGTAGCCAATAACTACCTCAATGAAGGATGTCCTTATACCGAAGTAGTTGAGCTTATGGTCTTAGGTTTCACAAGAAAACTTCTATCATGGTGGAACCATTACCTAATAGAAGAATCAAAGGAAGAGATCAAAAGTGCAGTCTAGAAAGATGAAGACGGGCGTCCAATCTTTGATGAAGCCATAGGAAGAGGTGTCCCAGATGGAGTAAACACCCTAATCTAGACCATTACAAGGAACTTCATAGGTATCCCTAACAACATTACAACCAGAATTCATGACCAGTTAAGTAATCTCAGGTGTCCCACCCTTAGTGATTACAGGTGGTACGAAGATGTCTTTACCACCAAAGTCATGCACAAAAGCGATTGTAACTCTCCATTTTGGAAAGAGAAGTTTATCAATGGCTTACCTAGTCTCTTCGCCCATAAGATTAGAGAAACCCTTAGCAGCCCTTCAAGTGTCATAGATTATGATAATCTGACTTATGGAAACATATTTAGTGTCATTCGTAGGGAAGGCCTAAAAATGTGCATAGATATGAAAATCCAAAACTAGGCCAATAAGGACAAAAGAAGAGCTAAGTATGAAGTAGGAAACTTCTGTACCCAGTATGGCCTACCATCCATAGCATCCTCCAAAAGAAAACCCAGGGAAAAAGAATACCCTAGGAAAAAAACAGCTACTAAGTATTATAGAAACCATTGAAAGCCCAGTAGCTTCAATAGAAATGACTTTTATAAGAAAAGCAAGAAATCTGGAGATTATCGTAAAGCCAATAGTAAGAGAAAAAATCCAACCCAAAATACATTCGATAGGAAGAATACCGAATGCTATAAATGTGGAAAGAAAGTCAATTTCAGGAATGAGTGTAGATCCAAAGCCAAAGCTTTAATCAATACCCTCCAAGGTGACCAAACCAATAAAGATGAGATCTTCAAGCTCTTAGAACTCAACCACACAGACAGTGAATCCTCCAATAGTGACAATAAAATCTTTTAGATAAACCAATCCTCATCCTCTAGAGAGTCATCCAACATCTCTAGTAGTCCAGACATTAGGATAGGATGTAAAGATAGTTGTTGCAAAAAATAATCATTCAATGTTCTTACCCAACAAGAAGAAATTCTTCTCACCTTAATAGACAGGGTTGAAAACCCACGGTTAACCTAGAAAAAATTTTCAATAGGTTTAGCAAAGTTAAGAAAGAAGTAACAGTTAATGACCTTTAACTTGAGATCAAGGAAACCAAAGCTGAGATTAGGACCTTCAAGGAAGAAGTGAAAAAACTTGACTAGGCTTTAACCATTCTTAGGATTGACCACAATTTTCTTAATCAAAGAATTGAACACCAAGGCAATCCCTACCATCAAGAAGTAGATCCCTCAGATGATGAAATAGAAAATATCTATGATGCGTCAGCCAACCACCACAAGGGGTAGGTTACAGCTTATTGAATGCAGAGAAAACTAGAGCCAATTGAGGCCATAATATTACATTGGATGCATGAAATTATAAAAGCCATTTAATTACAAGATTGGAAATTCCTAATACAAGATTGCTAAAGGATTTTGTAAGAGGGGATTGTTAGGACATATGTGTGTTCACTTGTTAAGAACATATGTCACTTATTTATGTAAATTGGCTAATCCTTTTGACAAAACGCACTCTACTTGTAATTGGGTAGTTCTAGGTGTTTTTAATACTTCAAGAAACAAGGTTTCAAGATCAAGTGTTGAAGTCATCAAGTCTGTCCAAGAAAAAGCAAGCTGAAGTGCAAATTCATTAATTCTTGACACCTGCTAGATAGCTACCTGACACCTACTATCTGTCGAGAATTACAAAATCAGATTTTCTGATCTGATTTCCTTGGGATCCGTGAATATGCTTTTGGGCATTCCTTGTGTATTTGCACCATAGGGTTTTGTAACCAAGCATCTTCCTGATCTTCATCGTAAAGGATGAACTGAAGAACTTTGCAGCCAACCTCTCCTTCTTAGTTGGTGTTTGAAGTCGCGTACTGGGATCCGCGCATTGGTTAGTCACGTACTTGGGAGCCGTGCATCAAAGGTGAAAATTGTCACTACAGATCAAGTCCAATTGGGTATTGGGGTAAGGGTTCAACTGTAGGTTGGTAAGGTACTTGGGATTCCTTTACTTGTAACCGCTTGATTTGATAATAGTGGAGTTTCAGGAGTGGTGACCTGAAAATCATCCGGTGGGGTTTTTGCCGTTAGGGTTTTCCCCATTCGTAAACAAATCACCGTGTCATTTACTTTCCGCTGCATATTTAGTTATTAGTGATTTGTTTGTGCTTCCACGTATTTGCATGTTAAATTGATTAATTAATAACTTGGCTAATTAATTAATTGGTTTAATCATAAGGGGTCATTCAGTTTGTGGCCTATCAGGGATTTTGCTGAACCAAGCCTGCTTCCAAAGGGAACTTTAGCTTCCTTTTATAGACTAGGAAAGGAGCTTAGGATTCTTTCGGGGGAGCCTCATGACCTCTGATTTAGGGGAGCCTTATGACCTCTGAAGATTCCTAAACTCTGAAGATTCTTGTAGTTCTGAAAAGAGGGGGTAAATTTCTTTTCCCTTAAAGAAGATGAAACCCGCGTCTAACTGTTTACTTTCATCTTTTAGTGTCGGTTAGTATTGTTTCTGTTTTCTTATGTCACCTGGTACTGTTTATGAATAGTATTTTGTTTGCTGGTACTGTTCCGAATATTGATCGAAATTTGGTGCTATTTGGAACTATTTTGAGTAGTGACTGGTGTTACCAGAATAGTCTAGGGATTGTCCAAATTATGGCCCTCGTAGGGATCTAGAGAGTCTTGGAAAGGGTTAAATGAATGGTGACTGGTAGATGCTTCAGAAGAGATAGGAGAAGTCTTTTCCTTTTCTTCTAACTGGGAAGCCTGGAGGAGCAACTGGTCTGCAAGATCTTTTAATTCTCTGCTAGATTTTCCAACGACTGAGATGGATTCTGGGTTGGACTGGGACCTTGTCTTCTGGGTAATGGCTTTGTGAACTGGGGGAGGGAAATCCTTATTTATTTGATTGATGACTGGATCAATTTTTAGACTATCCCACCATTTTACTGAGAACTCTCTGTTTAGTATATTGTTGCTGATTGCATAGGTCCACATGCTAATCTAATGGATTTTATACCTGATGGACATGTGCAGGATTACTGGAAACTGAGAACTGTGATGATTAACTTGGAGCCTTGAACTAAAATATCTGAAGGCCTCCTGAAGAGGTTCTGGGAAGATCTGAGGAATTGATATATATATATATATATATATATATAAAAGGTCGGTTGATTTTCTCTTTGGTGTGCAAATCTTGCAGCCGATCACCAGACCGGCCGACTTCATTAATGGAAAACGCCTGATGATACTGTGCTAGGAGGATTCGGTGGAGCCTTTAGTCGATCGGCTTGGCACGGTTTCGGCCGGTTCTATCGGCGCTAGTGTTGTCTTGAACAGACCTACATGTCGGAGATTACATAATAAAATATTCATGTAGGTTACTACTTATGTGACAAGGAGTTTCACTACCTTAGGACAATTAGGGTTACTATCATTGTTTACTAGGGCTTCCATTCAAAACTTATAACAATTCTCCTTCCAACTTTCTAGTGCAATAAAAGACTTCGTTAGAATTTAAATCATAATTAAATGGTAAGGGGGTATTTTTTTTTTTTCATTTCCAATACTTAAAGGAGAAATTGTTCAATTTTAAAGTTTATGAGTGAATTGTGAAATACCCCAAAAATAGATGTTTTTTCTATTTTTATTATATTAATTCTAGTGTGTAACATATTATTCATGTTTTGCGGAGCATGCATTTGAAGCTCCAAGAAACAATTGAATTACCTACAGGGAGAGTGGAAAATAGATAAGGAATATTAATATTTTAAAGAAATTTACAAAGTGCACTAGGGTTAGAATTTAACAACGTGGTTCTCTTAACAATTTAAAAACAAAAAACAAAAGTTATTTCTTTTTCAAAACCTGATTTTAAAGAGTTCAAACAGTATGTGAAACCACAATTATTTATTTGTGTTTGTCAGGAGGACCACATGTCAGATTGACTCAATTCTCCAAAGAATGGACCAAGACGTTGATAGTAGCACATGGTAAAAGCTTGTGAATGTTTTCATCCTATTTTCGTCCATTGGCGTTGGGAAAAATATCAAATCAAGAGGGATTACATAAATAGTGGCTTCAAATACGTAGTCTCTAATTAATCCAAAAGTTTACCGAGATGAAAAAATGCATATTGATATATAAATTCATATCCAAGCATATACACACCTGATATGAAAATTCATGCTCGAACAGTTTAACTACAAAACAAAATCATAAAATAGCTAGGGTAATATATTGGATCAATTATTCTTCATCATATTTTATTACATAATACTCTCAACCCTCCTCACACATAAAATTCTGGCAGATAAATATCATGTTTATCTCAAACACACATTACATTAAATTAAGAATCAAGTACATTGTCCACACTAACTTATATAAACGAGGGAGTTCGACAAAAGGAAATTAAACAAACGGAATGACATAGCCATACATAGGACGTACCACTGCCTCAATGAGCTGCTAGTAATTAAAACTAGTAGAAATTCTTATCCATTATTATTAAAACTTATCAAAATATAAAAAAAATAAAAAATAAAAATCTTCCATGTGAAATTATAAGGGCTATGGTACAATATCAGTCATATAGTATTTGTTATCAAAATAGTCATAGTAAAATTAATATTATTACATAAACTCATGTAATGTCCTAATTATATCATATTATATCGTATCATTTATTATATATAATAAAGGTTGTGTCATATGCACTGTGGTTGTGCCAAGTAGACAATCTCTTTTTTTTTTCCTCCTTATGTCTTGTGGTATAGAATACTAGTATTAAAGTAATTAGGAAAGTTGCTCTAAGTAAAACTCTATTTCCAAATGTTCAAAAACATTAAGAAAAATGCTACTCCATTAAGTAAAATAAATCTCATTATTTATTTTATATTATATAAATAATTTTCCATATTATTTTTTTCTTAGTAATAAAATTTTGTTCATAAAAGTTGTATGTTTTTAGACCCCTATAAAATAGATTGTTTAAACTAATTAATTAACTAAGTGAATACTTAGGTTTATTATTCAGATCTAGGTTAAAACGATAACAATCATATCATGTAAAGCAGTGGAAATATAAAGAACACACGATATGATAACCTAGGAAAATCAAATCGGTAAAAAACTTGAGGAGGATTTAACCTAGCTATCCTCAATGTAAAACAAATCTACTATGAAAAACTGAAGTTTACACAATAGCGACTTAGACCACTAACATCCTATTACTACCTCGTGTAGGAAACTTACTACCACGACCACGTGACAGCTCCGAGTCCATGGACTATTTCTTTCTTGGATTCCCAGCAAGCACAAGCACTACCGCTTGTATATCTTTAAGCTCTTGAATCTGCAACTGAAATGATTACCAAGTTCTTGACATAGTCTTGATCCTTGATAACCCTAAGTATGTGTGACAACCACCTCTTGATCTCACAAAAGATTCACACACACCACATAAAAAGCAACCCCAAAACGTAGCTAGGGTTTTCCTTTTTATACTTAGGGCAAAACATAAAACCCTACACGTCAAATGGGCTTGGGCTGAGTTGGAAAATTCTGCAAAAAAACAATCTGCACAACTTGCGATCGATTGATCCAGGCAGATTTACACAGTAAATCCTGCAAAACACTCAATTCCAACTTTACATATAAATACACTTTGAGTAAGTCTAAACAAGACTAAAACGTTTTGATCATGGTTTGCCAACATTACAAAATGAAGTTCTAATACATTAGTTCCTAATTCCTTAGAACCTAACAAAAGTCGTACTTCCACTATGTGGCTTAGTGTTCGTTTGGAATAGTTTATTTAGCTGAAACTGAATTTTTTTTTTGCTAAAAGTGTAAAGAAAAGGTTAAAAAATAAGTTGAATAGTACAGTAGAACCTATGAATAGAATTAAAAGGTGCAGTGGGACTCACGAATAGTAGCAAAAATAAGCTGAAAGTGGAGATAAGCTGAAAAATTTAGCTCATCCCAAATGCACACTTAGGGTCTGTTTGAGATCCGCTTATTTTTCTGAAATTGAAAATTATTTGCTGAAAGTACTGTAAATAAAGGTAAAAGTTAGCTAAAATAGTACAGTAAGACTCATGAATAGTACCAAAAAGTGCAGTAGGACTCATGAATAATAGTAAAAATAAGTTGAATAGTAAAATAAGCTGGCTTTTTAATTTTTGTCGAACACACACTTAATATAAGTTTTATAAGTCGTACAACATACTGGTTCAACTAAAACTCATCAAAAGTTTTAAAATATTTAGAAGAAGATTTATTGTTTATTTTTAATTATTTCTTTACTATTTTTTTATATGAAAATCTTAGACTTATATATATTTTTTAGAAGAAATCTTAGACTTATATGATGTGCATTGATCATGTAATATAACATAATTTTCTTCTTTTATTTTTACTATCTATTTTATTTTTTATTATATTAATTGAAATATTTTCTGTAGTTGACATATGATACTTGACATAGGAATGAAAATGATACTAAATAGGTGGGCTTTTGGATTTAAAGAGTGTTGATAATTTTTTCTTCTGTAATAGAAGTGGAAGATTGTGGTTAGAAAATGTTGGAGGCTTGCAGTGTGTTGCACCATCACATATTGTGATTATATATGTGATAGCTAGTAAAACACAAGTGAGGGACACAAATCGAGTATCTAGGGCCAAAATTGCTTCTTTGAGGAAAAACGTTTATGTTCACTACACTAATACTAGTATATTTATGGTTTAAATATATTACGGTATTACCAAGTGGCATATATATATTTTCTAATTTTTTTTAACGTGAAAAAACACGAGTCTACCAAAACCCAACCCAACCCATTTTCTAACCTGCTAATTATGATGAGCTATTTTTGACTCGAAACCTTTTTCGACCCGAAGCCCGACATGACCCAACCTGTTTGCCATGTTTGCCTTAGGAAAAAGCCAAGTGAGCAATACCTAGAGCTGATATACATGCATCAAGAATGTCAAGACTCTTTTATATAAATAGGTTAATTGCAAATAAATTAAATAAGGAATTAATTTACAGACTAGTGGTGAAATAAATCTGTAAAGTTATTATTTACAATTATATGTTTTGTTGGCTTATATTGCGTGCCAAATTTGATTATAATTATATTCAATCTGTTGTACCCTGTATTTGTTGTGGGATTTCATTGTACGGATTGTGTGTTAGAGAGAGAGAGAGTGTGAAGACTCAAGCATTTGAAGACTGAAGATTTCTCGCGGGTATCTCGCGACTTAGCTTCTTGCGAAGTGACACATGTGCCCTACACATGCTGGAATGTGAAGAGTCAGGCCAGATGGAGATAGTTGTGTCTCGCGAGTATCTCGCGGGTAAGACCTTCCCACGAGACACCCGCCAGGCATTCTGTTCTGCCAACCTGTCCAGTCTGATTCACACTTTCTGTACCCACACTATTTATACCCACATTACCCACAATTGAAAGGAGAGCCTCTGAGAGAAAACCCTAGCCAAACACCTTGAGAGTTAGAGATTGTTATACCCACAATCCTTTACACATTTGTTTTGGGAATTTCCTCATCTCCTACATCTCAATTTCCATACTATTAAGAGGTTGATAGCTCAAACACTTATCACACCCTTTGAGAGTGTCAAGTGATGTTTTGGTGCTGCTGGGAAGCATTGGAAGAAGCTAATGATGGCAGATGCAACATGGAGCTTGTTGCGGGATCTGGAGAACTAAGACAAGACACGGTTCCGAGAAGCCTTGTTGGAGTAGGAGCTTGGAGGGCTTAGGTACATCGGGTAGATTAGGCTTGGAGGGTCTCTTGCTCACCCATGTATCCTAACTGATTGTCTAGTGGATCGATTTCTGCTTGAAGGGCGGCGGAGAGGTTTTTCGCCGAGTTCTTCGATTTCCTCTTCAATAACACGTCTCAGTGTTATCTGTGTTTGCATCTCTCTTCCCTACTCTTGTTCATTTCATTTTTACTGCTGTGTTGCTTTAAATATGGATTAGAGTAGTTCTCTTGCTTATACGCTTGTGTTTACACTATTCCGCACTTAGTATTAAGTTAGTGTAAAATCAACCAAGCCGTTTCTTTAATTTGGGGGTCTAAACAGCTCTTGTGTTTTCGACACATTTTTGAGCTTTCAATTGGTATCAGAGCGGGTACACTCGCTGTGGTTTAAATACCTGAGTGTGATCCTTGACCCTTTTTGAGATGGATAGGTCTCAATCCCTAAATGTTCCACCATTTTTTGATGGTAACAATTATGCTTTCTGGAAAGTCAGAATGAGGGCATTTTTATGCTCTATTGATGATACCGTTTGGGATGTGGTTGAAGTAGGTTAGACTAGGCCGGAGGCTGCTAAATCCACTTGGGATAAGGCAGCTCTTGTGGCAGCCAATGCTAATAGTAAAGCTTTAAATGCTATTTTCTGTGGTGTGTCTCCAGATGAATTCCACAGGATCTCTCACATGACAGTTGCCAAGGAAGCTTGGGAGATTTTGGAGACTACCTATGAATGTACAAAGAAAGTTAAGGACATAAAGCTCCAAATGCTTACCACCAAATTTGAAGAGCTCAAGATGGGTGATGATGAATCTTTTGATTTGTTCTATGGGAAGCTCAACGAAATTGTTATTGCTAAGCTTAATCTTGGTGAGAAGATTGAAGATACTAAGGTGGTGAGAAAAATTTTGAGGTCCTTACCAGAGAGCTTTCAAGCAAAAGTCATAGCTATAGAGGAAAGCAAAGATTAGGATGAAATTAAGATCCAAGAGCTAATTGGGTCTCTCCAAACATATGAACTGGGACTGCCTTCCTATAAGACGAGTAAATCGCTTGCTCTCAAAACCATCACTGAAAGAATGGATGATTCCTCCAAAGAAGATGGAGTGGAGAAGGAAGTAGAATTTCTTACGAAAAACTTTCGCAAATTTCTAAAGACGAAGAACAGTGGGAAACCATTCAATAGAGGGAAGTTTTCATCTTCAAGAGGTGATAGGAAAGAGTTTAAGAGGAAAGAGGGGAAGGATTCTCAATCTTCTCTAGACATTGTGTGTTATGAATGCAATGGCCATGGACATCTCAAGAAGGAGTGTCTAAATTATCTAAGAGGAAAGGGGAAAGTGTATGCCACAACACTGAGTGATTCAGATTCTTCAAATTCTGATTATGAAGAAAGCTGTGATAGAGAAGGAAACTACTCCGCATTTATGACCATTGCTCATGTGGATTCCTCAGATGAATTGGGTGCACTTGTGAAGGAGCTTGGTGAGCACTCTAATTTGGGATCAATTGGAATAATTGAGGAATCTGAAGATGAGGTAGATGGAGAAGAAGTGGGTCTGCAAGAGACTTATAATTCCCTCCTTGAGAAGACCGGTGGATATGCAAAGGTGGCTAACGCAGCCATTAAAAAGATGAAGAGGGCTGAGGAAGATTACAAAAGTCTTCTGGTGCGATATAAAGAGGCGAAGTGTGAGATTGAAACACTAAATGGTGAGCTATCAGAAGCTTACACAAAAGTGAGATTTCTTGAGCAAGAGGTAGTGCAAGCACATGCCAAGATAGAAAGGGTCTCCTCCAAGAAGTTAGATGATGTTATCTCATCTCAAAAACCTTCCTCAGACAAGTCCGGGTTGGGATATACCGGAGGGAGCAGCTCATCAACCAAAGTCACCAAAGAAGTGAAGTTTGTGAAGTCCAAAGAAATGGTTGTAGAAGAGCCTATTGCTGAGAAAGTTAAGGTTAAAAAGAAGAAGAAGGTAGCTGATCAACGGGTGTTTAATAAGTCCCGTAATCAATCAGAAGCCAGATTTGGATCTAGAGGAAGATCACTTCCAAGATCACAACAAGGTCCTAGAACGAATCATTTGTGTCACTTTTGTGGATTACAAGGACATACAAGACCAAACTGTCATAAGCTGAGAGCATGGAACAATGTAAGCACTCCTTAGTCATGAGGAAGGAGAAATGACGAGAGGTCTTGGGGTGGTGAGCAAACAAGAAGTCAAAACCGTGATCCTGGAATGATGGACGTGATAAATATGATCGGTGCCTTCACCAATTGTTTGGAAAGCTTCACACGAAGGTTTGAAAGTCCCAACTCTCATACCCAATCCGTCAAGGATATCACCCCAAACGCACGTGACGTGTGGGTGAAGAGGGGTACTCATGCATAAGCATTATAACATGTCCATGCACTAATTCTTCCAATATATAGGGACATTTGCTGTTGCATCTTTTCATGCATTGCCTTCATCTTATAGCATGTTTCTTTTACCTGTTTGGTTCATGCCTGTTTTTGTTTTGTTGATCTTACTTTGTTTTGATTTGTTTTTGAGTGTGTTCAAAAAATTCAAAGACCCATAAAAATTAAAAAATCTTCAAAAAGTTTGATCGCTTGTTTTGTGCATATCTCATGTGAGTTTGGCCTAGTACCTTCGTACTAATGGCATAGTGCATTTTCGAGCTTAGCTTATTCTGTATGCACATTTATCTTTGTGGAAGAAATCTTGAAAATTATGTGTGATTGTTGTAAATAGATTTTCAAGCTTGTCATGAATGATTGGTCAATAGTTTTGATGGTCTTGATACATGCATAGACTTGTGTCTATATCTCTTCCCACTTTATTTTTTTGTTTTTGCAAAAGAGCTCACTAAATGTAAATCTTCAAATGAAAAGAGATATCGAGCTGCAAAAGCCTTTCGCACATACTAGTATTTGACTAGGAAAAAGGGAAAGCGACTTGTGTTTTGAAATGTATGGTGCTCAAAAAGCCAAAGGTTAATCCTAAATGTTGATATATCAAAAATATCAAGCACCAATCTCAAAAAGGAGATGTATCATCCAAAATGGATCAAATGTAATCAGTTTATGATTTATGAAAAACTTACAATTACATGATGCGCATTTGTCATGTAATATAAAGCAATTTTTCTTTTATTTTTACTATCTATTTTATTTTTCAATATATTCATTGAAATAATTTCTATAGTTTACATATAATGCTTGAATAATTTGTGCACAAGCATGATATTAGACTATTAGTACTATATAATATTAAAGTTATTTTTTATCTGTCAAGTGGCTAGTTTTTTGTTGTGCCAAGTAGTTGCACTCTCCTTAAGTCAACTGACTACAATTAATTTTATGACATTAACCAACATATCAAGGGATGGAACTATTAATAGCCTACTTAAAGCTTTAAACTAGGCAATTTTCTAAGAGTTCACTTGGTATTGCTATAGTATTTAAAGCTTTAATTTAGGGTACGTTTGGTACACTGAATGTAGATTACATTAAGAATAGTAATATTTATTATTGGGAATAAAAGACATTGTAAAGCTTGTAAAAGATGATGTATAAGTAAACTTTATAGTTTTGGAAATATATTAATTTTAAAACCTATTATATGTACTAAGAAATAGCCATTACATCAATTTTAAAGAGGAATAGCTATTCTTCAATTTAAAGGATAGTTATTCTAATGTAATAGCTAATCCATGTAATAAAAATGCAATCGAATGACCGAATTGATATTACATATAAATAACTATTCCATTATATGAGCTATTACAGTGTACCAAACATATCCTTAGTGGTAGAGCTTCTACGATAAAGAGTTTTAAGCAAAAAGAGTTTTAGAGTCTAGAACATTTGCCAAATTACAATTACAAAGTGTTTGAAATTATTGTTCCCATTTGGAAACCAACAGATAAAGAATTTTAATACATTAAAAATGATAAAAGATGACATATTGAGTGCTATTTTTATTTATTTATTTATTTATTTATTTTTGTTGAATAAAAATCTTATTGACCCATATCAGATACAAAAGCCTGGGATGCCTCAGCCAAGATAACATTAACAAAACTTGGAGGGCCAAATCCCATGTCAAAAGAACCAAAAAAAGATTGGCTAAGGGACCACTTGGCTAGCACATGCGCAGCTTGATTAGCCTCCCTATGAACCCAGTTAAAAAATACATGGCCATAGTCACTAATTACATTCTTAACTGAGTTCACAAAATTCAAAAGTCTCCAAGGAATTAACTTCCTACCAACTCTAATGGCATCTATACAAACTTTACAATCACTCTCTATAATGCAATTACAAAAAGAGAACTTCAAAGCAATGTGAACAGCCAATAGAATGGCATTAGCCTCTGCTTGAACAGGGATGTTGGTGTTAACTTTCTTTGAAATCACAAACACCAACTTCCCTCTCCAATCTCTGGCAACAGTAGCAATACATGATGATAGATCACCTACTGCTGCATCACAATTCAATTTTAGCATACCTTGGCTTGGACAACACCACCTGACACTATTTCTAGTTGTGACACTTGTCAACACTGAAACTTTAGGCTGCCAATGCTCCAAAAACATCTTCTGAATGCTTATGTTAACTTGACCCTCCACTGGAAGAGATTTCTCATTAATTGCTTTGTTTCTCCACATCCAAATCATATCTAAAGTTAGAGCTCCAAATAGTAGGAAATCATTTCTTTGCTCTTTATCCAACTAGAGAGATGGAGGAGGATCAATAAGTAACTCAATCAAATGTGACGGAGATTGAACTTGCCATCTATCAATTCTAATGTTCCAATGACTACCAAACCATATAGCTCTAGCAATGTGGCAATGAGTGTTATTTTATTACGTCCATTTATTATTGAACAATGCATTAAAAAAAAAAAAAAAAAAAACTCAAAGCTTGAAATTCCAGCTTAGAATAAGTCCCTGAAGCCTGTTGTGGTAATTTCCGCTGAGGATTTTTTATGTGTCCTTAAAGTTTTGAAGTCTCTCATAACACCATACTATAGGGCCAGTAACGCAGGAGAATGTCTTATAGCTAGATGAATTATGTAACACATCCTTTTCTAGAGCATGCTAGTTGGTGATGCTTGCTTAATTGTTTTCCCATTTTTTATTCATAAAGTTACGTACTCTCTCTAAGATATCATATACAAAATTAACAACTTTTCTTTTCTTTTCAAAAAAATTCTCTTCCGCTTTTTTTTTATTTTTATTTTTTTATTTAAATTTTTATTATTATTATTTATTAATTATTTATTTTTAAAATTTTTAAATTTAAAATTTTTTTTAATACTGCTTGGCAGCTACGTCAGCATCATTGTATTATTATTTTTATTTCTATTTGTCACCGTACACTTTTTCCACCGGAATGGCATAAACTTTTTTTTTTTTGGGCATAAACTTTTTTGACCCATGAATAAACGATCACCTGACATGTATTTGTATGGGGATTATAATTTAATTTGTTTGGGCATATCTATAAGATTCGGATAATGCTCGGCTTGAGATTTGGGCATAAACTTTTTGGATAATGTTTGGGCATAAACTTTAGTGCTCTCTAGTGCTTGGGAGCCACACGATTTGGACACGTAGTAAAAATCGGATACTTGTCGGTAGAGGCAAAGTCAGGGGTTGCTCCTCAAAAAATTAATGAGTACCGTACGTATATAAAACCTCTTAATTGCTTTGCCTCTTGAGAAAAATCCGAAAAACAATCCTACTAGCATAGTAGCATTCACAAGAAAAAAAACTTTGGCACCAAAAAAAAAATTGGAAAAGTTAGACGTGGTGGAAGCATTCATGGCACTTTTTAACAAAAACTAACATCACAATTGTTTAAAACAAAAAGGCTAGTGTTTATTGCATACACTTGTGCAAATACACATTGCCCAAATACATCCTATGCTATAGGTTTTTCACTTAAAAGAACTTTTATCTTCTTCCAAGATTTAGCATGTTAGTATTCACCACACTTTGGAAGTTTATCCCAAAAATTTACCCTTTTTTTGGCACAAGGTGTTTTTGAGATTTTAATGTTTACTGGGGGCTATTTTAGACATTATGTAATAGAATATTTTAGAAATCAAATTGGGTCCATGGCAAAGATAACGGGGTAGTCGTACACCGTTTGTGTAGGTCACTACTTATGTGACAAAGACTTTCACTACCTTGGGACAATTAGAGTTACTATCATTAATGGTTTATTGAGACTTCCCTTCAAAATTCATAACACTTTCTCTTTCCAACCTTCTAGGACTAGGCAATACAAGATCCCATTAGAATTTAAATGATAATTTAATGGCAAGTGAGTATTTGTTAGTTTCCAATACTTAAGGGGGGAAATTGCTCAATTTTAAAGTTTTATGAGCGAATTGTGAACTACCCAAAAAATCAAACAGAGAAAATATTTTTTCCCTTTTTATTATATTAATTCTAGAGTATAACATATTGTTCATGTTTTGCTGAGCATGCAATTGAAGCTACAAGAATCAACTGAATTACTTATAGAAGAGTGGGAAATAGATAAGGAATATTAATATTTAAAAGAAATTTACAAAGTGTAGTAGGGTCAGCATTTAACAAAGTGGTTCGATCTCTTACCAATTTTGTTTTTTGTTTTTTGTTTTTTTTTGTTTTTTTTTCAACACTTGATTTTAAAGAGTTCAGAGTTTTCAGACAGTAAGTGGAACCACAATTATTTTTGTTGGCCAGGAGGACCATATGTAGGATTGAGTAAATTCTCCAACAAATGGACTTAGAAGTTGATAATAGCACATGGTAACAACTTGTGAATGATTTCACCCTATTTTCGTCCATAGGCGTAGGGAAAATATCAAAATAAGAAGGATTACATAAATAGTGGTTTCAAATACATTGTCTCCAATTCAAAAGTTTATAGATGAAAAAAATGCATATTGACATATAAATTCATATCCAAGCATAAACCTTATATGAAAGTTCATGCTTTAACAGTTTAACTACAAAACTAAATTATATAATAGGGTAATATATTGTATCTGTTAAATTACCGATTGTCCCAAAAGCTTAAGCTGTTGGGATATGGTAAATTTAATCATTTAACCAATACTTCTAACACTCCCCTCACGTGTGAGCCGAAACTACCTTTTAATAGGTGAGGCCCAACACGCGAGATAAGGATCGAACTCAGGATCTCATGCTCTGATACCATGTTAAATTACCGATTGTCCTAAAAGCTTAAACTGTTAGGATATGGTAAATTTAATTATTTAACCAATACTTCTAACAGTATCAATTATTTATCTTCAAATTTTATTACATAATAACACACTCAATCCTCCTCACACATAAAATTCAGGCAAAGAAATATCATGTTTTTATCTCAAACACACATTACATCAAATTAAGAATCGAGTACATTGTTCACACTGACTTATTTAAACGAACATGGGAGTTCGACAAAAGGAAAGTAAACAAAAGGAATGACATAGCCATAGAGGATGTACCAGAGAGGGAGAAAGGCCCATGTGAAATCCTGAAGCTACAGAACTCTTACAGGTACTTATTGAACAACAATCTGAAAAGACATAGAATCAGTGTGGTTATGGTTATTTATATTAGGGGTGTTGTTTCTTTTTACCCTTTATAATATGCCAAGATAGAGTACACCGTTTGTACGAAACTGAGACCAAGTGCAAAGATTGCGGCAAGGAAAGCAATGACCGTCCAGGGGCTACTGAAATGTGTATGAATGACTGGAGATATCTTGATCATTTTTTGCATTTTGTAGTACTTCTCGATTTGAACTCTGACATCTCTATATATATCAGGGTTAGGCACCAAGTCGGTGCCTATATCATTGAAGACATCAGCCACTTCTTGGTCGCTGCCGAGGAGGTTGCGGAGTATGCCTGCGTTCCTGAGGTCAATAACGTCTTTGGGTTCATCAATAAGTGAATCAAGGAAGGATATGTAAGAGGTGATCCCAAAGTCATTCTCGAAATCAGGACACATCTCGTAGGCTATTAAGTTGAAGAACTTTGGCCCGGTTGAGTCATCCACTGTTATTTTAGGCATCCAAAGGATTCCCGGGTAGAAATTCCATTCTTTTTTGAATTTTATCTCTCCCAAGCAACTACTTGGCCTGGACTTCAAATGGATTCCTACCTCTCTAAGCTCCTGCACATTGCGAAATGAATGCCAGTTTTCAGGCACTTCTTGGTTGCCAGGACTTTCCGGGGGGACACTTAAAAGTCTTTTCCGCAGAAGATCTAGAAGATGGATAGCTTCTTCATCATTTTTTTGTTGGTCTTTTTTAGTCGAATCAGCTAGCATGCTTTGCGTATTGATGAATTCTTTGATTGACTTCCTCAACTTTGCCTCCTCTTTACTATTTTTCATCAAATCGTCAAGGAGTGGATAAGGAAGTTGATTCTCCAACAAGAACAAATCTTGTTGCACAAACGCCACTTGATCGTTTTTAATTTTGACATCTTTGAAATTTTTATCAGCAAACGAGTCTATGAACTGCAGTGTTGCACACCCGTCCACGAACAACATCCAAGCGAGGTCCTCATCACTATATTTCTGTGTCACTTTCTCATCATAGTACTCCCTCAGTTGTTTGATATTATCCTCAATAATACCATACAATTCTTTATCAGTCCTGCCAGTTTTTCCAATGAATTTGTCTGCCAACATAAGCTTGTACTCCTCTGTTAGCTGATATGCAGGCTTACCATGATGGATAGGACCGAGTGATACCACTCTCGGCTCACAGTACTTTCGGTAATGCTTGTGACCTCGCAGCATTAAAACCTGATGGTTCCGCAATTTATAAATTAACATAATCAATAACAGACACAAAATATAATAAATTGACAATAAATAATATGTTTTTTCAACACATTGAAATGCTATATATAAAATAATTTATAATTATAAGATATAAATATCGTGTGCATATAGCTAGCTTGACCAAGTACTATGAGTATCTCGCTCCTTTTAGGCTTTCACATCACATATTAAATATTTATCATATGTCTCAAGACTCAACCAATGTAACAAGTACAATGACTTATTAATCTTAGCATACAACATCCACTAAAGAAGTAATTTTTTGACCACAATATGTCTTTCCTTGAAAATCCTGGTTAACACCTTTGTGTTCTATGCAGTCAAATGAATAGATTAATTCAACAAGTTTATTATCAATTCCATACATAGGCAAATCTATTAACCACAATATCAAAACACCAAATCTAAGGCAATAATAATAATAATAATAAAATTAGTAAAAGCACAAACAAATTTAATAATAAAGCAGAAAATCAATGAAAACAACTTTAGCGGAAAAACAATTTAAGACCAAATCCCTTAGAAAATCTACTATAAAAAAACGGTTACAACTGTCGACTTGCGAAAATTTGTATAACTAGACTCTTAATTTTAACCTCTGCAAATGCTTCATTGGCCTTCTTACCACACAGGCCCCAAGACCCTCTAGAATCTTTCAATGGTGATTTCCTTCATGAACTCCTCTCCTTATCTACACAAACTAGAACCTCTAGCACACTCCAATGAACCTCATTGAATATTTGCTGCAGTGATGAACTCACTGTGGTTTCAAAGAAAGGTTTAAGGCACAAGGTATTATCATCGATCATCACACATTTCTATTTCTTGTTTTTGCTCTCAGCACAAGGAAGTTTTTTTCTCTATATAGGCTCTGGAAGAATGCTTCAAGATTTGAAGGTTTCTACTTTGGTATAATTGCCTTTTCTTGCCTCTAAAAATGTGAAACAAGTTGTTCATACTTTATATAGGGGCACAAAGTAAAATTAAAATTGAGCAATAATCCTTTTTCTAGTAGAATTAGGAGTATAGGTCACAACAATTTTACTGGGGGGACAAATTTTTTACTTAAGTTATAGTCATATATGTGTCTGTTTTAAGGCTTTAAATATCTACTTTCCAGAAAAACAAGTTTTGCTCAGAAATTCATTATAGTGCAAAAGATATGGGCAAAAGCCTTTTGATCAATAAGACCTAATTTTTGAGTGATCAAAGGTTTCCTGTCTTTGAACAACTTCTGGCCTAGACTTAACCCTAACAGAATTCTACTGATAAAATCCAATTTTAACATGTGTTTATGCACCAGAACAATTCTCATTTATTTCTTTTACATTTTATATATGTTGAGTTTACTGGATACAGTTTGAAACCGAAGGCAACAATTTTAAATTGAAATTTTCCATATTTGAATATCAATTGAATAATATTATATATATATATATATATATATATATATAATCAATTCTTTGTGCTTTTTGAGATGCAAAAATTTCTAATAAATTCTTGAATTTAGGTTATGCTAACATCTCATTTTCAATCACTTATATGAATAATCGAGCATAACTAGGATTTTATCAATGTTAATCTTGAAAAACTTCTTTATATAAAAACAACTATAATAAGTGTTGACAATAAAATTTTATAAGCAATACATACATTTAGTAAAGAATCTAGTCTTTTTATATAATCATTAATTGTGGTATCACATGCCTAATTCATTATGATTATTTTCATATTATTTTTTGGTGTATAGATTCAATATTTTATATATTTTTAATGTATTTATTTCTTATATATGAGATTTTCATCTAACTTTTTACATTGATTCAAAAAAAATATATATTTCAAATCATCTCTCACTCTCACTCTCTCTCCGAATTAATAGTTGGGTAAATTATAAAGTTAGTCCCTATTCTTTACACCATATCTCAATTTGATTCCTAACTTTTTAATTGTATCAATTTGACTCCCAACATTTTTAGTGTCGTGTCAATTTAGTCCATAACGTTATTACTTGGATAGAAAAAGCTAATGTGTCAAATAAAACAATAAAACATTATTTTCCGCGTCATATCATCTTCCAATTATACCGCCATGTCGTTTATTTTTATTTTTATAATAATAAAAAATTAAATTAAAACTTAGACATGTACACACCAAAATTCCTAAAATCATTAACTCATCTTCATCTCCACCACCGAGAAACATATTCCTTGCCACAACAGGCCAAACACCCACAACCCACCAAAAAAAAAAAAAGAAGAAGAAGAAGAAACAAACTCTCTCTTGAACCACCACCACCACAAAACCTCTATTGTTGTTTAGATTGTTCTCAGCACCGTCACTTAGCTCAATCTCGAAACCTTCACTTTCCTATGCCTTGGAGTGTGAATTGGAGCTTTGCCCAACAAATGGGTCTTCGTCAACCCACGTGAATGAAATATGGGTTTGACGTTGGATTTAGGTGATTGATATGGTTTTGTTTGGGTTTTATTGTCTTTGGTGGTGTCATTGTGGTGGTTTAGGAGAGTGTTTTGTTGTTGTTGTTGTTGTTGTTGTTGTCGTCTCTGATGATGCCATGCTGTGGTGGTTGGATGGGTCTTTGGTTTGACTGAATGGTGGTTGGCTGGGTATTTGGTGGTGTCGTCGTGTCGTGATGTGGGATTCTTGGTGGTTTTGGGTCTTTGGTTCTACAGGTTTTGTTTGATGGTGGTACAACACACAGAGAATTAAATAAGCTTATCAGAATTGGTTCTTCTTTTAATATTCTTCTTGGTTAGTTTTCTAAATGCTTATGAGAATTGGCTAGTTTCTTCTAGTTAATTGGAGTCTCAATTCTGAGATTGAAGTGGATTTATGTAGTAGGTGCACTTGTGAATTCTATAGCTATAGGATGTGTTGTTAATCCAGCACCTTTCTTAGAAACAATGAAGGAAGAGTCTACTCTTAGCATGGTTGTTGCGGTAGCAAGGTTCCTTGCTAGGAGGAAGATCTTCTACCACCAACAAGAGAGAGGGAGAAGAGATAGATGAGCTAATGATTTTAGGGATTTTGATGATGATGTCTCTAAATTTTAAATTTTTTTAAAAAAAAATTTGATGTGGAGGTATAATTAGCAAATGATGTGGCATAGAAAATAATTTTTTATTGTTTCGTTTGATACATCAACTTTTTCCATCCAAGAAATAACAGTAGGGACTAAATTGACACAATCTTGAAAATGTTGGAGACTAAATTGACATAATTGAAATGTTAAAGACTAAATTAAGATATGGTGTAAAGGATAGGGACCAATTTTGTAATTTACCTTTGATAGTTTTAACAAACAATTATAAATATTTAAAAGTTAAATAAACACTAACTCAATATAAAACTATAATGTAATAAGGATAAGATAAACGTTAAAACATATAAAAATAGAATCTAATTTATGAACGCACTATTCTTTCACTTAATAATATAATGATTCAATGGCCTTATCCTGTGCTAAATAAAAATGAATTCAAAACATAACTAATACTAACTAAATCAACATCAATTTCATATAGATAATCCAATATCATAAATTAGGCATAAAATTTAATAAAATAAATGAAGAATTTTACTTTAAAAAAAAAAAGTTTTCTAGTACCTCAAGGAAGATGACACAAGTCCAAGAAAATTGAAATATCTAATTTCCAACTTTGATTTTGGTGTTGAGGGATAGAGAGATTGTTTTGGTGTGTGATCGTGTGGGAGATTTTGTGGCTTATGTTGATAATGTAACCTATGGGAGATTGTGTTACAAAAATTAAAACCTCTAGCTGTTAGAGGAAATTAATCATCAATGATTATTTGACTTTACTCACAATTTTGGAGCTTTTATCTAATGGGAGTCTTAGGCAAGAACCTAAGTGACCTAAACGGCTAAACCTAGGGCCAATCCATTGTATTAGGGGTGTACAGCAGATCCGGTCACCCGACCCACTCGCTCCACTCGCTTGAAACCAAACCTACCACCACCTAAACCGACACTTGTGGCGGTCAACAACATGTGATCTCCTCCAAAACTCGATGGGAGTAGGTCGAGTGTCAGGTGTTCCCTCTAAAACCCAAATTAAACTGACTCGACAGTCCCTCCACCCAAAAATCTTAGAACACTCGTTAGAATCCTCCATTTCTACCAAATGTTTGGTCTAGATTTGGAGAAAATACAACAATCTCTACTCAGATCTTGTGTAGATCACGTGATCTCCAGAGAGATCTGGCCAAGATCTCATGATCTTCGCCTAGATCTTGCTGAGATCTAGTGATCTAGCTGGAGATCTGAAGATTCTGATGAGATCCCTTCTAGCGCCGCTGCCTTCTAAGTTTCAACCGAAACCAACTCAACCCGAACCGATCTGATCACTGTTTTGATTGATGGCAGGCTCTCCCATCTGCCACCCCGACAGAGTCAGTCTAGTTCCAAGTTAGGCACAAACCCAACTCGGACCAACCAGATAGCCCTACTATGTATATACGCATCATAAAAACGTATAGAATTTTTTTTATACACTTAAAATACTTAGTTACAAATAATGAATTAAGTCACTAGAGAATGGAGAAATAAATCATGCAAATAAATATTTTTTAACAACTACTCTGACTTAATGGGATATAAAGTTTCGTAGAAAATTTTGTGATAACAAAATTATGAAATGAATAGCCGAATAGGACTTTTTTTTTTTTTTTAGAAACATGAATAGGACTAAATTAATAAAAGGACTATTTTACTTTTATTATAATGCATTAGCACAACCTCACGTATCTTTGGTGTTGTTCCTAGTTGCACTTTGGCTTGCGCATCCTTTAATTTCTTAAACTTCTCTTCCTTGGAACTGGTACTGCCTCTCTCTTGGATTGTAATAGTCAGCTTATGGGTGTCTCCAGCGACAATGACAGGTTGATCATTGTCTCTGCTTGATTCACTAGCTTCTTTTCTTTCAACTTTTCTCGAATGGAACTCCTCCATGGAAATTACGTGCTCCATTCCGGCCTTGGTAGGTGTTTACAAAAACAAGGTAACTTATTGGTATGATTAACCTATTGATCAAATACTAAGCTTTATATAGGCCAAGTTAACATGGAAACATTAGCTTGAAGCATTTGGTCTTAACTTTATTCATATACCAAGTCTGGAATCAAATGCACAAACTTTTGTGCACTAATAACTTCTATAACGACTCAAGTTTGTTGAAGCTGTGCATGAGAACGAAAAAAGCTATTTTCTCACCTTTTACAAAACAAGCCTGTTATATGATTTACGAATTTGAAATTGTGCACTTTTCCAATAAACTAAAAATTTGTCTAGGGAGTCATACATTTTGCCACAATTGACACATATATCAACTTAAAATTGGATTATAACACTTACATATGGGTTTCATCATTGGTACTAGTGAAAAGTATCTACTCTATGTTAGAATATTTTTGTGAATGTTCATCCAATCACCGCTTAATGCATATACAAGTTATGACAAAGTGTGTATTCTTAAACTTTTTCAAAAACTAATGTTTGTACCTTCATTTTTATGCAGCCGGCTGGTTGTTATTAATATTTAACATACATACACTTTTATTTGTTATGTTTCCTCCTCTAGACCAGTGGCTAAGGGGCCAGGTGGCCATGCCACTAATGTGCATAAAATATATAAAATAACTCATATTTGCATATTTAGTTTTACTTTTATGTTCTTTCGTGACTGATTATGAATTATCTTTGTTTTATAGGCATAAAAAAGCTTTACATGCTAATGGGTTTTATCTAAGAGATATGGATTATGGATAGACTCTAACTTAAGTGGGTTGAACCTAACTCAAACTCGGAGACCTACAAGACGTGGAGAAGCCTCATCAATTAAGAAAAGAAGCCAATTGGAGAAAAATATTAAAAAAGGGGTCAAAATTTGAAATCAGCCACAACTATGTTTGACGTCTTTTTATGAGAAAAAAACTTAGGTATAGTACGTGGGGTTCCTTGATTAAATTTAAACACATGATTGCATTGACGAATAAAATACAAATAATGTCATCTTTTATCTTTACTAAGGATAATTAATTCAATACAATTAATTTTACTAAGAATTTGGATGTTTTGCTATTATTTATCCATATTTTAATTTAACTTTTATAATTTAAGCATGTGCAAATTAAGAACTATTAATACTTTATTTAAAATAAAGATGTTGCAATTTATAAAACATAACACCTATGGATATACACTTTATGAAACTTCATTTTTCTAAGAGCATCTTAAGGATCTCCAAGGACAAGTTTTATTGTCAATAATTTAGTTGTTTACATAAAGAAAATTGCTAAACACTTTATATACATATTTGATACTCTGTTTTTTTTTTTTTTTTGATAAATTTAATAGCTATAATGGGGGAGATAAACTTGGATCATAGACATTTCAATTCGAAACGCCAAGAGGTGCCAATTGAGTGTTAATTACAAGTTTAATTGGAGATATTTAACTTAGTAATTTTTAAAATTTTTATTTCCTTTTATACCTACTGAGTAGCATTATAATAATTGATTAACGATACATCTTAGCACATATATTTATTAAGACTGATAAACGCTTTTTGTTCAGTATCTGTTGATTTGTAAAATATTTCATTTATATCTAATCTATCACATTTTAATTTGAGTCCTTATATGATAATTTTTTTACTCCATAATCCACACCACTACTACCAACGGGCATGGTTTACAGCAGCATTTCCTAAAGAAAGCAGAAAGCATGTTACACTTTTTTTATTATTAAGTTTGGCATAAGCTCTTTTGCAATAAAAGTTTTGTTCGATTGTACTTAAAATAGAAGTCACGGTTATCTTTTCTCAAAAAGAGGTAAAGGAATAGGATGCTGCTTCAGATTTCAGACACTGAGAACAAATGTAATACACGAGAGATCAACCGTGAAGCTGGTGGAATAATGAAAAATCATGTACAATATAATAAAAATTTGGTCTTAAAAATCATGGTCATGACCAAATACCCACGTTGTCTTTATGTCAAATGGCTACCCTTCATTAAAGAACTTGATAAACTACATTATAATTCCATATAATTTAGGTGATTTCAAATAAAATTCTGGATTTTAAAAAGAGTAAAAGTATAAATATTTTAATCTTTTCATGCCACTCCCTCAATGTGGATACTATTAACTAAAAGTAGTAGAAACATCACATGCCACAACTTTTAACATAACTTTACCACAACTTGCTCATCAACCAAAAAAAAAAAAAAACAAAAAAAAACAAAACAAAAACAACTTTACCACAACTTGTCAACACGATGAGTTTTGAGTGGTGGAGTTGTAAATCCACATGGATCCACATTTTTACTCTATCACTCACAGTTTGCCATGCAGGTAAGTTGTTTTTAAAATTATGGTCTTAGCAAATTTGTTACATAGATTTCAAGTGATCCAATATCCTATTATAAGACCACTTGTTGGGTGTAAAATATGAAATTAAATTAAATTAAATCTCAAATTAACTAAATATATGGATTTTTGAAAATAAAATATTACATGTTAAGTAAAAGAGTTTAAGTAAATTGTAAAAAGAAAATATCTAAACCTAAGAAATACTGCACAATGATAATAGTAGATTCGATGTTGAAAATATTTTCATATTTAATAATTTTACCTCAACTTAGAGGGTAATGTCATAAGTATTTATAATATAGAATGTGTCATAAAATTTAGTATACAGCGCAAAAGGGCTAAACATTAAATTTTATATCTATAAAGATTAAATTTCGCCTTAAAATTCAAATTAAAGATGATGAGAGTTTTTGTTTTACAAAAAATTATATTCAAAATGAAATGCAAAAAGAAAAAAAGAAAAAAAAAAGAAAAAAAGAAAATGGGTCAACATGATCCAATCTATCATTCTACTAACCCAAGTATGAGTTGATACATTTTTTCACTAGTTTATATCGGGTTCATCCTTTTATTATAAAAATCATCTATTTGTGCCTATTTTTCTAATTCTATGTTCAAGCAAGTTAATGAGTCTGTAGAGAGGGAAAATTCTCAACCTATCATAAGCTGACACGTCACACTACCAAGACCACAAAATACAGCCAATTACAAAGCGCCACATACTGCTGCTAGGTTTTACTGTTGCTACTCAGAAGCCAACAAAAATTTGCCAAGTGTCATGCAAGAAACAATCATGCATCGGCTCGTGCAAGCGATGACATAAGCAGCCTCGCACGTGTAAGCGATGACCCAAGCAACCTCGCACGTGTAAGCGATGACCTAAGCAACCTCGCACGTGTAAGCGATGACATAAGCGGACCAATCAGACCGTGACATGTGTCACCAATCAGACTCCGCCACGTGTCACTCATCCACCCCCAAACTCCTATAAATAGAAGCCTTCCTAAGACATTTAAAGAGATCAGAGGAGATCTAGGGAGAAAGGGAATCAAGCCTTCTGAAGCACAAGCAGCATCAGAGAAGACATCTTGATTTCAGAAGTCCAGAAACTCTGCTAGAATCAAGCCCCGAAGCCTCCAGCAACTTCAAGAACTTCAACCTTCAAATACGAAGAACATTCAAAGCAGGATCATCCAAACTACCTGCCTAGATCTCAAAGTTCACTGGAATCAAGCTCAAAAGCCTCTAGAAACCTCAACGAACCACAAATCAGCGAAGCTCTACGAATTCAAGCTTCTAAAGCCCCGAAGAACTTCCACCATAAACCTTCAAAGACGCACCAAGAACACGAAGAACATCCGAAGAACACGAAGAACAAAGAATTTCTAACAAGCTCATAGCCAGAGATTCATTGTAATTCTATTTCAAAGGTCTTCGATCCATTCTTCAGCCAAATTGAAGTATATTTGGTGTTCAAATCAAAATCACATTACCACAACTCCAATTAACAAATCTTTCAAGGAGATCGAATCAGAGGATCACTCTTTTGTAATCACAGAGAATTGTACCACACATTCATCAATACAAAATCGCATTTGTGAAACTATTTTTACTTGTTTGACTCATTTCGAACCGAGAAATTTAGTCGTCCACATATTCTGGCACGCCCAGTGGGACATTTCTACCTCTCATCTCATTCTCCTTCAAAGAAAGAAATCAACATCACCTTGCTACCAACTTCAATGGCCACTAGCAAGAACATTCAAGCTTCAACAATAGCTACTTCAACTAAACTTGGTACGGCTACCACCAACAACTGCATTGGTGTAATCAATTGTAGCCAACCCAAAGCAAACAATCAACTTCAATCTCAATCAACCAAGGAAGCCAAGGTCCAGAAAATCATCTCCTTAGACCCTCTTACAAGAAACAAGGTCATCAACAAGGACATCTCCACCTTGGAACACCTCAAGTATGGGGGTAAATCCCCTTCTTCCTTCACAAGAAGTTGGTCGCATGATTTCTCTCCCATCAAAGGGAACCCAAAAGATGAGATTTCATGTGCCCATTTCAAATCACTTTCTTCTCCATCATCTTGGGAAGTTGTGTCAGTCATGATGACTAACACCTCTACCATGGAAGAAAAGATGGCTGAAATGGAACAAAGGGTTGTCCTTCTCACAAAAGCACTTGAAGAAAAGGATGTCAAAATTGCAACCCTAATGAACAAGCTGGAGGTACAAGATTCGGGTTAATCAAGTCTTGGTCTTGAGCACCCACCTGGCTTTACCTTGAAAGGAGAAAACGCTAGGGTCGATAAAGGAAAAGGAGGTGAAGGCACTTCTCAACACGGATATTCCACCTCAATGGCCTCGATATCTGTCCAACAATTGCAAGACATGATAACGAACACTATTCGAGCACAATATGGAGGTTCTTCTACAAGTTCTCTCATATATTCGAAGCCTTATACAAAACACATCGATAATATGAGGATGCCAAATGGGTATCAACCCCCCAAGTTCTTACAATTTGATGGCAAAGGAAACCCTAAGCAACACGTGGCTCACTTTGTAGAAACCCGTGAGAATGCAGGGACTCAAGGAGGCCTCTTTGTAAAGCAGTTCGTCCGTTCACTAAAAGGGAATGCCTTTGATTGGTATACTGACTTAGAACCTGAGTCAATCGATAGTTGGGAACAACTTGAAAGAGAGTTTCTCAACCGATTCTACAGCATACAGCGCACGGTAGGCATGATGGAGCTTACAAATACCAAACAGTGGAAATATGAGCCCGTCGTTGATTATATCAATCGGTGGCGTTCTTTGAGCTTGGATTGCAAAGATAGACTTTCTGAAATTTTTGCCGTAGAGATGTGCATCCAAGGCATGCATTGGGGGCTTCTTTACATCCTTCAAGGGATAAAATCTCAAACATTTGAAGAATTAGCAACTCGTGCGCACGACATGGAGTTGAGCATTGCTAGCCATGGATGTACAAACCCTCCCATACCTAAGGAAAGCAAAAAGGAAGTAAAGAGGAATGATAGGAATGCAAAAGTCAGCCTCAAAGACCCAATGGTTGTTAACGCTACCGAAGTCAAGGTTCCAAGGAGGGGAGCGAAGGCAAATGAAAAACAGCTTGAAGGATGGCAAAAGAACGAAGTGCGTCGCCTGACTTTTAAGGAATGTGAGCAAAAAGCATATCCGTTCCCCGATGAAGATGTGCCAAACATCTTAGAACAACTACTGCAGTTGAAACTGATTGAATTGCCAGAATGTAAGCAGCCAGAAGACATGGGGAAAGTTGATGACCCTAACTACTGCAAATATCATCGGATCATTGGCCACCCAATCCAAAAATGCTTCGTCTTCAAAGAACAAATCATGAAGCTTGCCAAAGAAAACAAGATTGATCTAGACTTCAATGAAGCTGTCGGGTCAAACCATGTGACCGTTGCTTGTGATGTACTTCCAACTTTCAGGCAGGGGGGCAAACACCAACGAAGCTTATAAATTGATTGACAATGATTGCGTAAGGATCGGCCCCATCAATGGGAAGTTCCTTAAACACTTCTACGCTTGAAAATCAAGGATTGCTCCTTGGTAAGAGTTTAAACTGCCCACTGTAGCATTGCAAGAGTATATGATGTCTTCCCATTACCTCTAAAAGCGTACCAATAAGAAGAAATTAATCCCATTCTATGTCACCAATTGCTAGTGTGGCGTAGTGGTTGGATGCCCATGTCGCCCTTGAGGGGTCTCGGGTTCGATTAGTGGTGATACCCACTATTACACACTGAGCCCCCCTTTTTGCAAAAAAAAAATTATTTTGAACTACGTGATGACTTGATCCCTCTCAAGGGTACGTAGGCAACTTAGTATCTTTTGCTAAGTTCAGTCACGCACTAAAAAAAAAAAAAAGTTATCAAATTGAAAAAAAAAAAAACGAAAAAAAAAAGGAACAAAAAAGAAAAAAAAAAGAAATCATCCAAAAAAAAAAATTATGTTGAACTTAGTACTTGTCACTAAGTTCAGTCACATGAAAAGAAGAAGGATTGTTAGTCTGGCCTGAAGAGTTTTGCAACAATTGTCAATATGCTTTTAAGGTCCCTTTGGTTGGCAAGGCATTGCTTAAAGGTAGTCAACTACTCAATAGGATGATCGAAGATCGTTGTAGTCGAAGATGAAGACTGTAAAGAGTTGACGTTGCTTAGCTTTCCTTGAAATGATGATAAGTATAAGTTGATTCTTGGTTATGGAACAAAATAAAATCTTCAACCTCTTTTGCAAGAAATGAAGTCTACATGGCATTGCTCATTTTCTATGGACATTCTCCTACGTTTCTGAAGTATGCTTTGCATCACTTATCTCCTGGGGGCATCTTTTTGTACCTTGCAAGTCTAAGCTACATCGTCTCTCTTCTAGGTTGTGCCACTTCATAGCTTTGAAATTTGAACCACATCATCTCCCTTCTAAGTGGTGTTGTTTTACATCATGTCTCTAAAATTTGGATGACGTCAACTTCCTCCAGAATGATGATAGATTATATATCCGAAGTCGGTGTTGCATCATCTCTCCTCTATGGGCATGTTCATGCAGTGTCGGATTCTTGGTGGCATGTTCTGACATCTTCAAAGTATTGGCATCATTCTTTCCCTCATCTTCAAGGTTTTGTTGGCCTTTCCTTGCATCTTCAACGTCTTGTTGGCATCTTTGAAATCCTAATGTCTAGCTACAGTGCTATGCACCTCGATGTCTGAGCTATGTTGCCTCTGAAAATTGATGCTGTTGTAGCTTTATAATAAAGGCAAATATGGGTGAAACTTCAAATGCGAGTGTAAGTGCTAGTGTGGAGTGTTGTCGTGGCTTCATGACAAAGATGAGCATTGGCACGACTTCGATGTGAATAAAGTGTTGACATGGCTTCATGACAAAGATGAGCGTTGGCACGGCTTCGGTATGAATGAAGTGTTGACGTTGCTTCGTGGCAAAGACAAATGCTGGCACGGCTTCATGGTAAAGACTCTTGATGTGGCTACATTGCAAAGACTTTTGAGATGGCTGCGTTGAAAAGACAAGTGTTGGTGCAGTTTAATTGCCAAGGAAAGCATGTTGCATGACAAAAACAAGCAACAACAAAGAACCTGTCAGAAGAAAAAATCTCATGGCACGTCTCAACCAAAAAAAAAAAAAAAACGATAAAGAGAGAGCTTCAATTTTAATCTCTAACATGTCAAAAAAAAAAATGGTTAGTACAAACCAAGCATGTGAAAAAAAAAAAAGAGATAAAAAAAAAGAAAAAAAAAAAGAAACATAATTTCTCTACGTATCATGCGGCACCACTGGAAACTCCTTGTACAGATTAATGCATGCCCTGAGTGGCTTTATATAGGGATCTTAAGAAGCTAACAGACAAAAAAGAAAGAGGAAAAATGCTGCCACCAATGTTTAAAGTCAGACTTTGCAACTCAAATGCACTCAAGGTCAGGGAAGGCTGCACTGAATTTTGAAAATAAAAGATGGCATTCAATGCAGAGACACTCAGTAATTACCTGGAACCATTCCCTGCCTAGGTTGTCAAACATTGTCAGAACCACAATGTAGACTGAAATGGCAACAAATTTAACAATGTCTGTCGTCTCCTCTTCTGGATTTCTAAAACTTCTGACAAGATTTCACAAAAGTCAATCCACATAAATCTTCTAAGGACTTCAAGCTGCAAAGGCCCAGAAAAAAATCAAACCTATCCACGTGCTCCCATGCGCGGCCACGAACTCACAATGACCAACGGAGTAGTCTTTCAAAATCTGTGCAAATCTATTCAGGATTTCACAAAACTAAACCCACAGGGATCTTAAACGGACTTCGATCTACAAAACCCAGAAAGATCATCATCAACGGAGCTACCACGCGCCACCACGCGCCGCTATAATCTCTCGATGAGCAACGGTTTAGTTTCTCAAAACTGTGCAAATCTATTCACAATTTCACAAAACTAACACTACAGGGGTCTTGTACGGCCTTGGAACTACAAAACCTGAAAATTTCAGGCCCAAATAATGTAGCACGCGCCGCCACGCGCCTCCAGTAGTGGCTGCTTCAGCAACACGCGCTCCCACGCGCCTCCAGCCTTCTTCACGCGCTTTCACGCGCCGGCTGAATTGTCACGCGCTAGCCTCAGAGCATGACGTCATCAATGACGTCATCCTCCACTAACCGGCTTGACCCTGCTGTCCAGATCCGACCCGGTTTGACCCTGAACCGGTCCGAACCGCCTTAAAAAAAAAAAGAGAAAAAAAAAAAATTACTTTGACCAAGTTTGACTTTGACCAAAAAGTCGAAATTTTCAAAAAGGGGCTTGTCCCACTCGATTTTTCGTGTACATTCCGATTTTGAGATCCGTTTCTCCATTCGAAGCTCGGAAATTGCGCAAACGTCCAATTTTCAGAAAGTTGACTTTTGCAAAAATTTTGACCAAAAGTCAAAATTTTTAAGATGGACCTATCTTGCTCAATTTTTCGCGTACATTCCAATTTTGAAGTCCGTTCCATCATTTGAGACTCGGAAATTGCACAAATAACTCAATTCCAAGATAGTTGTCTTTTGTGTTGAAATCAACCCAAAGTCAAGATTTTCGAGCCAGACTTGTCTTGCATAGTTTTTCGTGACTTGGAAATCACCAATCTAACTCACATCTCCGAAGTACTGACAATGTCCAAAACTAAAGCTCTCAATATCAAAATTTGAGATTCATCCACTTGGTCTGGACCCTCTCAAGGTTATTCTCCAGACTCCATCAAGGCTTTCCTTCTAAAGTACAAATGAACTCTCACAAGTGTGTCTTGAACTTGAAATTACATCGGATCATCCGTCGAACCTACCATTCCCCGTTCGGTGCCAAACATTCCCACCGACCATTCTTCATCTCTCTCACCTACCATTCTCGTTCCCTACCGGTCTTCAACCTACCATTCTCATCCACCGGTCTCACCAAAAATTCACATCCACCATTCTTCGTCTCTCCACTATAAATAGAAGGGCCGGGTTCAAAAAAAAAACTCATCAAAAAAGAAAAGAAAAGAAAAGAAAAACACACTAAATCATGAAATAAAGATTTGCTTCTTTCAAATTTTTAGGTCCTCCTTCTCACAGCCGTTTTTCACTATGGCCTCATCATTCTCAACACTTAGCAACCAATATTGCTTCATAATTCATCTGAAATCAAGCCTCTCATGGTTCGGTAGAAACCCTCTTCACAACATCATTGTAGTTTTGAGATCCAAAAAAATTTTGTTTCTCCACTTAACAACCACCATTATCCATAAAATTACTCATAACAAGGTCTGCATTTTGGTTTCATGCTTCCTCGGATTTGGTTGGCCAGGAAATCCAAGTCCAGCAGAAACTCCTGTTCCTAACCTTAGGGCTCCTATAGTCTCTCTCCAATTGCTTAGCCTTCCAACAGAAGCAGCGGTTTGGAACAAATAGCAACTTGACTGGTTTCTAAGGCCAAAATCACAAGCTCGCTCCATCTTGCATTTTTCTGTGCTTTTCCAATAAGTAGCAATAAGTGAAGATGGTAAAAAGTGTTGGGGTATCCTACAAATTGTCTTTCATCCAACACTTGAAACAACCTTCAAATCACCAGCTCATCAGAGTTCAGTCTTCGGAGTCGGTAAATGGTTACAAGAGCCTTATTCCATGTCCCCACCACTAAGGGACTCAAAGGTCATCGTTGCTGGTACCTCAAAACACACCTTCTGGAATTACTCCAACTTGAATTCAGCTTGAAGTGTTTCAGAAAGTACTCTTCTGAAATTACTTCAACTTAATGTCCGTCGACATGGTCCTATCACACAGGCGCATTCTACGACTTGCCACCGGACCTCATTCAGCATGCAGTCAGTCCGGGATCCAAAGTTGTACTTCCCAGAAACATCTACACCAGAGGATCCCTGACATACAGGGCCAGCGCCATGGTGGCGTATGTTTCACTCATTCGCTTTGCTTCATCCCTATCTTCTTCACACAGTCACCATCTCCACCTCATCTCCATCGTCTTCTTCTCACAACCATCAGCATACGCAGAATCCTTAAGTTTCTGAAATTACTTCAACTTAACCTGAGTGAAATGATGACACATGCGCACTCAACCACTTTCCCACATGGCCTCGCCTTAATCCGAAGTATACTCTTCCGATATAACTTCACCTGAAGTTCTTAAAAACACGAGGCTAGCCCCATGACTCTGCATGCTGTACCCAGCCACCATCCTCTCATCTTCCCCATCTTCCACACCCTGTGATCGCCGCCAACGATCCAAAATACTCTTCTGAAATTACCTCAGCTTAACATCTGCTGAAATGATTCGATCTTGCAAGTACATCCAACTTCTTGCAAATAATTTTCAGCCTCACCAACCCACTCCGAGTACCATGGAACACTCTTCTGAAATTACTTCGACTTAACCTTTGCTGAGAAGGCTTGGTCATGCAAGTACATTCAAATACAGGCAGACCCCTTTTTGGTCTCATCAAAGCCTTTCATATGGGTGGGTCTACTCCTCGGAAATTATTTCATCCTGCTGAAAGCTCCACCACCTTCAATTACTTCATTTGAAGAGCCAAGTGTAAAAATCTGTTTTCGAAACTCATTCTCACACCACACTCTGAAACTGTGTGCGTGAACGAGTCTCGAGGGGGCATTTGTAGAGAGGGAAAATTCCCGACTTATCACAAGCTGACACGTCACACTACCAAGTCCACAAAATACAGCCAATTACAAAGCACCACATACTGCTGCTAGGTTTTACTGTTGCTATTCAGAAGCCAACAGAAATTTGCCAAGTGTCATGCAAGAACCAATCATGCATCGGCTCGTGCAAGCGATGACATAAGCAGCCTCGCACGTGTAAGCGATGACCCAAGCAACCTCGCACGTGTAAGCGATGACCTAAGCAACCTCACACGTGTAAGCGATGACATAAGCGGACCAATCAGAATGTGACATGTGTCACCAATCAAGCTCCGCCACATGTCACTCATCCACCCCTAAACTCCTATAAATAAAAGCCTTCCTAAGGCATTTAAAGAGATCAGACGAGATCTAAGGAGATCTGAGAGAGAGGACATCAAGCCATCTGAAGCACAAGCAGCATCAGAGAAGATTCAGAAGTCCAGAAGCTCTGCTGGAATCAAGCTCTGAAGCCTTCAGCAACTTCAAGAACTTCAATCCTCAAACACGAAGAACATTCGAAGCAGAATCATCCAAACTACCTGCCTAGATCTCAAAGTTCACTGGAATCAAGCTCAAAAGCCTCCAGAAACCTCACAAACCACAAATCAGCGAAGCTCTACGGATTCAAGCCTCTAAAGCCCCGAAGAACTTCCACCACAAATCTTCAAAGACGAAGAACGCACCAAGAACACGAAGAACGTCCGAAGAACACGAAGAACAAAGAATTTCTAACAAGCTCATAGCCAGAGATTCATTGTAATTCTGTTTCAAAGGTCTTCGATCCATTCTTCAGCCAAATTGAAGGATATTTTGTGTTCAAATCAAAATCACATTACCACAAATCCAAATCAATAAATCTTTCAACGAGATCGAATTAGAGGATCACTCTTTTGTAATCACAGAGAATTGTACCACACATTCATCAATACAAAATCGCATTTGTGAAACTATTTTACTTGTTTGACTCATTTCGAACCGAGAAATTTAGTCGTCCACAGAGTCCAAGTCCAATTTTAATAGGTTTACTTATTGCCCATTCTCAAATTTATTTATTTATTTTTTTTGGGGTTGTAAAGCTAACCAATGGAATTGAAAAACCTTGTCTAAATATTGAGGAGGCAACAAGACCATTCTAAATGTCCTTTTTGCCAAGTGAAAACTAAATCAATTAAGCTAATACAAAAATAATGTATGTAAATAGGGACTGGATAGTGGATACATCTAATATATTAGAAAGTCATTACCCATGGATAAAGATAAAGACCATTTCGAAATTAAAAAATAAAAGACTTTAATAATGGATTTGAAATTGTAATCTCCTATTGCTTTATCTTTCATAGCATGCAACCCATAATGAAGCCAAGCAGTGGCGGAACCAGGAATTTAGTTTAGGGGGGCAAGATCAAAAGATAATAATAAAAAAATAACCTAAAATTATTAATTGATATTAATAATAGAATTATAAACAAACAATAATTGTCATACAAAGCTTGTTAAAATTAAACAATTGTAAAATAAATAAACAATTGTAAAACATCTAATTCATAGCTATTAATTGACCATCAATCATCAAAGTAAGAGATTAATCTATATACATAATGTTTAGAGATCTAATTTGATTCCTCAAAATAAATTGAGAAAATAAATTTTAACTTTTTTCTATTTTTTTTTTAAATATTTAAAATTTTGGATTTATCGTAGAGACTCAAATTTTGAAACTATGAATTATAAAAAAGTGATGGACATTTTAATGTTTTAGTACCATACAAGACATTATTATTAGATAAGTGAAAGAAGAAAAAGCTAAAAAGAGTTATAATTGGTCAAAAGTGTAAACAGCTTTAACAAGTTTTGTTTGGTGGTATTTATTTTGTGTCAGATTGTTTAAAGTGAGAGGAATTGTTTTAGTAACACTATAAAATCTCACAATATTTTTACAATAAATTAAAATGTTAGTACATCATTGGTCAAAATAAAATAAAATAAATTATTCTGAAATTCATTTCAACTAAAAATAAGAGTATTGTGAAAATATTGTGAGATTTTGTTGTGTCTCTAGACTTTCTCAATTGGAAGATTTGTTATTTTATTATTTATTTCATATCATGTACTGTTGTTTAGGGAAACTGTTTCTTTGTATTTCTATCCTGTCAGGAGCTAAATCAACTTTACATAAGCATGTATAATGGACATTTTACGTGGAGTTAGGGGGGCAGGTGCCCCCTCTCCCCCCCCCCCCCCCCCCCCCCCCCCTGGCTCCGCCCCTGAAACCAAGCAATGCCTAAAGAATGCCTAAAGACTCCTGTCCCTCCCAAACCTGAAATTTCCACTTCAAAATAATTCCAAGGAGGACAATGTTGTTATATTCGACATGGATAATACCTTTACAATAATACCTTCAATTTCATCCCTTGTCGCTTTGGGGTGGCCTATGCTATTGAGAAATTTGAAGTAAAGGTAGAGAAATTTTATTATAAGATTGATAACTATTTTTTTGGGCCCAAATCCTACAAAATTGAAAGCTAAGGCATTTGTAACAAAAATTAGTCCAAATTTTATAAAATGGATTATTTTTATTTAAGAAATCGAATTTAATTGGATCAATCAGGCCCAAAATTTTTTTTAAGTAAGTTTTATTCCAAAATTTCCCTTAGTGGTAGGTGGCAATAGCAATAGACGGAACACCCTATTTTGTCTTCCACTCAATGAAAGACCCAAAGCCCACTACCAGAGGCCCAAAGAACCAAAAGTGGACCTTGGCCGCCGTGCGAAAAATATATTTTGGTGGCGACCATAGCAAGTGTATTGCCCAACTAGCTTTACCCCTTTGAACAAATTTTGGGCTTCGGGTTGATTTGTAAAGAGAATGAATTTATGAAATCTTTGAAGAATGCATCGAGTCTCAAAAAAGAGAATATACCCGTGAAAGAAAGATATGCCTACGAATTAAAAAGCATACTCATGATGTCCTCTATCTATCAAGTAACCATTCTGATGATATCTCATAGACTCCTGCAAAATTCAATCAAGCATATCAGTGCTCCTGAGCAAAAATAAATAAAGAATTTCAAAGATTTAAATGTCAACATAAGAAAGCAAACAGATGAGAGTAGCTGAAGAAAGAGAAGACAACAAAGAGAACATGAAAAATAACAAAAAAATATATATATGCAAATGATAGTCCCACCATAATGCTTTATCAAGATAGCACCCCTCTTGGCAGGAAATCCCTATCCAAATTCCCAGTGTGCGCTTAAACAAACCAACCAAACTCTAGAACCATTACCTACCTCTCCAAGTTGGCATACAAGTTAGAAAAAACTGACATGATTTTTGCCATTAATCCGTGATACTATTACTTTTACCTCCACTCGAGGAAGATTAAATGGTAGTCCAATGAGCACCAATCCAAAGTATCAAATCCCTAGAAGAAGCAGAACCTTTCCAATATCTAAACTACCAAGATAAAAAAAATGCCTTTGTATTTACAGAAAATCAAATCCCAAGGAGAGGCAAAAAGCTGAACTATTTCCCAAATTGATGCGATAAAACCATCTTCAACAATCCGTTTACACCCAATATGCAACAGATGATCCACCTAAGACCCATCAAACAACAAATTCACTTAGTGGTTACTTCACATAGTACCCTTGATTTCCAGTTCCAGCCAAGCATCAGCAAGCTTTATACATTATCAATCCAAGATGATGAATCCCTACGCTAAGCTTCAAGTTGCACTAGCTACAAATTTTAGTTCTTGCAGGTTCAACTAATTTCATCCACATCTCTGCTCTATTGGTGATTACCAATTAGTAATGCGGCTTAACAACAGCCTCACAACCGCTTCCCTCATCTATGCAGCATTCTTTAAATTGTTCTGTGTGTCAGCATAATCAGATTTCTGTAACCTATCTCAGCTCCTTTCTTCAAAGCTTTTTTTGAGTGCTATGATTCTTGAAGCTTGCTACCAAATACTCTACTATAGCATCCTGCAAATAATATGTTTCCCAATCAGTCTTACAGAAAATCTTTTCCCCCTTGGTTTGCCTGTTTCTTCCTTTTGCCCTCCACCTACAATAGGATTTCTCATTTGGGTTTAGAGTAATCTTCCACATTTGCACTTGACCAATCTCCATTTGTAGTCTTGAATTTGTTTGAGCATGCTTATACCAATATAACTCTAGAAAGATTGGAAGAAAGCTGCTGGGGTCCCATTTGGTCCCATCTGCATTTTGGGCCCATATAATCTCTGTTTTCCTTAGTAAATCCTCCAAATCCTCACTGAATTTCCTTTCTAACAACACGTTATCCACCGAGCTAAGATTGGATTGAATGAATTTGAGTTTTTCCTTTTCAGCTTCTACTTCGAACTCAAACCCTCCAAACACTTCTCTGCTCCTGAGTACCAATTTTCGCCTGACTGCATATATCTTATTTACTGGTATAAAGGCATTTGAGAAACTCATACTTCACTCCCAAGCTTTCCTAATCACTTCCTGACATTCAGAGTGGGTCAGCCATTATTGTTTTCGTTCCCTAAAGGGAGGTCTTCTATCTTATTCACTAGTTATCAAGCTGTCAAAGGTCTGAATAGCAGTAATGAAGAGCAGAGCTCTACTACTCAAGCACAACAAGCCATCAAAGTGAAGAAGAAGAAGAAGAAAGATACGAGCAGAGATGCAAAGCAGAGCAAGAAATTCATTTTAGTTAAAAACAACAAGTAGTTTAGATGTGTAAATGTAAAGCTACAAGTAGTTTTAGCAGTGTATTTAAATGACAATGAGAAGTACGTGTAAGATTTTGTTATGCACACGTGTTAGTGCAGTTAGAATAGGATTTCTTTTTCTGTTTTTCAGTTAGTTGGTTAGACTCTAGATTCTTCTTTTTCCCAGCTATAAATAGCTAGATGTAATTAGTTTCTAATTAATGAAATCATTCTCTCAATTATTCAGATTTCATTTGGTATCAGAGCAGAAAATTGCTTTCGCTTAGAGCTCTCCATTTTCCCTCTTTCTTGTTCTTCAATCCCTAGATTTTTCAATTCCAAAGCTTTTGAAGCTTCTTTAATGGCTTCCACTGATTCCTCTGTTTTTGCTTCCTTAAGCACCATTGATGTATCCCATCCTTTCTTTCTTCACCATGCTGAAAGTCCAAGCACAGTTTTGATTTCACAGCCTTTGATTAATGGAGAGAGCACTCAGTGTTAAGAACAAGCTTTGTTTTATTGATGGAACAACGATTCTTACTCCTTCCATGGCAAAGGTGCCTCTGGTTGCTCAAGCATGGACTCGCTGCAACAATATTGTTGTCAATTGGATCCTCAATTGTGTATTACCAAGAATTGCTACAAGTGTGACATATCGCAACACTGCTCTAGATGTTTGGAATAACCTTTGAGAGAGATTCTCTCAAGGCAATGGACCTAGGGTTTTTCAATTGCAGAAAGATCTTGCTAGCATTTCACAAGGTGATACCATTGTTAGTGATTATTTCACTTAGCTGACAATTCTTTGGGATGAGATCCAGAATTTTAGTCCCTTTCCTTGTTGCTCACGTGGTAAATGCACACGCAATGTCAATGGAAAGATTGCAAGTCTTCAACACAAGGATTCAGTCATGCAATTGCTGATGAGACTCAATGAATCTTTTGCCCAAGTCCAAGGGTAGATTCTACTGATAGATCCTTTGCCTTCACTCAATAAGGTTTACTCCTTGTTGATTCAAGAGAAGAAACAAAGGAGGCATTGGAAACTCCAATGGACCTTTTATTGAGTTTACAGCTCTTGCTACGAAGGCCAATTTTGGACCTTGATCTTTCTCAAATGGTGGTTACAAGAATCAGAAGAAGGCCAAAGAGAGACATGTCTGCAGTCACTATGGTGTGATTGGACACATTGTGGACAAATGCTACAAGATTCATGGCTATCCACCAGGGTATAAGTTCAAATCAAAGAATGCTTTGGCTAATGAAGTGTCAAACATTGATCTTGGACTTGATTCTTGTGCACAATCCCAAGCTCAATTTGGATCTCAACCTTAATTTCCTCAGTTTCCTTTTGGGAATCAATCTTAAGTTCCTGTGCAGAATCAATTCCAATTCCCATTCACACCAAAGTAGTGCCAAAAGTTACTTGCAATGATTGGTGGATAGGAAGCACCTTCAACCTCTCTAAGAATGGCTAACAATGTTTCCCTTCCTCCACAACAGACCACCCCTTTGGCAGGTATCTTCTCTCAACCTAATTTTGGTATTAAAGATTTGATTTTTGCTGCCAAAATTGTGAATAAGATTTCTTGGCTCAATACTGTTTTATCTAGGACCTTACTTGTTAGAGGACGGACGATTGGAGTGGGTGAAGTGAGCAATGGACTCTACTTGCTGCAGCATCCTTCTTATGCATTAGCAAGGCTGCCCCCTTCTCTCCATGAATGTCTTACTCCGTCTAAACATACCAATGATTTCTCAGCTATAGCTTTTACTCTAGATATGTCTTCTATTTTGCATTTTAGGTTAGGTCACCCCTCATTCAATAAGATGTTACCCCTTAAGAATGTTTTACATTCTTTCTCTGGTGTATGCACTAATGTTTGTATTGTTTGTCCTTTGGCAAAACAGAAACGTTTATCTTTTCATTTCAATAATAACATGTGTTCTTCTGCATTTGATTTGATTCATGTGGATGTATGGGGACCATATTCTATTCCTTCTCATGATGGTTATAAAAATTTTTTTTACTATAGTGGATGATACAACCATATTAGTTTGGGCTTTCTTGATGAAGTCTAAATCTGAAGTTAGACCTCTCATTATCTCCTTTCATAAAATGATTCTTACTCAGTTTGGTGTTAGTTTAAAGGCACTACGTTCTAATGATGCATTTGAGTTTTGTATTGTTGACTTCTTTAGTGCTAATGGCATAATTCATCAAAAGAGTTGTGCTTACACTCCACAACAGAATTTTGTTGTTGAGAGAAAGCATCAATATATCTTAGCTATGGCCAGAGCTCTACAGATTCAATCCCACATTCCTATTGCCTACTAGGGTGAGTGCATACTCACTGCAATTCACCTAATCAATAGGCTACCATCTCCTTACTCATTAATTTGACTCCCTTTGAAAAACTTTTCAACAAACCTCTTACCTATAATCATCTGAGGGTATTTGGTTGTCTTTGCTATACATCCACTATAGCTCCTAACAGGCCAAAATTTGATCCTAGAGCTTCTCATTGTGTGTTTCTAGGTTATCCTTTTAATACAAAGGGTTATAAGGTCCTTAATCTCAAAACTAGAGCTATTTCTATCTCAAGGGATGTCATTTTTTATGAACAAAATTTTCCTTTCTCTCCCACTTTTTCAAAATTTGTTTCTCTGCCTCCTTCAATTCCCTTGCCTTCTAGCACTTTTGATTTTCATGATTACTTCATTCCTATAACCACTAGTCTTGTTGTTGTTCCTACTTCTGCAGAGTTCAATGTTGATATATCCAATTTGGCAGAAACTATTGTTTCTGTTGATGTCCCTATTCCTACAAAACCTCCTGCAGAAGCCATCCTTTAATCTGCCCTTGCACCTAATGCACCCTTACCTGCACCTGTTCTTGCTCCCATCCTTGACCAAGTTAATCCTCTTAGGAGGTCTTCTAGACTCTCCCACAAGCCTTCTTACCTTACTTCTTACCATTGCAACCAAGTCCATATGCCTTCACCTGCTGCATCATCCACCTCAGGTACTCCCTATCCTTTGTCTTCGTTCCTATCTTATGATAAATTGTCTCCTAGTCATAAACACTTTTGCAATATGATCTCTACTGTTGTTGAACCTAAGTCATATGGCCAAGTTGTTCTAGATCTTAGGTGGAGGGATGCCATGGCTGCTGAGATTGTAGCCTTGGAAGCCAATCACACTTGGACTTTGACTCCTCTGCCTTCTCACAAGAAGCTCATTGGGTGCAAATGGGTATATAAAATCAAGCATAGGTCTAATGGTTCAGTGGAGAGGTATAAAGCAAGGTTGGTTGCCAAAGGTTTCACACAAAAGGAAGGTCTGGCCTATATAGAAACTTTTTCTCCAGTTGCCAAAATGGTCTTAATTAAGTGTGTGTTTGCAAGTTAAATAAGTCCCTTTATGGTTTAAAACAAGCTTCTAGGCAGTGGTTTTCTAAATTTTCCATTGCCTTGATTTTTCAGTTGGGTTTTTAGCAGTCTAAATCTGATTATTCACTATTCACTAAGAAGACCAAAGGTGCTTTCATCGCTTTGTTAGTTTATGTAGATGATATTCTCATAGCAAGTGACAACAAGGCAGCTGTGGATGAGTTGCAAGTGATGCTGGGCTAGAAGTTTAAATTGAAAGACCTTGGTGAGTTGAAATATTTCTTGGGGTTGGAAATGGCCAAATCAGCTCAAGGCATTAATCTTTGCCAAATGAAGTACATATTAGAGTTGTTAAGTGACACTGGTATGCTTGGCAGTTAGCCTATGAAGACACCTATGGAGCAAAATCTAAGACTTAGCAAGTATGAAGGGCAGAAGTTAGATGATCCCAACTCATATAGAAGAATAATTGGGAAGTTGTTGTACCTTACTATCACCAGACCAGATATCACCTATGCGGTGCATAGGTTAAGTTAATTCATGTCTCAACCAAGAAAGCCTTACCTTCTTGCAGCAAATAGGATTCTGTAGTACTTGAAAGCTACACCAGGTCAAGGAATTTTGTACTCAACCATTTCAAAATTGCATATCAAAGCCTTTGTAGATGCAAATTGGGCTTCATGCCCTGATACTAGAAGATCAGTGATAGATTTTTGTGTTTTTCTGGGAGATTCTCTAATTTCACGGAAATCCAAGAAACAACAAACTGTTTCTAGATCATCAGCTGAAGTAGAATATAGGTCCATGGTAGTGGCACTGTGTGAGGTGATTTGGTTACTCTATCTTCTTCGAGATTTTCAAGTAGAACATCCTAGAGTAGCTTTACTGTTCTCTGATAGTTAAGTAGTGCTGCACATAGGAGTCAATCTTGTGTTTCATGAGAGGACTAAGCATATTGAAATTGATTGTCATATTGTTAGAGATAAGGTGATGGAAGGTGTTATAAAGCCTTTTTATGTTAGAACTAAGTCATAGCTAGTAGATTTACTTACCAAAGCACTTAGTGCTCTGCATTTCAGTTTTCTTTTGTCCAAGATGAACCTTATTAACATACACAATAAGCTTCATCTTGCGAGGGAGTATCAAGCTGTCAAAGGTCTAATTAGCAGTAATGAAGAGCAGAGCTCTACTACTCAAGCACAACAGGCCATCAAAGTGAAGAAGAAGAAGAAAGATACTAGCAGAGATGCAAAGCAAAGCAAGAAAGTCATTTCAATTAAAAATGACAAGTAGTTTAGATGTGTAAATGTAAATCTACAAGTAGTTTTAGCAGTGTATTTAAATGACAATAAGAAGCACGAGTAAGATTTTTTTATGCACACGTGTTAGTGCAATTAGAATAGGATTTCTTTTTCTGTTTTTCAGTTAGTTGGTTAGATCTAGATTCTTCTTTTTCCCAGCTATAAACAGCTAGATGTAATTTGTTTCTAATTAATGAAATCATTCTCTAAATCATTTAGATTTCATACTAGTCGAGGTAAAATTTGAGCATATGCATTATCAAACGCACAAAATCCGACAAACCGATGGTCAAGGGTTCAAATTCCCCTCCCTATTGTTAAAACTATCAAAAAAAAAAAAAAAAAAATCCCACAAACACACCCAAAAAAAGAAAAAAGAAAAATGCAACACCAAGTAAAAGATTACTATGAGTATTCCATGTCTTTTGTTCAATCTCCACGCATAAGCATTGACCATATGTAATTACAGTAGAATGAAACACCATAGATTATTAGTTTTGCACAATAAAGATTGGTTCTTGGCTTTACCAAAAATCAAATTTAAACTATTTAGTAACAACCAACTAAATAGTAATCATGAATTTCATTAGCTCAATTGGTAAAATCTTTTATTGTCTAATGAAATGCATTGACATTAAAAATCAATTTCTCTCTTGTCTTCGAATAAATGACATGGGTTAAAATCCCATTTACAATAAGAAGAAAAAAAAAAAAAAAAAAAAAACCAATTGGTATTTTGTTCCTATGGTAAAAAGAAAAACCAATTGGTATTTTGTTCCAACAATAAAAAGAAATCATTATAAAATGGACACCACAACGTTAAATCACATTAAAACCATTTAAAAAAGAAAAGGGCACCATAAATTAAGGAATTTGGAGGTAGATAAATAGTAATTACCTGACTTTTTTGACAAGAATGACCTTGTGTTTTCTAGCGAGGTCCTAGGATTTAATCTTACGCTCGAGGTTCTTTTGGGCCAAAATGAGCTTCTCGGAGTTCTTAATGTGGTGGGTCTGTTGCTTCCTTATTAGCTGTTTGATACCACTTGACTGCATTTTCTGCTGTATCCACGTTAGTGCTTGTTCTAGGTTCCCATCTCAGACCTTCACTCTGATCCCCCTCCATTGTTGGAGCTGCTGTGGAAGATAACGATGCTCGAAACACATGGAGTCGGTCTGATTTGGGTGTCTGAATAGGCTTGATATGTTTCTCGCCAATAAGTTTGAGTTCATTTTCTATGATTTCTGGTTCTTGTAGTGCTTTGTTTTGAAGAAACGAATGGGTTTTGTGGGAATTGCAGCAGGAGAACAGTGTAATAGCATAAAAGGATTAGACCAAAAAAAATAAGCCTGTGATGTCCTCCACTTGATAAATCACTTGACTCTCCCTTTTTCTTCACCGATACAAACTTCTCACACCTCACAACCAGATGCACCTACTCAACCAACTTACCCCATTGCCACTCGATCCAAGAATAACATCACCAAACCAAAAACCTTCACTAATGTTACTATCCATTATCCAATCCCTCGTGCTCTTCTTACTAATGGACTAAGATGTTGATAGTAGCACATAGTAAATGATTTCACATTATTTTCGTCCATAGGCGTTGGGGTAAATATCAAATCAAGAAGGATTACATAAATTTGTGGTTTATTTATTTTTAGAATTAAAATTGTGGTTTCAAATACATAGTCTCTAATCCAAAAGTTCACAGATGAAAAAAATGCATATTGAAACATAAATTCAGAACCAAGTAAACACCTGATAACAGTTTAACTGCAAAAACTAAATCATAAAATAGGGTAATATATTGGATCAATTATTCATCTTCAAATTTTATTACATAATAATACACTTAACCCTCCTCACACATAAAATTCTGGCAGATAATATCATGTTTATCTCAAACACACATTACATCAAATTAAGAATCAAGTACATTTTCCACACTGACTTATTTAAACGAACATGGGAGTTCGACAAAAAAGAAAGTAAACAAACAGAATAACATAGCCATATAGGACAGATTAGAGAGGATCTATATATGTGAAATCCTGATAGGCACAGAACTCATACAGATACTTTTATTTGAACAACAATCTAAAAATTGATAGAATCAGTGTATTTAGATGCAGTTGAAAAGGGAATAAAGCAACCAAATTTTCAATACCTTTGGCCGTCATTGATAATATGTCAAGATAGAGTACAGAGTCTGTGCGATACTGAGAATAAGTGCGAATAATGCGGCAATGAAAGCCACTACTGTCCACGGGCTGCTGAAATGGTTGTGAATGACTTCATTTATATAAGTCATCCTCTTCTTCTCATGGTACTTTTGGATTTTGGACCTGACGTCTCTATATATTTCAGGGTTAGGAACCAAGTCAGTGCCTATCTCATTGAAGACTAGAGCCACTTCTTCATCGCTGCCAAGTAAGTTGCGGAGTATGCCCTCTTTCCTGAGGTCTATAACATCTTTGGCTTCGTCTATGAGTGAATCGAGGAAGGATATGTAAGAGGTGACCCCGTAGTCATTTTCAAAATCTGGGCACATCTCGTAAGCTATCAAGTTGAAGAACTTGGGCCCGGTTGAGTCATCCACTAATATTGGAGGCAGCGAAAGGATTGCGCCATATATGGAAATCCAGTTTCTGGTGAAGTTTATCTTTCCCAAGCAACTACTGTCGCTGGATTTCAAATGGATTCCTACTGCTCTAAGCTCCTGAACATTGCGATATGATTGCCATTCTTTCTCATTAGATTTAGGACTTATGTCATGAGTGCTGCCTAGAAGTCTGTTCCGCAGTAGATCCAGAAGATGAACTGGTTCTTTATTGGGTGGCGGTTCCTCTGTTTTTTTTGTCATACTTTGCGTATCGATGAAACTTTGGATCGACTCCTTCAATTTTTTACCCTCTTTACTGTTTTTGATTAAATCGTCGAGAATTCGATAAGGAAGTTGATTCTCCAACAAGAATAAATCCTGTTGCACAAAGGCCACTTGACCGTTTTTAATTTGGAAACTTTTGACATTATTATGAACAACGGAGTCTATGAATTTCAGTGTTGCACAACCATCCACAAACAACATCCATGAAAGGGCTTCATCGTTATAATTGTGAATCACCTCCTCATCGAAACACTTCCTTAGTTGCTCGATATTGTTCTTAATCACCATATACAATTCTTTATCAGTCTTGCCACTTTCTTCAATCAAGTTTTCTGCCAATGTAAGCTTGTATTCCTCTACTAATCGATACTTTGGCTTACCATGATGGATAGGACCAATTGATACCACCCTCGGCTCACAGTACTTTTCGAAATGTTTGTGATCTCGCAACAATAGAACCTAATGGTCACGCAGTTTAGAAATTAACGAAGTAATAGTTCTCAACAATATAGTAAATCTACAGTAAATAATACTCCTATTATACATGTAACATGTTCTACAAGAGCCTGCTTCAAAAAAAAAAAAAAAAAAAAAAAGCTACATGAGTCTACACTATACGAAACAACAAAAGTTTCAATAAAGAAAAAAAAATTTCCCCACAATCTATATATATAATAATAGGTGAAGCAGAAAGAAAATCCAATTAGATTTCAATTGGATTCTCAATTTTGCGCCACTTGTCCTAACCAAAACTCAAAAAAAAATCTAATTAGATTATAAATTTGACTCCAATTTTGTGTCATGTATCTTATCTAAATTTTCTAATTTTTGTGCCCAAATAAATGATGCATTAACATTTAACACGGAAGCCAAGAAAACCACAATGATAATGCTCATTAGCCTAAGCAAGAACATCTTACCTGCACACTTTTATGGAGATTATAAATTGGACTCCAATTTTGTGTCATGTATCTTATCTAAATTTTCTAATTTTTGTGCCCAAATAAATGATGTATTAACATTTAACACGGAAGCCAAGAAAACCACAATGATAATACTCATTGGCCTAAGCAAGAACATCTCACCTGCACACTTTTATGAGTGATCTCAATAGAGTCTGGAACTCTTCTAATCCCACAACCAGAACCAAGGAGTCCAACGAGAAAGACTATAAAAGCAAAACATCATCTCCTCCTAATTTCATATCGTCATCCCATGTCTCCTCCTCTCTCAACCTCTACCAACTAGATCCACACACTACCCTCTCCTCCTCCTTACGGATTTCTCAAAGCAAGGCCGGGTTTAAACACAATGTTCAATCCCACTCTTCCTTGCTTCACACTCTCATACATTAGCGCTTCATTGGCGCCTCCAAGAAGATTCCAAGCTCAATGATCAGTTTTTATTTTATAATGTCCCTTTATATATTTTAAATAATAAAATGCAATATTCTTTTTTTTTTATTCATTGTTTTATCTAATGCTATCCTATGTATGATAAACCAAAAAAAAAAAAAAAAAAAGACCAATAGCATTACTTAAATAATAAAATGCAATATATATTTTTCATTGTTTGATTTAATTCTATCATCCGTGTGATAAACCCAAAAAAACAAAAACAAAACAAAAACAAAAAAATTGGCCAATAGCATCATTACAATTAACTAGTCCCGTGCGGTAGCACGGGGTTACATACTAGTATATATAATATACAGGAATTACCAACTCTTTATGTCTTTCTTCTTTTATTTCTTTTACATTTTATGTAGTTGGGATGGCTCCATATAGTTTCCCGCTCAAGGCAACAACTTTAAGTTAGAATTTTTCTATATTTGAATATTAACTTTTAATATTATATATAAATTTAAAATCCATAAATTCTTGCCTTTTGAGATGCAAAAAATTTATAATTCAGTTTTTGTATTTTTAGTTGATAATCTTTCTAATTGATCTACTTAATCTTGTTGTGAAATAGTAATTTTAAGTACGATTGTATCAATTTTATTTATTTTTAAATCTTTACAAAACAATTGTAACAAGTTTTGTTAGTAAAATTCTACAAGCAACAGATACATTTGGGGAAAAAAATCTAATATTTTTATATAGCCAATAATTATGACATTTCATGTCTCAACATTGTTGTGATTATTTTTCTAGTAGAAAAAGAATATATAATAAAAGAAACACTATCTACAAAATAAAATTATAATATGACAATGATAAATAAATTTTAAAGCGTAGAAAAATATATTCTAATATATTAAAGGAACTATTTCCTCACCTAAAAATGGAATCACCTAATGGCGTCAAGATGCCTAAGTAAAGGCGAATCAACACATAACTTAATGAATTAGTACCAATTAAGCCAATATTAATTTTAGATAGAGAATAATTAAAAGTACACGGTTCAGGTATAAAATTTAACAAAAAGAGACGAAAATTATTATTATTATTTATTTCAAAAAAAAAAAAATCATTACCTTAGTTAAGGCAATGCATGATGAAGGAAAGCTGAAATCTAATTCCCAACTTTGGTTTTTGTATTGAAAAATAGAGTGATTGTTTGGTGTGTGACCATATGGGAGATTTTGTGTCTTATATTGACAATATAATTTATGGGAGTTTGGCGTACAAAAGTTGAATCTTGAAAATGTTTGATGCAATTGATAATCAATGATCATTTGACATGCTTACAATATATATTGCTACGACTTAGAGTTTCAAATTAATTGGATTTCTATTGAGCCACAATTTTGGGAACCTTCTTGAGTGGTGGAGAGATAGCACACAACTCATATATTTTATAGTGGTAATAGCTACAGTTTTGGGAGCTTTATCTAGTGGGGGCCTTAGGCTAGACATGGCGAAATTGGACCTGACTTAAACCTGAATTTTTTTACTCAAAGGAAAAACAAGTAGACCCGTGACCCGACCCAACCTAATTAACTTGTAACCGAATCCATTTTTTTTTTTTTTTTTTTGGGTCAACCTTTTTCTTTTTTCTTTCCATAAAAGAGAAGGCGCTAGGTTGGAGGATTATTAAACTTGGACTTAGCTAAGCTTCTTATATGAAACTATTATCATTTGGTTCACTCTATAAAGAGTGAGAGTATTTGGGTTCTTTTCTTATCTGCTTATCTGCTTATCTGCTTTTCTAGAAGTTGTATAATGATTGTAGATGTATTTTTGTGGACCTTGACCAAAGCTATTGCTTTTAACATCAAAGTAGTTGCAAGAGAATTAGAATATTTATCTATTTTTATTGTCCTCTACCTTTGTATTCCAACATCTAACTTATTTTCATTCTCCTGTAATATAATTTGGCTTTCGACTAATATAAATTGTTCATAGTAAAATCTTCTCTTTTTCTTCATAACTTTGTCCTACTTGTCCTTTTACCCCTATGGTGGGAACTTTTATTTTATTCTGAGGAACGAATATGATATTATTTCAAAATAAATAGGTGGGCTTTTGGATTTAAAGAGTGTTGATAATTTTATTTTATTTTTTATTTTTTATTTTTTTATTTTTTATTTTTATTTTTTTTCTGAAATGGAAGTGTAAGATTGTGGTTAGAAAATGCTGGAGGCTTGCAATGTGTTGATAATTTTTTTTTTTTTTTTCCTGAAATGAAAGTGTAAGATTGTGTTAGAAACTGGAGGCCTAGGCTTGCAATGTGTTACGCTGTCACATATTGTGATTATATATGTGATAGCTAGAAAGACCAGACACAAGTGAGGGACACAAATCCAGGAGTATCTAGGGCCAAATTAAATTGCTTCTTTGAGGAAAAAAGTTTATGTTCACTACACTTATAATACTAGTATATTTATGGTTTAAATATATTACCAAGTGGCATATATATGTTTTCTAATTTTTTTTTTAAGTGAAAAAATACGGATCTACTTGAACTCAACCTGACCCGTTTCCTAACTTGCTAATTATGATGAGTTGTTTTCAGCTCGAAATCATTTTCGACCTGAACCCCAACATGACCCGACCTATTTGCCATGTCTGCCTTAGGAAAAAGCCTAAGTGACCAATACCTGGAGCTGGTATACATGCATCAAGAATGTCAAGACTCTTTTATATAAATAGGTTAATTACGACTAAATTAAATAAGGAATTAAATGACAAACTAATGCTGAAATAAATCACAAGATAGTGGGTATAATATTTTGTAACAACTATTATTATTATATTTTTGAAACAACTAGTCTAACATAATGGGGTCAAAAGTTTCATAGTAAATTTTGTGACAACATGCAATTTTTTTGATAGGATATAGAACTAGTTTAATAAAAGAATTATTATATTTTGATTAAATGCACAAATTAACACCACCTTTTGTATCTTTGGTTTTGTAGTCCATCGATTCTTCCCTTTGACTTGCGCCTCCTTTAATTTCTTAAAGTTCTCTTTCTCGAAACTGGTACTATATATCTCATTCTCATGGATTGTAATACTCAGCTCCTCTTTGGCAACAACAACACTGACAGGTTGATCATGGCCTCTGCTTGCTTCACCGGTTTCTCTTCTTTCAACTTTTCTTGAATGAAACTCCTCCATGGAAATTACGCGCTCCATTATGGCTTTGGCGAGTGTTTACCAAAACAAGGTAACTATTACTATGATAACCGTATTGATCAAACACTAAACATTAATTATATATGCTAAGTGAAAATGGAAACGTTAGCTTGAAGCAGTTAGTCTTTTAACTTTATTCATATGCCAAGTCTGGAATCAAATGCAAACACTTTTGTGCACTAGTAACTTGTTTTACGACAAGTTTCATGAGAACGAACAACACTATTTTCACCTTTTACAAGACAAGGTTGTTAGAATTTGAGATTTTACGAACTTTTTCAATAAACTGATGATGATTGTACCTTTATCTTTATGAAGCAGGGTTGGTATTATATACGTATATCTAGCTACTTTTGTAAAGTTTTGCTATGAATCCACCTACCAACCAGTGGATAAGGGTCCAGGGACCTTACCCCCTTACCAAGTTACCAAGTTCAAAAAACTTAAATGCTGATACATGATTGATTGTCAATCCCAGCAGCTTAAGTAGAATGGATACAAAGATCATACTCAAGATCTCATACTCTAATTTCATGATAAATGACCAATTATTACAAAAATTTAAGCTTAATCATTAATGTGGGGACAAAATAATCTGACAGCATCAGCCCACCTTATATTTGGGCTAAGGCCCATGCCGGGGAGGAAGGAACGTCCGAGGATGAACGTAGAAGGCCCAAATTGCCCAGGAGCATCGCCGAGGACGACCCCGTCCTCGGCCAGCCTCCTCACGCATCCCAAGAAAGAGGCAGGTATAAAGAATAAGCTATGGAAGCACGATGGAGGAGTTGTCCAAGGGAACACTGTCACTTCCCCAATAAATGCCCACCACTGACATTCTGGCCGCATTAATGGGGAGGTAACCCCTGAACAGTGCTCCCTAGGTTACTGCAACTAACAGGAGGATAGGTGAGGCGGCTGATGGGACACGAAGTGAGGTAGAAGCCTGGATGATCAACAAGTGGAAGGGGGGGATCGTCCAAAAAAGGACTATATAACGTAAGGAACGGATCGGGGGAAAGGGGGATTTTTTGCACCAAGCTCACCACCAAGCTTCTCGGACTGGGCCAAGGACAGAATCCCTGAGATAATTCTGGTTCATTCTACGTTCGATGGTGGCGAATATCAGATTGGGCGTTGTTCGCGTGTTAAGGCATAATTCTTGAACCCAGTCTCTACAAATTCATTGTATTGGGCTAGCTGGGCTTGAATCCATTCACTCAACGGCATAAGTGCTCAAACCCAGTCCCTACAATTGGCGTCGTCTGTGGGAAAGAACTAGTGCGTTAGCAAGCGCAACGGTCAATGATTCCCACGTTGAAGGCTTGCACAGAGTTAGGTAAATTTTTCGTCGCCGTTGCTGACACTGGTCCCAAGTCTCGTTAAAAAAAAAGAAAGGAGCAAGTGCAAACAACGCACCCATTCAAGAAACAGTTGTTGCATAAAAATGAAAGATGCAGAGAATAAAGCAAGTAAAAAATACAGCCTTTTATTAAATGAAGGAAAGATACACTATGTGCCTGAAGGCTTGGACAAACTTGTTCTAAAGCTAAAATACAAACAATGACTCAGAGGGGCTTATTCTAAAGCTAGCGGTAGGAAAGGGAGGCTGAGGCAGGCTTGTTTTAAGGCTACCAACAACTCCCAAGCCCGTATGGATGGTACCAGCGACGAGAGAGGAGAAGGAGCGGAAACGCCTGATGGCCCCGTCCGAGGACATTCCTTTGATGCTCCCCCAGCCTCATGATAATTAAGCATTGAAGGCGGCAACACCCGGGCACCGATCGTAACGTAATCTTGCAAACCTCCATCGGCGGGCAAGCTGGGCGCGAATCACTACCAGCCTGAAAGGCAGGCGCGGACGCATACTGGAGAAGAATATTATGTTCCTCACGAACCTTCCTCCTAACTGCCAGACGTACTACCATCAGGGTGACACCCAAACTCCGCCGCACCATAAATCTAACGCGACCTACGGTCCTCATTGGAGGAAGGAGGACCTTCCTTCTTGCTCGGTCGAAAGGTAGGAACATCTTAGGCCCCCGCCCCTCTTTCCTCAACTGCGTCATCCAGGGTCTGGGCGGCACTCTTGGTTCCCAAAAGGGGCTTAGCCTCCTGGCCCTTGCCCTCTAGGGCCATCCCATTCCCCTAGGCATGGATCACAATCTTGGCAGGGTCCTTGAGAATGCCTAGAGGGTTGAGGATTTGAGATTTCCGTTGAACTCTAAGGATTTGTAAAGTCTATGGGAACGATTCCCCTGGAGCACCTTATATAGAAGGCGGGGATCGATGGGAATTAATCCGCACTGAATTTGAAGGAAGAGTTACCGGCGACATTAATCCTGACCAATTTCCAAAGGGGCCATCAACCGCTGGATTTGCGTTAATCCATAAAGATATTAATAAGGGGGCGCCTCGCACACCGAAACGACAAGTACGCGACTCGAATACCTAGAAGAAGCCTCGTAACCAGAATATTGGTGCAATGGGGCTATTGTCACGCGAGAGGGTGGAAGGCCAAGTCGTCCATGTCCAGGTCGGTGTTGGGCGGAGGGCCCAATCCGAAGAAGAGCCCCTTCCTCGGCAAATTAAGACCCAGACCACTTTCACTCTAGAAGAATCCTTGGGTGCTAGACTGAGCCAAGGTCTTGCATGGTCCTCGAACTCAAACCTTTGGGGAAACTAGTCACTTACAGAAGAGCATAAATGTTAGATAGAACAAAGGCCTTGCATGGTTCTCAGACTCAAGCCTATGGGGAAACTAACTACTTCAAGGAATCCCTGGGTACTAAACTAAACCAAGGTCTTGCATGGTCCTCGGACTCAAACCTTTGGTGAAACTAGTTACTTACAGAAGAGCATAAATGTTAGACAGAACCAAGGCCTTGCATGGTTCTCGGACTCAAGCCTATGGGGAAACTAACTACTTCAAGGAATCCCTAGGTACTAGACTGAACCAAGGTCTTGCATGGTCCTCGGACTTAAACCTTTGGTGAAACTAGTTACTTACAGAAGAGCATAAATGTTAGACAAAACCAAGGCCTTGCATGGTCCTCGGACTCAAGCCTATGGGGAAACTAACTACTTCAAGGAATCCCTGGGTAATAGACTGAACCAAGGTCTTGCATGGTCCTCGGACTCAAACCTTTGGTGAAACTAGTTACGTATAAAAGAGCATGAATGTTAGGCAGAACCAAGGCCTTGCATGGTCCTCGGACTCAAGCCTATGGGGAAACTAACTACTTCAAGGAATCCCTGGGTACTAGACTGAACCAAGGTCTTACATGGTCCTCGGACTCAAACCTTTGGCAAAACTAGTTACTTACAGAAGAGCATAAATGTTAGACAGAACCAAGGCCTTGCATGGTCCTCAGACTCAAGCCTATGGGGAAACTAACTACTTCAAGGAATCCCTGGGTACTAGACTGAACCAAGGTCTTGCATGGTCCTTGGACTCAAACCTATGGGGAACTAGTCACTTACAGAAGAGCATAAGTGTTAGACAGAACCAAGGTTTCGCATGGTCCTCAGACTCAGGTCCCTGGAGAGGCTGGCTACATTCGGTGAAGGCGTAAACAAACACAAATCCATGAGCATCACTTAAGGCATTCTGAAGCACACTAAACCTAACCCCTTAGCATAATCAGCAACGAACGGCTCTCTTAAGCATTTTTTACTGTTTACAGTAACCCATTCATTAGGTGCAGAACCAATGCTGCGAAGTCGTTCCCTCAGTGTTCAATCCGACGAAAATAGGTCGTGGTGCCAAGGTGGTTCAATTATCGACCGAGGTCTAAGTGGAAACTATCACTATGGCCTTTACATTTTTTGGCTGCCAATTCAGAATGAAAAGCATGTTGAGATTCTAAGATTGTGAAGCTAGTAATTAAACCCCAGGTTATATAAGTAGCAAAGCTCATCACAATGACAGCAAACACCTAAAAAAAAAAAAAAAATGAAGGATTCATTCATTCAACTTAAAAGTAGCATTACAGTGCTCTAAACCAAAACAAAGTATACAGTAGTAAAGTAAGACGAAAGGAAGGAAGACTAGGATGGCACAAGTCTACAAAACAAGGTGGCCCGACAAGATCGCCTATTCCTTCAACTGGATAGACAACTTGTCCTTAGGGGGCTGCCGAGAAGTTTCATCTGACGCCTCGGGATCCTGGCTCGGAGGTGCAACTTCGGAGGACTCCTTCTCGGCTGGGGGAGTCTGGGGGTCAGTAGGAGGCTTCACCACGCCCTGGGGCGCTGCTGGGTTACTGATTTCCTCTGACCTCAACGTCCCTTGGCGCCTAGTCTCCTCGGCAGGCTTATCAGTTGACCTTAGATCATTGGTAGCTCTGGCCTGGCCTTTGTCCTCCGCTTCAGAGGCGATGCCAGCTTCAGGGTTAGCGGATGTAGCCTCGCAAATGGCGAAGGGATAATACACTCTCTCGGGCCTTCTAAGCTTAGACGAGGCCTCAACCCCAGCTTGGTTGAGGGCCTCATTCCAAGTCTGGGAATAGTAACGCCTGCATACCTCAGGGACTTAAGCCTTGAGGGCAGCCTCGATCCTAGCCACCCCCTCAGCAAAGCACTCCTCCTCTGCTTGCTCTTTAGAGCTCTCAGCATCTGTCCTCGCGAACTCGGCCTCTTCTTTAGCCCTCAAGGCCTCCTCTCTGGCGTAATCAGCGACGCCCCTGGCTCCCTCTGCCTCAGCCAGTTTCTTCTTCAGGTCGGCGATGTGCTCTTTGGCGACCTGCAGCTGACCCTTGACCTCCCGTAAGCGCCCTGTCTTGTCCTTAGCCTGTTTTTTAGTGCTGGCAAGGTCAAATGCCACGCTGTCTTTGGCCCTTGTCATCTCCACCAGGTCCTCCCTTGCCTTCTTGAGATCAGCCTTAGACTTCTTAAGTGTATTCGCGACATCCAAGTACTTGTCGCGCTCCTAATCCAGGGTTCTACCCTGGCTGTCGGCCTCCTCTTCCAGCCTGTAGGTGGCCTGGACAGCCTGCCAATCAAAACAAGTACACCGTAAGTTGGGTACTGAGGAATAAAATACAGACAAGGGCACAAGTATCAGAAGTTTTACCATCCCCAGGTATCTTTTGAGGTTACGGGCAACTTCTTGCCTCCTCATGCCCCCCAGCTCGGCCATGTCAATAGGGAAAAGCAAGGACCTCTCCAGGGCATCGGCTACGCAAGCCCCTCGCCCCCTCGAAAGTCCCTGAGGGTGGCGTCGTCCATCAAAGGCTCCCCATGAAGCATGGCGGAGGGCAGCCAGGCCTGGGGCTCGGACTGATGGATGACCTATTTTCTCTTATCCTGACCACCAATCCTCAGCTGCTTGGAAGGTCGACGGGCTTTTTCCTCCTCTTGGGGGGAACAAGATCTCCCCCCATCCACCAGGTCTTTGCCCTTGGAGGGCCTCTTCCTCTTCGGATCGATGGACTCAGGCCGAGAGTCCGAGGTCGGCAGAGTGGAAGACGACTTTGTCTGTGTAGGCAAAGACTTAGGTGGGGGAGGAGGAAGCTTGGGTGGAGGAGGAGAAAGCTTGGATTGCGACTTCCCCGGCGTGTCCTTCCCCGACTGGCCCTCAAGCAGGTTGAGCAGGCTGGTTTGAGGATGTCTCTTGAAACCCATCTAGACCTGAGTACTAGTCCTTGGTGACAGAAGGTCTGCTTCAGATAAATGGGGATTACCCAAGTCACCAAAGGGCTCTTCGAACAAATGGACTTGGTCGAATGCACTAAATTCGTCCTCGGACGAACCCAGGTCAACTACTTCTCCCTCTTTTTCCAAACTTCCACCCCCGGCCTCCACAACTTGGTGGGACGAGGAAGAGCCTGCCAACGGGACGCCCTCGGGGATGGAGGGCCCTTCAGAAAATGAAAACTCGTGCCTCACCACAGTGATTTGACGAAGCCTAGGGTCCCTAGCTCTGACCACGTGCCTGGGAGCCGAGAAAGACTTCTGAATCGGTTTGTACCCGAGAATCTTGTGAGCGGCTCTAATCTAGTTGTCGGCCTCGTTCATAGAGATCTCTGCCCTGAGTACAGTTTCCAAGTCTTCCTTGTTGACCAAATGGAAGTGTCGTTTAAAGGCGTGTGGGTCTGCAAAAGAAAAAGCTAATCCTTGTTAACAACCAAGCAATGCAAACAAAGAAAACATAGCAGATCAACCTTCCCATGTTCCAAGTACCCTACCTGGCTCCCCCTCTACTGTCGGGCAGTGAAGGCCGTCGTGCCACTCCCCTGACACGATGAGAAAATCCTTATTCAACCCCTTGCTAGACTCGGGGAGACACTGGATGAGTCTAACTCTATCATCCCTCGTCTTCATGTAGTAAGACTTACCCATTAGGTGCTGGAGGTTGTAGCACCAATTCACATTGTGATGGGTTAACCTCAACCCCATCTTCTCGTTCAAAGCATCCACACAGCCCAGGATCCTGAACACATTAGTGGTGCACTAGATGGGGGCTAATCGGAAGTGCCTAAGGTAGTCCCTTATCACCGGCCCCATAGGGATCCTCATACCAACCTTCAAGGAAGGCGATTATGGGAATCACTACCTCGCCAACCTCCCTATTAAGGTACCAATCCCCCTCTTCGCAGTACCTCAGACCCACGTTGCTGGGTATCCTATGAGTGGCGACGAATTCCTCCATTGCCTCCTCAGACTCAACTAACTTCTTAAACCTACTCATCCTAAAGAACAACAAAGAAACTCAGGGAAGAGCGAAAAAGGGGGGAGGAATAAAGGGAGAAGAAAATCAGAAAAGGAAAAGCACAAGATAGGGTAAGACGAAAACTTACAGAAATGGGGGAAGGCATTTTAGAACAGACTTTTTAAGCTGTGAAGAGACGCGAGTTGAGTTGGAGACTTAACCGGATCCGGGGTGTGTGCACAAGAACTCTTGAACGCAGAAATGAAGAGACAAACCAGTTCAAATGAGTATTTACCCCCACACCAAAGACAGTTGTGCAAGACTTCCCGCCCATAATGGCGAAAAATCTTCGCCGTTGGATTACCATCACACCGTTGAACGTGGGGAGTATGGAGTCGCCAAAATTTAATGTGGGTGCGTATCGCATATCGAAGCGCCCGAAACATGCTTTGGACAGGTGAAGAGACTCTGGTACTGGCAGAGAACAAGACATGACAAGTCATTACAAAGGCCAGAGGACATCAAAATCCTCCTCCCCGTCCGAGGAGCCGAACAACAGGATTTCGAGGGGCTATTGTGGGGCCAAAATAATCTGACAGCCTCAGCCCACCTTATATTTGGGCTAAGGCCCATGCCGGGGAGGAAGGAACGTCCAAGGATGAACGTAGAAGGCCCAAATTGCCCAGGAGCATCATCGAGGACGACCTCGTCCTCAGCCAGCCTCCTCACGCATCCCAAGAAAGAGGCAGGTATAAAGAATTAGCTATGGAAGTACGATGGAGGAGCTGTCCAAGGGAAAACTGTCACTTCCCCAATAAATGCCCATCACTGACATTTTGGCCGCATTAATGGCGAGGTAACCCCTGAACAGTGCTCCCTAAGTTATTGCAACTAACAGGAGGATAGGTGAGGCGGCTGATGGGACACGAAGTGAGGTAGAAGCCTGGATGATCAACAAGTGGAAGGGGGGATCGTCCAAAAAAGGACTATATAACGTAAGGAACGGACTGGGGGGAGAGGGGGATTTTTTGCACCAAGCTCACCACGAAGCTTCTCGGACTGGGCTGAGGACAGAATCCCTGAGATAATTCCGGTTCATTCTATGTTCGATGGTGGCAGATATCAGATTGGGCGTTGTCCGCGTGTTAGGGCTTAGTTCTTGAACCCATTCTCTACAAATTCATTGTACTGGGCTAGCTGGGCTTGAGTCCACTCACTAAAGAGTTTTAAGTGAAAAGAGTTTTAGTATCTAGAAAGTTTGTCAAATTACAATAATAAGGTGTTTGAAATTGTTGCTCCCATTTGAAAACCAATAGATAAAGAATTTTAATACGTTAAAAATTATAAAAGATGACATATTGAGTGTTATTATATTACGTCCATTTATTATTGAACAATGCATGAAAAAAAAACTAATATACTAAAATTAAGCTTGAAATTCCAGCTTAGAATAAGTCCCTAAAGGGTAAGGCTTGAGAATGTCTTATAGATGAATTATGCAACACATCCTTTTCTAAAGCATGCTATTTGGTGATGCTTGCTTTCCCTTTTTATTCACAAAGTTACATATACTCTCTCCAGGATATCACAGAGCAAATTCTCTTTCGCTTTTTTTTAACTTTTTTATTTTTTTCAATACTACTTGGCAGCTACGCCAGCATCATTGTATTATTATATTTATTTCTATTTGTCACCGTACACTCTTTTCACCGGTATAGCTTAAACCTTTTTGACCCACATGAATAAACGATCACCTGATATATATCTGCATGGGGATAATAAATGAATTTGTTTGGGTAACATCTATAGGATTTGGATAATGCTCGGCTCAGCTGTAGTGCTCTAGTTACAGTAGTGCACGGAAGCCACACAAGTTGGACGTGTCCCAACGGACACTTGTCGGAAGAGGCAAAGTAATCCTCCTAAAAAAGCTAAGTACCTATATGATATGCGTGTGTCTATATATATATATATATATAGATGTCTTCTATGGATGCTTCTGTTAGGCAGTTGTTCCACAATTGCAGAAGTTTTTCTGTGAATCATAAAGCTATGAGCTCTATGACCTCTGTGTGGGGACGTCCTTCATTTAGGTAGTTATTGGCTACCATGGTCATATGCTGGATCTTGTTTAGGATTTCTTGTTCTGATAAACTATCTATGTTCCATTCATAGAGCTTACCAGAAGATACTGAGAATTGGCTGCTAACATTCATTTCCTCGAACTAGAGGTCAGGGGGTGTAGGTCTGGGATACCAATTCTTGGTTAAACTAGTTTTGGTAGGTTGATGAAGCCTTTTCACCTCTAAACCTCTAAATTGGCTTTCTAGTTTTCCAATCTCCTTTTCATTGTCTGAGGAGGTTCTACTAGAAGTACTAGAGGTTGTATGGATGTCTAAGACGACAAGTCGGGAATCTAGTCGGGGATCCTTGCTGGTAGAAGTTGTAACTGGTGAAGGGGTGACTGGTTCCTTCTTCACGAGTTCTTCTAACTTCTGGGTGACTATCTCTAAGGCTGTCTTATCCTTAGGGTAACTAAGACTGACTTGCCTAGTTGTGAAAAAGCTTGACTAAAGGCTTTTCTAGGGCTTGGACAGGTTTGCTAGGGTTTCCTGGCTGGAGGATAACGTTGTTGTCTATCCTGTCTTCTATCCTATCAAGCTGTTTTCCTATAACACCTAAACACTGGTTGGTATAGTTGTTTTGCTCTATGACCTTCTTGACTACCCTTTCTTCAGTGGTAGGATACTTGAAGGGAGAGGCTACAACATTACTTCCACGATGTTCGAAGGTTATGGCTTCCTGGGGTGGATGACTAGACCGAACAACGTGTTTGTTACCTTTGTTGTCTTCTATGGTCCAATTGGTTTTGGTGATGACACAAGACTTTTTGTGCCACTCAAAATCGTTCTCAAAGTATTCAAAGAAAGGGACTTTACTTCCTATCTCTTTCATGAATTCTTTCCATTTTTCCAAAACTTCTTCCTTTTGTGCTTTGGTGTGGTTGGCTCTATAGGCTTCTCTTTTGAGTCTGTTTTCTTCTAATTCAAACTCTTTGCCTAAGGCAACTAGATCAGGGGTGCACTCTTTCCTGATTACCATGAGCTGATGATCAATTTCAGGTTCTTGTTGAAAAGGATCTTGTGGTTCATGCTGATATGGGTCATCATATCAGTACCTGATGGGGATGGGGCTTTTTGATTGTTGTTGTCTTCTTCCTGATCAACAACTGAATCTTGTCTGGCTGTGTAACAGGGTGTACTAACCTGGGATCTGGTCGTGACTCCTTGGATCTCTAGTCCTAAATCTCTTCTAGATTTTGGAAAGGGTGCTAAAGGTCTAGTTGAGCTACACTGGGATGCAAGTCTATCTCTAAGAAGGATAGGTGAGTGTCTACTGGGTTGGTGTAGATCTACTGGGGATCTAAACCAGGATTCATCATATTCTATAGGTGAATCTAAGGGTGTTCTAAACCTAGATTGGTCAAAACTTAGTCTAACCGTACTGTCGGCTAATTGTTGGACAAAGTCTAAGTCTGGATTCCGGGCTGGATTTTGGATCTGGAGAGGAAAGTTTTCTTCTCTAGAGTCCAATTTGAAGGGAAAGTGACTTCAGACCATTTCAGGGTTCTAGGTACCTGGATCTTGGATCTAAGGTCTTTGGTTTGGATGAGAGTGGTTTCTCCCACCTTTCTCTTGTCAAGTGCTTGAACATTAAAGTTCGTCCTCATGCACTTATAATACACTCTGTATATCAAGGCTAGCTGTTGGACACCTTGCAACATAAGGGTTCCATGGGTCTTGATATTAAGGGTGAGAGCCTTCATGATATATGGATCACTAAGGCTGACTGCAAAGTTGGGGAAACAGTCGAAATGAACTGGTCCACAACTGAGATTGGTTTCAATGGTTCCTAAGAGGCTGTCATTAAACTTGATATGACGGGTGTCTCTAAGGGCCATTAGGATTGAACAATTCAAACCTTCTTTGATCAAGGGTTTAACTCCAACCTGGACTAAACCTATGTGGATGTAATTGTGTCCATCTTTCCTGTGTGCTAACAGGGCTGAAGAGGGTAACAAGTAGCACATCTCGTACTCCTTGTTGATGCTGTAGACTTACTCTATAGTTCTAACATTGTAATCTGTCTTGAAAGCCTTTTTCAAGTTCCATGAAGATTTATAGATCTGGTTGATGGGGACCTTAGGGATATTCCAATCTCCTAGTTTTAGATCTACATCTGATAACTGAAAAGATTTTGAATTGAGAATTCCATCTTCTTGAGGGATCTCAGGGATGGATGATCTAATGCTATTGGAAGAGTTACTTCTAAACAACCTATTCATTGTTCTGGATTAAAAGCCTAGTTAAACAATCAAAACCTAATTACCTTTATCCTCAAAATTCTAGATCTATCCTTAGATCTGAAACAGGGTGTTCTATAAGACAATCGCCTAATCTCTTGCTCACTTCGACCTCTTGCTACCATCGTCCTAACTTTTAAGCCTCAAACACCTCACTCTGGCTAAGCGGCCACTCGGCTTAGGACACTGGGACTTATTGGGTTGACAAACAACACATATCTGGTCTTATGTGTCTCAACAGTACACATCTGCAACAAACTTTGGGGATAAACACAGAAACAAGAAGAAGCAGATAACTGGGATACAACTAATCAACATGAACAAATAATCACAGGATACTAAACAGATAGGTAAAGTAGGAGGCTCAGCCTACAATCAAAAGAACAATGCTGAAAAAGATATAGTAGATGGAGAAAATAATGAATGGCAGTGGAAGAGTTATCAGAAAATAGATGTAAAACAAAATAAAACTATCAGGAGATATATTCATGAAAATAATCTTAATGCGGAAAATAATGGATAACTATGGCGGTATAACCATCCAACTTGATTGAAAATAAAATGTAACTTACAACAGTGTTACTGGCCAACTTGGCTCTGATACCAAAAGGGGGTAATATATATATATATATATATATATATATATATAACCTCTTAATTACTTTGCCTCCTCTTATTAACTAAGAAAAAACCAAAAAGTAATCTCTACTTATACGAGAAAACAACTCTAACACCAAAAAAAGTGAAAAAGTTAGGTCGCATGAAGGCATTCATGGCACTTTTTAATCAAAATTAACATTTTCATTGTTTAAAAAAAAAGTCTGTGTTTATTGCACACACTTGTACATATACACATTTCTCAAATACACTGTAACAATGGGTTTTTCACTTAAAAAAACTTTTATCTATTTCCAAGATTTAACATGTCACTATTCACAAAAATTTGGAAATTTATCCCAAAAAAATTTACTTTTTTATTATTTTTTTATATCGTATTTTTGAAATTTTGATATTTAGTTTGGGTTATTTTAGACAATACGTAATGGAATATTCCAAAAATCAAATTGGGTCCATGTCAGAGATTACGTAATAGAATATTCATTCAGGTTACTACTTATGTGACAAGGAATTTCACTACCTTAGGACAATTAGGGTTACTATCATTGTTTACTAGGGCTTCCATTCAAAACTTATAACAATTCTCCTTCCAACCTTCTAGTGCAATAAAAGACTTCATTAGAATTTAAATCATAATTTAACGGTAAATGAGTATTTTTTTCGTTTCCAATACTTAAAAGGGGATATTGCTCAATTTAAAGTTTATGAGTGAATTGTGAAATACCCCAAAAATAGATGTTTTTTTCTATTTTTATTATATTAATTCTAGTGTGTAACATATTGTCATGTTTTACTAAGCATGCATTTGAAGCTACAAGAATCAATTGAATTACTTATAGGAGAGTGGAAAATAGATAAGGAATATTAATATTTTATAGAATATTTACAAAGTGTATAGGGTTAGAATTTAACAACGTGGTTCTCTTAACAATTTAAAAACAAAAAACAAAAGTTATTTCTCTTTCAAAACTTGATTTTAAAGAGTTCAGACAGTATGTGAAACTACAATTATTTATTTGTGTTGGTAAGGAGGACAACATGTCGGATTGACTCAATTCTCCAAGGAATGGACTCAGAAATTTATAGTAGCACATGGTAAAAACTTGTGAATGATTTCATCCTATTTTCGTCCATTGGCGTTGGGAAAAATATCAAATCAAGAACGATTACAATCAGGTCTCTAATCCAAAAGTTTACAGATGAAAAAAATGCATATTGATATATAAATTCATATCTGAGCATATACACACCTGATATGAGAATATATTCATGCTCTAACAGTTTAACTACAAAACAAAATCATAAAATAGGGTAATATATTGGATCAATTATTCAATCTTCAAATTTTATTACATAATACTCTCAACCCTCCTCACACATAAAATTCTGGCAGATAAATATTATGTTTATCTCAAACACACATTACATTTGTACTGCACCATGGTGCCCAGATCCATTTAGGCCTTTAACTCTGACCCAACAGCATGGGCCATGGCCCAAATCTCTTTCTACCCAAAACTCCAATCTAAACTCACACAAACTGCAAGCCCAAGTTTCGTCACCTGATCCTTGCTCGGCGAACCATTACCAAACAATAAAAAAAGAATAACTTCCAAACATTCCATCATTAGCATACCTGGCAGTGCCCAGAGAAACACCTCTGTCGGGCATGCCTGTTGGAGTTGGAACCAAGTTCCAAGGCCACTTTCACCACATTCTACTCCCACCTAACCATCCACTTACAATTGATGATATTGGACCTCCAATTGCACTAACTATGACAGCAATCATGATCTCTCCACTGATTCAGAGCTATAAATATGAGAAGTTAGAGGAAGAGAGGGGGCTGGAAAAAGAGAGAAAGAAAACACAGAGAGAGAGAGAGAGAGAGAGAGAGAGAGAGAGAGAGAGAGATAGCTTCATTGAGTCTCTGTGCTGAGAACAACCTAAAGTAGGAAATCCAAAACCCACTTTACAAGTAAGTTGTGAGTCTAAGGGAGGTTTGGCCCAATAGCCTCACTATTGGTGCCGTACAATTGGCGTCGTCTGTGGGAATCTCCTACAATGCTGTGGTTCTACCGAGACTCAATCCCGGGAGGATGTTTGATAGATGTTCGGAGAGCAACGCTGTAAGTGGTTCTGTGGGGTCATCTAAGGGGTCTTCTTGGCGAGAGAGGAGGCAAAAGAGACGTGAAGATAGAAACCGCGAACAAGAGGAAGAGCGTTCCGGCCTCGGGGAGGGGTCATACCAAACACAACGGACGATATCGGGCGCCTCGGGGCACAGGCAATTTGATGAGAGAGATGAGGAGCTTGAATAGCTGCGCAGATTGGTGAGAGATTTGGAGTTGGAAGCAGGGGGTAGACGCAAAAGAAGGGACCGAGACAACCAAGATAGAAGATCTGGTACAGGGGGAGATTGCTATGGTACGGGGTCTAATCGATTTGGTTCCCATCGACGTCGGGAACGTTCACATTCACGGGAATCCCGTCATCGCCGAGACCGTTCAAATTCACAGGGATCCCGCCATCGTCGAGACCGTTCACGTTCATGGGAGTATGCAAACCGGGGTTCAGACTCCCCCGAAGAGCAGCGACCCCATAATGCCGCCATGGATGCAATGAGCCATGCCTTACGCAGAGCTGCTTGGTCACCATTCTCAGACGATATTGAACGTGCCCCAATGCTAAGTAGATCTACGCGCCCACCGTTCAATATCTACAACGAGAAGACAGACCCAGTTGAGCACATCAGCCATTATATCCACATGATATCTCTGCATCCTCACAATGATGCGCTGATGTGCAAGGTGTTTCCCTCGAGCCTCGACCCGACCGCTCTAAGATGGTTTAATGGATTACAGAAGGGTTCCATCCACACTTTTGCTGAGCTAATCCAAGAGTTTGGTATCCGGTTTGTAACTTGTAGCTGGGTGCCACAACCAGTAGATGCTTTACTGTTGATGAGGATGAAGGTTGGGGAGACCCTTCGTAGCTATGCCAGTTGGTATTAGGAGCTTTATAATGAAATAGGAGGGGGCAATGAGAAAATTGTGGCGAGCACCTTCAGGGTTGGATTGCCCGAAGATTCGAAACTACGAGAGTCGCTGACAAAGAAGCCTCTCAAGGACATGAGGCAGCACATGAGGCGTATCGAGAAATATAAGCGCCTGGAGGATGATAGGTTGCAGAGCAAGGGTAAGGCCCTGTTGATAAATAGTCCTCGGCAGAACGGTTATCAACCAAGGCCTCGGAAGGATTTTAAGAAACAGGAGCCCGATTGGCAGCTAAGGGAGGTGAACGTGACATTTAAGGAACCAGTGCACAGGATTGTAGACCGAATCAAGAACGAGCTGTACTTCAGGTGGCTGAACAAGATGGGGGGTGATTCCTCTCGGAGAAACTAGAATCTGTACTACACCTATCACAAAGATAAGGGGCATACCACTGAGCAGTGCCGGGTATTGAAAGACCATCTAGGGCAGTTGGTAAAAGCAGGACATTTGAAGGAATTTGTAGTAAACCTCGATGATCGGGGCGCCGGGCAATGTGCTCAGCAAAGAGGGAACCCTCTCCCACCACCGTTGGGAGTGATTGAAGTGATCCATGCCGCCCCGAGGGGTACAGCTGTGACCAAAAAGGGGGTATTGACTATTGTGCCCGTAGAAGAACCACTGGAGAAAAAACCCCCTAAAGAAGAAAGAGAAACATGCTCGGGAGATCGTTGCTTTTGATGAAGACAACCTGGAAGGAACAATTCAACCACACGACGACACGTTGGTAGTCATGGCCCCGGTAAGCGGCTTCCTGGTTGAAAGGGTGATGGTAGACTAGGGGAGCAGGGCTGACGTGATGTATTCAAACCTATTCAAAGGCCTCGAGTTGAAGAATCAGGACTTGACGAAGTATGATACATCGCTGGTCTCGTTTGATGGCAGGGTGGTGATTCCCGAGGGACAAATTTCCCTTCTCGTAAGCATGGAAGGTAAGGAGGTGATGGTAACCTTTATAGTAGTCAGTTCGTTCTCCCTTTACACAGCAATCTTGGGCAGGCCGTGGATTCACGCAATGGGGGTTGTTCCATCCACCTTACACGTGAAGGTCAAATTTCCTACTGAACAAGGCGTTGCTGTAGTACGACGAAGCCAGAAAGTGGCTAGGCAATGCCTAGTTTCTGCGATTAGTTGGAAGGGCAAGCAGGCTGAACAGAAGGAAACCGCCAAGGAGGCATCATTATAGCAATTACAAGAGCCCTAAGAAGGAATGGGGGCTGGTTGTGCTGAGAAACTGATGAAGGTTGAAATATTTTCGGACACTGACAGGTATTTTCAAATAGGAACGAGCAAGAAGAACCAGGATAAGGTAGAAATGTTGTTGTTCCTTAAGCAAAGCATGGATGTTGCTTGGAGTCCGTACGAGGTGCCCAGGGTGGACCCCGAGTTCATTGTCTATAAGCTTAACGTGGACCCATCATTCCCTCCTAAGAAGGAGAGGATGAAGAGAGCGGCCAAAGAGCATGTCAAGGCGGTGAAGTCGAAAGTTCAAAGGCTAAATGAGGCAGGGGTGATAAGGGAGATCTTCTTACCGGAGTGGCTAGCAAATATCGTGGTAGTGAAGAAGAAGAATGGTAAGTGGAGAGTTTGTGTGGATTTCACAAATTTGAATCAGGCATGCCCAAAGGACCCGTTCCCTATGCCGAAAATCGACCAGTTGGTAGACGCCACATACGGACACCTGAAGATGAACTTCTTGGACACCTTTCAGGGATATCATCAGACCGCCCTGGCACCCGAGGACTGAGAAAAGATAGCATTCATTTCCCCGAATGCCAACTATCATTATAATGTGATGCCGTTTGGATTAAAAAATGTCGGGGCCACGTACCAACGGATGATGACGAGGATGTTCGGGGATAAAATAGGATGTACGGTTGAAGTATACATCGACGACGTAGTAGTGAAAAGTAAACAGGAAGTACGACATGTGGAAGACCTTCGGGGAGTGTTCGAGGTGCTTCGGCAACACAAGTTATGCCTAAATGCTGAAAAGTGCGCTTTTGGTGTGGGGGTTGGTAAGTTCCTGGGGTATTTGATTACTAATCGAGGAATAGAGGTTAACCCTGATTAGATCGAAGTTGTGAATCGCCTTAAGCCACCGAGTAATCCGAAAAAGGTGCAAGTGTTGACCAGGATGTTAGCTGCACTTAACCGGTTCATCTCCAAATTCGCTGATCGCTGCCGACCATTCTATCAACTTCTGAAGAAGTGGAAAGGATTTCAATGGAATGAGGAATGTGACAGAGCCTTTCGAGATTTGAAGGATTATTTGATGCGAGCGCCTATGTTGGTAGCACCGGAGTCCGGAGAAGATTTATTCTTATATCTCTCAATATCCGATCATGCCGTGAGTACCGTACTGCTAAGGGACCGAGGAATACAGCAACTAGTGTATTACATCAGCAAAACCTTGGTTGATGTCGAGACAAGGTACCTACCCTTGGAAAAGCTGGTGTTAGCCCTAATGCACGCTACGAGGAAGCTGCCACATTATTTTCAAGCTCATACTGTATTTGTCCTAACTGAATATCCTTTGTATTCACTATTAAAGAGATCAGACTTCACGAGCCGAATAGCGAAATGGGGGACCCGGCTAGGTTCTTTTGACATACGGTACAAACCGCGAAGCTCGGTGAAGGGCCAGGTCCTTGCTGATTTTGTTGTGAAGTTTTCTCCAAAAAACGATGGGAAGACGGTCTGTCATGTAGATAATCGCCCATGGAGAGTTTTTGTGGACGATGCTTCGAGTGCCATAAAGGCTGGTGCCGAAATTGTCATAATTAGTCCTGAGGGAATACGGTTGAAACATTCTTTCAGATTGGGGTTTAAAGCCTCTAATAATGAAGCCGAGTATGAGGCATTTCTTGTCGAATTGAGGACCGTTTTAGGCATGGGCGCCTGGGACGTAGAAATTTACTCAAATTCTCGGCTTGTTGTTAATCAAGTCCAGGGCAGCTTTGAGGCTCGGGATTCTCGGATGAAAGAATACTTGCAGGCGGAAAAGCAAATCATGGACAAGTTTGGCACGGCAAAGGTGGCCCAAGTTGGCCAGGCACATAATAGACATACCGACTCCCTAGTTACGTTGGCATCGTCAATGACTGAGGAGATGCCTCGGCTAATCAAAGTGGAGCTTATAAGGGAGCCGTGTATTAGTGTGGCAGATAACGCTAGTACAGCCAGGGTCGACGTTGTTGTGGTTTCAGTAACCGGGCCATGTTGGATGGACCCGATCATTGACTTCTTGGTCGAAGATCGAGTCCTGGGCGACGAAAAAGAGGCTAACAAGATTCGTCGAGTGGCCGCTCAGTATTGGTTTTCAGCAGAGCACAAGTTATACTGGAGGTCTTTTGGGGGACCGTACCTTTCATGCTTGCACCCCAAGAAAGTAAACGAGCTTCTGGTTGAGTTACATGATGGAGTGTGTGGCAGTCATGTAGGGGGGCACTCATTAGCACACCGAGCGATGACTTAGGGATTTTGGTGGCCATGGATGTAGAAGGATGCCGCCGAGTATGTGCGTAAATATGAACAATGCCAGAAGCATGCTCCCTTGATCCATTAGCTAGTAGGACATCTGAATCCCATTAGTAGCCCATGGCCATTCGCGCAATGGGGGCTAGATATTCTCGGTCCGTTTCCCCGGGCAACAGGCAATCGCTGGTTCGTGTTAGTGGTAGTTGATTACTTCACGAAATAGGCAGAAGCCGAGGCTTTAGCTAATATCCGGGATGTAGACGTCAAGAAGTTCGTGTGGAAAAACATAATTACAAGATTTGAGGTGCCGGACTCGCTGATATCGGATAACGGACTGCAATTCGACAATAAAGCTTTTCGCACTTTTTGTAGTGATCTTGGCATCAAAAATAAATATTCCACTCCAGCGTATCCGTAGAGCAATGGCCAAGCTGAAGCTACCAACAAAGCAATCGTCAACGGGTTGAAGAAAAGATTGGACGATGCAAAGGGAAGGTGGGCACAAGAGTTACCTAACGTCTTGTGGGCTTACTAAACAACTCCCAAGAGGTCCACGGGGGAGACTCCATTCTCCTTAACGTACGGGGCAGAGGCCGTGATACCGGCCGAGGTAAACTTATGCAGTGCACGAGTTGTAGAATTTGATCCCTCCTAAAACAAAGAACAAATGGTAGGACGTTTGGATTGGTTGGAAGAGTGCCGAGAAGCTGCCGTTATACGACTGGCAGAGTACCAACAAAAACTTGCCCGGCATTACAACCGAGATGTGAAGACTAGGGAATTTAGTGCCGGAGACTTGGTGCTGAGGAAAGCCGTGGGAAATATGCGAGATAAAAATGCCGGGAAGCTAGCCCAAGCTTAGGAAGGACCGTACAGAGTGATTGCAATCGCGGGGGCGAGAGCGTACTATTTGGAAGACTTAGACGAGAGGCCACTTCCCCGGCTGTGGAATGTCCATAATCTTAAGAACTTTTATCACTAACTTGCTGTGCGTGGGAATGTATATCCAATGTGTACGTTTCGTTAGCTAATATGATGATGATGCTTCTCATTGTAGTTGTATTCAAGTTTATTATTTTCATTCGGTAATGCCGGCCAACAAATATGAAGAAAACTAAAAAGACAAAGGCTTATCCTAAGGACAAAAACCTGCTGCCCGGTTCAATTATTATCACCGAGCAGGTGAAAACCTTATGCAAAAAATATCCTAAGGACAGAAACCTACTGCCCGGTTTGATTACTATCACCGAACAAGTGAAAACCTTATGAAAAAAATATCCTAAGGACAGAAACCTACTGCCCAATTCGATTACTATCATTGAGCAAGTGGAAACCTTATAAAAAAAATATCCTAAGGATAGAAACCTGCTGCCTGGTTCAATTATTATCACCGAGCAGGTGAAAACCTTATGCAAAAAATACCCTAAGGACAGAAACCTGCTACCTGGTTCAACTATTATCACCGAGCAGGCGAAAACCTTATGCAAAATATATATATATATATATATATATATATATATATATCCTAAGGATGGAAACTTGCTGCCCAGTTCGATTACTATCACCAAGCAAGTGAAAACCTTATGCAAAAACTATCCTAAGGATGGAAACCTGTTGCCCGGTCCGATTATTATCACCGAGCAGGTGGAAACCTTATGCAAAAAAATATCCTAATGATGGAAGCTTGCTTATCGGTTCGATTATTATCACCAAGCAGGTGAAAACCTTAAAATGAAAAGTATCCTAAGGACAGAAGCACGATTCTTGGGCTGGCGGAAACATTCCACCAAGATATCACCTAAGGATGGAAACTCACCTTGCAGTTCAATCGAAATCACCAAGCTAAAAAGTGTCAAGGGGCGGGGACCTACATCTCGGTTTTCTACACCGCACATATTGCTGATCATTAGAAAAATATGTATGCGCGAAAAATAGGAGAATATAGCGAGGAAGACAACATGATATTAAGCATTCACAAAAATGATCAAGGTAAGTGTTCGGCAAGTAAGCTTTAATCAAATGAAATCAACACCCTAAATCGAAACCAATGTCCTACCACCAAAACCCAGTGACCATGTAAAAGTTAAACTCGACAAGGAAATAATTTTTCAATCACCACAACCTAGTGACATAGGCAAATTAACTGAAAGAATGCAATTAAAACAAAAATAAAAAGTAAATGGTAGGTATCTTGTTCGACAATTAAATTTCAGGGTTTGCAGGTTGTATCTGGGTGGCGGACTCGGTCAGCTGCTGGCTGGCTATGGGCTGAATTATGCCCTCACTACGTTGATCGGCAGGACGGGGGACACTGGTGACTTCCGTATCATCCAACTCCACATGAGCATCTATTTGCTCCACCAGCTCCCTCATGCTTGTTGTCTCTTCTTCATCAATGGGAGTCGAGGGGTTCTGAGCAGCTGGAGTAGGACTTGGGAAGGGTATCTGGCCAGGATCCCTAAGAGGAGAATCTTCGGGAACTCCCAGAGCCTGCAAGGTAGCAAACCAACCGGCTTCGAACCGCAGCTTCCGAGCCTGATTCATAACCGGCTCTGCGGAATTCTCGGCGTCTACAAATCCTTCATTATACGATTTTTCTTCACAAGCCTCCAGAGCCGCTCTTAGGTCGGCAAGTTCCTCAGCTTGAGCAGTATTCAGACTTACTGCCTCGGCTAATTTCAAATTTGTTTCGTTTTGCTTCGCCAAGAGTTCTGCGGTCCTTTTTTCAGCCAGTGCCCTAGCCTTCTCCACAGCAGCGGCTTTCTTCTCGGCAGAATCAGCAGCCTTTATCTTCTCTTTGGCTGTCTTAATCGCCTTTTCCATAGCCGCCTTCTCCCGATCAGAATCCTCAGAAAGTTCCTTCAAATGCCTATCAAGGATATGAACCAGTTGAGTAGCCTAATGAAACCGCAGGGGTTAGTACGACAATAAAAAATATATATAATAAAATAATAATAATAAATAAAGTTATAAATGCGCACAAAGGCTAGTAGGAAATCAGTAAGTGAAAGATTACCGCAACAGTAAACCACTGCAACCTTCTTCCCATAAACTCCTCCGTCCCTTCCTCATAAGCGTGCACGTCCTCGGGCAAAAGAAGGCCGTACGCCAAACTTTGGGCAATGCGACCCCTTCACCTTTCTTCCACACCTGTACACTAGTGCTCGTGGGAAGTGGCTTGTCACCCAAATGAAACTTGGGTTGCCATGCCTGCACCGCTTAGGAAGAGGACGCCGCGCTCGCCCCAGCCTGAGTCTGTGGCTCTTGTATAACAATACCCCCAGATGGCTAGGGGGGAATCCGGGTTACAATGTCTCCCGGACCGATAGAAGTCTGCTCGGTAACACGTTTCCTCTTTCGGGTTCGTCCGGTTTGGGGAAGAGGTGGGGGGGAGGCGTCTGACCTCAGCCCCGTGGTGATTGCTGTTGCACGAATTGCCTTGCACTGGGCATAAAGTGATCAATGGTCATGGTATTCCGGGTCACCATGTCTCTACTACGATCAGATTCAGTATTAGAAAGGTCAGTAATATCAACGGCTACTTGCTCGGTTACCAGCGCGGGAGCCTCGGGATCAACGGGCTCTTCCGGTTGGGCGGGTCCCTCTTGGGCGAGAGCCTCTTCCTCAACAGGCGCGTGAGCAAGTTCTCGGAGATGTCGGGACACGCGCTCTGCCAATTCGTCTCACAACGAGGCAAGCTCGTCCGAACAAGTATATCGCCAACCAAGTTCCCGGGCTTCTCCCACTGTCAATCTTGGCGAAAGGAAATTCGCGTGCCGAACGTCGATGTAGGATAGAAGAGGGTTGTCTACCAAAAGTGCTTGCCTGAAAGGTTACCAGGTAGAGTAGACCTGTTCCACTCCAAGGATAAGATGGGACGCTCGAAGCTGCCCGTCCCAGTGAACACATATCTCGGACCTGAGTACGAAGTTCAGATCCCTAACGTGGACTACCCTAATGTCCAGGGTAAACACTTTGCCGTCTAAAAAAAAAATATAAATATATATATATATATATATATATATATATAGATGAAACACTACGTCAGTATTCAAGCAAATAAAACAACCATAAACGGAAAGACAGTCAAGTTAGGAATCAATACGAACCCACTTCACGTCGTGAGAGGGGGCAGGGGATTTCTTCGGCAAACCAATTGCCGCGCACTCGGACGAACTCCCGGCTGAATTCCTATTAGAGTCAGGTAGGCATGATATTTGCCATACCCGCATATCCCTAACCTTTAAATAATAGTTTGTACTCTTATTTCCACACATACTGTACATGTGGTTTATATCATGATGGTTTAATTACAAATTGAATGTATGGTTCAACCTACTGACACAACTAACTACCCGATAAAAATTGGGGGGAAGTTGGTCGAGGCATAGCCCATAGTACCTAAGTGTATCGAATAAGAGAGGGTCCACAGGAAACCTAACCCCACCCTTTAGCACTACAATAAAATGTATTTTTAGTGACGAAAATTAGTAAGGAAATATTTTTCGTCACTAAAAATACAGCTTTAGTGACGAAATATAAATTTCGTCACTAATAATGAAAAAAAATTATTACATTTAGCGATGAAAAATAAATTTCGTCACTATTGTGATCTGAAAAATAAGCACCAAGGAGGGAAACTTTGGCGCCAACTTAATTAATCTATAGTGACGAAATCTTTCGTCGCTAAAAGTTGAAATTTTTAGTGACGAAATATTTCGTCACTGTAGGTATTGCTGTGGATAATTTTAGTGACGAAAATACTTTCGTCGCTATAAGTAAGTATTAGAGACGAAAAATAGTCGTTACTAAAAAAATAAAGGTATTACACTTATATGTTTTTAGCGACGAAATCATATTTCGTCACTAAAAGTTTTTAGCGACGAAATCATATTTCGTCACTAAAGCATACTTTTAGTGACAAAATGTGATTTCATCGCTAAAAACATATAAGTGTAAAACATATGAATACATTTGCAGCGACGAACTCGAATTTGTCACTAAAAGTATGCTTTAGTGACGAATCCAAGTTCGTCACTAAAAGTTTTATACTAATATGGACTCAGGCGCCAAGCGAAAAATTGTTGCGCCAAACTAAATTTAGCTACAGTGACGAACCTTTTCGTCGCTAAAAGTATAATTTTTTGTGAAGAAAACTTTCGTCGCTAAAGGTGTCAGTGAGAACACTATTAGTGATGAAAAGTATTTCGTCACTGAATATAACATATAGTGATGAAAAGAATTCGTCGCTAAAGGTATCCAATAGTGACGAATCCGAGTTCGTCACTAAAAGCTTTATACTTATATGAGCTTCAACCCATTTTTTTTTTCACTTTTCTCTTTTCTGGTTTTTCTCTCTTTCCCTCAAACACATACCCAAACTCACATACCCATAAACACTGATTCAGAGCTCGCCGTCGTCGCCGATTTAGCGACGCATTGGCTCGGCGACGCTAAGGCGACGCTTGGACTCGGCGACGCTAAGGCGACAATCCCAGCGTCACACACAGCCACGATCCCAACGTCGCACTTGGCGACGCATCGGCTTCGCTTCAGCGACGCACCGGCGATGCTTCAGCGACGCACCCGGCGTCGCTTCGGCTTCCCTTCGCCTTCCCTTCATCGATTCAGGTCTTTTTCTTTTTCTTTTCTTTTTTTTTTCTCCTTTTGAGTTAATTTTTTTTTTTGCATACTATTTCTCCTTTTTTTTGTCCTTTCCCTTCACAGTGGTATTTGTTGGATTTGAGGTTTTTGGGGGTGTTTTCTGAAATGGGTTTTTTGGAATTTTGAAGATTCCTCGTGGGATTTGAAATGGGTCTTTGAATGTGCTTATTGTGTGATTTGATTTCTTTGGTTAGTTTTCAGCTGGGATCTTCTGGGAAATAAGGTGCAACTTCATGCTGCAAAGTGGGACTGTGGAATCTTCGAGTTCGAATAGGGTGTGTTTGTTTACGGCATCATAGTGCAGGTGATTGTTCTGCTTTTTTATTTTGGGAGTCGTTGATATGGAAAATAGTTGTAAAGTGATTTAAGGTTGAATACGGGTGGTGATGTATTTTGAAACTGGAAATTTTTGTGTTTCTCTTTAGTTATACTTATCTGGGGAAAAAATGTTTGTCTCTCTAGTACTAGGGAAATTTAAATCAAGTGATTAAGCAACCAGTTTAAAGTCTTGTGCACAGTACTGTTCTATTGCATGTTGGCTGTGTTATTTACTTGCTTTAGCATGTTCAATTCAAATTAATATGAAATTTGATGCCAGCTTTGTTGGTACTGGTTGCTGGTTATTCAGTCCAAGACTGAATGACCTCCTTTCAAATGGTATATTGGCCCTTTAGCATAGGTGTTGATATGAAATTCAGTGACCTGGGTGGGACTATATTTCCACACAATGATATTATATTGTACTTGGCTTTGCTCTCCAATGATGATATTTCCTGTCTATTGAATCTATGCCTTTATTTTTATTTTTTTTTACTCTTCTTTTTTTCTTTCCTTATCAGAATTCTCTTGCTTTTCTTTGTAGGACCTCTTGAGTTTGAAAATTTGAGAGCTGTACTCACTGAATATTTTTCTTACATTGTCTCCATCAAGAGGTAAAGCTTCACTTATCTATGTGTTGCATGCAAGTAAAGCTTCACTCATCTTTTTGTGCTTATCATTGGGTCCACGTAACTGTTCACTAAAATTTATCTTTCTTTTATTTCCAGCTCTCTCTTTCGTGACTGAAGAAATTGTGAGGAACAAGGTGAAGAATACAAGTTAACTTTGGATTTTTTCTAAAAGTTGTAAACTTAGCTTGAGCAAAGTAAGTATATTCTAATTAAAAACTTATAAAACTCTATATATACTTGTGATGTTGGAAATTTGTTTTGTGGTGCGTTGTTGTGTTGAAGCAAGCGAGTGACTTGCATGGTGTTATAAGGTGGCTTAAATTCATATTGGGAGTATTTTTAATTTCTTGCAAATGTGAATGAAACTTGTTGATTAGTAGCAATTGTGTTCCTTTATTCAATTTCAATACTTGTAAGTGAACGGTTTTAGACCTCTTAAACCAACCAGATTGATTAGCCTAGTTAATTAGCCAAGTTGTTACTTAGTCAAATTATGCAATTCTAGGTTGAAACGATCAAACAATCATATCAATTATATAAAACAGCGGAATAATAAAGAACACAATGATATGATCACCCAGGAAACCACACCGGTAAAAACCTGGGGAGGATTTGACCCACCGATCCTCAAGGCAAACCTGAATCCACTATGAAAGAATCGAAGTTCATACAAAAGGACTTACAAGCTCCCCGCTCGACTTCCTAATGCTACCTACCAGTAGAACTTACTGACACAACCCCGTGCAAGCTCCGAATCCATGGACTCCTTCTTTCTTGGACTCTTCAATCAAGTACAAGCACCCACGCTTGATATTCTTTAAGCTTCAATGGTAGCAACCGAGTTGATCATCAAGATGTTGAAGTAATCTCTACCTTGAAAACCCTAAGCTTTGTGTAAAGGAAAACTCCTCTAGATCTCACAAGAGATTTACACAAAACAGCAATGTATGAGCAACAATACAACTGGAGCAACTCTAAAAACGTGGCTAGGGTTTTGCCTTATATACCTAGGGCAAAAACATAAAACCCTAAACGTTTAATGAGTTAGGGCTGAGTTGGAAAAACTGCAGAAAACGCAATCTGGTCGACTTTCGATCGATCGAGTCTATTCTTCGATCGATCGAGCCAAACCGAAATGCCCCAATGCATCTGCAGTCTCTCGATTCCAACTTTACAATTATTAATCAACTTTGAGCAAGCCTAAACAAGACTAAACATATTGTTTTGATCATGGTTTGCCAATATTACAAATTAGAGTTCTAAATACATAAATTCCTAAACCTTTAGAACCTAACAAACTCCCCCTTTGGCAATCCGTGACAAAACACAAATTAAAAGCTCAAAGTTTACAAGTAAAATGCCCTTTACAAAAATAATGCTCATAAACTTCAAATTCAACCTAACTACTATCCATCAGTTGCAAGTGTAGACAGCAGCTCAATTGAATCAACCTGTATATTTCCTGAAACACTAAACAAATGCATAAACGCATGTGTGGAAAAAATACAAGTAACTCAAAATTAAATTCTTGACTTCACAAAACACAAAACAAAGACATATATCATGAATAACTCATAAATATAAATCAATGAGTAGTGAACAAGAAACAGAAATAAAAACATAAGTAAACTAACTCTCCCCCTAAGTTAGATACAACAAAAAATTTTTATTTATATTCTCCCCTTTCAAACATAATTTCAACTCCCCCTAAACAAGACAAACATGATTCCCATAAATCAATAATTTCTCCCCCTTTTTGTCATGTATTGACAAAGACAACTCATACAAAGAGTAAACAGTCAACAGACGCAATAAAAGATAAGAGAAAATAGAGAATCAAGGGCAGACTGCAAGTTAGCACAATAAAAATATAGAACAAAAATCTATATGATGCATGAACAATAACAATGTTGTGATGCATGAACTAATGCAATAAACACAGTTCAAATTAGGTTCAATTACACAAAATTGGCTCGAACATAGAGTTTCTAACAAAAACCCTAAAAACATTTTAAAAAACCACTTGAAAATTTTGAAACAAATTGATGAATTGATCATTACACAAGGTTGAAATCAGATTAGAATGACCAATTTCATCAAAACAACAAGCCAATTTCAACAGTTAAACCCAATTGAACAAAAATCCCCAATTCGGATCAATTACAAGCCCTAGAAATTTCAATCTTTCACAAAACCCAAAATTGATCAAATTAAACTATCAAGATCATGTTTATAGTATGTCCCCACAAAAACCCATTGATCAATTACACAGAATTAGGCTTGAATCAACAAAAATCCCAAAAAGAAAAAAGGTCCGAAATTTTAAGGAAAAATGCATGAAATATGCATGAAAAGTGTAAATAAACTTAAAAAGGAAGGGCAAAAGGGACTTACCAGCTTGAGGAAAGAGATTCTTTGCAAAAAATTTGGAGGAAAATGACAAAAAAATTGCTGTAGAGCCTTGCCAAGTCGGAGAGAGAAAGAAAAGTTTGAAAAACTTTTTTTAAAAAGTGTTTGAATCAGTCAAGAACAGTGTTTTAAAAAACCTGAGTCGCGACTTTTGATTGATTGAAAATCACATTCGATCGATCGAATCAATCAGTCATTTTTAAACAAACTAAAGCACTTTTTCGATCGATCAAAAATCAGAATGGATCGATCGAAATGGGCAGAGGCTCACAAAATTTTTGAGAAAAATCATAGTTTTGAAAATCATAAACCATATTTTGAAAACAACTCCTCAAAGCATTAAACTTATTGAAACAAAATGCATGAGTACGAGATGGAATGCTTTTTCAAAAACCCAAGTTTTAATCCCAGTTTCTCCAAAGAAAATTTCGGCCATTCTTCTTTTTTTAAATTCTCAAGCAAAAAAAATGTTTTGCATAATTCTCAAAGTATTTTCAAACTTGGTTGGTCAGACCAAAAACACACACAATAACATGTACAAAGTTTAGCAAAGAGTAACTTGTGTAGTGTGTGCAATTAGCAAAAACTTGAGATACATGTGAGGTGATATGTGAATAGTAATCAATCACAAAGTCTACAAAATCCATCACATAGAATTCAAAAGAGACTATCACCTAAAGAGTTACATCATATAACTCCCACATCTCCTAGAACATAAACTTGCAATCATGTAAGTTTCTTGAATTTTGCCCCATTATTAGGTGAAATTTGGCATCAAGCCTAATAGTACACACCAATTTTAAGCATTAAGCAATTGAAGAGGCTACACCTTATGTTCTTTTTGTGCATGTGCTACACTTTCTTGAGCACAAAATCTTATGATATGCACTAAGGTGTTCATGATTGGCTAGTGAACAATGGTGAAATGGTTATTTATGCCTTTCTCAAAAGGATCAAGTCCGACAGTCAAATAACAAGTGACTTCAAGATAAAGACAAAGTGATAAACACCAAAAACATCTTTCCCACACAACATGCACTACAAAGCTTCAACTAGTAAAGTGCAATAAATAAGCTCATCAAAGCTAAACAAGGTACATAAGACATGTTATGTGTAAATAAATTGACCAACCTTGTTTTCAAATACCAAGAAAAATAGTGCCAAACACAATTTGCTTTTCTCCCTTTTTTTTTTTTTTTAAAAAGAGAAAACAAATAAATCCTAGAATGAAATGCATGAATGTTATGCAATGCAAGTCCTAGAAAAAAAACACCAAAAAATCAAAGAACAATGGTCACAAAGGAATGAGCAATGAAGCACAAGGACCATGTCAGAAAGACTCAATTAGGTCGAGTCTTTTGCATCCAAAACCTTTTAGATGCACCACGAGCATTGGAGTTCCTATTCACATTCGAGTGATTTCCAACTCCATGTTTGGAATAAAGGTTCAACACCTTTACCAATTCACCAATAAGTGCCATAGGATCTTGTGCTTGAGGCACAGACACTTTTGGTTTGTTTGCTCTCTTTGCAGCTTGAAGCTTGTAACAGTTAAGACGAATGTGTCCAAACTTTCCACAATAATGACAAACCCATGCAGGTTTACCATGCATCTTGTCCTTAGAAAGGGTAGTATCCTTAGGTTTAGTCTCTCTCAGATCAACCTTAATCTTCCTAAGAGGTGAAACTTCTACAGGTTTGACTACCTCACTCACAGGAGGTTTGACAGTTTCACTCATAACCTCACTCACAGAAGGTTCAGAAGAAGATGAAGGAACAAAGTTCGTGGAATGAGGAGCAGACACAGAAATGCTTTCAACATATCCTAACCCAGATTTATCAGAAGGATACTTTTGAACATTCAGCATGTGATCAAGTTTAGAACTAGCAGATCTAGCAACAGATAAATCATGTTCCAAAGTTTTAACTTTATCAAGCAAAAACATGTTCTTAGATTTCACATGGTTCAAAAGATCATTAGCATCAAAAAGTTTAACAAGCAAATTCTTCTTTTCAAGCTCAAGAGAATCAATTTTCTTCAGGCCAAGTTCAACATTCATAGCATCCTTTGCAGCAACTTTGCAAAGTTTATTATAGGCCTCTTGAAGATCTGCATCCTCAGAGAGTTCCCCATCAGAAGGGTTCTCCTCAACAGATATGCTTTCATTGACTACAGCAGTAGCAGTGAAAGCAATGAAGTTTCCATCCTCGTCACATTCAGACTCATCATCAGAAACCTCATTATCACTAAGGGTTACGGCCATAGCTTTACCCTTAGACTTCAAAAAAGTAGGACATTTAGATTTAACATGATCATACCCTTGACAACCAAAACACTGAGCACCCAGAGAATTGTTTGAAGATTGACCAACTCTTTCTCTAGGTTTTTCAAAGTTATTAACCTTAGTGAGATCATTCTTCCTAAAGTTTCTAGGTTCAGCAGTGTTTGTACCTCTTGCCCTTCTATTAGTATTCCTCAGAAAATTTCTAAAAAAATGTAGGACATTCAGATTTAACATGATCATACCCTTGACAACCAAAACACTGAGCACCCAAAGAATTGTTCAAAGATTGACCAACTCTTTCTCTAGGTTTTTCAAAGTTATTAACCTGAGTGGGATCATTCTTCCTAAAGTTTCTAGGTTCAGCAGTGTTTGTACCTCTTGCCCTTCTATTAGTATTCCTCAGAAAATTTCTAAAATTCTTGGCAAGGTAAGCTATCTCTGTAGCAGAGAGCTCATCATCAAATCCACCAACATCAACATTGTGGGGGAGAAAAGCCCAGCCCAACTTATTGGGCCCAAGGCCCTATCCGAGGACCACTGTTAGTCCGAGGAGACCAGGACACGGGCTCCCGTGAAAGGATGCCCGCTGGCGAACACGTGCACTGTCCGAGGAGTTGTTCATATGTCCGAGGAGGCCGATACCCTCAGATCCGACGAGGTTTTTGTCCGGCACGTGTCAAGCGATCAATCTGACAAGTGTCAAGGGAGAAAAGGGGCCTCGGACACACAAAAGGTGACTGGAACAGAGAAATATCAAGGAGACAGACTTCAACCACCGCATTTAATGCACTGCACCTACCCTTCTGGCCGCATTTATGTGGAGAAGACCCCTGAACAGTGCATCCTCAGCTACCGCCACTCAGACAGGGCTAAAGGGGGAGTGTGATGGGACATGCACTCAAGTGGGTGCCCAGATGGTGAACAAGTGGACGGTGGAGATGTAGGAAGACGGTACTATATAAGAGAGAAAGAGGTCCCTGATAGGGGGATCGAAAATTAAGAGAGAGAAAAGACCATATAATTTTACTGTAGCTCCAACATTTGTAACTTAAGTTCATCAATGAAAATCGCCTCCTCGGACGAGACATTCATCACTGTCCGAGCACTTTTTTATTCAAATCTCCCCATCTTCTATGCTGTTTAATACTGTTATTTTTCATTATTAGCCTAGCTCTTTCACCCACTCTCTACAAATTTATTGTTTTGGGTTCAGTGGGCTTCGAACCCATACCTCCTTGGGCTTGGGCTGCAGAATCTGACCCTACAAACATCATCAACAGACTTAAGAGCCATTGATTTGGATTTGTTTGCTTTGGGTAGGTCAGACTCATAGGACTTAAAAGATCCTACAAGCTCATCAATAGGGATGGAGTCCACATTCTTTCTTTCAGTAATGACAGTCATTTTGGGTCTAAAGTCTTCAGTTAAAGATCTAAGTATCTTCCTAACAATTTTAGGTTGATCATAGATTTCACCCAAATTAAAAGCAGAATTAACAATATCATTCAGTTTGGCATAAAATTCATCAAAGGATTCATCATCAGACATCCTAATGCTCTCAAACCTAGAAGTTAATTGCTGCAGTTTGTTTATCTTAACTGCCTTTGTGCCTTCATGCACAGTTTGGAGGATTTTCCAAGCAGTATGAGCAACCTCAACATTAGAGATCCTCTTAAATTCCTCCATAGAAACAGCATTAAAGATGGCATTCATAGCTTTGCTATTGAAGCCTGCTGCTTCTTTTTCAGAAGTTTGCCACTCACTCACAGGAGTAGTGGGCTTCTGCCATCCGTATTCAACAGAATTCCAAACCCTCTCATCAATTGATTTCAGGAATGCTTTCATCCTTACTTTCCAATAAGCATAATTATTCCCATCAAAGTGAGGAGGAACAACAAGAGAGTGTCCATGCTCCATGACAACAGGGGTCAAGGATCAGCTCAGAGATCAAAAAATATCAAACAATAAGAGCTACCCGCTCTGATACCACTTGAACGGTTTTAGACCCCTTAAAACACAACCAGATTGAGTAGCCTAGTTAATTAGCCAAGTTGTTACTTAGTCAAATTATTCAATTCTAGGTTAAAACAATCAAACAATCATATCAATAATATAAAGCAGCGGAATAATAAAGAACACAATGATATGATCACCCAGGAAACCACACCGGTAAAAACCTGGGGAGGGTTTGACCCATCGATCCTCAAGGCAAACCTGAATCCACTATGAAAGAATCGAAGTTCATACAAAAGGACTTACAAGCTCCCCACTCGACTTCCTAATGCTACCTACCAGTAGAACTTACTGACACGACCCCGTGCAAACTCCGAATCCACGGACTCCTTCTTTCTTGGACTCTTCAATCAAGCACAAGCACCCACGCTTGATATTCTTTAAGTTTCAATGGTAGCAACCGAGTTGATCATCAAGATGTTGAAGTAATCTCTACCTTGAAAACCCTAAGCTTTGTGTAAAGGAAAACTCCTCTAGATCTCACAAGAGATTTACACAAAACAGCAATGTATGAGCAACAATACAACTAAAGCAACTCTAAAAACGTGGCTAGGGTTTTGCCTTATATACCTATGGCAAAAACATAAAACCCTAAACGTTTAATGAGTTAGGGCTGAGTTGGAAAAACTGCCGAAAATGCAATCTGGCCGACTTTCGATCGATCGAGTCTATTCTTCGATCGATCGAGCCAAACCGAAATGCCCCAATGCATCTGCAATCTCTCGATTCCAACTTTACAATTATTAATCAACTTTGAGCAAGCCTAAACAAGACTAAACATATAGTTTTGATCATGATTTGCAAATATTACAAATTAGAGTTCTAAATACATAATTCCTAAACCTTTAGAACCTAACAGTAAGCATTACAGTTGTGATGTTGGAAATTTGTTTTGTGGTGGGTTGTTGTGTTGGAGCAAGCGGGTGGCTTGCATGGTGTTATAAGGTGGTTGAAATTCATATTGGGAGTGTTTTTAATTTCTTGCAAATGTGATTGAAACTGGTTGATTAGTAGCAATTGTGTTCCTTTATTCAATTTCAATGCTTGTAAGCATTATAGTTGTGATGTTGGAAATTTGTTTTGTGGTGGGTTGTTGTGTTGGAGCAAGCGGGTGGCTTGCATGGTGTTATAAGGTGGTTTAAATTCATATTGGGAGTGTTTTTAATTTCTTGCAAATGTGAATGAAACTTGTTGATTAGTAGCAATTGTGTTCCTTTATTCAATTTCAATGCTTGTAAGCATTATAGTTGTGATGTTGAAAATTTGTTTTGTGGTGGGTTGTTGTGTTGGAGCAAGCGGGTGGCTTGCTTGCTGTTATAAGGTGGTTTAAATTTATATTGGGAGTGTTTTTAATTTCTTGCAAATGTGAATGAAACTTGTTGATTAATAGCAATTGTGTTCCTTTATTCAATTTCAATACTTGTAAGCATTATAGTTGTGATGTTGGAAATTGGTTTTGTGGTGGGTTGTTGTGTTGGAGCAAGTGGGTGGCTTGCATGGTGTTATAAGGTCGTTTAAATTCATATTGAGAGTGTTTTTAATTTCTTGCAAATGTGAATGAAACTTGTTGATTAGTAGCAATTGTGTTCCTTTATTCAATTTCAATACTTGTAAGCATTATAGTTGTGATGTTGGAAATTGGTTTTGTGGTGGGTTGTTAATATTCCGTGCCCGTGTATTCACTGTGTGAATTGCTATCGACAATCTCCTCAAACTGTGCGTATCCATTTGCTTCATCGTGGAATCATGCAATCTTACATTAATTGGTATAATCATGGAGAACCTCGTGTATTGAACGAGAACATTCATGATAATGAAATGTTGGATGGTGATCATATGGATGGTATCGATGCCTTGGTAGGTGACCGAATTAGAGGGGAACCAAGAAATGCAATCGAAAATGAGGAGGTGCGTCATTTTGACAAACTTAAGGAAGATGCAAAGCGTGAGTTGTATCCGGGTTGCACTGATTATAATATCTTGAAGTTTGTTATTGAGATGTTGAATGTAATGGTAATGACCAACTTGGGTAATAAGGGACTTGATATGATGCTAGAATTGTTGACAAAGGTTTTACCAAAAGGTAACTTGGTTCTAAGGTCAACTTATGAAGCAAAGAAGATATTACATGACTTGGGCATGTCATACGAGCATATAGATACATGCAAAAATGATTGTGCATTATTTTGGAAGGAAAATGAAAACCCTGATAAATGTCCAATGTGTGAGGCGCCTAGGTACAAAGATACACATACCCAAGGTAAGAAAATTCCTCATAAGGTATTGCGTTACTTCTCGTTGACACCGAGACTAAGGAGATTATACATGTTAGGCCAAAGAGCTAAGGACATGAGATGATATATAAACTAACGTGTGGACGATGGGATAATGAGGCATCCGACTGATAGTGAGGAGTGGAAGGAGTTTGATTTGCAACATCCTGATTTTGCCCTCGAACCTCGCAATGTAAGGTTGGGGTTAGCTATAGATGGATTTAATCCTTTTGGGAATATGAACAATAATTATAGTATGTGGTCTGTCATACTTATCCCCTATAATCTATCGCCTCGGTTAGTTATGAAGGAGCCATATTTTATGTTGTCCTTGCTTATTCCTTGTTAGGACATATGTGTTTCACATGCTAAGAACATATGTCTTACTTATTTATGTAAATTGGCTAATCCTTTGACAAAACGCACTCTACTTGTAATTGGGTAGATCTAGGTGTTTTTAATACTTCAAGAAACCATGTTTCAAGATCAAGTGTTGAAGCCATCAAGTCTGTCCAAGAAAAAGCAAGTTGAAGTGCAGAATTTTTAAAGCTCGACACCTCTCGATAGCTACCTCGACACCTGCTATCTGTCGAGATTTAAAAAGTCAGAATTCCAAATCTGATTTTCTTGGGATCCGTGAATATGTTTTTAGGGCTTCTTTTCTTCTAACCCTAAACATATAAAAGGATTATTTTAAGAGCCGTTTTGGTAGACACAAGTTGTATTATCATTGAGCAATCTCTGTTTATGCAAATTGTGCTCAACAGACGAAGTTCTTGACCTAGTTCATCCTTCATCAAGAAGTTGCTGTGTCTTTGCACCATAGGGTTTTGTAACCAAGCATCTTCCTGCTATTCATCACGTGGATGAACTGAAGAACTTTGCAGCCAACCATTCTTCCTCAAGTTGGTGTTCTGAAGTCGCGTACTGGGATCCGCGCATTGGTTAGTCACGTACTTGGGAGCCGTGCATCAAAGGTGGAAATTGTCACTACAGATCAAGTCCAATTGGGTATTGGGGTAAGGGTTCAACTGTAGGTTGGTAAGGTACTTGGGATTCCTTTCTTGTAACCGCTTGATTTGATAATAGTGGAGTTTCGGGAGTGGTGACCTGAAAATCACCCGGTGGGGTTTTTGCCGTTAGGGTTTTCCCCATTCGTAAACAAATCACCGTGTTATTTATTTTCCGCTGCATATTTAGTATTTGGTGATTTGTTTGTGCTTCCACAAAATTGCATGCTTAATTGGTTAATTAACAACTTGGCTAATTAATTAATTAATTAGGGTTTATCACAAGGGGTCATTCAGATTGTGACCTATCAAGTGGTATCAGAGCCAAGGTCATAGGTTCGAGTCGTTGGAGCCGCATTGTGAGGGAGGGATTGTGAGGGATTTCACAATTCGCTCCAATACCAATGGGCTTGGTCTGCGATCGAATGCTATAAAAGATTTGTGCCCCCTCATCCTTCACCAATTGGTGGTTGGATGGATTGGTAAGGCACACGGTCCGTCAAGTGGTATCAGAGCAGGCACACTCTGATTAGGATTTAATCTTTGCTGTGTTGATCCATTGACCCCTGTTTGTCATGGATAGAGGACAATCCTTAATTATACCTCCTTTATTTGATGACACTAACTATGCATACTGGAAAGTACGCATGAGAGCTTTCTTGCAGTCTTTAGATGAGAAGGTGTGGCAAGCTGTAGAGATTGGCTGGACTAAGCCAAAAGAAGAACCGGCCGATTGGGACGATGCTAAGATCAAGGCGGCCAACTTCAACAGCAGAGCGCTGAATGCCATTTTTAGCGCAGTCACCAATGAGGAGTTCAAGAAGATATCCTCAACTGAAACTGCTAAGGAGGCTTGGACCATCCTCCAGACAACCTATGAAGGGACAAAGGCTGTCAAAGACTCAAAGCTTCAGAGGCTCACTACAAGCTTTGAAGAAATTAAAATGGAGGAGGATGAGTCGTTTGATGAGTTCTATGCCAAGCTCAAGGACATAGTGAACTCAGCCTTCAATCTTGGGGAAACCATCCCTGAACCCAAGATTGTAAGGAAGGTGCTCAGATCTCTACCTGAGAGATTTCATGCCAAGATTACGGCAATTGAGGAATCAAAGGATATAGACAAGATTCCTTTGACTGAGCTGGTTGGAAACTTGCAGACCTATGAGATAGGGTTATCCAGGATTGGCAAGTCCAATAAAGGCAAAAGCATGGCCTTGAAGGCGAAGAGCAGTGATACAGATGAGTCTTCCGATGATGAAGATTCTAAGATGAAGTCCTACATTACTCGGCAGTTCAAAAAGTTCATGAAGAATGCCAATGGAAGGAGCTTCGACAAGGACCGCAGGCAGTTCAGTTCTTCTCAGTTCAAAAGCCAAGACAAAGGGAAGAAGGATGCTAGGGAGGCCGGTCAGTATACTGTTCCCGCAGGACCAAAGTGCTTTGGTTGTCATGGGTTCGGACACATGAAACATGAGTGTCCTACATATCTGAAGAGCATTGGGAAAAGCAAGGCCCTTGCTGCAACCCTAAGTGACACTGAGCCTGAAGACGATTCCGACAATGAGGATGACGGAATCCTAAATGCCTTCACTGCCACAGTTAATCCTACTGAAGGGAGTGTTGAAGAAGTGGATGAAGAAGAAGAATTGGTGGAGTCCAAATTTGAGAAGATGGATGATCAAGATGATATCCATTCAGCCTATGAGAAGCTTTACAAGCTCTCTGAAAAACATGAGAAATTATATAGGCTGGCCACCAAGAAGCTCAGTGAAGTGGAACTCGATCGTGAAGAGCTGTCCACAAAGTTTGATGAGGCGAATCAAACTATTGGAGCACTGAGATTTGAGAACAACTTTTTGGCTGAGAAGACCAAGAAGCTTGAAGCGGAGCTGTTTCAAGTTAGAGCTCAACTGGAGAGGACCTCAAGTGCAAAACTTGATGAGATGCTGAGCAATCAAAAACCTGCTTCGGATTGAACTGGTTTGGGGTATGGTATTTCTTTCTCAAATTCTGCTTCTACTAGCAATACTGTTTTTGTTCCTGCTACTAATAACATTGAAATTGAGAATACTAATGTTAAAACTGAATTAGCTAGTGAGAACTTAGACAAGGGAAAATCTATCTTAGGAGCACCCCCTAAGCAAGATAAGAAAGATGCTAAGAACCATAGGGCTAAGAAGGCTAACTCTCATAAGCCTAAACAAAAGAAGCAGCATCTCTGTCATTATTGTGGAGCTGCCGGTCACACTCGACCAAATTGCTATAAGTGGTTAGCCACTCAACAAAGCAATGGCATGATAGCATCTAGAAGCCAATCTCAGCTTCAATCCTCTCTTGCTCCTCTTGGAGATCTTCTGAAAGCCCTCATGTTCCTTTCGAACTTGAACGGTTTAAATTCTTCCCCCTCACCGCCTGTTCAAGGATTCTATCAAAGGAAAGGTTCTTCCAAGGAGTGGAAGAAAAAGGACTCTAAGTGATTTCATCACTTTCTTCTCCCTTCTTGTTTCTTTTGTTTGTTGCATTGCTTGTGTGTTTTACTTTTCTGCTGAGTCAGTCTAGTTTTTGCTTTGCTTTGTTTAACATGTTTTTGTTTGTTTATTTTTCAGTTTTGTTCATTTTGTTTTTAATATAAAAATAAAAAAAAAAATTGAAAAATCAGAAAAATACAAAAACAGTGTGTGTTATGTGTACTTTGGTATTTGTGTACCTTGGATGGCCATTGAAACAAAGTTTTCTAAACTTTGTATCTCTTGTAGCTTAGATGAGCATCTCTATGCACAACTAAGCAAGTGAGCTTTGTGGCTCTTGTTTGTGATGAGTAAGATTAGGTTATCTCTTAAAACTTAACACTCATATCACTCTTTTTGACGGGTAGGACTAGAAAATCCTAAGAGAAAGGCATTAATGACCATCTCACCACTGTTGCCCGCCAATCATAGTATGACACCTGTATGCTTCGGCATAGCAAAAGTGCAGTGTCATAGACACCTGTATGCTTCGGCATAGCAAAAGTGCAGTGTCAAAGACATTCGTATGCTTCGGCATAGCAAAAATGCGATGTCAAATGCTTAACATCTTGGGTATTTCTTTTCTCTCTTTTTATGCCCATGCATGATATGCTAAAATAAAAGAAAAATATGCAAAGAAAATATAAAGCAAAAAGATTAAAGATGCTTTAAATATGATTGCAAGCGTGTTTTCTAGGAGATGTGGGAGTTATAGGATGTACCTTGAAGGTGATAGTCCCCATCAAACAGTTATGATTGTGTGTGAGTTAAAAGTTATTTACTCATATCTCAGATCATCATAACATGTATACACATATGCAATCTTGCGATGTTTTTCACACACAACACGCAATATTCTTTGCTACTTTTGATACATGTGCAGGTACAATGTGATTTGGCCATCACAAGTGTTTACATATGCTAGTGTATGCTCACTAAACTGTCATAACTTGTTTTTGAAATATAAAATTGGTTAGACTTGTTTAGTGTGTGTGTGTGTTTTGCATGATCTTTGTGCTTAATTACTAGTTGAGAGATGTTTTGAGAGGTTTATATGTTGAGTGGATCCTTGTTAGAGATGTGTGTTGGATTGCATTCATGTCTGTGTTTTTCCCTTCTCGAAAAACTGCTCTTTTTCTGAGTCTCGACACCTTCCTCGACACCTCCTCGATACCTGGTCATCTGTCGAGATTCTCAAGTTGTTTCTTATCGCAATCTCGACACATCCTCGACACTTGCTGGATCGATCGAGAACGTCTCTGTCCTCTCGATACCTTCTCGACACCTGGTCGATCGATCGAGATTCATGTTTCTGAAATTTGTCTTATTCCTCGATACCTCTCGATACCTTCATCTGTCGACGGCTTATTCCTCGATACCTTTCTCGACAGATACCTCGATACCTCTCGACACCTCAGCTGTCGAGAATTACTGAGGTGCCTATTTAAAGGCTGATCGCGATTGTTTTCTCATTTCTCTCGATCTCACTCGATCTGTCCGAGGCGTTTCAACTTCTCCAACTGCTTTTCTCACTCAAATCTTCAATCTCACTTGGATCTTGCTCATTCTTGCTTCAATCTCTTGGTAAGATCACCTTTTCCCTTTCATTTTCATGCATTTCATGTTTTGAAAACCTAGTTTTGGGATTTTTCATAAAAATTTGGGGTTTTTCAAAATTGCTAAGTTTTTATTGAAATTTTGGGTTGAGTTTGGACTTAAATGATTTCAAAATGTCATACATTGCATTTCATGTGCATTATAATGATATTTTCATGCATTTAGATGTGAGTACTTTATTTATATGCTGTTAGGAATGGATTGGGCTGAGCCCATGATGATATTTCTGCTTTGCATGTCATATGTTCATGCATTCCCATGCATACGTACTCCTTGTTCATATATATGTTATATTTGAACTGATTTGGGACTTTTCTGTTTGTCTCCCTCTCTATCTCTTTCTCATTCTTTTACGTTAGTAGTGTCTATGGCACCCAAACGTAAATCTATTCCTGCTCGGAACCCTCTGCGTTCTAGAGCATCTTCATCTTCTGATTCTGCTCCTTTTAACATTCGGTTCCGTGATGGAGATGCCTCAAAGGCATTTACTGAGAACTTTTCTAGACGAGGTGTTCATTCGGAACGCCAAGTCATTCTGGCGGACTTCGCCGATACTGACCTTCCTTCTGTCATTCACAGTAGGGGATGGGGGTCACTGTGTGACATCCCGGTCACTTGCCCTCTCGTGCTGATACAGGAGTTCTACTCCAATATCCACGGGATTGATCTTTCTGTACCTCAGTTTTCCACTCACGTTCGAGATATGCGTATTTCTGTCACACCGCAACTTGTTGCGGATGTGCTTAGGGTACCTAGGATAGAGTTTCCAGATTACCCCTCTTGTGAGCGTCTGAGGACTGTGTCCAAAGAAGAGCTCATTTCTGCTTTTTGTGAGCGCCCTGCTGTTTGGGGTGAGCATCAGTTCACATCATGTAGGCCTTTTGCTAAAGGTCCTAGATTCATGAACATGGTGATGACTTTTGTTCTCCATCCTTTGTCTCACTATAACTCTATCACAGAGCCTCGTGCTCGATTTTTGCTTTCTCTTCTTGAGCACTTGACCATAGACTTCCCTTCTCACTTCATCCGGTCTATCTTAGAGGTTTATCTTGATTCGGCGTCCCGTGATAAGCTCATCTTTCCTTCTGCTATCACGCGGATTCTACGCCATTTTTCTGTTCCCTTTCCTGTGTCCGACCACTTCACACACATATCTGCCATAGATGCCGCTACCGTAAAACGTAGTGAGGCACAGCTTAGGTCGAGACAGCCTGGTGCCACTCCTCCCTCCCGTTCAGCACCATCCAGATCAGCTCCATCTACATCTGCTCCTTCTTCCTCTTCGAGCGATGTATCCCTTGGTGATATTATGGCGCAGCTGCAGCGCATGGACACTCGTCTTGATTCACTCTCTGCTGAGTTGTATCAAGTGAATGTTCGTGTGGGTCGTATTGCACGACGCCAGGCGACCATGGGCGGTTTTGCTCCAGAGGCTACTCCTTCACCACCTACTCCAGTAGCTTCAGATTCTGAGGATGAGGATGAGGATGATGATGAGGATGATGATGATGATGGAGATGCTAGCTCTGCCGATGAGATGTCTGCATGACACTCTACCCTTTGTCACTCGTGACAAAAAGGGGGAGTAGTTTTGGGTTATGAGAGTAGTCATCTTAGGGGGAGAGTTAGTATAGGACATTTTTGATAGGGGGAGTGTTGATACTTTTGAGGGATGTAGTAAGGTTTGATGTATCTTTTCTTTTCTTATCTTTTTAGATACATTGTTCTTGTATATGAGGTCTTGTGACCAGTTTTACATACATGATACTTATTCTCTTATATATGTGGATGTATGTTTCTTTCACCTCTCTCTTCATGTGTTGTTTCTTTTCTATCTTTATACACATGTTCTTTTATTGTATGCAATCTATTAATTTCTGTTTCACACAAGATGCCTTGATGAGTTTTGTTTAAAGTGTTTCAGAAATACAGGTTGTTAAAGTCTACTTGCCATAAACTCTCTTCTTGCAAAGTTTTTCAAGAGTTTGTGTTAGGATAGATTTTATTGTATTCAACAAGTGAATATGAGTTGAGTGATTTATGACTTCTCTCATATGCTCATTTGTTTGTTGTGGTTTTGTCACGGATTGCCAAAGGGGGAGATTGTTAGGACATATGTGTTTCACATGCTAAGAACATATGTCTTACTTATTTATGTAAATTGGCTAATCCTTTGACAAAACGCACTCTACTTGTAATTGGGTAGATCTAGGTGTTTTTAATACTTCAAGAAACCATGTTTCAAGATCAAGTGTTGAAGCCATCAAGTCTGTCCAAGAAAAAGCAAGTTGAAGTGCAGAATTTTTAAAGCTCGACACCTCTCGATAGCTACCTCGACACCTGCTATCTGTCGAGATTTAAAAAGTCAGAATTCCAAATCTGATTTTCTTGGGATCCGTGAATATGTTTTTGGGGCTTCTTTTCTTCTAACCCTAAACATATATAAGGATTATTTTAAGAGCCGTTTTGGTAGACACAAGTTGTATTATCATTGAGCAATCTCTGTTTATGCAAATTGTGCTCAACAGACGAAGTTCTTGACCTAGTTCATCCTTCATCAAGAAGTTGCTGTGTCTTTGCACCATAGGGTTTTGTAACCAAGCATCTTCCTGCTATTCATCACGTGGATGAACTGAAGAACTTTGCAGCCAACCTTTCTTCCTCAAGTTGGTGTTCTGAAGTCGCGTACTGGGATCCGCGCATTGGTTAGTCACGTACTTGGGAGCCGTGCATCAAAGGTGGAAATTGTCACTACAGATCAAGTCCAATTGGGTATTGGGGTAAGGGTTCAACTGTAGGTTGGTAAGGTACTTGGGATTCCTTTCTTGTAACCGCTTGATTTGATAATAGTGGAGTTTCGGGAGTGGTGACCTGAAAATCACCCGGTGGGGTTTTTGCCGTTAGGGTTTTCCCCATTCGTAAACAAATCACCGTGTTATTTATTTTCCGCTGCATATTTAGTATTTGGTGATTTGTTTGTGCTTCCACGCAATTGCATGCTAAATTGATTAATTAAACAACTTGGCTAATTAATTAATTAATTAGGGTTTATCACAAGGGGTCATTCGAAGTGTGACCTAACATTCCTGGTCCCCATCAACCGGGGAATGAGATTGATATTTACTTGAAACCATTGGTTGATGAGTTGAAGGAGTTGTGGGAAGAAGGTGTAGAAACTTATGATACTTATAGTAAAGAGCATTTTCAGATGCGTGCAACTTTATTGTGGACAATACATGACTATCCTGGATTTGGTAACGTGTCCGGGTGGAGGACAAAGGGTTATCATTCTTGTTACACTTGCAATGATCAACCATATTCAGAAGCTTTGGAAAGTAAAATTGGATTCATTAACCATCGAGCTTATTTACCTATGAAACATTGTTGGAGACATAGTCAGTTGTATAATGGTTTACTGGAGAAATGGAAGAGATCTTTAGAGTTACAAGTGGGAAAGATACAAGAGCAGCTAGATATAATGCCAAATATAATTTTAGGAAAGCATCCAAGTAATAAGAAGAGACAACTTATTGGGGAGCCAAATTGGTCAAAGGTAAGTATTTTGTACAAGCTTCCATACTGGAAAAATAAGAAGCTTAAGCACAACATTGATGTCATGCATGTGGAGAAGAACATTAGTGAGAGTACTTATGGTACTTTGTTGCGCATTGAGGGGAAAAACAAGGACACTGACAAGGCACAGATAGACTTGCAAAATATGAACTTCAGGCACACGTTGCATTTGAAACAACGTCCTGATGGATCATATCACAAGCCTCGGGCTTTCTTTTCATTAAGCCCCAATGAAAGGGACGATTTTTATGACTTTTTGAAATTAGTCAAGTATCCGGATGGCTATGCAGCCAACATATCAAGGTCAGTGAATGCAAAAAATGGTAGATTATCTGGTTTGAAAAGCCACGACTATCATGTGTTACTACAACGAATTCTTCCAATTGGTTTGCGAGGGTTTGCAGATAAAGACATTAGTATTGTATTGTTTGAGTTGGGCAACTTCTTCCAAGACTTATGCTCAAGGACCCTAAAGCGGAGTGAATTGGAGAAACTAGAAGAACGTATAGTTCTTATACTATGCAAGCTTGAGAGATTCTTTCCTCCAGCATTCTTTGATGTTATGGTCCACCTTGCTATTCACTTGCCTCGAGAAGCAATTCTAGGAGGCCCGGTACAATATTGGTGGATGTATCCAATTGAAAGGTAACTAGATCTTTTGGTGCATTCATCAATTGCATTTTTCTCACGTGGTATAAAATCACATTCTGTGCGTATTTTTTCCTCGTAGGTACCTTGGAAAATTGAAAAGATACGTTTCCAACCGAGCTCGACCAAAAGGTTCGATTGCAGAGGCTTACATTCTTAAAGAATGTATTAACAACTGGTCTTTGTATATTGATGGGATCGAAACTGTGCATAACCAAAGAGAAAGAAATGAAGATTTTGGTGAATCTAGCGAACGATTGATAGTTTTTTCACAGACTGCCCGACCTATAGGTGGTAGGCGGAATGATGGCGACTTTTCTCGTGCATTGCTTGATACTGCTCATTAGTACTTGCTGTATAATAGTCTTGAGCTAGAGCCTTATTTAAAGTATGTGATTTCATATGCATATATTGTTTAATCAAGTTTTGAATATTATTTGCAATGCTTAGCTGAAAATAAATCACTTTATTTTTAACAGCGAACACAAAAACACATTGCATAATCCTACTGGAGAAGCCGTAACTCAAATCCAACGACAAGAGTTTCCCAAGTGGTTCAGAGAACGTGTAAGACATTTGAAATTTAATCACACACTAATAAATTTAAACATTTAAATTTATTCGTCATTCCTTATTACTAATAGGATATCACTTGTTGTATGTCATTATAGATGAATAGATTGAAAGTTAACGAGTCATCAGAAACTACTAAACAATTATGGTCATTAGCAAATGGTCCTAAGCCGTATGTGAAGGAGTACATCATTTGTATGGTCAATGGTGTAAAATTCCATATAAGGGACCTAAACAATCGTCGTGTAACCCAAAACAGTGGTGTATGTACCAAAGGGGACCATGAGGGAGAAATGCACGACTTCTATGGTCATGTGTACAAAATTTGGGAATTAGAATATATGTTTCACCATAAAGTTGTTTTGTTCCAATGTGAATGGTATAATACTGGTACCAATGGTCGAAGGAGAACGATAAGAACCGATGCACACTGCACGAGCATCGATGTTACAAGTTGATGGTATCAAAATGACCCTTTTATACTTCCTAGTCAAGCGAAACAAGTTTACTACCTTCAAGATACGAAATTGCGTGACCCTTGGAAAATTGTGCAATGCATCCAACATAGGGGAGTGTTTGATGTCCCAAAAGTCGGGGGCGGAGAATCCAATGATAATACAGAAGATAGTGACGCATTCCAACAAGAAGCAATTGTTGATATTGTCCCTATCAATGTTGAAGACAATATTATTGAGTATTGTATGGGTGATGTTGAAACTGAGGTTATTCCTGAAGGTGGAATTTCAAGAGACGCTAATCAAAATGAAGAGCATGACATACCTGATGTTGATCTTGATATGGATTATGATATGTAGAGTTCATAACAATTGTCTTAAATGTTATGTGATTGTCTTAAAGTTTTATGCTTGTCTACGTAGCAATTGTTATTGAGATGTTTTGTGCTTATCTTAAACTTGATATGGATATTGATGTGGTCATTTGTTGTGTTGAGTTAGTAGCAATTGTGTTCAAATTTTGCACTTGTGAATTGCTTGATATGGATAATGGTGTGGACTATAATGTTAAGGTAGTAGCAATTGTACTTATCTTTCATGTCAATACATAGTTTCAAAAAATGCCCAAAAAGGCCAAATACACTCATAATATACCGAGGTATGAGATGGCAAGATTGGATAGAATGAGGCAAAACCAAGAGATAATTGATGCTTTGGGATTGAAGCACATCTCAACTTCTCTAAAGGATTCTGCTCAGTCCAATTGTGCAAGAGGGAAAAAAAGTAGAGCTAGTGTTGTGGTAGATGATGATTATGTACCACCTATTGGTGACGATGAGAATGATGTTGAGTCATCTAACTCTTTAATCCATAAGGTACAATAGATGTTCCATAGGGTACAATAGATAATAACTTTGTTATTTTATTATTTGTAATGACTTTGTTGTTCCATTATATGTATGTTTCTAGTTACAGATGGCACCAGGACAACTTACACGCTCGCGAGGTAAGCATCTATCCCGGTAGTCCAATCTACAGTTCAATCTACGGAAACACCTCTTGAAACAAATCCTTCCGCCCAAAGTTCTTCAAGTGCGGAGGCTACCGACGCATTAACTAGCACGACTGGTAATTACATAGAACATACTTAATTGCAACTGCACCTTGTCTTTACTATTGAGATTATACTTAATGTACATAGAATGTATAATTTTATAACATTGATAATTTTTAAATAGGATCTGCTAGCAGAAATACCCGTGGAACAACACGTGGTATAGCAGTACGGGCACTTGTTGAAAAAAGTGGTAAACTACCAGTACGTATAGCTGCAGAGTATGATGCTCCTGTTGGGAAGAATGCGTGCAAGCTTGTCAATCAAATTGGCGTACAAGTGCGAAGTAATTTGTCCAGTTACAACGTAAAAAATTGGAAAAGTGTTGATGCTGCTACTAGAGATGTGGTGCTTCAAAATATCTCAGTAAATTTATATTAATAACGTCTAACTCGTCTTTTTTGTCACTAAGTATATTAATTCATATAATAATATTTTTATAATACATATATACTTCATTTTACAGGATCAGTTTGAGCTTGAAGGAGATTCCAACTTAGTAACGAAAATAGTAAATACAAAATGTGGAAGATTATTGAGTAGCAGCTCTAACAAGTTGTATCAGACTTATAAAAAGCTTGTACAATCTCATGGTGAAGACTATGCAAAAAGCCACCCAACAAAGAATGCCACACTTGAGCAGTGGACTGGACTCATTGAAGGGAAATGGACCAATACGGACTGGCTGGTAAATTATTTATGCGTATATTATTATTATCCAATATTTACTATATTATGTTGTCAAATGATTAGATTAATACTTAGATGAAGTAAATGTATACTGTTTTATTCATGATCTAATAAATATCTTGAATTTTCTTTATTAGGAAAAATCAAGAATTAACTCTGAAAATAGAAGCAAAACTTCAGGCAAACATAGATGCGGGACAAAGACACTTACTATTAGGGTTGATGAGGAGGTACGTGTTTTTTCATTTTCTTAAACCTTAGTATATTACATGTTGTGATTAATTAACTATAAATAATTAACACTCGAATGTTAATTAATTAGACAAATAATAATGGCGGTCAAGTTCCTGAATTGGCAAAAGTCTACAAAGATGTTCATTTTAATCCAAACACAAATAAGTGGATACACCATGAGGATGAAGCGACATATGTATGTGTATCATTCCATCCTTATCATGTTTGTAAAGTTATTACATATGTAGTATTAATGTTGTGATTGTTGTTTTTTTTTTTTTTTCCTCTTTCAAATGGTAGGAAACTATTCTCAAAGTGCAAGAGGATTGTTAGGACATATATGTTTTAACTTGTTTAAGAACATATGTCACTTAGTTATGTAAATTGGCTAATCCTTTGACAAAACGCACTCTGCTTGTAATTGGGTAGTTCTAGGTGTTTTTAATACTTCAAGAAACAATGTTTCAAAGTCAAGTGTTGAAGTCATCAAGTCTGTCCAAGAAAAAGCAAGTTGAAGTGCACAGTTTTTAAATCTCAACACCTCTCGATAGCTACCTCGACACCTGCTATCTGTCGAGAATTAAAAAGTCAGAATTCCAATTTGATTTTCTTGGGATCCGTGAATATGTTTTTGGGCTTTCTTTTCTTCTAACCCTAAACATATAAAAGGATTATTTTAAGAGCCGTTTTGGGTGACACAAGTTGTATTATCATTGAGCAATCTCTGTTTATGCAAATTGTGCTCAACAGACGAAGTTCTTGACCTAGTTCATCTTCCATCAAGAAGTTGTTGTGTCTTTGCACCATAGGGTTTTGTAACCAAGCATCTTCCTGCTATTCATCACGTGGATGAACTGAAGAACTTTGCAGCCAACCTTTCTTCCTCAAGTTGGTGTTTCTGAAGTCGCGTACTGGGATCCGCGCATTGGTTAGTCACGTACTTGGGAGCCGTGCATCAAAGGTGGAAATTGTCACTACAGATCAAGTCCAATTGGGTATTGGGGTAAGGGTTCAACTGTAGGTTGGTAAGGTACTTGGGATTCCTTTCTTGTAACCGCTTGATTTGATAATAGTGGAGTTTCGGGAGTGGTGACCTAAAAATCACCCGGTGGGGTTTTTGCCGTTAGGGTTTTCCCCATTCGTAAACAAATCACCTTGTTATTTATTTTCCGCTGCATATTTAGTATTTGGTGATTTGTTTGTGCTTCCACGCAATTGCATGCTAAATTGATTAATTAACAACTTGGCTAATTAATTAATTAATTAGGGTTTATCACAAGGGGTCATTCAGATTGTGGCCTATCAAGTGGTATCAGAGCAGGCACACTCTGATTAGGGTTTAATCTTAGCTGTGTTGATCCATTGACCCCTGTTTGTCATGGATAGAGGACAATCCTTAATCATACCTCCTTTATTTGATGGCACTAACTATGCATACTGGAAAGTACGCATGAGAGCTTTCTTGCAGTCTTTAGATGAGAAGGTGTGGCAAGCTGTAGAGATTGGCTGGACTAAGCCAAAAGAAGAACCGGCCGATTGGGATGATGCTAAGATCAAGGCGGCCAACTTCAACAGCAGAGCGCTGTATGCCATTTTTAGCGTAGTCACCAATGAGGAGTTCAAGAAGATATCCTCAACTGAAACTGCTAAGGAGGCTTGGACCATCCTCCAGACAACCTATGAAGGGACAAAGGCTGTCAAAGACTCAAAGCTTCAGAGGCTCACTACAAGCTTTGAAGAAATTAAAATGGAGGAGGATGAGTCGTTTGATGAGTTCTATGCCAAGCTCAAGGACATAGTGAACTCAGCCTTCAATCTTGGGGAAATAATCCCTGAACCCAAGATTGTAAGGAAGGTGCTCAGATCTCTACCTGAGAGATTTCATGCCAAGATTACGGCAATTGAGGAATCAAAGGATATAGACAAGATTCCTTTGACTGAGCTGGTTGGAAACTTGCAGACCTATGAGATAGGGTTATCCAGGATTGGCAAGTCCAATAAAGGCAAAAGCATGGCCTTGAAGGAGAAGAGCAGTGATACAGATGAGTCTTCCGATGATGAAGATTCTAAGATGAAGTCCTACATTACTCGGCAGTTCAAAAAGTTCATGAAGAATGCCAATGGAAGGAGCTTCGACAAGGACCGCAGGCAGTTCAGTTCTTCTCAGTTCAAAAGCCAAGACAAAGGGAAGAAGGATGCTAAGGAGGGCGGTCAGTATACTGTTCCCGCAGGACCAAAGTGCTTTGGTTGTCATGGGTTCGGACACATGAAACATGAGTGTCCTACATATCTGAAGAGCATTGGGAAAAGCAAGGCCCTTGCTGTGACCCTAAGTGACACTGAGCCTGAAGACGATTTCGACAATGAGGATGACGGAATCCTAAATGCCTTCACTGCCACAGTCAATCCTACTGAAGGGATTGTTGAAGAAGTGGATGAAGAAGAAGAATTGGTGGAGTCCAAATTTGAGAAGATGGATGATCAAGATGATATCCATTCAGCCTATGAGAAGCTTTACAAGCTCTCTGAAAAGCATGAGAAATTATATAGGCTGGCCACCAAGAAGCTCAGTGAAGTGGAACTCGATCGTGAAGAGTTGTCCACGAAGTTTGATGAGGCGAATCAAACAATTGGAGCACTGAGATTTGAGAATAACTTTTTGGCTGAGAAGACCAAAAAGCTTGAAGTGGAGCTGTTTCAAGTCAGAGCTCAACTGGAGAGGACCTCAAGTGCAAAGCTTGATGAGATGCTTAGCAATCAGAAACCTGCTTCGGATCGAACTGGTTTGGGGTATGGTATTTCTCTCTCTAATACTGCTTCTACTAGCAATACTGTTTTTGTTCCTGCTGCTAATAACATTGAAATTGAGAATACTAATGTTAAAACTGAATTAGCTAGTGAGAACTTAGACAAGGGAAAATCTATCTTAGGAGCACCCCCTAAGCTAGACAAGAAAGATGCTAAAAACCCTAGGGCTAAGAAGGCTAACTCTCAAAAGCCTAAACAAAAGAAGCAGCATCTCTGTCATTATTGTGGAGCTGCCGGTCACACTCGACCAAATTGCTATAAGTGGTTAGCCACTCAACAAAGCAATGGCATGATAGCATCTGGAAGCCAAAATCAGCTTCAATCCTCTCTTGCTCCTCTTGGAGATCTTCTGAAAGCCCTCATGTTCCTTTCGAACTTGAACGGTTTAAATTCTTCCCCCTCACCGCCTGTTCAAGGATTCTATCAAAGGAAAGGTTCTTCCAAGGAGTGGAAGAAAAAGGACTCTAAGTGATTTTATCACTTTCTTCTCCCTTCTTGTTTTTTTTCTTTTGTTTATTGCATTGCTTATGTGTTTTTCTTTTCTGCTGAGTCAGTCTAGTTTTTGCTTTGCTTTGTTTAACATGTTTTTGTTTGTTTGTTTTCAGTTTTGTTCATTTTGTTTTTAATATAAAAATAAAAAAAAAATTGAAAAATCAGAAAAATACAAAAACAGTGTGTGTTTTGTGTACTTTGGTATTTGTGTACCTTGGATGGCCAATGAAACAAAGTTTTCTAAACTATTGTATCTCTTGTAGCTTAGATGAGCATCTCTATGCACAACTAAGCAAGTGAGCTTTGTGGCTCTTGTTTGTGATGAGTAAGATTAGGTTATCTCTTAAAACTTAACACTCATATCACTCTTTTTGACGGGTAGGACTAGAAAATCCTAAAAGAAAGGCATTAATGACCATCTCACCACTGTTGCCCGCCAATCATTGTATGACACCTGTATGCTTCGGCATAGCAAAAGTGCAGTGTCATAGACACCTGTATGCTTTGGCATAGCAAAAGTGCAGTGTCAAAGACATTCGTATGCTTCGGCATAGCAAAGATGCGATGTCAAATGCTTAACATCTTGGGTATTTCTTTTCTCTCTTTTTATGCCCATGCATGATATGCTTAAAAGAAAAATATGCAAAGAAAATATAAAGCAAAAAGATTAAAGATGCTTTAAAAATGATTGCAAGCGTGTTTTCTAGGAGATGTGGGAGTTATAGGATGTACCTCGAAGGTGATAGTCCCCATCAAACAGTTATGATTGTGTGTGAGTTAAAAGTTATTTACTCATATCTCAGATCGTCATAACATCTATACACATATGCAATCTTGCGATGTTTTTCACACACAACACGCAATATTCTTTGCTACTTTTGATACATGTGCAGGTACAATGTGATTTGGCCATCACAAGTGTTTTACATGTGCTAATGTATGCTCACTAAACTGTCATAACTTGTTTTTGAAATATAAAATTGGTTAGACTTGTTTAGTGTGTGTGTGTGTTTTGCATGATCTTTGTGCTTAATTTCTTGTTGAGAGATGTTTTGAGAGGTTTAAATGTTGAGTGGATTTTTTTTGGTAGAGATGTGTGTTGGATTGCATTCATGTCTATGTTTTTCACTTCTTGAAAAACTCCTTTTTCTGAGTCTCGACACCTTCCTCGACACCTCCTCGATACCTGATCATCTGTCGAGATTCTCAAGTTGTTTCTTATCGCAGTCTCGACACATCCTCGACACTTGGTGGATCGATCGAGAAAGTCTCTGTCCTCTCGATAGATTCTCGACACCTGTTCGATCGATCGAGATTCTCGTATCTGAAATTTTCCATGCATCTCGATACCTCTCGATACCTTCATCTGTCGAAGGCATTTTTCTCGATACCTTCCTCGACAGATTCCTCGATACCTCTCGACACCTCAGCTGTCGAGAATTACTGAGGTGCCTATTTAAATGCAGATCGCGATTTTCTTCATTTCTCACTCGATTTCTCTCGATCTCTCCGTGGCTGTTCATCTCCCTTTCACTCTCCTTTCACTCAAATCCTTCAACCCACTTGGATCTTGCTCATTTCTTGCTCAAATCGCTTGGTAAGATCCCTTTTCTCTTCCTTTTTCATGCATTTCATGGTTTGAAAACCTAGTTTTTGGGATTTTTCATAAAAATTTGGGGTTTTTCAAAATTATTGAGTTTTTACTGAAATTTTGGGTTGGGTTTGGACTTAAATGATTTCAAAATATCATACATTGCATTTCATGAGCATTATAATGATATTTTCATGCATTTAGATGTGAGTACTTTTGTTTATATGCTGATTCGAATTGGATTGGGCTGAGCCCATGATGATATTTCTGTTTTGCATGTCACATGTTCATGCGTTCCCATGCATACGTACTCTTTGTTCATATATATGTCATATTTGAACTGATTTGGGACTTTTCTGTTTGTCTCCCTCTCTATCTCTTTCTCATTCTTTTACGTTAGTAGTGTCTATGGCACCCAAACGTAAATCTACTCCTGCTCGAAACCCTCTGCATTCTAGAGCATCTTCTTCTTCTGATTCTGCTCCTTTTAACATTCGGTTCCGTGATGGAGATGCCCAAAAGGCATTTACTGAGAACTTTTCTAGACGAGGTGTTCATTCGGAATGCCAAGTCATTCTGGCGGACTTCGCCGATACTGACCTTCCCTCTGTCATTCACAGTAGGGGATGGGGGTCACTGTGTGACATCCCGGTCACTTGCCCTCTCGTGCTGATACAGGAGTTCTACTCCAACATCCACGGGATTGATCTTTCAGTACCTCATTTTTCTACTCGCGTTCGAGGTATGCGCATTCCTGTCACACCGCAACTTGTTGCGGATGTGCTTAGGGTACCTAGGATAGAGTTTCCAGATTACCCCTCTTGTGAGCGTTTGAGGACTGTGTCCAAAGAAGAGCTCATTTCTGCTTTTTGTGAGCGCCCTGCTGATTGGGGTGAGCATCAGTTCACATCATGTAGGCCTTTTGCTAAAGGTCCTAGATTCATTAACATGGTGATGACTTTTGTTCTCCATCCTTTGTCTCACTATAACTCTATCACAGAGCCTCGTGCTCAATTTTTGCTTTCTCTTCTTGAGCACTTGACCATAGACTTCCCTTCTCACTTCATCCGGTCTATCTTAAAGGTTTATCTTGATTCGGCGTCCCGTGATAAGCTCATCTTTCCTTCTGCTATCACGCGGATTCTACGCCATTTTTCTGTTCCCTTCCCTGTGTCCGACCACTTCACACACATATCTGCCATAGATGCCGCTACCGTAAAACGTAGTGAGGCGCAGTTCAGGTCGAGACAGCCTGGTGCCACTCCTCCCTCCCGTTCAGCACCATCTAGATCAGCTCCATCTACATCTGCTCCTTCTTCCTCTTCGAGCGATGTATCTCTTGGTGATATCATGGCGCAGCTGCAGCGCATGGACACTCGTCTTGATACACTCTCTGCTGAGTTGTATCAAGTGAATGTTCGTGTAGGTCGTATTGCACGACGGCAGGCGACCATGGGTGGTTTTGCTCCAGAGGCTACTCCTTCACCACCTACTCCAGCAGCTTCAGATTCTGAGGATGAGGATGATGATGGAGATGCTAGCTCTGCCGATGAGATGTCTACATGACACTCTACCCTTTGTCACTCATGACAAAAAGGGGGAGTAGTTTTGGGCTATGAGAGTAGTCATCTTAGGGGGAGAGTTAGTATAGGACATTTTTGATAGGGGGAGTGTTGATATTTTTGAGGGATGTAGTGAGGTTTGATGTATCTTTTCTTTTCTATTCTCTTTAGATGCATTGTTCTTGTATATGAGGTTCTTTGACCATTATTACATACATTGTACTTATTTTCTCTCTTATATATGTTGATGTATGTTTCTTTCACCTCTCTCTTCATGTGTTGTTTCTTTTCTATCTTTATACACATGTTCTTTACTTGTATTTCACACAAGATGCCTTGATGAGTTTTGTTTAAAAGTGTTTCAGAAATACAGGTTGTCAAAGTCTACTTATCATAAGCTCTCTTCTTGCAAAGTTTTTCAAGAGTTTGTGTTAGGATAGATTTTATTGTATTCAACAAGTGAATATGAGTTGAGTGATTTATGACTTCTCTCATATGCTCATTTGTTTGTTGTGGTTTTGTCACGGATTGCCAAATGGGGAGATTGTTAGGACATATATGTTTTAACTTGTTTAAGAACATATGTCACTTAGTTATGTAAATTGGCTAATCCTTTGACAAAACGCACTCTGCTTGTAATTGGGTAGTTCTAGGTGTTTTTAATACTTCAAGAAACAAAGTTTCAAGATCAAGTGTTGAAGTCATCAAGTCTGTCCAAGAAAAAGCAAGCTGAAGTGCACAGTTTTTAAATCTCGACACCTCTCGATAGCTACCTCGACACCTGCTATCTGTCGAGAATTAAAAAGTCAGAATTCCAATATGATTTTCTTGGGATCCGTGAATATGTTTTTGGGCTTTCTTTTCTTCTAACCCTAAACATATAAAAGGATTATTTTAAGAGCCGTTTTGTGTGACACAAGTTGTATTATCATTGAGCAATCTCTGTTTATGCAAATTGTGCTCAACAGACGAAGTTCTTGACCTAGTTCATCTTCCATCAAGAAGTTGCTGTGTCTTTGCACCATAGGGTTTTGTAACCAAGCATCTTCCTGCTATTCATCACGTGGATGAACTGAAGAACTTTGCAGCCAACCTTTCTTCCTCAAGTTGGTGTTTCTGAAGTCGCGTACTGGGATCCGCGCATTGGTTAGTCACGTACTTGGGAGCCGTGCATCAAAGGTGGAAATTGTCACTACAGATCAAGTCCAATTGGGTATTGGGGTAAGGGTTCAACTGTAGGTTGGTAAGGTACTTGGGATTCCTTTCTTGTAACCGCTTGATTTGATAATAGTGGAGTTTCGGGAGTGGTGACCTGAAAATCACCCGGTGGGGTTTTTGCCGTTAGGGTTTTTCCCCATTCGTAAACAAATCACCGTGTTATTTATTTTCCGCTGCATATTTAGTATTTGGTGATTTGTTTGTGCTTCCACACAATTGCATGCTTAATTGATTAATTAACAACTTGGCTAATTAATTAATTAATTAGGGTTTATCACAAGGGGTCATTCAAATTGTGGCCTATCAAGGATCATTGTCAAGATCCTAATGCAATTCCCCTTACACAAGAGGAAATCTCAAACTTGGTTTTTAAGAAAAAATCCGATATTGTAAAAGGACTTGGTATGAGACCTTCCTCTTCTCTAGTAACCACTGCCTCATCTAGTTCCTTGGTAGAGTATATTCATCGGTTAGAAAATGAGATAATTGAGCTCAAAGAGGCAAGAGTTAGGGACGAAGAGGAGCGAGCTAAGGAGCAAGAGGCGCGAGCTAAGCAAGATGAGATCCAAAAGAATATTCTTAATTTTTTGAGGAGCAAGGGTTATGATGACGGTTTTAACTATGGGGGTGGTTCATCTTCAAGTTAAATCACTTATTGGTTAGTACTTTATCTTTAAGTTAAAACACTTCATTTTTTATGTATCATTTGAAACTAATTGTTAGAAATGTTTTTTATAACATAGTTAATGTTTTTACTTTACGATTTTAATGTAGTAGTGTTTTTATATTTGTGCAGATTTCTTATTGGTGGCTTTAGGGGATTTACTTTTGGCATTATTTGAAGACATATGAGGACATCTTTTGGCTTTAGGGGGTTCTAATTATATTATGCTACATTTTTTGTATTGTTATAAAACATCTTAAGTTATTGTATGTGTTGCAAACAATTATTGTATGGAAGGAGTTTGAATTTGATACTTGTTTTAATTTTAACTTGTGGAATGTATGGATCGATTTTTTATAAATGTGTTGTTGAAATAAATGTGTTAATCAAATGTGAGGTTTTAATAATGTAATGACAGGTTACAGGTTAATATCAACGTCATGAAAATAATAAAAACAGAAAATAAGTTTTAGTGACGAATTTTTTCGTCACAAATATGGCAACAAAAAATTGTTTTAGTGACGAAATATTTCGTCACTAAATGCAGTGGAATTTTGTAAGAAATGGTTTTAGTGACGAAAATTTTCGTCGCTATATGTGCATGGATTTTCTTAAAAATAGTTTTAGTGACGAATTTTTTCGTCACTATATGTACCCGAAAATAGTTTTAGTGACGAAATTGTTCGTCACTAAATATGATTTAATAAACTGAAATGGTTTTAGTGACGAAATATTTTCGTCACTAAATACTGTTTTTAGCGAGGAAAACATTTAGTGACGAAACGTTTTCGTCGCTAAAAGTTTTTTTTTTTTTTTTACCAAATTGGACTTTTAGTGACGAAATTTTTCGTCGCCAGGACTTTTAGCGACGGGGCTACAGCGACGAAACGAATTTCGTCACTAAAAGTCCAATTTCGTCACTAAAGGTTCTTAGTGATGAAAAACTGGACTTTTAGTGACGAATTTTTTCGTCACTAAAAATACATTTTCTTGTAGTGTAGAATCGCCATTAAGGGAAAGAAAGCAGTATGTTCCCCTCTGTGGAGAGCTATTTCGCTCTCGTGGCAATGCGCCACCTCCACATCATTAGGAATATCAAACTTTTGCCTAAATGTGGCTAAAGACGCCGTAGTGTTCAGAAGAAAAGCATAACCATCTTAAAGCCTAAAATTAAAGGAAGAAACTCGAAGAAAGAAGTTGAAGTAAAAGGAAGAGGTAGGAAACTTACTTTGGGCTCTAAGGAAGAATGGGGCTCTGGACTGACAGATAAAGCGCACAGATGAATGCTCGACAGAGAGAAAATTCAGAGAATAGAGAGTGAAAAAGTGAAAATATGATTTGAGATGGGCTATTTATAGAGGCCAAAGAGAGAAGAGTGACGTCCAATCAACCATAATAGGGCTCAGTTCGAGAAGAAACTTTACGGATGCCAATGCCAACTAACATGCGCGCCACCTCGGTTCACGAACTGTCAGGTAATGATGACGGCTAAACCAAACGTCTCGGAACAGCACGTCTTTTGAGAGCGCATTAATGGGTTTCTAAAACCACTAAAGCTTCCACTTGTTATCCTTCTCAAATGTATGTGCCTATTGGGTTCCTTGATTCTTCCCGGTAGCCGGGCATGAATCAAGGGGGGGCTAATGTATGGCACCATGATACTCAGATCCATTTAGGCCTTTAACTCTGACCCAACAGCATGGGCCATGGCCCAAATCTCTTTCTACCCAAAACTCCAATCTAAACCCACACAAACTGCACGCCCAAGTTTCGTCACTTGATCCTTGCTCGGCGAACCATTGACAAAAAATAAAGAAAGAATAACTTCCAAACACTCCATCATTAGCATACCTGGCAGTGCCCAGAGAAACACCTCTGTCGGGCATGCCTGTTGGAGTTGGAACCAAGTTCCAAGGCCACTTTCACCACATTCTACTCCCACCTAACCATCCACTTACAATTGATGATATTGGACCTCCAATTGCACTAACTATGACAGCAATCATGATCTCTCCACTGATTCAGAGCTATAAATATGAGGAGTTAAAGGAAGAGAGGGGGCTGGAAAAAGAGAGAAAGAAAACAGAGAGAGAGAGAGAGAGAGAGATAGAGAGATAACTTCATTGAGTCTCTGTGCCGAGAACAACCTAAAGTAGGAAATTCAAAACCCACTTTACAAGTAAGTTATGAGCCCAAGGGAGGTTTGGCCCAATAGCCTCACTATTGGCGTGCACAACATTAAATTAAGAATCAAGTACATTGTCCACACTGACTTATTTAAACGATCATGGGAGTTTGACAAAAGGAAAGAAAACAAACGGAATGACATAGCCATACATAGGACGTACCAAAGAGGATCTATAACAATTTTTCAATACCTCTAGTCACATTTTGATGGTGTGTGATAATAACCCAACATAGAGTACAAGGTTTGTAAGACACTAAGAATGAGTACAAATAATCCGGCAATGAAAGCCACTACCGTTCACGGGCTGCTAAAATTGTTGTGAATGACTTGAGTTATCCAGAGCATCCTACCCTTGTTGTGGTATTTGCTGGATTTGGCATTTGACGTCTTTATATATTTCAGGGTTAGGAACCAAGTCGATGCCTATCTTGTTGAAGACTCGAGCCACTTCATCATCGCTACCAAGGAAATTGCGGAGTATGCCTGCATTCCTAAGGTCCATAACATCTTTGGATTCATCAATGAGTGAATCAAGGAAGGATATGTAAGACGAGACTCCATATTCATTTTAAAAATCCGGACACATCTCGTAAGCTATCAAGTTGAAGAACTTGGGTCCGATTGAGTCATCCACTATTATTGGAGGTAGACTACGGGTTCCGCCATAGAATTTCCAATAAATCTGGGTGAAGGTTATGTTTCGCAAGCAGCCGTCGTTGCTGGACTTCAAATGAATTCCTACTGCTTTAAGCTCCTGTACGTTGCGAAATAAATGCCAATCTTCCTGGTCAGAGTTATTTTCAGGACTCACGGAAGTGCAGCCTAGAAGTCTGTTCCGCAGTAGATCCAGGAGATGAACTGGTTCTTTATTGGGTGGCTTTTCCTATGTTTTTCCTGTCATACTTTGCATACTTTGCATATTGATGAATCTTAGGACCGACTCCCTCAATTTTTCACCCTCATTACTGTTTTTGATTAAATCGTCGAGAACTCAATAAGGAAGTTGATTCTCCAACAAGAATAAATCCTGTTGCACAAAGGCCATTTGACCGTTTTTAATTTGGAACCTTTTGACATTTTTCTCAACAACAGTGTATGAATTTCAGTGTTGCACAACCATCCACAAACAACATCCATGAAAGGTCTTCATCATTATAGTTGTGAATCACCTCCTCATCGAAAAACTTCCTTAGTTGCTCAATGTTGTTCTTAATCACCATATACAATTCTTTATCAGTCTTGCCACTTTCTTTAATGAAGTTTTCTGCCAATGTATGCTTGTATTCCTCTGCTAATCAATACTTTGGCTTACCATGATGGATAGGACCAATTGATACCACCCTCGGCTCACAGTACTTTTGGAAATCTTTGTGACCTCAAAGCAATAGAACCTGACGGTTCACACAGTTTAGAAATTAACAAAGTAATAATTGACAACAATATAATAAATTTACAATAAGTGTCTGTTTAACAAAGATTATTTTTGCCAACTTATATTACTATTCAGATAATTTTTTCTACTATTCATGCGTCTCACTGTACTATTTCAGCTAACTTTTATCTTTATCTACAGTACTTTCAGCAAAAAGTTTTCAGTTTCAGCAAAATAAACGGATCCCAAATAGACTCTAAATAACATGTTTTTTCACTCATCATTGCAATGATACATGTTAATAAATTTATTTGGACAAAGTTTGGCTCCACCTACAAATAGGAAACTAACATAATATTAGTACTTGTCAAGTGCAACCTACTTAACAATCCTAGTGAATCATGTACGATTGAAATGCATTTCATCTTCTTATTAGTGGTTAAAGCCCAAGACTCTAAAACATATTTGAAGTTAAATATTTTCCAATTTATAATAGTAAAATTAATAAACTATAATTATCCTTGACATATAACTTAAGTCATTCGCACCACCACATGTGATGAACATTTAACTAGTATTTCAATGGGTTCCAGTTAGCTCAACTGGTAAAATCTTTTGTGAGCAAATAAGAAATTTGAGATTCAATCCCTACTTACACCAAAAATCAATTGGTGTTTTGACCTGATGATAAAGAACATCATTAGGAGCAAACGCCCTAGATTGAAACTATTTTTATAAAAAATAAAAATAAAAATGTGTATCTCAACTAGTGTACTAAGTTTCAGCACTCACACGCACACGCACACACACACACACAAAATCCTAAAAAAAAAAAAAAATCCTAAAAAAAAAACCTACTGTACTTATTTCACAAACTCATTAACCTAAGCATATTCATAAAATAAAAATAAATAAAAGATACATAAGTCTATAGTCTACACCATACCAAACAGAAGAAGTTTCACTAAAGAAACATGTTTTTGGAAAATTCTTGTTTAATCTTCAATGTAAGATTTATATTGCTAGTACAATGTATAAACCTATAATTACCCCATATTTTTCCCCATTATATAATATCAAAGAAGTATCCCTCTAATCTCTACGTCTTTCCTAATTTATTTCTTTTACAATTTATTCAGGTTGTGATGGCCCGATACAGTTTGAGGCTTAAGGCAACAACTTTGAGTTGAAATTTTTCTATATTTAAATATTAACTTTTAATATTATAAGGTTTTTTTTTTTTTTTTAATCCAATCTTCTTGCCTTTTGAGATACATGTTAGGTCCATAGAATTAGGTTGGCAAACTGTGAACAATTGTACCACTTAGAATCTTAGTTAATCTTGGTTCTCAATTGTAAACATGTTCTAGTACAAGACAAGTGAAGATTCAAGTAATGATAGACTCAAGAAAAATAGAAACTAGACTACCACTATGCTGGTTTTCAACACCAACTTGACATGTCGAGATTCACTTAACTCGACTAGTTGAATTGAAGAGCTTAACCAATCAAAATCGTAAATAATAAGTGTAGAAGTGTTGTTTTCTTAATTAGCTGAATGATCTAGGGTTACTTTCACTTCAAGTCTACTATATAGGCAACCTAAAGCATATTTCCCAAGTCTACGGGATAGTAGTGTATTGTACATAGATCTAGAATTTTCCAAGCTCTCTTAAAGTATCATTTGGAGAACTAGTTCATACCAAATATCTAGTGATCAAGTGAAGTTGCTACATCCAGTTTACGTCCAAGTTGCTGGTCCAAATCTTTGGAAGGTGTTTTTGGAGTCGTGAGTGAAAGTTCATATGGAACAAATCCAAAATAGAATAGTCCATTAATTAGGAGATACATGTGGTCATGTGAGTAAGTATTACATGAGGTAGAAATAAATTTAGGGTTAAGTCTATTGTATAAACTCTCATTCTATTCTAGTAGATTTGTTTACCTTAAGGATTATAGGTTAAATCCCCCCAGGTTTTTATTGCAAAACACTTTGTTTCATTCATTTTTTTGAGTCATCATTTTGATTGTTTATGTGTGATCCATGTTTATGTGATGTTTATCAATTCAGATCTGAAACATAATTAATCTAATTAATTACTTGGCTAAGAATTGATTAATTGCTTCACAACTGGGACTTAAAATCCTAACAATACAGAAATGACTCTAATTTAGTTACTGCATAAGGTTAAGCTAAGATCTCAATTATAGTTGATAATATATCTCATATATACTTTTATCTTCTTGTGAAATAGTCAATCTTAAGTATGATTTTAATTGTTTTAATTTTAATAAATTTATTTACAGAAGAAAATGTAACAATTTTTGTCAGTAAAATTCTACAAGCAATAGATACATTTGGAGAAAAAAAATTTAATCTTTTTATATAGTCAATAATTATGACATTACATGTTTTAACATTATTACAATCATTTTTATTGTTATTTTTTTGTATAATATTTCAAAATCTTTTAATATTATTTTGATGAATTTCATATTTATTTGTGGGATTTTCATATATATATTTTTTATATTAGTAAAAAATTTCAAATTTTAATCTCTCTCTCTCTCTCTCTCTAAATTTTTAAATATCAAGTTTTGTTAGTAAAGTGCAATATGATCAAGAGATCCAATTTGATATTTTATAGTAGAAATTTAAAAAATAAATACTATCTATAATATAAAATTACTAATCGCTAACCCGCGCGATGCTCGGGATAGTTAGATAAAAATTTAAAGTATTTATTTTGCTTAAAGGTCTATACTTGAATTATAAAAAATGTATAATTTAAAAATGAATGAAAATAAGTAATTTTTTATTCAATATAATGGTTTAGATTTTTTTTTTTTTTTTTTTTTTTGTATCATTGGTTTCACATAACAAATAATAGTGTGGGCTATTCTATGGTGATGACTTCACACAATACTCAACTACAAATTAAATCTACTATCCACCACCAATCTAATCTATGTTATCTTGATAATAAATCTACAAATTGCATTCTCATACCTCCATCATTTAGAAGGTAACTGGAGTAATGATTGTATATAATAATTTTATAATATAAAATTAAGGTAAAACTTAGGTACAGTACTTTAGGTACAGTACCTTAGGTTCCCTATTTAAAATTTTGACACCTGTCCAATTTAACAAACCAAACAAATGGCGTTAACCCACGGCTTAAAAATTTTTCTTTTTTCCTTCTTCCTTTTTTTCTTGGACTGCAAGAAAC